>JAUDYJ010000004.1:1202500-1792500 GCA_030761175.1 Masticophis lateralis | reverse complement strand
TTAGGTGCACATGAAAAGCCGGTTCTCTGCTTCTGCCAGCATCCCCCAAATCCAAGCAGTAGTTTTCACTTTCTCCTCTTATCTGTGCATCTGGTGGCATGTTATTAATCATTTCCTCTATCTCATTTTAGAGACAGCTGCAGCCTAAAATAGGCTTCCCAGCCCAAGGGGAGTTCTTGAAGCAGGCAAATTGAATAGCTCCACGATTTAAGAATAAATCATTGGATGGTTCCTCCCTTTGGGGTTCATAATCCCTGAAAGATCCAACAGTAATATAGGATTCATTAGAATATTAAGCATACTGGCTAGGGCATCCTGGGAACTGAAGTCCCCATATCTTAACGTCGTTAAGTTGAGATACACTGTATTAAACATTCTTTCCAACAGATATTTTCTTATGGAAACATCAGCACACAACTTAATAAGGTTTGTAACAAAGCAAGCCAATTCTGTGACCTGTAAGACATTTTTTCACATGAAGAAGCTACACGGTTTATGGAATTATTCTAGTTATTATAGAATGTCTACGATTCCTACAGGTCTAGTCTTCTAAGCATCCTAAAATGCAAAAGTCAGCAACATCGAAGGCTATTTTTTTAATCCATAACATTCAATGCTCTCATTTAACTGCCTCTAATGGCAGCTTTATACTTAATGTGTGTGTGTGTGTGTGTATGTTTTCTTTCCTTTTCGTAGGCTTTATGTGTATTTCTCTTTAGCCAGGTTCTTCCTACGTAAACCAAGATTTTTATGCAGCCGTAGTTCAATGAAATCACAATCCACTAGTTTCTAGGCTTTTTTTCTGGCAACCAGAAACCCTCTACTGCCCAATGGTCAGCAGAGGGTTGCTGGCTGCCAGAGAAAAAAAGTCCTAGAAACTAGTGGATTGTGATTTCACTGAACTACGGCTGCATAAAAATCTTGGTTTACGTAGGAAGAACCTGGCTAAAGAGAAATACATACATACACACACACACACACATGCGCATACACACACCAGTATACATACATACATACATACATACATACATACATACATACATACAGCCATTTTGCTTAAAAACAAACAAACAAATCTCCGTATAGGCTTTTGTGGTGAAATATGATGGCAATGACTGAAATGTGGGACAAGGGGGAGACTAATGGACTGTCCATTGCCACATACTGGAATTTTATTCAGTATATGCTCCCTAGTTTTACTTTGCAATACAGCCAGACTTACACAGAACCTCCCCTCTGCCAGTCATCCACAGATAATGCTCATTAATTTCTAAAATGCAGACTCTGACATTTAGATACCTCTCGTCCCTGTGCATATTTTTTCCTCTCTTCCACACTAGTAGATTTCCTATAAGGTCATCAAACATTGTGGCAGGGGAAAAACCTGAAATAAGGTAGCCAAAAGACTACAAAGGGATGCCAATTGGAAGTCATTTCCAAAAGAGGAAAAAAGAAAGCATGCAAAAGGTTATAAATAGATAGCACTAGAAAGCATGAATTCATGTGTTTGCTATCCATTTCTAAAATGACTTCATCTTCCCAAAATGAGATGAAACACTAGGTTTCTATATCGTCTAGATTTAATAAGTGAATTAATCTTGCATTCATATTTTATAGTTTATTCTGTCCTGATTTTTTAAAATTTATGTTCGCTTGTAGTACATGCAAGGTTTTTTTCAATGTACTTTTTATATTGTATTGTAATAAAAGAGTAGATTGAGTTCAATTTTGTAAGGAAATGAGATTTAAAACAAAACACAAGCTGTAGCGTATGTGCGTGTATTTTTTATACATATATCCTAGTCTTCCAGAGATGTCATAAAACCTGTGAGCAGTTTAAGACAAATCAGCTCAATCTCATGTTATTTCATAGCACCCCAAAGGCAGAATAGCATATATATATGTATATATATGTATATATATAAATATATATAAGCTATCTCCTGCTAGAAAATATATATATATATATTTTTGATGCAGAAAACTGCCAAGCATCCATTCTCCCCTCAGACATTTTCCCTCACTGCCTATCCTGACAAGATGAACAAGGCTACATCGCACTGAGCATTTCTTAAAACAATACCGTTTCAGGACGCGGTGCCGCAATCACATAAAGCCGGGTTTTGGGTTGCTCTGGAGAAAGAGGAAAAGCATTTCCAAACACATTTATCGTCTCCCACCCACCCCCAAATCCTAGCTCCTTTTCCCTCTGACAAAAGCAGCAGCCTTTGCATACAATTTGTGGGTCCCCCCCCCACCAAAAAAAGGAGCCACTGACACCTTGGTGGGGTTTTTTTCCCCCCCACCAATTTGTGCAAAAGGAACGGGGGTCCTTCCAAGGGGACCCGACCATGAATTCCTCCCCAAGGCACACACATTGGGTGCCAAGGGCAGCGACAGGCAAAGGAAGAAAGCACATTTTGGCACAAACAAGCCATTTGTGAAAGGCGACAACAACCTGCTGTGGTCCTGGCTTGGCGAACATTCCTCCAACATCCTTCCCAGCCCAGACTCTGCCAGGTGGGCAAAGCCTGGGCTGGTCTCCAGCCTGCCTTGGCATCGTTCAATGCCCACTTACCTGACCTTGCCAGGGCCCCCACACACCCCACCCCCACCCCCAAAGGCCACCTTTGATTTATTCCTTATTAATTCCTATTTTTGGCCAGCTTGGGGGGGTGGGGGGTGTGGTCCTTCCCAGTGCCGCCCCCACCCCCAACACACACACACACCTTGTCCCAGCTCAGCCACTGCCCCACCGCCCGGTCCAGCTGGGCATCCCCGGTGCTGCAGCCGATCAGCAGGTTGGAGTTGACATCCCCCACCAGCAGGTCCCGGGGGTCGCCCATGGCTCTGGCCTGGCTGGAAAGACGGCGGGCTGGGTGGGTTGGTGGCCTCCAGCAGGGAAGGGCAGGGGGGTAAAAAAAAGGGAGGGAGGAGGGTTCAGGTGGTCGACCCAGCTGCGGAGGCGCTGCCCAGTTCACACGTGCAACTGCGGGTAGGAGGGGGGAGGGAGGGAGGGTCACGTGACCGCCAGCTCCTCCTAGCAGCCCCCTCCCTCCCTCCCCTCAGCCTGGCTAGGGGGCTCTCGGGAAGGGCGGGGGGAGGAGAGGAAAGAAAGGGGAGGGGCCTCCCTAAACTGGGTGGGGGAGGGGCTTCCCTATAATAAGTGGGGGAGGGAGCCTGTCAATCTCCCCTCTGCCCCCCCCCACCACACCCTTCTTTCTGCTCTTTTACCTCACAGGGATCGTTGTGGGACAGAGGGGGGCGGGGAGAAAGAGCCAAAATTGAGGAAGGGGAGGCTTTAGATAAGCGTCCGTGTAAATACTGAGAGAGAGAGAGACCCTTCCTCATCCTAAGGGGAGCCCTCCTCGAGCGTCCATCACCACAGTCCACCCAACCCTTTCGCGGGCGGGCGCGCGCGCGCAAAAAGAAAAAAACAAAAACCGCTCCTCGGAAACTGCCTCGCCTGAGGCAAAAAGGCAACGGCGGCGGCTGCGCGCATGCGCCGTGCGCGAAGACAGCTCCAGCGCGCGCCCACGGGCGGGTTAGGAAGCGGGACCGGTGGGCGGGGACACTGAAGCCGCCGCCCACCCATGCCTTCGCCCGCTAGAGCCGCGGGCGCTGCTGGGAAATGTAGTCGGGATGCTTTCCCCAACAAGTTTGTTTGTTTGTTTCTTTCTTTCTTTCTTTCTTTCTCTCTCTTTCTCTTGTTCTTTCTTTTCTTCCTTTCTCTCTCTCTCTTTCTCTCTCTCTTGTTCTTCCTTCCTTCCTTCTTTCTTTTCGTCCTTTCTCTCTCTCTTTCTCTTGTTCTCTTTTCTTCCTTTCTCTGTCTCTCTTTCTCTCTCTTGTTCTTCCTCTGTCTCTTGTTTTTCCTTCCTTCCTTCTTTCTTTCTCTCTCTATCTTTCTTTTTCTTTCTCTCTCTCACTTTCTTTCTCTCTCTTTCTCTTGTTCTTTCTTGCCTTCCTTTCTCTCTCTTCCTCTCTCTCTTGTTCTTCCTCTCTCTCTTGTTCTTCTCTCTCTCTCTCTTTCTCTCTCTCTTTCTGCTATCTCCCCTAAAAGTTAACTGGATGACTTACTTTCTTTCCTTCCTTCCTTTCTTCCTTCCTTCCTTCCTTCCTCTCTCTCTCTCTCTCTCTCTCTCTCTTTCTTTCTTTCTTTCTTTCTTTATGTTATTACTATTTATTAAATTTTAATGCCGCCCATCTCCACTGCAAGGTGAAGGTCATTTCTGACTCCTAGCACTGGACACATGAGATGTCAATGGACGCATAGAAATCAACCTCATTGACACACAATTCAAACGAGACAATAAAAAAGTCAAGAAGGAAACAAAAATAAAAGACCAGAACACTTCCTCTCCAGCAGCCAACACCTAGATAAGCAGGGATTAACCCCAGACAAACAATCAAGGAGAAAACAATACCCTCATGAAGGAATTACTAAGGAGGTATTTATCAAGCAGGAAAGAAAAGCAGAATCAAGGAAGGACTAAGAAGAGGAAACATCACACAAAGAAACAATTAAGCACAAAACGAAGCATAATAAAGGAACTACTAAGAAGAAAACACTACCAGCACTGACAGGGCAAACTAGTGTATATAAATAGAGGAAGAACCACTCCTGGCACTGATGATGTTGCTTGGTTGGGTTATGAAATGTCTGCAAGAAAACAACGAAACTCAGAAGGCACCAAGGACCCCACAGTCCAACTCTGAGCTACAAATAGACATAATTTCTCACTTTACAACAGTCCGTTTAGTGACCATTCGACGTTACAACAGCACTGAAAAAATTGACTTATGACTGTTTTTCACAGTTAGAATTGTGGGAAGCCCCTCCCCTCCAGAGAAGAAATGGAGAAAAATCTTCAAGGCAGAAAGCAGCCCCAGACTTCCTGCCATTAGAAAACGGGTCTTTAGGAATGGAGATTTTGCATCCATTCAGAAAGACTCGGGCAATCCATTCATAAACAAAAGGACTTCAGCCTCAGCTCCCACAGAAAGCTGGAACTGATGGGATTAAAAAGTAGGATAGGATAGGATAGGATAGGATAGGATAGGATAGGGAATAGAAAATAGAATAATACAATAATAGAATATTGAAAAGAACAGAATATAGGATAGGATAGGATAGGATAGGATAGGATAGGATAGGATAGGATAGGATAGGGAAGGGAAGGATGGAGAAGAAGGACAATAGAATAGAGTAGAATAGAATAGAGTAGAGTAGAGTAGAGTAGAGTAGAGTAGAGTAGAGTAGAGTAGAAGAGAAGAGAAGAGAAGAGAAGAGAGAAGAGAAGAGAAGAGAAGAGAATAAGGAATAAATAGGATAGGATAGGATAGGATAGGATAGGATAGGATAGGATAGGATAGGATAGGATAGGATAGAATAGAATTTGTTAACAAAAACTCCTAAAATCTACATTCCCCACCCAGCTCCAAGGACAGAGCATGACCTCCCAGTCACAATGGTCAAAGTACATTTCACACCTAACAGGCATCTCAATCACAAAGCCCCAAAGAATGTATAAAAGCCCATCTTTTAATGACTCCATAATCCCTTGTGGGGTAGAGTCTGGGCAACTGAATGGAGCTAGCAGAGTGTTTTAATGGCCGGATGCCTTTCCTGTCACCATTGCAGAGTTTTGTTCAGCAGATATATTCTCATGGTGCCCAGAGAGAGAAAAATATCTGCCTCTATCTAGGATCGAACTCACGGCCTCTTGATTGTGAGGCGAGAGCACCACCTCTAGGCCACTGCACCACTTTATAAAACCCAATCTATCTCAACCCCATTTTGTCAACCACCCCAGAAACATGCTGCTGTCCCTCAAGTTTCTGGAAAACAAAATACACAGAGACCTGCATTCCTTGCGGCCAGTCTCCATTTTATTTCCAACGTCTTTCTCCCAGCTTTGAACTGGACCGGATTTTTATTCCATGGTCAAAATGCAGCGCTTTGGCAACTGACTCATATTTACGACAGTTGCTATGTCCTGGAATCATGGGATCCCCTTTTACGACCGTCTGACAAGCAAAGGAGAAAAAGATGAATAATTGTGTGACTAGCTTAACAATGGTGGCAAGGAAGCTCATAAAATGAGGCAGAATTCACTTAACGAATGTCTCACTTTGCGATGGAAATTTTGGGCTGAGTTGCGGCTATAAGTAGAGCCTGCCCCTCCCCACAGCCATATTCCTTTAAAATCCAAATACTAATCGTGCATTCAGGTTCCATCGATCGCTTAAAAGCTTAGAAAACTAAAAGCTTTAAAAGACCTCCCTCCCTCAAGCTTTCTTTCATTCCAGACATCTTTGATTGAAAAGGCATGTTTGATGTCCAGGATGGGAGTTGTAGCTCAAGGCACCTGGAAGGGTGCCAGGTTAAAGCTCGCCTCTTTTCTTCCCCACCTATCCGATGACTTGAGCGCATTTGAAGAGCAGCTGGAGAATTAAGTTGGCACGAATTTGCCCCGATAGCCGTATACTTATTTTTCCAGGCTGGTCTTTTGTCTCATCATTGCTTATTTAACAGGGCCGTCAATGTTTCACCTGTCCGCTCAGGTAACACACCGCCAGACTCCTTGCTGAGGTCCTGTCTTTCCGGCAACGGCCTCTTTGTCCTGTTCTCCAGCGTAATTTTAAACCGCAATTGTGATCGAAGGACATCCGGATCTCCTGGCAACCAGAATACAGGATAGAATAACAGAATCACAGAGTTGGAAGGGACCTTGGAGGTCTTCTAGTCCAACTCCCTGCTCCCATGCGCATGAAGACCAGCTGGCTGGCGCCCCAGAACCCAGAAGAGCAACGCGTGCCATAGGCTCTCCATCATGGCCCTATACCATTCCAGAGTTGTCCAATCTCTTCTTCAAAACTTCCAGTGATGGAGTACCCACAATTTCTGGTGGCAAGTAGTTCCACTGGTTAATGGTTCTCACAGTCAGGAAATTTCTCCTTCATTCCAGGTTGCTTCTCTCCTTGATTAGTTTCCACCTGTTGCTTCTTGTTCTGTCTTAAAGTCCTTTAGAAAATAGGTTGACTGCTCTCAAAATATTGGCAAACTGCTATCATGTCATCCCTAGTCCCTATTTTTTTTCCCCTCTAAATAGAATAACAGCAGATGGAAATATTGCACATAAATGACAAAATAGCAGAAGAGTTGGAAGAGGCTTTGGTTTTCTAGTCCAACCCCCCCAGTACCATTTCAGACAAACTGGTTGTCTAATCTCTTCTTAAAAACCTCCAGTGATTGGACAGCTTTTTTTAAAAAAAATACTATAGTTAAAATACTTTAAAAAACCATTTTAAAAGAATAAAACCACTAAATGCTATGCCTTCTTTGTCTTTCTTTTTTCTTTTTCATTGTTGTAGGTAAACAATAAAAGGAATAAGTGAATCTGTTTGAATCGCCCCAGAAAAATCCTCTCCTTTTTTATATCTTGAGGCTGCGTTGAAACTCATAAATCAGTTTTTTAATTGGGAAAAAAAAAATGAAATGAGGAATGTCACTTCTGATGTCAGCCACCCCTCCTGGCTTAATACTGGGAATTATCATTATCGTTAAATCAGAACTGAGTTTCAACTCCAGTTGGCAATCTTCGAAGGCCATGTTGGGATCTAACTTGGAGGCCACTGCCTTGAGCCCCCTGTTCCTTGGTCCTTCCTTTATTACCTGTGTGCTCACCTAGCAACTCTGCCCTGTGGTTTCCAGGGTGACCCACACCTGCCTTCAAAATGTGGTAGCACCATAAGCTTTTGAGCCAGTTGGCTGGACTCAGTTGAAGAAGAACAGATCTCCTCCTAGCTGAAATGTAAGTGTTGGGCTCCTCACTTCTGTCCATACTCTCTTGGTCTTCTTTTGAAGAAGCAAGACCTTGCCTGACCAATTTCAGGCTTATTTGAAAGGAAGGGGTGAGATGTGGAGTCTCGTGCAGACCTCAGATGCATTCAACAGGGTATAGAATCAACATCACACGAAGTGTTAGCACCACTTTATAATGCCTTGGTGACACCATACTTGGAATATTGCATCCAATTTTGATTGCCACAGTATAACATTAGGCGTTGAGACTCTGGAAAGAGTGCAGAGAAGAGCAACAAGGATGTTTAGGGGACTGGAGGCTAAAATATAGGAAGAACGGTTGCAGGAATGGGGTAGTGAAAAGAAGGACTAGGGGGTGAGAAGATAGCAGTCTTCCAATATCTGAGGGGCTGCCCCAAAGAAGAGGGAGTGTTAACTTATTTCCCAAAGCAACCTAAAGCAGGATAAGAAGCAACAGATGGAAACTAATCAAGGAAAGAAGCAGCCTAGAACTAAGGAGAAATTTCCTGACAGTGATCGATAGACAAACAGGTAGAAGATAGATGGTTGGATGGATGGATGGGAGATAGATAGATAGATAGATAGATAGATAGATAGATAGATAGATAGATAGATAGATAGATAGACAGATAGACAGATAGAAGATAGATAAGTGGATGGATGGATGGATGGATGGATGGAAAGGAGATAGATAGATAGATAGATAGATAGATAGATAGATAGATAGATAGACAGATAGATAGATAGACAGACAGAAGATATGTGGATGGATGGATGGATAGGAGATAGATAGATAGATGATAGATAGATAGATAGATAGATAGATAGATAGATAGATAGATAGATAGATAGATAGATAATGGAGAGAGAGATAATGAGATATAGATAGATAGATAGATAGATAGATAGATAGATAGATAGATGATAGATAGATAGATAGATAGATAGATAGATAGATAGATAGATAGATAGATAGATAGATAATGAGAGGTAGATAGTTAATGAATAGACAGACAGATGGATGGATGGATGGATGGATGGATGGATGGATGGATGGGAGATAGATAGATAGATAGATAGATAGATAGATAGATAGAGAGATAGATAGATAGATAGATAGATACACATATACATATATTGCTTACCTATCCCACCCCATGGCATTTGAAACCCTCCCCTTAATGGAACTGCCATTCCTTCATCCTCAGCCAGCACCGTCTTTGACCCCACTGGTTGTGGATGATGGGAGTTGCAACCCAGCCCGATCTGGGGAGAGTAAGTTAGAGAAGCCTGGATTGACCTATTGTGACGGATCTCCAGGAGGGGTCCCTCCCTCAACCACTCCGGTCTTTGTCTCCATCGCAGAATGGATTTGTGCAGATTCCTTGATGACGACGATGATCTCCTGAAGGGGTTGGTTCCTTTCCGGTGGGAAGATTCAGACCTCTCCCCCAACAGCCTGGAGCTTAGCCAGGAGGATTCCCAAGAGGACATCCCGGGGGACAATGGCGGGCCTCTCCTGCGATGTCTCAAGAGGATCTACCGAAAAACCAAGAAGGAGAAAACAAGACGGCGGAAAAATCACAACTCTGGTAAACAGTGGGGCAGACCTAAGGGGGGGCACAGTAAGATTGGGTCGGGGGCCTCGCTGGTCGTCCTTCTCCTTCCTGCTGGAATTAGGAACTACAGGTTCCTAATTCCTAAATTTACGACACAACTGAGCCCAACATTTCCATTGTTAATTGAGTTTTGCCCCATTTGACGACACCTTTCTTGCCAGAAGCGATTAAGTGTATCCCTGCAGTCATTAAGTTAGTCACATGGTCGCGAAGCAAATCTGGCTTCCCCATTGACTTTGCCTGTCAGAAGGTCACAAAAGGAGATTACATGCGACCGTCATAAATATGAGCCAGTGGCCAAACGTCCAAATGTTGATCACATGACCATGGGAGGGGGAACGCTACGACTGTCATAAGTATGGAAAACGGTCACTTTTTCCAGCGCTGTCATAATTTTGATCAGTCATTAATTAAAAGTTGTAAATGAAGGACTACCCTGAGTCCTTTCTGAGGAGAAATCTTCCCCTCAGAATGTCCTGCCTAATAAAACATCATGTGGAGCTATGATGATTTGTTTCGATTCCACAAAAGCGTCCACCATCTTTCCACAGAGTTGGTGGCATCACGTTCCTAATGACAGGGCTGGCCAAAGACTTGAAATAATAAACCCATGTCTCGTTTCTTCAGTTGGTTGTGGATCTCAAGAACCTTGGAGAAGGTTCTTGAGATCCACAGGTCTACAGCTGCCACCCCTGAGCTTCTGGGATTTCTCCTCTGGGACATTCCGTGGTTCTCCTCCTGGTAAGGTGGGGTCTTCCCTCCCGTTGGGGGAAGGCATTAATTGACTCTTTCTCTCCTCCTACTTCTCCATGGTAGGGTTAGTCCCTGACCTCTCAGCCATGGCTACGATTTGGGAAGAAAATGATGGCCCTCAATCTGCTCAGGAACCAGAGCTCTTCCTGTCCTCCTGGAGAAGCAGCATGGAGTATTTCAACAGCAAAAAAGAGGTATGGAGAATGCTCGTCTTCTTCGAACATAGAATAACACAGTTGGAAGGGACCTCGGAGGTCTTCTAGTCCAACCCCCTTCTCGAGCAGGATACCCTATATCATTTCAGACAAATGGCTGTCCAATCTCTTCTTGAAGGCCTTCAATGATGGAGCAGCCACCACTGGGAACACCAAAAGAAGAGCAACAAAAATCATTAGGAGTTGGGGGCTAAAACGTATGAAGGATGGTTGCAGGAATTGGGTATCTCTAATGAAAAGGATTAGGGGTGACATGATAGCAGTCTTCCTCTAAGGGGCTCCCCCAAAGAAGAGGGGGTCCACTGTTCTCCAAAACACTTGAAGGCAGGAAAAATAGCAACGGATGGAAACTCATCAAGGAGAGAAGCAACCTGGAATGAAGGAGAAATTTCCTGTGAGGACAATACCCCAGTGGAACAACTTGCCACTGGAAGTTGTGGGCGCTCCAACGCTGGAGGCTTTTAAGAGGAGGCTGGACATCCACTTGCCTGGAAATGTATAGGGTCTCTGCTTCAGCAGAGGGTTGGACTAGAAGACCTCCAAGGTCCCATTCAATTCTGTTATTCTGTGTTATATAAGGAGAAGGAAGGAAAGAGGGATAGTTGAGAAAGAAAAGAAAAGAAAAGGCAGGGAGGGAGGGAGGCAGGGAGAGTGGGGAGAAGGAAGGAAGGAAGGAAGGAAGGAAGGAAGGAAGGAAGGAAGGAAGGAAGGAAGGAAGGAAGGAAGGAAGGACCTAAATTCTAAATAGTGTTTCTCCACTTGTGGATACTCCATCACTGTAGATTTTCAAGAAGGAATTGGACAGCTATTTGTTCAGAATGGTAAACAGTGTTTCCTGCCTGAGCAGGGGGTTGGACTAGAAGGCCTTGAAGGTCCCTTCCCCCTCTGTTATTCTGTTCTGTTCTATCACCTCCTCTTCCTCTTCCTCTCCTTCTCCTCCTTCTCCTCCTCCTCCTCCTCCTCCTCCTCCTCCTCCTCCTCCTCTTCTCCTTCTCCTTCTCCTCCTCCTTCTCCTCCTCCTCCTCTCCTTCTCCTTCTCCTTCTCCTTCTTCTTCTCCTTTTTCTCCTTCTCCTTGTCCTCCTCTCTTCTTCTCCTTGTCCTTGTCTTGTCCTTGTCCTTGTCCTTCTTCTTCTTCTCCCTCTTCTCCTCCTCCTCCTCTCTTCTTCTCCTTCTCCTTCTCCTTCCCCTTCTCCTACTCCTTCTCCTTCTCCTTCTCCTTCTCCTTCTTCTCCTCCACTATTATTTTAGTTCTTCTTGGGAATTACTTGGGAAAACTCATAACTTTTCTCTCTAAGGGAATACTGAATGGACAGAAAGATACAGTCTGCTCGCTTAATTAAAAAATAATATTTTTTTTTCTTTTAACCAATTCTTTTTTTTTCCCCTCTCCCTCCCTCCTTCCCTCTCTTCCCAAACCCCCTTCCAGGATGACGTGATGAAGAAAAGTTTCTTTAAATTCTTATCTGTCCTCAGCAAGACAATCAACTGGACACATATGACTGAATTCTTTCTTGACAATTTTACCTCAGATATCGTGGGAGCCATCACTGTATGTCTTTGGTCTTTTATCTGCTCAATCTTGTATTTTCAACTCTTAGTAGAACCCCAAATTATCTGCTCAACCTTGTATCTTCAACTCTTAGTCGAACCCAGAATTATCTACTCAACCTTGAGGCCTCAACTCTTAGTAGAACCCCAAATTATCTGCTCAACCATGTATCTTCAACTCTTAGTAGAACCCAAACTAGCAGAACCCAGAATTATCTGCTCAACCTTGAGGCCTCAACTCTTAATAGAACCTCAAATTATCTGCTCAACCTTGTATCTTCAACATTTAGCAAAACCCAAACGAGCTGAAGTCTTCAATCTTTTGAAGTTCTTAGTGGAGCTGAGATGGTCTGACAGGGGACATGTCTTTCTCGTTGACAGGAGATGGTGAAACAAGAACTTCCAGAGCCCAACATTATCTGTCTTCAAGCGATGAACACCATCACTGATTTCAGGTAGATTTGCTTCTTCTAGTAGCTGACTCATGCTGGTGGTCCAGAGCAGTCAAGTCATCTGCCTCTGGACTTCTCACTCGCATTCATAAAAATAGTCTACTTTAGGTGTTCAGGAAAATGTTGGAATCATAGTAGATGGCCAAATGGTGAAAACAGTTGCTATAATAGATATTCTGTCTGTATTGATTTAATATGGAGAACCAGTTGGTCTAGTGGTTAAGGTGCTGGCTTAGAACCAGGAGACGGTGAGTTCTAGTCCCACTTTAGGCATGAAAGCCAGCTAGGTGACTTTGGGCCAATCACCAGGAGACTCTGAGTTCTAGTCCTGCCTTAGCCATAAAAAATGGTTGGGTGATATTGGGCCAATTATTAGGAGATGGTGAGTTCTAGTCCAGTCTTAGGCACGAAAGCCAGCTAGGTGAATTTGAGTCAGTTCCTCTGTCTCAGTCCAACCCACCTTGTTGTTTTGGGGGAAATAGGAGGAGGAAGAAGAATTAGGTAAGTTCGCCCCCTTGAGTTCTTTTTAAAAATAATGAAGGCAGGAATTAAATAATAAAATAAATTAAAATAATAAAATGAAAACAAAATTAAAAAATTAAAGCAAAATAAAGTAAAATAAAAGCAAAATAAAAAATTAAATTAAAATAGAATTGAGTAAAATAAAATAATAAAAAGTAAAATTAAATAATAAAAACAAAATTAAATAAAAAATAAAAGTAAAATTAAATAAATAATAAAAACAAAATAAATTATATTAAAATAGAAGTAAAGTAAAATAATAAAAATAAAACAAAACAAAACAAATAAAAATAAAATAGAATAAAGTAAAATAAAATATAAAATAAAATAAAAAATGATAGAAACAGAATATTTTTTTAAAAAAATTAAATTAAAGTAGAATAAAATAATCTATTGTTTTTCCTAAACCAATGCAAAAGGACTTATGGATGATGCCTCCCAATTGCTCTAACCCTGGGCATTACTGTACAAAATAGAGGCTTGGTGGTGCAGCAGCTTAAAGTGGTGTTAAAGTGACACCAGCTGCCTGCAATTACTGCGAGTTCGAATCTCACCAGGCTCAAGGTTGACTCAGCCTTCCATCCTTTCGAGGGAGGTAAAATGAGGACCTGGATTGTGGGGGCAATTGTGATTTTGTATAAAAAAGAACACCGCTTGTGTGGGGAGGGGCAAAGCCCTACTAAGCAGGTATATGCAAAAGTATGAAGGCTATTGCTTAACGCATTGTAAGCCACCCTGAGTCTCCGGAGAAGGGCGGCATATAAACTATTTTTTTTTAAAGAAATTATAAAAATTTTCTTACTTTGACTTCAAAGCAGGATTGTTGGCTCCAAGCAACCTTGGCCAACACCTAAGCAGCTAATAAATTCAAAGAAATAAATAAACAAATCACAACAGATTACAGAGTGATGATCTGCCTCAAATCGCCCCGCATCCAAAATACGTCGTAAATCGAGGACTATCCATCACCCTTGTGTTGTGTGACTACAGGAAGAGAACCTCTGAGTCAACAACGGCTGCTGCAGTAATTTAGCAATCCCTTCTGGAAACAGGATGCGGGTTCGAACGAGGACAGTTGAAATACGTTTGCTCTCCTGGTTATCATTAAGAAATCCCTAAGCAACAAGGGTAGCATGGGAACGGCTGAAAATATGCTGTTCAACATCTTTGTTAAACTTTGCTTACACTTAACAAAATATTTTAATTTCTGCCCATGGTGTATTTCCTTAGTTTAGAAGCCAGAAAGAAAATATCAACCTTCTTAATGGACCACAGTCCTAGTTAGTTCAGCAACTTTCTTCCAGCTTGAAACAGAGGTTTCCAAACCTGGCAACTTTAAGACTTGTGGACTTCAGCTCCCAGAATTCCTCAGCCAGCATGGACGCCATGCTGAGGAATTCTGGGACGTTGAGGAATTCTGGGCGTTGAAGTCCACAAGTCTTAAAGTTGCCAGGTTTAGAAACTCTTGTGTAAGATCATCACGGACTTAATCTGGCTTTGGCCAACTCTGGTGGGAACCCAACTTCGTCACCTTTGAAAATTGCAATTTAGCCGTTCAAAAGTTGGGTGATCCCAGCCCTCGTGACTCAGTCCCTCAAACCATGGTTTTAGCAAGATGGGTGAACCCAGTTCCATACCCAGTCTGAACCCTTCCAAGACTGAGTGGCTCTGGGTGCCGGCATCTCGGGATCTAGAGATACCATCCCTAGCGATCGGTGGGGAGATTCTCATCCCATCCGACAGGGTTCACAACTTGGGAGTCCTCCTGGATTCTTGGCTATCCTTGAATGACCATCTGATGGCCGTAACCAGGGGGGCTTTCGCACAAGTGCATCTTGTGCGCCAGTTGTGCCCTTTCCTAGACCGAGATGCCCTCACCACGGTCACTCATGCCCTCGTTACCTCTCGGTTGGATTACTGTAATGCCCTCTACATGGGGCTGGCCTTGGGATGCATCCGGAGACTCCAGTTAGTTCAGAATGCGGCCGCGCTGGTAGTTACGGGGGCTCCTTGTTACTCCCGTGTTACACCTCTCCTGCGCGGGCTGTACTGGCTACCGGTTGTTTTCTGGGTTCGTTTCAAGGTGCTGGTACTTACGTATAAAGCCCTACATGGCATAGGCCCGAGGTACTTACAGGACCACCTCTTGCCTTCCTCCCGTCGTCCGGTGCGCGCCCACAGAGCGGGCCTCCTCCGGGTGCCGTCAGCCAAAGAATGTCGGCTGGCGGCCCCCAGGGGGAGGGCTTTCTCTGTCGGAGCCCCGACCCTCTGGAATAGTTTGCCCACCGACCTCAGGACGGCCCCCGACCTCCTCTCCTTTCGGCGCGGAGAAAAGACGTGGCTGTTCCAACAATTCTCTGATCGTGGGGTTGTATAGTTTTTATCATTTTAATGGTTGTTATTGTGGATATTAATCTTATTTTAATTATGTTTATTGTGATTTGTATTGGTGATTGTTTTATGTAAGCCGCCCTGAGTCCTCAGGGAGAATGGCGGCATATAAATCACAAAAATAAATAAATAAATCTCCCTCGCAGAGTGGGGACACGCAGATAGTCCATTGATGAATAGTGTCCAGTTACCATCTGGAACCATGATTTGTGTGACTCTTCTGTTCATGCCGGCTGGGAAGTTCTAGATACCAGAAGACCACACGCCTTTAAAGTTGCCGAATTTGAAGAACAGCTGAGCTATCACATGACACCGTCTCCATTCCTAGACCCAGGTTCTGAACAGACCTTAAAAATCTCACACTGGAGGTTCTGTGTGGTTTTGAGACTCTTCATTCTTCATCGAGAGTAACCAAAGGGGCCATTTTTCATTCCAGCTTCTTGTAACTTTTCAAAGCGGTCAAACAACTGTGAGCTCTGGGGTGTGATTTGCATTGTCCCCATCCGATTGTTCTACCGTGTCTCAAAACAATCAAGACTTCTTTTCGTTTCCTTCAGCAAGAAGCACATCATGAAAACCATGGGGTCCTACAAGAAGGGTCTTCTGCTCCGGACTTTCTTCAAGAGTGTCTTCTCGTTGTCACCTGTGAAGGCAGGACAGGAGGAAGAAGGGGTGGACTCTTCTAATGTTCAGTACATAAAGGTATCCTGGTTTTCCAAGATTTGATTACTTGCTTACCATCACCGTGGATGTCTCTCTATCGGCTTCTAGTAGTTGCTTCGGTGGAAATGTCTTCTATATGTTGATAGCTACCATGTTCAATGCTCACCTTCAGCACAATGAATTTACAAAGTCAATCCTTCCTCAGCCACAGATTGACAGAGCAACCAGTCCAGGACATGAGAGTTAACGGTTCCATGGTGTTCACAGAATCAGAGAACTGTAGAGTTGGGCAGGACCATAAAGATTCACCAGGATCATCTAATGATTCATGATTGGGTGATTATGGCCCTTTATCACCTATGGACTTCAACTCCCAGAATCCCCCAGCCTGCTATTCGCAAAATTAACTTAATTAGAATTGGACTCCTACAAGTTAAGCCCATGTTCTTCATTAAACCAGGGATGGACAATTTGAGCTTGGGGAAGGGAGAGAAGAAGTCCAAATTGGGTAGGAAGGTCCCATCAGACTTCTAGGTAGAACTAGGTTAAGAAATTTGGGGTATTTCAATCAACCAGAATAAAGCTGGAAGGGACCTTGGAGGTCTTTAGGAGGAGACCTTACCATTCTCTATCCAGTCTCCTCTTGAAAACCTCCAGCGTTGAAGCACATACAACTTCTGAAGGCATAATGTCATTTATTCAGTTATTTCTCATAGGGGTTGATGATTGTAGAACATTTCTAAGGTCCTTTCAACCCTACAATTCTATATACAAGGCCACATGTATTGGCTGGGGATTCTGGGAGTTGAAGTCCACTCATCTTAAGGTTGCTAAGATTGAGGAACATTGTCCTACAACATCTGGAGATGATGTTGCTTCTGGAATTGTTTGCAGGAGACATAATTGGCCACAAACTTTCAGTGCTGACCAGTTTTTGGACATTTGATAAAGAATTCAGTGGTCTCTTCCTCTCTGGACTGCTCGTAGTTTACAAACTCTTTACTTCCTCAGTCCTACAACTTGCTCTTTGTATCTCCTAGAATCTCTTCATCGGAACCTACCAAGCCTTCAGCGAAATGCTCCAGCAATTAATGGTGGAGAATCCAATTCCTTCAGAGCTGGAAAGGATCTTGCAGGTACGTTATTTGGGAGGAAAATCTTATTATTGGTTCATCACACATATGTCAATGAAGACTCGATGATCCAGGCCAAAGGTATCTAAAAGATTCAATCATGGCACCTGGGCCAAAATTATTTTGACTCATGAAGTTGGTTGGATGAGCAGTGAAACTTCTCAGATTAACAAATTTTGCTCCTGTTGCCATGGTTTAACCTTTCTTAGATACTTTCCGCCTGGATGATTGAATCAATCAATCATTCAATCAATCAGAATAGAGCTGCAAGGGACCGTGGAGGTCTTCTAGTCCATCCCTATAGCATTTCAGACAAGTGACTGTCCAGTCTCCAGTGACATATTGCAATACATTTTGGGGGAAAATCCGTGAAGTTGGTACGGCAAGAGTTGGTTCATTCCGATGACCCTCTGACTCGCTGCCTATTTTATTTTGACTGATGAGGTTCGTTACGCAGTCAGCCAGATGTTCAGGCTGGGTTCAGCATTTTTGCCCACCTATCGAGTCCTCCCTAAGGACCTCAGATAGCCAGATGTGGATGTTTGATGGTGTTACAAATATTGTGGCAGGATGTCATCTGTTCCAAACAAAGCTTCCTTCTGCAACTGACCGATGGGGAATTTGTCAATATTGATGGTGCTCCAGATGTTTTGGGGTTGCACCCAAGGTGCCTGTCACAACTGGTACCCCCTTTGCTATCTTTTGTTCTATTTCTATTTGTAAGTCTTTGTATTTTGTGATCATCTCCAGTTTTTTCTCTTCTCTTCCCCAGTCTCCAGGCAGTGCCACATCCATTATCCAGATTTTGTGGCTGTCTTATAAGCAATTGTTATGTCTGGGGTGTTGTATGGCAGGTGCTTGTCTGTTTGAATTTACCAGGGGAGGAGGGAGGGCAAGGAGGCTGGATTTGGGTCTGTTGTGGCAATGCAATGACTCCAAACTCATGACATGTTTAACCCCGCCTCCCAGCTCAGCCTCTTCTTTTCCTACAATTCTCTTCTGTTTTCTACTTCTGTACAATCAATACCCAAAATACAGAATTAGGCCATTGTGTGCAATGCAGAGGTTTGATGGCACCATCAGGGTCCCCTTCTTGAGTTTTCAATGGCACATGTGATGACCTGGGGCACAGCACAGAAATAACACAGACAGCTGGCAGTTCAAACCGCCCCTTTTTTGTTCCAAATTGCCTCAAATGCTCCCACCTTTCTGGCATGTCCCAGAACAAAGTGATGACACAGACACACACCTCAAGCAGCCTCTGTCTGCAAATAGTCCAGCCCAACTCTGTGAGCAGCTCGGCTGCAAAGCAAGAAAGCCAGAAAGAATACGAGGAATCCAGGAAAGTTTATACGTCGGCACTCAACACTCCAGGAATTCTGTGTTTGTTCCCAACAAATGCCCCTCCCAAAGCGTCTCCTTAAGTCTCAGTCCCCAGGTGTGCCTTGTGGGCGCTCTCCTCCCAAGTGGCTGGATCAGCCTGTGCTGTTCTCACCTTCTCTCCACTCTCCATGCTCGAGGATCAGGAGTGAGTGGTCCTTGCTCATCGCCTGAGCTCTGTCTCTCATGCTCCCTGCTTAGCCTCTCTTGGTCAACCTGCCCCAGTTCTTCCCTTCCTGAACAAGCCGTCCCAATCCTGAAAGGCCCTGGCCTGACTGGGCCTGCTCCTCTCCATTTTCCTCCCAAGCTGCCCCCTTGATCTCCATCTGCTCCAGTTCTAGCTCGTCTTCCCCTGCAGATTCAGGCTCTGATGGGGGCATGACAGCAACCTTCTGGCCTCCATCTTTGACCACATACCGCAGAAACACTCCTCAGCTGCTCCTAGTTGCTTTTAAACCACAGGGATTGCTCTTGGGGTCTTTTCCATGGACACTGCCTATCCGGTTTGAGCTTCAGTGACCGCTAAGAGCACCCAAGCAAGCAGGGACACTCCTCTAAAGCTCTGCTTTTTCTTCCTCTTCTCCTTCCCTTACTCCCACGTAGCTCATGGTTCCTTGGCTGCAGTCCCCGGAGGCTGACCTGCGCGAGAGAGCCATCTGGAGCAGCGCCTCACTCCTCAATTTTGTTGCCAACAAATTGCAGCTGGACGTGAGTCGCCACGAATCTGTCGCCACAAGAAAAGAAAAATTATGGATTACTCTTTTATAATTTATTCTATGCGTTTATCATTTTTGGTTTATTGTTGCATTATAGTATTGTTTGACAGTGTCACTCAACCTGGCAACTTTTAAGATGTATGGACCAGAGGTGGGTTTTAGCAGGTTCTGGCCAGTTCTGGAGAACTGGTAGTGGAAATTTTGAGTAGTTCAGAGAACCGGTAGTAAAAATTCCGGCTGGCCCCGCCCCCGTCTATTCTCTGCCTCCCAAGTCCCAGCCGATCGGGAGGAAATGGGGATTTTGCAGTATCCTTCCCCTGCCATGCCCACCAAGCCACACCCACCAAGCCACGCCCACAGAACCGGTAGTAAAAAAAATTTGAAACCCACCACTGGTGTGGACTTCAATTCTCAGAATTCCCCAGGCAGCACAGTTGTTGCTAAGGAATTGAAGTCCACACACCTGTAAGTGGCTCAACTGGAGAATTCTGGGAGTTCAAAACTCTGCAGAGATTTGGATCTATTTTGAGTCTTCTCCGTTTTGCCCCAAACACAGCGCTGGCTGGAAATGGTAGTTCCCAGTTCAAGACACATAGAATAAAAGAGTTGGAAGGGAACTTAGAGGTCTTCTAGTCCAACCCCTCATTCAAGCAGGAGACCCTACACCATTTCAGACAAATGGTTGTCCAATCTCTTCTTGAAAACCTCCAGTGTTGGAGCACCCATAACTTCTGGTGGACAGCTGTTCCACTGGTTAATTGCTCTCGTGGTCAGGAAATTTCTCCTTAGTTCTAAGTTGGATCTCTCCTTGATGAGTTTCCATCCACCGCTTTTTCCCCTGCCTTCAGGGGCTTTGGAGAATATCTTGACCCCTTCTTTTTCGTGGTAGCCCCTCAACACCACGTTCCTTGCTATTGTGCAAAATCAGAAATGGCTCCTCCTACTTCTAACTCTGGTCATTTCTCTTCCTTTAGACCAAATCTAAGTTCTCCCACCTCGGTCATCTGGTAGCCATTCTGGGAATCTGCTGCGGTGATCCTATCAAATCGATCTGTTCAAAGGCAGCCAAGAGCGTCCACCTTCTCCTCTCCATCGTGCTGGGCCAGAAGAGTAAGAGAGTCAAGTGGGAATCGAAGTCCAGAAAAATCCCCCGGGGTTACAGGCGATCCTAGAGACCATCAAATCCAGCCTCTCATCTTAGTCCAGATTAAATCTGGACTCTATTTATTCAGATCCAGTGAAGGGGACCTTCATTCCATCTGTGAGGATCCCCTAATCCTGTGATGGCGAACCTATGGCACGCTTCTCAGAGGTGGCGCACAGAGCAGGAGTGAAATGCTCCCGGTTCGGACCGGATCGCCTCATCCGGTGGTTCGGAGAACCGATAGCAAAAGGCCCTGTGCCCTCCTCACCAAGCCCAGCTGAGCCGCACAATCATCAGAGGCTTTTTTTTTACTTTTAAAGGCATTTTTTCTACAACCTCTTCCCACGAAAAAATGCTTTTAAAAGTTTTTTTTAAAAAAAAGCCTCTGATGATCGCGCGGCTCAGCTGGGATCCTCAGAGGCTTTTCAAAGCATTTTGTTCTGCAACCTCTTGGCCGAAGAGGTGTTAAAAAAAATGCTTTGACGATCCCAGCTGAGTTGCCTGATCAGCAGAGAGGCATTTTTTAAAGATCCTCTCTGAGGATCCCAGCTGAGTTGCCTGATCAGCAGAGAGGCTTTTCAAAGCATTTTTTTAAAAGCCTCTCTGACGATCCCAGCTGAGTTGTCTGATCGGCAGAGGCTTTTCAAAGCATTAGAAAAAATGCTCTGAAAAGTTTAAAAAAAAAAGTTGGCCACGCCCATCTAGTCACATTACCCCCCCTCCCCCACCAAGCCACACCCACAGAACCAGTAGTAACAAATTTTACATTTCACCCCTGACGCAGAGCCCTCTCTGTGGTCACACGCGCTATCGACAGCTGTTCTTCTGGTTTCCAGCGCGCACATGCACGCCGGCCAGCTGATCTTCATAGGTGCCGGAGTGCCAGAAAACGGCCTGAAAAATGGCCAAAACCACCCAAAAAACAGGCCAGGTTTTGGGCCATTTTTCGAGCTGTTTTTAGGCCATTTTTTGGGGGCCATTTTCAGGGTGTTTTTCGGGACATTTTCGGGCTGTTTTCAGACATTTTGGGCTGTGTTCAGAAAACAGGCATGTGCGCGCTGGCCAGCTGGTCTTCAGATTTTTGGTGCTCTGGCACGTGCAAAGACCAGCTGGCCGGCGCGCACATAAGCACCAGCCAGATGATCTTCAGATTTCTGGCGCTCTGGTGTGCGCCCATACACACACATGCACACACGTTCCGGTGCCGAAAAGGTTCACCATCACTGCCCTAATCCAAGGGCAAGGAACCATGGCCCCTTTATGATTTGTGGACTTCAACTCCCAGAATTCCTGAGCCAGCACCGAATTCTGACCATTCTGACTCTGGAATTCTGGGAGGTGAAGTCCACAAGTCATAAAAGGGCTGTCCTTCCTCACCTCTGCCTTAATCAATAAAAGCAGTGCCCGTTGCTAAGCGAGGCAGTTGTTAAGTGAGTTTTGCCCCGTTTTACAGCCTATCTTGCCACAGTTGTTAAGTGAATCACTGCAGTTGTTAAGTTAGTCCCACGGTTATTGAGTGAATCTGGCAAAGTCCCCCACTGACTTTGCTTGTCAGACATCGCAAACGGGAATGACCCCGGGACATGCAACCATCATAAATACGAGTTAGTTGTAAGCATCCAAATTTTGATCATGTGACCACGGGGATGCTGCAACGGCCGTAAATGTGAAAACAGTCGTAAGTCACTATTTTTAGTTCCATTGTAATTTTGAATAGTTATTAAATGAACTGTTGTAAGTCAAGGACTACCTGTACATCTCAAACTGGTTTGCCAACCCAAGAAATGGGTTACGGGTGTTGTGTGAAGTCAGCCAGCTCATTTGAAAGGTCCAAGAGTTACACAGAGGTAAAGCATGATCAGTAACGCCCGATTCTGCTGTGTGCCAGTTGCAAAATTAGACCAGAAGAACGTCCACACCGACGTCATTAAGTGGAAGCACCAGGAATTTCTGGAGACGTGGAACCCGATGGTTTTTCTCAAAAATCCTTCCAGAGTCGCTGAGGTAAATGAATGGAGGCCCACATGGTGACCAGCAGGGGGAAGGGGAAGAGGAAGAGGAGGAAGGGAAGGAAAGGAAAGGAAGGTTTAGGGCTATGGTTATGGTTAGGGAAAGGGAAAAGGAAAGCAAAAGCATAAGTGAGAATGAAAACGAAAGTGAAAGTGCAGGGGAAATGAAAGTGAAAGTGAAAGGAAAGGGGAAAAGTAAGGAAAGCAAAAGCAAAAGTGGAAGGAAAGGAAAGGAGAAAGGTTTAGGTTTATGGTTAGGGAAAGGAAAGGAAAGAAAAACGAAAGTGAAAGGGTAATTGAAAACGAAAATAAAAGTGAAAGTGTGGGGAAAACAAAAGGAAAGGAAAGGAAAGCAAAAGAAAGGAAACGAAGTGAAACAAAAGGAAAGGAAAGGAAAGGAAGAAGGAAAGGAAAGGAAAAAAGAGGATGGAAAGGAAAGGAAGAAGGGAAGGAAAGGAAAGGAAAGGAAAGGAAAGGGAAGGGAAGGAAAGGAAAGGAAAGGAAAGGAAAGGAAAGGAAAGGAAAGGAAAGGAAAGGAAAGGAAAGGAAAGGAAAGGAAAGGAGGAAGGGAAGGGAAGGAAAGGGAAAGGGAAAGGGAAAGGGAAAGGGAAAGGGAAAGGGAAAGGAAAGGGAAAGGGAAAGGAAAGGAAAGGAAAGGAAAGGAAAGGAAAGGGAAGGGAAGGGAAGGAAAGGAAAGGAAAGGAAAGGAAGAAGGGAAGGAAAGGAAAGGAAAGGAAAGGAAAGGAAAGGAAAGGAAAGGAAAGGAAAGGAAAGGAAAGGAAAGGAAAGGAGGAAGGGAAGGGAAGGAAAGGGAAAGGGAAAGGGAAAGGGAAAGGGAAAGGGAAAGGGAAAGGAAAGGGAAAGGGAAAGGAAAGGAAAGGAAAGGAAAGGAAAGGAAAGGAAAGGAAAGGAAAGGGAAGGGAAGGGAAGGAAAGGAAAGGAAAGGAAAGGAAGAAGGGAAGGAAAGGAAAGGAAAGGAAAGGAAAGAAGGAAGAAGGGAAGGGAAGGGAAGGGAAGGGAAGGGAAGGGAAGGGAAGGGAAGGGAAGGAAAGGAAAGGAAAGGAAAGGAAAGGAAAGGAAAGGAAAGGAAAGGAAAGGAAAGGAAAGGCCCTTCTTCTTGCTCTGTCTTCTCCAGGTATTCAGCGTCTACTTCAGTCCCAGAGAGAAGACAGATTTCCTCCTGACTGTCCTGGATGGACTGACCGACCCCTGCAATAATTTCTCTTTGGCAGCTATGGAGTCTCTTCTTGCCAGCATTGCAAAGACCTGCAGCCCAGAAATGGAAAAGGTAAATGAGACCCTCCCAAAGCCTGGGGAGGTCCCTGGATCCATCACTGGAGTCCCCTAACAGCACCTATTTCCAGGAGCTTTGCTTATTCAACTGTCTTAAAGCTTTTAGAGATCTTCAGGACAACAAATTTGAAAAGCCACCTAGTGAGTTTTCCATCATTCTTGAATAAAAGAAAAATTAATTGCTTCCTCCTCCTCCTCCTCCTCCTCCTCCTCCTCCTCCTCCCCCCCCTGCCTCTCAAGGACAGTCTCACTGATCATTACAATAGTAGAACCTTTTGGAGGAAGTTGAATTTGAGGGAACAGGTGATTTCTTGCATGAGGGACAACTTTGCCTCTTCTTGAATCTTTCTCCCTCATTGTCCTCTCAGATACCTGATATTATAGAAGGCATCTGCAGCCGTTTGAACCTGATCCGTCGGCCCAGCACCAGAAGACTGCTAGTGAAGTTGGTGGGGTTGTTGGCAGGCAGGACTGAGCACTTAGATACCGTTATCTCAAGCCTTCTGGAACATTCCATCTCAACAGACAGGTGCCAAACACCTCCTTCCAGCCCTAGTACGAAAATTATAGCAATGATGTGTTTTATGGCAACTTCTGTTATTCCTCATTTGGGGCCTTAAGCCAGGATTTCCCAAATATGGCAATTTCCGGGGGGGGGGCGGAGATTTCAGTTCCCAGAATTCCACAGCCTGTAGGGCCATTGAGGAGAATTCTGGAAGTTGAAGTCCACACACCTGGATAGTGCCAAGGTTGAGAAACAGTGCCTTAAGCCAACCCCAAGCATAAGGGTTGGCCTCCTTCAGATGTACGGTTACCATAACTCCCATAATTCCCAGTCCATGGCATTCAGGAGTTGTGGGTTGGATATATTTGGAGGCCCCATCAGGAGAAAGCAAAATTAGACTGGGATTCAATCCACTCAGTATCTCTTTTGATACCCTTAACAAACCCAACCAATCAATTCTTCAATCAGAATAGAGCTGGAGGGAATCTTTGAGGTCTTCTAGTCCATCCCTTTGCTCAAGCAGGAGACCCTATGCCATTTCAGACAAATGGTTGTCCAGTCTCTTCTTAAAATCCTCCAGTGATGGAGCACCCAAAACCTCTGGTGGCGAACTGTTCCACTGGTTAATTGTCCTGTTAGGAAGTTTCTCCTTAATTCCAGGTTGCTTCTCTCCTTGATTAGTTTCCATCTAAGTCAGGGAGTACATGTCCCATCATGACTCATACATGTAATTTGAGTCACTAATATGTTATTGCTGGTTTCAGACATGTTAAACCCAGGTTACGGAGGCGGGGGGCACAACATAATTGAGTTTTCTTAATATGGGCATTATATTAAGCACTTATATTAAGTACCTATATTACTATATGTCTGTCTATATGTATTCACCCTGTAGTATGGCTGTAGTATTATTATTTGTCATCCTTATCATCTTCTTTATTCCTCCCTCTTAATATTATGATTATCATTATCGTTATTCTGATAATCTACTGCATGTACACCAGAGACGAATTCCTTGTGTGTCTAATCATACTTGGCCAAATTCAATTCAATTCAATATTATAAGCTACTTGTCCTTCAAAACAATGTGTAGGTTGAATTCATACAACATGCTAGTCTAAGCCGTTATGAGACCTCATAGCTTATGCTTGTGAGAACCTGAACATTTTCTTAGCATGTTGTATGAACTACTGTATTCTAACATCATAAACTATTTTTTTTTAAGTAGCTTAAAAAAAACCCAGGTTCCTTGGTCACATCCATCTACTGGGAGGGACGTGAGTGATGTGCCCCTCAAGGAGAGAGAGACCAAGTTCTAACCAACATTCAACTTTGGCCTTCAACCTTCCTCCCATTTGCAGCAGTCCATCTGAGCTGTGGCGTTCTCTTTCGGCTGAGGAAATGATTGAAGAACAACTTCTGGAGAACTTGCTTACCAGGCTGCAGAGCCAACATAAGATGGAGCTGCAACCACCTTCTCTATCCATCTCTGTGAGTTGGACCTTGCCTTTCTTTCAGGGACAGCTCAGGTCTAAGTCCTGGTTTCATTGAGAGAGTCCATCAGTTGGGCTTACTTTGGGCCAAATTCAGGGTCACAGAAATGGTTGACCGACTTTTGACTTGTCCTTCCCTTCTACTAGTGGACAACCACTTGATAGGGGTGGGCAGTGGGTGGCAGAAACCCAAAAAGCCAACGCAATCCTAGTCTGCATTAACAGAGGGATAGAATCAAGATCACATGAAGTGTAAATAACACTTTATAAGGCCTCGATAGGACGGTTGGAATACGGGATTCAGTTTTGGTTGCCACGATGTAAAAAAAGATCTGGAGACTCTAGAAAGAGTGCAGAGAAGAGCAACAAAGAGGATGAGGGGGCTGTTGGAGGCTGAAATATATAACGAACGATTGCTGGATTTGGAAATATTTAGTTTAATGAAAAGGAGGGCTAGGGCTGCCCCAAAGAAGATACCATTATACCATTTCAGACAAATAGCGGTACAATCTCTTCTTTAAAACCTCCAGTATTGGAGCCCCCCCCCCCCCCCCAAACTTCTGGAAGGATTTCCTGGTTGATTGTCCTCACTGTTAGGAAGTTTCTCTTTAACTCCAAGTTGCTTTTTCTCCTTGGTTAGTTTCCATCCGTTGTGTCTTCTCTTGCCTTTGGAGAATAGATTGACTTGTCATTTTGCACATACACTGACAGTTTTTGTTTCCGGAGACAAATTCCTTGTGTGTTTAATCACATTTGGCCAAATAAAGAATTCCATTCCATTCCATTCAAGAAGAAGAGGCGGCTGCTTGCACCTCTAATCCAGCCATGTGCTTGAGGAGGGGGCTGGAATAGAAGACCTCTAAGGTCCCTGTTCTGTCCTCACTACACGTTAGTTAGTCTGTGTGCAGCTCGACATGCAGCTAAACCGCCCTGTCCTGCAATAAAACAGACCGTGTGAGTAGATCTGGATGCTTTACTGAAAGAACAGGATATGGTGAAACTGGGGAAAATAGGGATACATACGATGAGAACCAAATACAAGAGAGGCAGTATTGAGTTACTGCCGAACATAAGAATCAATAAATGCAAGCAATTTAAATAGAGCCTGGACAGCTCTGCAGACTAAGCACTGTAATTAACATCCAGCTGTCTGCAATTACACCAGTTTGAATCTCCCCAGGCTCAAGGTTGACTCAGCCTTCCATCCTTTTTAAGGTAGGTCAATTGAGGACCCAGTTTGTGGGGGCAATAAGCTGACTTCGTATAAATATACAAAAGTATGAAGGCTGTTGCTTAATGCATTGTAAGCCGCCTTGAGTCTCCGGAGAAGGGTGGCATATAAATCAAATTAAAAAAAAAATCTCACTAGCGATGCTCTGTGTGTGGGATGTGGGTCTGTCCTTGAATGATCGTGCCCCACCAATTAAGATGGATTCTTCTCTGTGCTTCAGCCATCTCCAAATGCTAAAGAAAAATGAGAGTGTGGCTTCCCAGGTTTGAACTTGGTTTGAGAGTGCGGGCTGATGGGTAAAATGGGTTGGGTCAGCTTCAAACAATATACTTGCTATTTGTCTCTCCGGCCACTAGATGGAGTAAGAGAGCAACAATAGTATATAAAGATTGTATGTTGGGGGCATATTTGTCCCTCCGGCCACTAGATGGAGCAAGAGAGCAACAACAGTATATAAAAGTTATATGCTGGGGCATGACAGTCCCTTCCAGCTCTATTCTGATTGCCCTGCAAAGGTAGATTGGGTCTTGCTCTCAAAGCCCCCCTCCATCCAGGGGTGAAATGTAAAAGCTGTTACTACCGGTTCTGTGGGCGTGGCTTGGTGGGAGGGGGTAATGTGACTGCGTGGGCGTGGCCAACTTTTTTTTTTTTAACTTTTCAGAGCATTTTTTCTAATGCTTTGAAAAGCCTCTGCCGATCAGGCAACTCAGCTGGGATCGTCAGAGAGGCTTTTAAAAAAATACCTCTCTGACGATCCCAGCTGAGTTGCCTGATCGGCAGAGAGGCATTTTTAAAAAATGCCTCTCTGCCGATCAGGCAACTCAGCTGGGATCGTCAGAGACTTTTCAAAGCATTTTTTTTACCGCCTTTTCGGCCAAGAGCTTGCAGAAAAAAATGCTTTGAAAAGCCTCTGCCGATCAGGCAACTCAGCTGGGATCGTCAGAGAAGCTTTTAAAAAAAATACCTCTCTGACGATCCCAGCTGAGTTGCCTGATTGGCAGAGAGGCATTTTTAAATGCCTCTCTGCCGATCAGGCAACTCAGCTGGGATCGTCAGAGACTTTTCAAAGCATTTTTTTTACCACTTCTTCAGCCAAGAGCTTGCAGAACAGAATGCTTTGAAAAGCCTCTGAGGATCCCAGCTGAGCCACGTGATCATCAGAGGCTTTTTTTTTTACTTTTAAAAACATTTTTTCAGTCAAAGAGGTTGTAGAAAAAAGTTCTCCAAACCACCCACCACCATTGCTACCGGATTGGGTGATCCGGTCCGAACCTGGAGCATTTCACCCCTGCCTCCACCCCTTTCCTTCTCCCCCCACCCCCTCTGCATCCCCTTGCAGTTGACCCAGGCTCTCTACGAGGTGATCTCCGTCCTGGAATCCAGGGACACGATCCAAGGCCTTTTCCCAGAGCTCCTGATGACCTTCCTCGTGGAGCTCCATTTCAGCAGCCAGAGGGACTCCCTGCCAGATGTGGACTTCCTCCAGCAGTGCGGACAGGTCAAAGGTCAAGTCAGGTGCAGCTTCATAGGAAAACCTCGTCATCTCCCCATCCCCCCCCTCCAACTTTTTTGGCATTACAGGTAGTCCTCGAATTGCAGCCGTTCGTTTAGTGGCCGTTCCAAGTTAAAACGGTACCGGAAAAAGTGACTTAGGAACGTTTTTTCACACTTATGACCCTGTGGAGATGTGATCAAAATGCAGATCTCTGGCAAGTGATTCATGTTTATGACGGTAGCAGTGTCCTGCGGGGTCACGTGATCCCCTTTGTTGAACTTCTGACAAGCACAGTCAACAAGGGAGCCAGATTCACTTAATGACCGGGTGACTAATGTATCAATGGCAGCGATTCACTTAACAACAGGGGCCAGAGAAGTCGTAAAAGGGGCCGAAACTCCCTGAATAACTGTCCCTCTCCTTAGCAATGGAAATGTTGGGCACCATTGTGTTCGTAAGTCAAGGACTGCCTATACAGGTAGTCCTCGACTTACGACCACGACTGACCCCAAAATTTATGTTGCTACGTGAGAAATTTCTTTAAAAAATTTTGCCCCATTTGGCAACTTTTCTTGCCACATTTGCTAAGTGAATCGCTGAAGTCGTTAAGTTAGTAAGACGGTTACTAAGTGAATCCGGCTGCCCCGTTGACTTTGCTCGTCCGAAGGTCGCAAAAGGGAGTCACGTAACCCCAGGGACTGTCGTAAATGTGAGTCAGTGGCCAAGCATCTGAATATAAATCATGCAGCCACGAGGCTGCTGCAGTGGTCATAAGTGTGAAAAACGGTCCTAAGTCACTTTTTTTCCCAGTGCCATTGTAACTCCAAATAGTCATTAAATGAAAACAATTGTAAGTCAAAGACTACCTGGATAACGAAGAGCAAAGAACAACAGGCCTGAGCGAGTCCTCCTCTCCCCACTCCTTCAGTTTTGCCGTGGAGGCCATCAAGATGCTCCTCATACGGATCGGATGCCGGTACGAGGTGACGTTCATGGAGAAGAAGCGGGGATGGTCGATGCTACAATGCGGCAGGGAACTCCTGCAGGGCAGCGCCCTCCTGGCCAGGTGAGTTTGCCACAGAGAACACAGCCAAGGGGGTGCCGTTCACCTGAGATTCTTCAGTTTAAAAGATGGAAATTGCCCTTACGCCTGATGGGGGTGGCACCGTGGCTCAGCGGTTAAGACGCTCGGCTCGTCAGCTGCAAAGCCGGCAGCCCAAGTTCGAGACCTGAGCGTGATGCGATGGGTGAGCTCCCATCCTCAGCTCAGCTCCTGTCCTCCTAGCAGTTCAAAAGCATACAAATGTCGGTAGATCAATACAGGTAGTTCTCAATTCATTTAGTGACTGTTTAAAGTTACAACAGCACTGAAAAAGGTGGCTGATGACCATTTTTCGTACTTATGACTGTTGCAGCAGATCACGTGATCAAAATTCAGACACTGGGCAACGGATTCATATTTATGACGGTTGCAATGTCCTGAGCTTACGTGATCACCTTTTGCAATCTTCTGACCAGCAAAGTCAATGGGGAAGCCAGATTCACTGAACACCCGTGTTACTAACGTAACAAATGCAGTGATTCATTTAACAACTGTGGCAAGTAAGGTTGTAAAATGGGACAAGCATCACTTAACGACTGTCACATTTGGCCACAGAAGTTTTGGGTTCAATTGTGGTCATAATACCTGTAACCACTTTCAGAAATTGCTTATTTAACTCTCCTAAGGCTTTTAGAGATCTTCAGAAAGACAAATTTGAAAAGCCACCTGGTGAGTTTTCTTTCATTCTTGAACAAAAGAAAAATTAATTGCTTCCTCCTCCTCCTCCTCCTCCTCTTCCTCCTCCTCCTCCTTCTCCTGTCTCTCAAGTACAGTCTCACTGACCATTACAATAGCAGAACCTTTTGGAGGAAGTTGAGTTTGAGGGATTTCTTACATGAGGGTCAGTCAGAGGACTACCTGTACAGATTCAAGAGAAAATGTGCTAGAGAATAAGCATAAATATGCATTTTTTTTCCAGGGTGGCATTGATGTCCTTCTGTATTTTTCAGAGCCATGCTGCATTTTTGCTGCCCTGAGATTATCAGGGTCCTGGATTTGCTATTTTCTGTCCTCAGCAAAAACAGTGAAACACACAAGCCGACAATCATTGCCGTCTTCGTCGAGGTAAGGAGCGTGTGGGGAAAATCAGGTGTGTGTGGTTTATAGTTTATTTTGCACCCAGCAGAGACATCCTCACAACCAACCCCGCTATTTAGATCAGAACAAATACATAGATCATTCAATTCAAGCTAGCAAAAATAAGCTTGATGTTTATTTGCTAAACCTCAGCAAACATCGGAAAAGATTACCTGGCAAGAATTAAAATGGGCAAAGAATTTAATATTGAAAAATCTACATTATCTACCTCCGTTTCTTAATCTTGGGCACTCTCAAGTGTGTGGACTTCAGCTCCCAGAAATCCCCAGTCAACATGGTTGTTGCTGAGGATTCTGGGATTAAGATAAAGCATGTCTCTTGACTTCAATGTTGCAACCTGAATGTGCCTCTCCTCTCCCTGCCCTTATCCCAAGAATTAGGGATGGTTATATCTGAGGCACTTCCTCAAATTACTTTTCTGCTTTGGGTCAGATTTCTCTTATCCAAATGTCGCCTGGGCTACAGCTCTTCCTCAAGGTTATTCTCGCGACCCCTTAGAAAAGGAGACATCTCTGGGTTCTTGGTTCCTCTGTTGTCTTCCTGTGAATTTTTTTCTGGCAATTTCCAACATGGGGTTATCTGACTTCCTATCACTTCTGCTATCCATCACTCTGGACTGATGGAGAATGGTGAAGAACATCAAACCCTTCCATTGCATTGGTGACCTTGTTCGGGTCTAGAACAAGGTCTCCAAACCTGGCAAGTTGAAGACTTGTGGACTTCAAACTTTCAGAATTCTAGGAATTGAAGTCCACAAGTCTTAGGGTTGCCAAGTTTGGAGACCGTAATCTAGAGGGATGAGAAAAGATCTCCATATCTTGTCTGTATGTTATACTTTCTGGCATTTTCTTCTCTTTGCTCTGATTTTCCATCTCCCTTACCCAAACCCAACTCTGTCCTTCCCTAAAGAGTGATTTCATCCTTGAAGGCCAAAAGGACAGTTTGTTCTTGTGATATCTGGATATCATGTGTGTCTCCCATGGAAGAAGATGTTCTTCCATGGGAGACTACCAAAAAAATTTGAACCGTATGAAGACATCTCTCTTCTATTGACAATTATGAACACACTCCATCCTCAGGTTGCTCTTTTCCCAGAGAAACCTGATCCTCTCTCTCTCTCTCCCCTTCTGCCCCTCATGATGGGTTCTTCATCTTGATCCTCAGCTACTTCACTATCAAGACATCGATCAGTTCCCCTCTGAACAGATCTTTGAGAGCCTTGAGGAATGGACCCAAAACCCCAGCCCAGATGTTCGGTCTCTTGCTGTGAGAGCCCTTGGCATCCTGGCCATCCATCCAGACAAGGTGAGGAAGCCACCATAGGCTGGGAAGTGACCCCAATTATTGGAAGGGGTCTTGGATTCCAGTTTATGGACCCAATCTGGTCTTTGTACAAGAGAGAGCTGCCCACTTTCACAAGTTGGTCTTCACTGTAGGTATAGGTGCCAGGGAAGGCTTGAGAAAGGACGTCAAAATAGTTGAGATGTTGAGAAGATCTTGAGATGTTTCTCTTAGCAAACCCAACCCCAACATCTATATAACAAAATAAAAAAAATGTGACTTATGACCGGTTCTAACACTTACGAACATTGCAGCATCCCCAGAGTCAAAACACCTTGAGACTTTTAGCAACTGACTCATATTTATGACGGTTGCAGTGTCCCGGGGTCATTGATCCCCTTTTGCGACCGTCAAGCAAACTCAACGGGGAAGCCAGATTCACTTCACAATCGTGCAGCTACCTAACACTTGCAACTGATTCAGTTAGCAACTGTGGCATGAGAAGTCGCAGAGTGGATCAAAACTCACGTCACAATGGTCTTGATGAAGCATCAGAAAGCTGGGGCTGGCTTGCGGTCATCAATTGAGGACTGTGTCCATCCAGGGCCAGCTAAGTTATTTATGTGTTGCTCAAAGTTGAGAAAGTCACTCAGATTAAAGGGAGCGAGATGGGTGGATTGATAGATAATTTGATAGATAGATAAATCAACCAATGAGGCCCGGGCGATGGTCAGCGCTTCCTGTTTGCAGGTGGAGGAAGTCAAAGTCTTGATGCCCACCCTCTTGGGAAGTCTGGAAGAAACGGACAATGGCGTCATCCTGGAGGCCATCACCGCCCTTCAAAACGTTCTGAAGTTCATGCAGAGAAGCGACGTTGTGACTCTGGCCGAGAAGCTCCTTCCGTTGTTTAGCACAGTAAGACCCTCCACCCAGGTGGATTCTCAAGAACTTCTTCCTGTGTCTCTCTCTCTCTCAACCGTGACCACTTTAAGAGGGGTGGGCTTCGACTCAATCCATCAGAACAGAGCTGGAAGGGACCTTGGAGGTCTTCTAGTCCAACCCTCTGCTTAAGCAGGAGACCCGAGACCCGTGATGGGGAACTTATGGCACATGTGCCAGAGGTGGCACGCACAGCTCTCTCGGTGGGCATGTATGCCATCTCCAGCTGCTCTTCTGGTTTCTGGCATGTTTTCTGGGCCATTTTTCAGGCCATTTCTCCGAAAAACGGCCTGAAAAACAGCCCCAAAACTGCTTGAAAATAGCCTGAAAAACAGCCCACAAATGGCCTGAAAAATGGCCGAAAAACAGCCCACAAATGGCCGGAAAATGGCCCAAAAATGGCCTGGAAAATGGTCCAAAAACAGCTAGAAAACAGGCCTCAAAAATGGCCTGAAAATGGCCTGAAAAATGGCCCGAAAACATCCAAAAATGGCCTGAAAAATGACCCAAAAACTGCCTGGAAATAGCCTGAAAAACAGTCTCAAAATGGCCCGAAACATGGCCTGGAAAATGGTCTGAAAATGGCCCAAAAACAGCCTGAAATATGGTCCAAAAACAGTCCAAAAATGGTCTCAAAAACAACCAAAAAAATAGCCTGAAAAACAGCCCCCAAACAGCTGGAAACATGGCCTGAAAAACGGCCCAAAAACAGCTCAAAAAATGGCCTAAAAACGGCCTGAAAAACAGCCCAGAAAACCGCCATAAACGGCCAAAAAGGAGGCCTGCGCATGCCAGCCAGCTGCTCTTGGGGTTTCCGGTGCTCCGTTGCGCCCATGCATGTGCATGCACAAGTGTGCCAGGTTGGGCAATCAGTGCCGAAAAGGTTCACCATCATTGCCCTAGACCCGTGATGGCGAACCTATGGCACGGGTGCCACAGGTGACATGCGGAGCCATATTGGTGGGCACACAAGCGTTGCCCTAGCTCAGCTCCGGCGTGCATGCGCGCGCTGGCCAACTGATTTTCAGGCCTTTCAGTCCCACGGAAATCGGGACACTGGCTGTTTCCGTCCTCCGGAAGGCCTCCAGGGGGATGGGGAAGGCTGTTTTTGCCCTCCCCAGGCTCCTAGACAGCCTCTGGAGCCTGGGGAAGGGGGGGGAAACAGGCCTACCAGGCCCACCGGGTCATCGCATGCCAAAAGCAGGGGGAAGTGTAGGGGAGGTCAAGTGTGCATTCACGGGAGGGTGAGGCGCATTGAATTGTGGGTGTGGGCACCCGTACCCATGACCCCCCCCGCTCCCCCTGCTTTTGGCACACGACGGCAAAAAGGTTCGCCATCACTGCCCTAGACCATTTCTGACGGTCTCTTCTTAAAAACCTCCAGGGATGAAGCCCTTACAGCTTCTGCAGGCAACTTCTGTTCCGCCGGTTAATCATCCTCACTGTCAGGAAGTTTCTCCTTTAATTCCAGTTTTGCTGGCTGGGGAATTCTGGGAGTTGGAGTCCCCCCATCTTAAGGTGACCAAGGTTGAAAAACGCTGAACTCCTCCCAGTTCCGTGGCTCCTTGGCTCCTCTTTCCTCTGAAGTCTTCTCCTGTGATTGGGTCTCCTTAATCTCATCTCCCCCACTAACCCCAATAAAGGAGACACGGGGCAACAAACCATCATAAGACCCAGCTGCCCAATGGACTGAAGCAATATTTAGAACCAGGTTCTAAAGAGAAAGCAGATTCTCAGCCATCTGCTGAAGAACATCGGGCAGAAATCGGGGTGGGCGCTGTTCAGTAGTGGGTTTCAATTTGGTTTGCTACGGCTTCGCTCGTGCGCATTCGTGACGCTTCTGCACATGTGCAGAAGCATCCGGGTGGGTGGGCGGAGCTTCCCACCGCTGCCGCTACAGGTTCGCCCGAATTGGAGCAAACTGGTAGCAACCCACCCCTGGCGCTGTTTCATGTAGAGTAAGTAAGCACACTACAAGCCATCACTGTGCAGAAACCATTTTACTAGAGAGTGAGTAATACAACAGGATCAGGCAATGCATCACAGGAACAATAGAGATGAACCCTAGAGTGACAATGTGATACAGGAAACAACTACAATAGAGAGGAAGGATAGAGCTGCATATATATAACGCCTGTAACAAGCATAACCACTTTCCTTAAAACAGAGGTCTTCAATCTTGGCCACTTTAAGACTTGTGGACTTCAATGCCCAGAATTCCTCAGCCGGCCATGTTAGCTAGAGAGTTCTGGGAGTTGAAGTCCAGAAGTCTTAAATTCTGGGAGTTGAGGTCCACCCATCTTAAAGTGGTCATGGCTGAAAAACATTATCCTCTCCCCAGTTTCGTGGTTCCTTGGATCCTCTTTCCTCTGAAGTCTTCTTCTGTGGTTGGGCCTCTTGATCTCCTCTCCCAAACTAGTCCTAGAAAAGGAGACACAGGTCAACAAACCACCATAAGACCCAGCTACATCATGGATGGAAGTAATGTACTGTCTCTTGGGCTTTGCACTTGAGCTTCCTGTTCCTGTGCAAGAACACATATTTTATTGGCTGTTGTCAGACTCCCACGGGGCCATGTAGGGGTCATATTTGGCTCTGTATGTTGTCTGAGCTCCCAGGTTTGGTTGAAGTTTCTGAGGGTGGTGCAAAGAAGGGACGTTGGGCAATTCCCATTGTGGTTGAGGGTATTTGCTTATGAATAGAACTACCTATCTCTTAAGGACTGACATCTGCTGAGGGCTGTTAAAAAAAGTGGGGGCTGCTTTTTGTCTCCAAGAGCTTATTTCTCCCTTTAGGGAAATATAACATTCTGCCTTTTTAATATTTCCTAAAAGATTTCATTCTTCTAGGAGAGGGTTGGGTGCATACACCTTTAAGGAAGAGGTCTCCAAATTTGGCCTCTAGAAGACTTTGTGGACTTCAAGTCCCAGAATTCCTCAGCCGGCATGGGAAATGAAGTCCACAAGTCTTAAAATCTGGGAATCCTGGGAGTTGAAGTCCACAAAGTCTTAAAAGTGGCCAAGGTTGGAGACGCCTGTCTTAAAGTCTCACAAAGATGCTCCTTTTTCTGATTCCCAAAGGATCTTTGTTGTTATGATATGCTGGTTGGGACAACAGAGAAAGAGCCTGGTGTGGCTGTCGTGACGAGGATAATACGTTTGTCTGGTTGAGTGTTACAGACCAGCTTATGATGCAGGTGAAGGCAAAGGCCATCGCATTCCAACTTGCTGCTTGCTCTTCGCAGACGGACGCTAAAGTGCGCACCTCCGCCATCGTCCTCTTTGCCGAGCTGCCCAATTTGGTGAAGAAGAAGGAGAAGTATCTCATCCAAGAGCAAGTCAATCAAAGCCTGATCCCGCTGTTGCTTCACCTGCAGGACGAGGAACCGGATGTCGTGAAGGTGAGTCGAGTTCAGGAATTGAGTTGGCGAAGGTTGCAGGACCTGGGGAGGCACCTAAAGCAGGCTAAGAAATACAGGATGCTTCAGAATCTAAGCGAGTTGGCCGTGGTCCTTTATTTAAAATACTCCTTGACTTACAACTATTCGTTTAGTGGTGGTTCAAAGTTCCAACGGGGCTGAAAAAGGGGATTATGACCGTTTTTCACACTTACGGCTGCTGTAGCCTCCCCACGCAGTCACATATTCAAAATTCAGTCCCTGGGCAACTGGCTCCTATTTATGACGGTCACAATGTCCTCCTGAGGTCTTAGGATCCCCCCCTTTTATGAGCGAAGTCCACGGGGGAGCCAGATTCACTTAACAACTATGTGGCTCACTTAACAACGGTAGTGATTCACTGAACAACTGTGGCAAGGGAGAAGCTCGCTTGACAACTGTCTCATTTAGCAACGGGACTGTTGGGCTCAACTATGGCCGTAAGTCGAGACGGCCTGTATTTCGCTTAACAATTGTCTCATTTAGCAACGTGACTCAGAATTGCAGCTGGCACTTTGTCCCTGTTTCCCGCAGGGCTGCCAAGATGCCCTTCTCAGATGCTTCCGGTTTCTGGGTTGGTCCCTTCCAAAGAAGATCAGCAGCAAGAAAGCCTGGCACGATCACCCTCTGATCCCAGAGAGCCTCTGCCGCCAAATCGTGAGTCGCGATTCCTCCTTGGTGGCAACTTGTGTGAATCAACTTAGTCAGGGGGTCTTCAAACTTGGCCGCTTTAAGACTTGTGGACTTCAGCTCCCAGAATTCTCCAGCCCAGCTGGGCTGGAGAATTCTGGGAGTTGAAGTCCACAAGTCTTAAAGCGGCCATGTTTGAAGACCCCTGAACTAAGTGAATCAGGTGGCCATTAAGCAAATAAAGTCTTATCTATTCCATTTTTATTTTTTATCTTTTTCCTGAAAACACAAACATGCCTCTCTCCACTGTGGGCATTCCAGCACCGGAGGCTTTTAAGAAGAAACGAGACAGTTCCTTGCCTGAAAAGGGATAGGGTCTCCTACTCGAGCAGGGGGTTGGGCTAGATGACCACCAAGGTCCCTTCCCTGTTGTTATTCTGATGCCTGTGGTGAGAAAATGATTGTTTTTCCTTCTCTCTTTGTCCTTCGACAGTCCTGGAAAGTAAAAACCATCCCTGCCATCTTGCTCCAATGCCTGGATCATCTTCAATGCCCTCAGGTTTCCATCCGGAGAGCAGCTACCATCTTTATTGGTGAGACTGGGGAATTCTGGGAGTTGAAGTTTTTACCTGTCTTGAATCGTTCTGACTGGGGAATTCTGGGAGTTGAAGTCTACTCCTCTTGTACTATTCTAGCTGAGGAATTCTGGGAGTTGAAGTCCACCCATCATAAAACATTTTGACTGGGGAACTCTGGGCATTGAGATCCACCCATCTTAAAACATTCTGGTTGGGGAATTCTGGGAGTTGTCCAGTCTTCTTGAGCCATTTTGCCTGGGGAATTCTGGGAACTGAAGGCTGAGGAATTCGGGGAGTTGAAGTCTGCCTGTCTTGAACCATTCTGACTGCGGAATTCTGAGATAAATCACCTTTTTCAGTGCCATTGTAGCTTTGAACAATCACTAAACAAACTGTTGTAAGTAGAGGACAACCTGTATTGTATTGCCTACATTCTCTCCCTCCCTCCCTCCCTCCCTCCCCCACTCTCTCTGTATGTATACACACACACACACACACGTAGGTAGGTAGGTAGATAGATAGATAGATAGATAGATAGATAGATAGATAGATGATAGATAGATAGATAGATAGATAGATAGATAGATAGATAGATAGATACCATAGATAGATGATAGATAAAAGAGATGAGAGAGTTGAGATAGATAGATAGATAGATAGATAGATAGATAGATAGATAGATAGATAGATAGATACCATAGATAGATGATAGATAAAAGAGATGAGAGAAATGATATAGATGATAGATAGATGATAGATAGATAGATAGATAGATAGATAGATAGATAGATATGGATGGAGAGACAAGAGAGAGAGATATGGATGGATGGATAGATACCGTAGTTAGCGAGGTAGCTAGGTAGCTAGGTAGGTAGGTAGGTAGGTAGGTAGGTAGATAGATAGATAGATAGATAGATAGATAGATAGATAGATAGATAGATAGAAAGATAGAAAGATAGAAAGATAGATATGGATGGATGGAGAGACAGAGAGAGAGATGGATGGATGGATGGATACCGTAGTTAGGTAGGTAGGTAGATAGGTAGGTAGATAAGTAGATAAATGGGTAGGTAGGTAGGTAGGTAGGTAGGTAAATATAGATGGAGAGACAGAGAGAGAGAGATGGATGGATGGATAGATAGTGTAAGTAGGTAAGTAGGCAGACAATAGATATGGATGGATGGATGGATGGATGGATGGATAGATAGATAGATAGATAGATAGATAGATAGATAGATAGATAGATAGATATAGATGGAGAGACAGAGAGAGAGATGGATGGGTGGATAGATAGTGTAGGTAGGTAAGTAGGCAGACAGATAGATATAGATAGATAGATAGATAGATAGATAGATAGATAGATAGATAGATAGATAGATATAGATGGAGAGACAGAGAGAGAGAGATGGATGGATGGATAGATAGTGTAGGTAGGTAAGTAGGCAGACTGATAGATATGGATGGATGGATGGATGGATGGATGGATGGATAGATAGATAGATAAATAGATAGATATAGATGGAGAGACAGAGAGAGAGAAATGGATGGATGGATGGATACCGTAGTTAGGTAGGTAGGTAGATAGGTAGGTAAGTAGATAAATAGGTAGGTAGGTAGGTAGGTATAGATGGAGAGACAGAGAGAGAGATGGATGGGATGGATAGATAGTGTAGGTAGGTAAGTAGGCAGACAGATAGATATGGATGGATGGATGGATGGATGGATGGATGGATGGATGGATGGATGGATGGATAGATAATACACACACACATATTTGCTGAAGCTTTATTTAAACTAAAGTTGTATATCAGTGACTGCTTGACCTCTGGGGTTTGACCCTGAGGTTTGCTTTTCCTGAGGCTGTCCACTCTCTCTCTGGCCCACTCCAGATTTGGCACATTCGTGAAACATAGTTTTATGCAAACCGAGAGTGTGTGATTGAGAGGCAGTCTGGTCCAGTGGTCCAGGTGCTAGCAGGAGCACCGAGGGCCAAATATGATTTTGATCTGCACAGCCCTGATTGGCTGGTCTTGGCCACAGCCTGGCCAAGGTGGACCCTGCCAGAAATCTTCCAGCTCTGGCCACAAACATCTGGGCTTCTTATCTGTTCCCTTCTCTATCCTTTCAGGCTGTGTCGCCCAATCGGCAGATCCTGTGGCCATCACTCAAGAAAACAAGGACTTGATATTCATCTGTAAGTACCAGCAACACAGATCCTTGTTAAGCAAACCATTGCAGTTGTTGTTAAATGAGTAACCAGGTTGTTAAGCGAGTCTGGCTCCCCCCATTGACTTTGCTCGTCGGAAGGTCGCAAAAGGAGATCACATGAGCCCCAGGGACGCTGTGACCGTCATAAATATGAGTCTGTTGCCAAGCAGCCAAATTTGGATCGCATGATCACAGAGATACCGCACAAAGTGTGAAAAACGGCCCTAAGTCACTTTTTTCCGTGCCGTTGTAACTTTGAACGGTCACTAAATGAACCATTGTAAGTCGTGTCAGGGTTCCAAGGAATAGACCCATAGCGAGCAAGACTCCGAGGCAGGTGGATTCCTCAAAGAATAGCTTTATTGGATAGATCATAATGGCACAGATTTGGTGAAAACCGACTCTGAAGATTCCCCCAGTTTTCACCCTGTTAAAAGAGAAGGCTTTCCCTTAACCCCAAACAATCAGTCACATGGTCCAATCACGTTGCTGCTTAGTTGCCAGGCAACATCACTCCTCCCTCTTCAAGCTAGGTGTGAGAACGTCCTTGGTTCCTAAGGGAAAGTTTTTTGTTTCGGCTACACAACCCCAGCTATTTCTAATCCCTCCCTCCCTGACCCTCAGCTCCAGTGTGGTAACACTGAAGTGGACAAAACGGCTTCGGTCAGGACGGCCTGTCCATTTTTTTCACCCGTTGAGGCTGTGCTCTGACCACCCCGATTTCCTCTCTTCCAGCCCTTTCCAAGGTGCAGCACGACCCCGATCCTTCGGTCCGCGTGGCCGCCATGGAAGCCATGCAAATGGTCCAGGATGCCTGCGGGGGCCCCTCCATCGCGCTTCGAAGCCAGACCCACTTCAACCTGGACAGGGAAGAGCGCCTCTTCTCCCAGGGACACTGGGAAGCGCCGGATCCATCCCTGACCCATCGCTGGAATCCCTCGTCCCCGGTCTCTCATAGGATCGTGACCGGTTTCGTCAGGAGGCGACAGTCCGGGGCCACACGCCAAACCTGACCCACTTCCATGGGGACGATGGCAGAGCACGCCAGGCAGCTGACTCTTCAAGGAGTGGTGGGTTGTAGCAGAACTGATCTAGAAGCTCCCGATCCAGAAGGGATCCCCATGAGAAACCCTGCGTTGGATGAGGTCCAGTCCCATGGTAGTATCCAGAAGTTCGAGGCAGCCTCTGGCAGGGTGAATTTTGTAGCAACGCCGATCTTTCCACACCGAGCAGAGCTGATTCACCCACACTTCTTTGTAGTGTCCGTTTTCTCCTGGCACAACTTGGAGCAACTTACAAGAGCGAAGAACAAATTGGAACGAGAATGAAAACTGTCCCGCCGAGAAGAATCACAACAGTCGATCGAAAGCAGCCAACTCAAATTCGATCCAGGTAATCCTTGACGTACAATTTTCGTGTCGTGACAGTTGAAAGTTACAACAGCACTGACAAAAGTGACTTAGGATCAGTTCTCGCACACCCAGGGGGAGGGCCTTCTCTGTGGAGCCCCTGCCCTGTGGATGAACTGCCCCCGGAAATGCATAAGATTTCCGACCTCCGGGCATTTCGCTGTGCCCTCAAGATCCTGCTGTTCCACCAGGCCAGGCTATCAATGTAAATGATTTTAAATTGGATGTTTTAAATTCTGGGTTTTAATGTGAGCCGAAATTATTTAATAATTTTAATTATTTTTAATTGATGTCTGTGTTTTTGTGCTTTTAATGGGCTGTACACCGCCCCGAGTCCTTCGGGAGAAGGGCAGTATAGAAATAAAATTATTATTATTATTATTATTATTATTATTATTATTATTATTATTATTATTATATAACTGTTGTGGCATTCCTCATGGTCACACAATCAAACATCTGACGCTGGGCCACTGGCATGTACTTATGACTGTTGCAGCGTCCCAGGGTCACATGATCACCGTTTGTAACCTTCCCAGGCATCTTCCAACGAGCAAAGTCAATGGAGGAAGCCAGATTCATTTAATGACCGCATGATTCACTTAACCACTGCAGTGATTCGCTTAACGACGGTGTCAAGAAAAGTCCTAAACCGAGCCAAAACTCGTTTAATGGCTGTTTTGCTTAGCAATGGAAATTTTCAACTCCGTTGTGGCCGTAGGTCCAGGGCTACCCTGTATTGACGGTCGTTAAGCGGGACAGCCTCGCTTTAACAACTCCCACTCCCCTGCTTTCTCGGCTGCAGCTGTTAAACGAACATGCCGGTCGCTAAGCCAAGTTTTCTGCAGCTCTGTGCCGAAGAGATCGGACAGCCATGTGGGCTGATTGCAGAATTGGCCGCCATTTTTTCCAGGTGACCGGAAATCAAGGCAGCCGATAGAAATATGGCGTCCACATCTGGAATAACGCCAGGTGTCTGCCCTGATGGCAGAGTGCTGCAGAAAACTCCAAACATCTTGAAAAGTCAGTGCATGATGGGTGATGGGGGGGCTAAGAGGAGACTTCCCTGGGGGAGCCAGGGATGGGGAGATAGGCAGGGCATCAGCTGCAGTGTGGTCGGTTATAAGGGCAAATGACCACAGGGGGAAATTGCTGCGGTTGTAACTTTGCATCAAGGTTATAAGTAGGAGCTGGTCGTTCAGGGTGTTGCAACGAGAGCGAGGACTTTTTTAGCTGTGCTCCATCTTTTGCCTTTCTTTGCTACAGAACTGGGAACCGCTGGAGTTTTGTTTTGTTTTTTAAATTAAAACAACTGCTGGAATCTGTTGGGGAGCAGACCAAGGAACTTCATGGCAGATGGTAAGATCACCAAAAAAAGAAGAAAAAAAAAATATCTTAAAAATAATAAAATGAGTCGTTGCTGCCCTCGTGTGGCCAATCCAGGAGCTGCACTTAGTGGTTAGAAAAGCTACAATTCATTTATTTCTTCTTTCTTTGCTATGAAATGAATATTAAATCTCTTCATTCTATTTTCCAGCAAAAGGCCCCAAAACAAGTTGCAATTATAATCTAAATTTGGCCTTACAGGAAACAGTTCAAAAAATATAATATTGAATGAATGTTACATAATCTCTCTCTCTCTCTGTGTCTATCTATCCATCATCTATCTATCCATCTATCTATCTATCTATCTATCTATCTATCTATCTATCTATCCATCCATCCATCCATCCATCCATCCATCATCTATCTGTCTGTCTGTCTGTCTCTCTCTCTCTGTGTCTCTCTCTCTCTCTGTCTGTCTGACTTTCTGTCTGTCTATCTATCCATCTATCTATCTCTGTCTGTCTGTCTATATCTATCTCTAGCTATCTATCTATCTATCCATCTATTTATCTAGCTATCTAGCTATCTCTAGCTATCTGTCTGTCTGTCTATCTACCTATCCATTATCTCTGTCTGTCTGTCTGTCCGCCTGTCTGTATCTATCTCTCTATCTATCTATCTATCCATCATCTATCTATCTATATCTCTCCTCTGCCTGCCTGCCTGTATATATGTGTATATATACCAATATATGTATATGTATATGTATATGTATATGTATATGTATATGTATACGTATATGTATATGTATATGTATATGTATATGTATATGTATATAAAGGTAAAGCTAAAGCTAAAGGTTCCCCTCGCATGTATGTGCTGGTCGTTCCCGACTCTAGGGGGCGGTGCTCATCTCTGTTTCAAAGCTGAAGAGCCAGCGCTGTCCAAAGACGTCTCCGTGGTCATGTGGCCAGCATGACTCAACGCCAAAGGCGCACAGAACGCTGTTCCCTTCCCACCAAAGGTGGCCCCTATTTTTCTACCTGCATTTTTTTAACGTGCTTTCGAACTGCTAGGTTGGCAGAAGTTGGGACAAGTGACAGGAGCTCACCCCATCACGCGGCACTAGGGATTCGAACCGCTGAACTGTCGACCTTTTGATCGACAAGCTCAGCGTCTTAGCCACTGACCCACCGCATCCCGTGTATATGTATATACAGTATGTGTATGTAAATGTGCGTATAGCTATCTATATACTATATGTATATTTCTCTCTCTCCTTTTCCTTTTCTGTAGAGGCAGCCTCCTGAAGAACAGATCAAACCAACACTAAAAAACCCTAATATGGGGCAGAAAACGCAGAATAATTCATTCTTGCTTCAGAAGAATTCACTATAAATAAAGATTTCAAAAGTATTCACGGATTGCAGCTTCTTACATGGGCCTGTGGGAAAAAATTTGCTAGTTTTTTTATCATGCTCTTTTGCAGACAGGAATAACTGCCAGATTCCAGTTCGCTCCCCTTTTCTTTATCAAAAATTGAGTTATTCGTTCATTCAGTTCCATCCTCCAGGTGACTCTGAGCAACAGGCAAGTTTTAAACATCAATGGAAATAGAAGGAAAAATCAGATGCCAACTTCTGGGATAACTTACTTTGGGTTGGTTCCCAAGATGCAAAAGTCAGTTGTCTTGTTCTTTTCTTTGATCCAGGTATGATACTTTGGGCAAAATTTTAAAGCAGGTAGATTTATTTGTTTTCCAGAGTTTTCCAAAGTGCAGGCTGCTGAATGCAAGAACTTGATAGGGTTCTATGAGTTACCGGTATTAAATAATTTTTAAAGTTCATCCGAACACTGGCACTTTGCCCCTGGCTCAAAATGCCCGGCAATCTCATTTTTAACTTACTACAGGAAGTCCTCGACTTACAACACTTCATTTAGTGACCCTTCAAAGTTTCAACAGCATAGAAAAAAGTGACTTAGGACCATTTTTCACACTGACAACCGCGGGGTCGCGTGACCAAAATTGAGACACTTGGCAACTGACTCATATTTACGACGGTTGCAGTGTCCCTGGGGGGGCAGGGCCACGGCGGGTGGGGAGTGTCCCGTGATACCCTTTTGAGACCTTCGGGCAAACGAAGTCGTTGGGAAAGCCAGATTCGCTTAACGACGGTGTTATTAAGAATTGCAGCTAGTGAATCCCTTGTGACAAGAAAGATGGTAAAAGGGGCCAAAACTCAGTTAACAAGTGTCTCGCTCAGCAACAGAAATGTTGGGCTCCATGGTGGCCGTAATTCGAGGGCTACCGTTAATAAACCCTTCTGTGTTTTGAACTCGGCGAGTGCGCCTGGCTATTTGCACCCGGCAGAACCTCGGTCGTAATATTGTGGCTGCCCATTTTGTAAAATGAGGCAAAACTCACTTAACAACTATCTGGCTCAGCAACAAGGGCTCCATTGTGGTCATACGCCGAGGACTGCCTCTATATGTCGGTGTGCGTAAGCGAGAGAGAGAAACATCTCTCTCCAATTTCGTTGTAGGAAAAATAGCATCTACCCAAATTTTTAAAGATTGACTTTTCCATAAACATGTATACACCAGAACTAAACTGTGTTGCTTATGTCATGTATACGGCTATACACATAATTTTGTATTAACTTACTTACTTATCTTGCCATGTTTATGTAGGCTTATATTGGAGGTGGTGACCCCTAGAGATGTATGCAACGAAATTTCATTTTTAATGTATGCCAATTTAGTGTCCAAGTGACAATAAAGATTCTATCCTATCCTATTATTTCTTATTCTATTCTTATTTTCTATTCTATTCTATTCTATCCCATCCCATTCCATCCTTATTTCATATTCTATTCTTATTTCATATTCTATTTCTATTATTCCTATTCTGTTCTATTCTACTTTCTATTCCTATTATTTCTTTCTTTCATTCTATTCTATTCTATTCCTATTCTATTCTATTCTATTCTATTCTAATTTTCTACTCTACTCTACTCTACTCTACTCTACTCTACTCTACTCTATTCTTTCCAATATTCTATTCTATTCTATTCTATTCTATTCTATTCTATTCTATTCTATTCTATTCTATTCTATTCCATTCCATTCCATTCTATCCTATCCTAATCTATCCTAATCTGTATCCTATCCTATTATTTCTTATTCTATTCTTATTTTCTATTCTATCCCATCCCATCCTTATTTCCTATTCTATTCTTCTTTCACATTCTATTTCTATTATTCCTATCCTATCCTATCTTATCCTATTCTCTATTCTATTCTATTCTATTCTATTCTATTCTATTCTATTCTATTCTATTATTCTGTTCTATTCTATTCCGATCAATAAATATCTCGAACCCTCCTGCCTTCCAACTGGTTTATTGATAGGGAGAGGCAGATTGATCAAGTTTACCATTAAGAAAGTTTTTTAAAAATTACTTTACAAAAATTACTTTATAAATGAGTAATTTGAGGCAGGCAACGTCATCCCCTGTGGCTTCTATGCAGACCCTGCAATTTTTTCTCTCTCTCTCTCCAAGCTCCTCGGAACGTAGACTTTCCCCAAGTCCTGAGTTCGAGACTCGACACGGTTCCCCTTGCCGACCGAAAGGCCCGTGAGGAGTACCGTGGCTCCTTCTCCTTCAAATCATGGTCACCCGGTTCTTGATGTACATGTGGTAAGGATCGCTGGGTTTATCCACCTCTCGGGATCGTGTATAGCTCAGGATCAGGCTGCCAACCGTCAGGGCGAACAGGAGCATCATGAAAACGATGTACATGTATGCATAGGTGTCTTTTCCCTCCCGGTCGGCCTTGCCCAGCTGGGGGCATAGCTCCATGCGTGAGAGGGTACCATTGAAGAGCCTCAACATCACGTCCAGCTTCTGGAACCACCCCTCGGTATGGTTAGAGGCCATCCTGGTCTTGGGCCAACGCTGGTGGAACAAAACAGAAAGAAATTCAGAATATCATCCATCCTCTCCAGAGAACAGAACTGACTCCCTGATGAGAATTTGGGAAGGAAGGACCCACCTCTCCCTCTGCAGTGACCTGTATATGGATGAGACCAGAGGTCTCCTCTAGGGCAGGGGTCTTCAACCTTGAAAACTTTAAGCCTAGTGGACTTCAACTCCCAGAATTCCCCAGCCTTCTGGGAGTTGAAGTCCGCCAGGCTTAAAGTTGCCAAGATTGGAGACCCATGCTCTAGGGTGCCCCATCCCCCAAAGTCTGACCAACCTCCTCCTTTGTGATTCTCAGAGGATGTGTTTGTTTGTTTGTTTTTGCAAACATTTTAATTGGTATTAAGCTATTAAGTCTTATAAAATACAAAAGTAAATGAACGGAGCAATGAGGAGGGAAGGGAAAGGGGAAAGAGAAGTGAAGGAAAGAAAAAAGAAGCATTGACTTCTGACTCTCTCTCTTACCCATAAGACATGGGTAAAATAAGACATGAACATCAAATCACAGCTTTTGGTTTTTCCATAATAATATTTGTGAGAGAGATCTTCCTGCAGCCATGCTTGGTTTCTTCTTGGATTTCTTGTTTTTCTTTCTCAGTGGTATTGCGCTGGACTGGGCTTTTATGATCATATTTTTTCAGAGTTTCCTAAGATTCTTGAGTTGTTTTCCCCTTTAGGATTGTCATCCAAGGAATCTTTCTCTCTGAGTTTATTAAAATCAGCTTTTTTAAAATCTAAGACTCTGGTATCATTATGTTCTTTTCAGTCTTGGAATTCAAATTTTTTTACTACCGGTTCTGTGGGCGTGGCTTGGTGGGCATGGCTTGGTGACAGGGGTGAAATCTACTTACCTTCCTTACCAGTTCGGAAGGGCACACACCATGTCACGTCACATCATGTGTGCGCGCACACCTTCTTTACCTTCTGTGCATGCACAGAAGGTAAAAAAACATTACTTCCTGGTAATGTTACTTCCTTCCTGTCATTACCAGGAAGTAATGACTACCAGGCGGCAATCTCTACCGGATCGCCGAACCACAGGGGAAAATCGCTACTGGATCAGGCAATCCAGTCCGACCCGGGAGCATTTCACCCCTACTTGGTGGGCGTGGCAGGGGAGGAATACTGTAAAATCTCCATTCCCTCCCCACTCCAGGGAAAGGTTACTGCAAAATCCCCATTTCCTCCCAATCAGCTGAGACTCGGGAAGCAGAGAATAGATGGGGGTGGGGCCAGTCAGAATTTTCACTACCGTTTCTCTGAACTACTCAAACTTTCCGCTACCGATTCTCCAGAACTGGTCAGAACCAGCTGAAACCCAACTGTGGTTCTACTGCTTGGGTTTGTGTTATGTTGAATTCTAGTATGACTTGGTGACTCTCACCCAAGGTTCCTGCACTTTCAACTCCCTCTATCACTTCTTCTCTGTTGGTAAGAATTAAGCCCAGTATGGCTGTCCCTCTAGTTCCCTCCTCTACCTTTGGGACAACAAAGTTGTCAGCTAAATTGGTCAGGAACCTATTTGATTTCTCACTTTGTGCAGAATTAGTTTTCCAATTGATGTCGGGGCAATTGGAGTCCCTCATTACTACTGTGGTGTGTTTCCTACATATATCTCTGTTAGCTGATTAGCAAAAAGCACATCTATTTTTTCTGCTTGATTGGGTGGCCTATAGAATACACCCATGGCCACCTCGTTCTTTTTTTCTTTTATATTTTATACAAACCAGTCATTTCTGTAAAGACCTATCAATCTTATAATCTATACAACCCAAACTCAAAGTTACTGTTCTGTCCCCGTCTCTCTCTCTCTCACACACACACACACAGAGACAGACAGCCGGGGGTTAAATAAACTGGCAGACAACCCATTCTTCCGATAAGACGCTTGGCAGCCACCCAGTAGCTGCTTGCCAAGAACTTTTACTCAATAAACAAAATACCCCCAGTCAAGAATTGTCCAGTTCGTAAAATAAATCCAAGGCCGATAATGTTGTTTCCAAAGATGCAATGTGACTCCATAGGAGTTAGTTTTGTCCGTCACAGAGTCTGAATGGCCACCTCACCCCCTTTTATACCCTGTGGGGTGTGGTCCAGTGACTCAGCCTAATCTCTGGCACGCCTTTTCTTCTGTTGTGCGCACTTGTCCCTGCGACGCTGCCAAGGATCCAGCCAAGACTCATTACCCTCATCACTGTCCACCTGTGGCTGCGTGGAAGTGCTTGGCTCTGGGCCTATCTCTTGCCCTTCGGTGTCCTCCGGAGGCATTGCCAGAGAGGAGGATCCTGGAGAGGGAGGCCTTGCCAACTCCTCTCCTTCACTCTCGGAGTCCTCTCCTGCCGATGACACAGGCTCAGGCAATGGAGCCACAACAGTTACATTCTTTTCCACATCAAGCACGAAATTCAGAAACGGTTTCCATGTCGACGTGATTCTCCGAGGGTTTCTAAATGCAGTAAGTCCTTGACTTATGACGACAATGGAACCCACAATTTGTTGAGCCCACAAGATGTGGAGACTCTAGAAAGAGTGCAGAGAAGAGCCACAAAGAGGATGAGGGGACTGGAGACTAAAACATATGAAGAACAGTTGCAGGAATTGGGTACGTCTAGTTTAATAAAATAAGGACAAGCGGGTGATATGATGGCAGTCTTCCAATATCTCAGGAGCTGCCCCAAAGAAGAGGGAGTCAAGCTATTCTCCAAAGCATCTGAGGGCAGGGCAAGAAGCAACGGGTGGCAACTCATCAAGGAGAGAAGCAACTTAGAACTAAGGAGAAATTTCCTGACAGTGAGAACAATTAATAAGTGGAACAAGTTGCCTCCAGAAGTTGTGAATGCTCCAACACTGGAAGTTTTTAAGAAGATGTTGGATAACCATTTGTCTGAAGTGGTGCAGGATTTCCTGCCTAAGCAGGGGGTTGGACTAGAAGACCTCCAAGGTCCCTTCCAACTCTGATATTCTATTCTAATTTCCATCGCTAAGCGGGACAGCTATTAAGTGGGTTTGGCCCCATTTTACAACCTTTCTTGCCACAGCAGCTAAGTGAATCACTGCTGTTGTTAAGTGAGTCACACGGTTGTTAAGTGAATCCGGCTTCCCCGTTGACTGGGCTTTCTGGAAGGCGGCAAAAGGGGATCACGTGACCCCAGGACCAGGCAACCGTCACAAGTACATGCCAGTTTCCAAGCGTCTAGATTTTGATCACGTGATCATGGGGATGCGGCAGCGGTCGTAAATGTGAAAAACAATCCCACGTCACTTTTTTCAGTGCTGTTTAGTGATTTTGAACGGTTACTAAAAGAATGGTTGACGGGGATTTCTTCATTAATTGTAATTGTTTTTAAATTCAAATTTTTAATTTCATTGTTATAATGTGGGATTATGCATTTTTATTGTTGTGAGCCGCCTTGAGTCCTCGGAGATAGGGCGGCATATAAACTGCATAAATAAATAAAATAAGTTGAGGATTACCTGTACTATTTTATTGCACTGGATTTTCAAACTTAGCAAAGTTTTATTAGCGTACTCATTGATGGAGAAGGCATGATTATGGCTGATTTATTGTTATTATTGTTTTGATTTTTTTGTGCATGGGTGCGATAAGGATTTTGTGGTGACTTTTAGAGTAAAACTGGCTATATAAATACCCGATTAATCGAATTTTAAAGAAAACTTCCAGGTCATTTGCGATCCTCTTTTTAACTGGATTCGTTTATTTATTTTCCAATATCGTTATCCGACTGGGGAGACTGCTAGCAGTGTACAATAGAGGCAAGCGATAAAACGAAAACATGAATTGACATTGCGATAAAACAGAAGAACAGAAAAATAGTGTTGGAAGGGAGCTTGGAGGTCGTCTAGTCCAACCCCTTGCTTAGGCAGGAAACCCTACAAAACTTCAGACAAATGGTTATCCAATTTCTTCTTAAAAACTTCCAGTGTTGGAGCATTCACAACTTCTGGTGGCAAGCAGTTCCACTGATTAATTGTTCTCACTGTCAGGAAATTTCTCCTTAGTTCTAAGTTGCTTCTCTCCTTGATGAGTTTCCATCCATTGCTTCTTCTCCTGCCCTCAGGAGCTTTGGAGAATAGCTTGACTCCCTCTTCTTTGGGGAAGCCCCTGAGATATTGGAGGACTGCTATCATGTCTCCCCTGGTCCTTCTTTTCATTAAACTCAACATACCCAGTTCCCGCAACCCTTCTTTGTATGTTTTAGCCTCCAGCCCCCTAATCATCCTTGCTGCTTTTCTCTGCACTCTTTCCATAGTCTCAACATCGCCACGGTGGCGCGGTGGTTAGAGTGCAGTACTGCAAGGCTAATTCTGCTGACTGCCGGCTGCCTGCAATTACTGTAAGTTCGAATCTCACCAGGCTCAAGGCTGACTCAGCCTTCCATCCTTCCCAGGTGGGTAAAATGAGAACCCAGATCATTGGAAGGCAAGAGGCTGACTCTGTAAATCGCTTAGAGAGGGTTGGGAAGCACTAATCAAGCGGCATATAAGTCTAAGTGCTGTTACAATTGCTATCTTTTTTTTACATCGTGGGGACCAAAACTGGACGCAGTATTCCAGGTGTGGCCTTCATGTGGTACGGTCACCCACTCCACCCGTTACAGGTAATTCTCAAAATATTCGAAATATATTCTATCCCGTCTTGTTCCTGCCTTCTGCAATGGCCGATCCTTCTTCTTGTTTTCCTAACCTCAAGATTGTCCCCCGAAATCCAATCTTTAAAAACAAACAAACAAACACCCAGTGATGGAGCACTCACAACTTCTGGTGGCAAGCTGTTCCGTTGATTAATTGTTCTCCCTGTCAGGGAATTTCTCCTTAGTTGCAGGTTTTGTTTCACTTCAGATCCGGTTCCTCTTGACCTTTCTGCTCTCTTTTCCAATAATCTTAATAACCTGAGAGGTGATAACAGCCATACCTGTGTGTGTTTGGAGAACCTGCCCCATCCTGCCGGGCATTACAGGTTTTAAGGGTGCAGGGTTTTTTGCCCTCTTAGCGTCAACCTTGGCCCCTTTTGGGTTAAACTGCACCTCTAGAGAACCATTGATTTGTTTAACAACTGCCACATTCACTTAATGACCGTTGTTTAAAAAAATTGTTGTAATATCGGGTAGATCATGTGACTTACCCATTTTAATAGAGCCTGGGTGGCACAGCAGACTAAAGTGCTGTTAAGTAGCACCAGCTCCCTGCAATCACTGCGAGTTCGAATCTCACCAGGCTCAAGGTTGACTCAGCCTTCCATCCTTTCTAAAGTAGGTAAAATGAGGACCCAGTTTGTGGGGGCAAAAAGCTGACTTTGTATAAAAAAGAACACTGCTTAGGGGGGGCCTGAAAGCCCTACCATGCAGGTATATACAAAAGTATGAAGGCTGTTGCTTAACGCATTGTAAGCCGCCCTGAGTCTCCGGAGAAGGGCGGCATATAAATCAAACCAATAAATAAACAATAAATAAATTATGATTATAATGGGCAGGCTCCATGACCGTCATATCTCAAGGACTACCTGTATCTCTCTGCTACTCTTGAAATTCAGAGAAATTGTCCTGACTTCGGTCGATGTGAGAAGGAGGCATAAGGTGTGAGAAGGGGAGACAATCGCTTGAATGGGAGCCAGCCGTCCGAAAAAGCCAGTTTAATCCTAAACTGCATTACTAGAGGGACAGACTCAACGTCACGTGAAGTGTTAATCCCACTTTATAAGGCTTTGGTAAGGCCACACCTGGAATACAGCATCCAGTTCTGGTCACCATAATACAAAAGAGATGTTGAAACTCTGGAAAGAGTGCAGAGAAGAGCAACCAAGAGGATTAGGGGACTGGAGGCTAAAACATGAAGAACAAGTTGCAGGAATTATCTAGTTTAATGAAAAGAAGAATTAGGGGTGGCATGATAGAAGTCTTCCAGTATTTGAGGGGTCGCCACAAAGAGGAGGGAGTCAAGCTATTCTCCAAAGCCCCTGAAGGCAGGACAAGAAGCAACGGATGGAAACTCATCCAGGAGAGAAGCACCCTGGAATTAAGGAAAAACTTCCTAACAGTGAGGACAATTAACCAGCGGAACAGCTTGCCACCGGAAGTTGTGAATGCTCCAACACTGGACGTTTTTAAGAAGAGATTGGACAACCATTGGTCTGGAATGGTATAGGGTCTCCTCTTGAGCAGGGGGTTGGACTAGAAGACCTCCAAGTTCCCTTCCAACTCTGCCATTCGGTTATTCTGTTAAGAAAGACGAACACACAGAAAAAAAAAATTTTTTTTCTCCTCTAAGAGATCAGCCTTAAAATATTATAATTCGTGCCGTTTTAGGATCAGGCAGGCTGTTATGAGCCTGTTCGGTGGGAACACTTAAAATGCCTGCCAGCAACAGAACAAAAGGTGATTGATCACCTGGCATAAATTTGCACACCTAGGCGGGATCGGTCACACCGACACAACAGGGTAACTGTTCCTTCAAACCGAAGTCCCGTTGCATTCGAGGGGACTTAGTCTTTGCAGGCTAAAATGCTCAAGACGAGGGTCTCTTGAATCGCAAGATACAATTCACCTCACTCTTTTTTTTTATTTCCCGAATAGCAAAGTCTCGATTAAGCTCTTATTACAAAAATAAAAAACTAGTCTGACCAGTTTCAGATCTAAAGTTTCACTTCTCCCGACCACTTCCTGATGGTTGCAAGAATCAAGGGCTCTTCTGTGCAATTCTACACAAACACACAGACACACCAGCTAATTTTCTGTCTCCCCTCAACAACGGCAGTGATTTGCTGAACAATAACAACAAAAAACAAGATCACGAAATCAGCACGACTCACTCAGCAACCGCCTCGCTTAGCAACGGAAATGCCGGTCCCGACTGGGGTCGTATGTCGAGGACTGTCTGTGTGGCTCCTCACCGAAGGACGGGTGCAAAGATTGCCTCTACGGTACGCAAAGCCCAAAGCAGAACTTGCTTTGCAGCCCTGCACAAAATGAAAAGCAGAAACGGTGAGGGAGCCTTTTATCTTCCAGACAAACCGAGATCCGCCCTCCTTTGCAATCTTCTATTTTGGTTGAATGCCCTGGAAGACGGGATCATGGGATCACCCGATGCCTTCTCCTGGCAAGCTTCTGACTCTTCATAAAAGGGTTAGTCCGTTCTGCCAAACTCCGCCTGATTCCTGGCTAGGCTTGACGAACACAACTCTCCAACTACAATTTTTGCAATTCTTGAGTATCTCAGAACAACAGAGAGCTGGAGGGGACCTTGGAGGTCATCTACTCCAAGCAGGAGACCCTACACCATTTCTGACAGAAAAGGGACGTGCATAAGTGCACCAACGTGCCTACCATCCCTATCCTAATGTCCCCTTTTATTCCTATCCATTTCGTGTATTCATAATCATGTTTATACTTAGATTGCCCAAGGAGCTGCTGATCCAGTTCTACAGAGGAATGACGGAGTCTGTCATCTGCACCTCCATAACTGTCTGGTTTGGCTCTGCAACCCAACAAGACAGACACAGACTTCAGAGGATCATTAGAAGTGGAGAGAAAACAATGGCTACCAACCTGCCTTCCATGGAGGATCTGAATACTGCACGAGTCAAAAAGAGGGCTGGGAAAATATTTACAGACCCTTCGCATCCTGGACATAAACTACCAGTTTAAGAGCCTGGTGGCGCAGTGGACTAAGTGCTGTTAAAGTAGCACTTAGATGCCAGCTGCCTGCAATTACTGCAAGTTCGAATCTCACCAGGCTCAAGGTTGACTCAGCCTCCCATCCTTCCGAGGTAGGTAAAATGAGGACCCAGATTGTGGGGGCAATAAGCTGACTTTGTATAAAAAAGAACACCGCTTGAGGGGGGACGAAAGCCCTACTAAGCAGGAATATACAAAAGTATGAAGGCTATTGCTTAACACATTGTAAGCCGCCCTGAGTCTCCGGAGTAGGGCGGCATATAAATCAAACCAATAAATAAACAAATAATAAATAAACTGTTTCAACTCCTACCCTCAAAACGACGCTATAGAGCACTCAACACCAAGACAACTAGACACAAGAACAGTTTTTTTCCTGAATGCCATCACTCTGCTAAACAATTAATTCCCTCAACACTGTCAAACTATTCACAAAGTCTGCACTACTATTAATCTTCTCATCGTTCCTATCACCCATCTCCTCCCACTTATGACTGTATGACTGTAACCTCGTTGCTGGTATCCTTAAGATTTATATTGATATTGTTTCCTAATGATTGCCTATGACAATCATTAAGTGTTGTACCTTATGATTATTGATAAACATATCTTTTCTTTTATGTTCACTGAGAGTTTATGCACTAAGACAAATTTCTTGTGTGTCCAATCACACTTGGCCAATAAAGAATTCATTCTTTCTTTCTGTCTGTCTGTCTGTCTGTCTGTCTGTCTGTCTGTCTGTCTGTCTATCTATCTATCTATCTATCATCTAATCTCTCTCATCTCTTATCTATCTATCTATCTATCTATCTATCTATCTATCTATCTATCTATCTATCTATCTATCTATCATCTATGACTATCTTAGGTGTTGTACCTTATGATTCTTGATAAACATATCTTTTCTTTTATGTTCACTGAGAGCTTATGCACTAAGACAAATTCCTTGTGTGTCCAATCACACTTGGCCAATAAAGAATTCATTCATTCTTTCTTTCTTTCTGTCTGTCTGTCTGTCTGTCTGTCTGTCTGTCTGTCTGTCTGTCTGTCTGTCTATCTATCTATCTATCTATCTATCTATCTATCTATCTATCTATCTATCTAATCTCTCTCATCTCTTATCTATCTATCTATCTATCTATCTATCTATCTATCTATCTATCTATCTATCATCTATCATCTATCTATCTATGACTATCTTAGGTGTTGTACCTTATGATTCTTGACGAACGTATCTTTTCTTTTATGTACACTGAGAGCGTATGCACCAAGACAAATTCCTTGTGTGTCCAATCACACTTGGCCAATAAAGAATTCATTCATTCTTTCTTTCTTTCTGTCTGTCTGTCTGTCTGTCTGTCTGTCTGTCTGTCTGTCTGTCTGTCTGTCTATCTATCTATCTATCTATCTATCTATCTATCTATCTATCTAATCTCTCTCATCTCTTATCTATCTATCTATCTATCTATCTATCTATCTATCTATCTATCTATCATCTATCATCTATCTATCTATGACTATCTTAGGTGTTGTACCTTATGATTCTTGACGAACGTATCTTTTCTTTTATGTACACTGAGAGCGTATGCACCAAGACAAATTCCTTGTGTGTCCAATCACACTTGGCCAATGAAAAATTCTATTCTATTCTATCTGTTATCTAATACACACTTGACAAAAAAAAGATGGCAGTCCAGTCTCTTCTTGAAAGCCTCCAGGGATGAAGCTCCCACAACTTCCGAAGGCAACTTCTCTTCCATAGGTTGATTGCTCTCACTGTCAGGAAATTCCTCCTTATTTCTAGGTTGAATCTCTCCTTGATAAATAACAGAATAATAGAGTTGGAAGGGATCTTGGAGGGGAGACCCTACACCTGTAAAACCTATGGCACACCTGCCCGAGGTGGCACGAAGAGCCATCTTTCCGAGCATGCGACTTGTTGCTCAACTCATCTGCAGCTGCCCATGCACGCTCCCCAGCTAATGTTCGGGCCTCTGGTGCACATGTGCGCAATTTAGGGGACCCAGCTGGTCTTCAGAGCTCTCATGTGCATGTGGGCGCATTTGTGCATTCACGCAAGAGTCCTTGCTTGCAATATGCACGTGCATAGATGACATTCGTGTACGGGCATTGAGTGCGTGAAAACTGTGTGCATGCACAGATGGTGTGATTGAATGCACAGTGCACGGGGGGAGCTGCACAAAAATTGCACATATGCGCAGTTGGTACGGGAGCTCGTGTAGCGCATGGGTAGCACGCGGACACACGAAGCATGCAAAGCCCGTACCTTTTTGGCACTCGGTGAATAAATGTTTTGCCATCACTGCCCTACACCATTTCAGATGAATAGTTGTCCAATGTTTTCTTAAAAGCCTCCGGGGATGGAGCACCCAGAAGTTAAGCTGTTCCACTCATTAATTCTTCTCACTGTCAGGAAGTTTCTCCCTAATTCCAGACTGCTTCTCTCCTTGATTAGTTAGTTAGTTTGTTTGTTTATTTAATTACATTTTTATACCACCCTTCTCCCACAGGCGGTGTACAGCCAGAATAAAAACCCAATACATTTAAATTTGAATTTTAAAAAGTTTAAAAGTATTAAATAATTTGGCCCAATTTTGTTAGAAACCCCAACATTAAAATACCCAGTTAAAAATTTCACATCAGCCCAGCCTTTTGGAATAGAAGGGTCCTAAGGGCAATGTTTCCATCCATTCCTTCTTGTCTTGCCTTGCCTTCAGGTGTTTTGAAGAATAGGTTGACCCCCTCTTCTTTGGGCAGCCCCTGAGATATTTTAAGATGCTATCATGTCCCCCCTAGTTCTTATTTTCATTCAACTAGCCATGCCCAGTTCCTGCAACCATTCATCATAGGTTTTATCCTGCAGTCCCCTAATTATTCTTGTTGTTCTTCTCTGCACTCTTTCCAGAGTCTCAAGATCTTTTTTTTTTTACATCATGGTGACCAAAACTGGATGAAATATTCTAATAATCTCCTTCACTCGGATATCCAACCAAGCCATGAACAAAGTCACTGATTTTGCAGGAATCCAATTTTGGGAGAATGGCTTGCCTGGAAAGACCGTTGCCCATCCCTCCTGCGGGGAGAAAAAGCTCACGGTGAAGTCATGTGGATGTGATGTTTATTCTGCAGCAACACCCAAATTGACTTAAGTTTTCAAAATCTCACGATAACTTTACACAGAGCCAACTAGAGTTAAGCGCAGAGAGCAAAAACGTTAGCCTGTGGGCTGGGAAAGGACATTTTGCTCTGAATTAGCCATAGAAATTAACACTCCAAATATTACAGGTGATTAATAAGGACCTAGATGTAACCTTCTACTTACAACTTGCTTAATAGGGTTCAGAAGGTGCAACGGACCTGAATTGTGATCTGCCCTTGACGTTATGACGGTTGCTAGCACTCCCGCAGTCCCATTATCGGGATTTAGGAGCTCGGCAACCAAAGCATAGAAATCACAGGGCGGGAAGGGACCTTGGAGGTCTTCTAGTCCAACCCCCTGAGCGTGGCAGATCAACATTGCTGGCTCACGTATGTAATGGTTGTGGTGTTGTTTCCTGCATAATCAGAGCCTGGTAGCTCAGGCTCTCAGGCATAAGAGCCTGGATAGCTCAGCAGACTAAAAGCATTGTGATTAACACCAGCTGTCTGCAATTACTGTAAGATCGAATCTCACCAGGCTCAAGGTTGACTCAGCCTTCCATCCTTTCTAAGGTGGATCAATGGAGGACCCAGTTTGTGGGGGCAATAAGCTGACTTGGTATAAATATACAAAAGTATGAAGGCTGTTGTTTAACGCATTGTAAGCCGCCCTGAGTCTCCGGAGAAGGGCGGCGTAGGAAGGAAGGAAGGAAGGACATTCAGCTGCCTGTAATTACTGTAAGTTCAAGTCTCACCAGGCCCAAGGTTGACTCAGCCTTCCATCCTTTCTAAGGTGGATCAATGGAGGACCCAGTTTGTGTGGGTAATAAGCTGACTTTGTATAAATATACAAAGGTAGGAAGGCTATTGCTTAACGCATTGTAAGCCACCCTGAGTCTCCGGAGAAGGGCGGCATATAAATCTAATTAAAAACAGAAAAAGAAAATAAAAGTCAGTTCCAATTTTTAATGTGTGCTCTTGGCGATGTAATCAGCCAATCCTTTTCTTGAAGTAAATTCTGCCTCTACTTCACGATGGGGATGAAATGCATCTTGAATGGCCGTAGTCCACAATCTTTGAGCCCGAACTGGCCATTTGGCATTTTAATGTCATTCCTGTTTCTCATTTTCCCTTGATTAATTTTCACCGTAAGCACATTTCCTAGGCCAATTTCCATTGCTGTATACCTGTGCTACACATTCTCATAGTATTTCTGAGCAATTTCCATTTCTTTTCTATTCCTTTTTTGTCTAGGTCTTATTTGCAGTTTTTCTTTAACCACCAACATTTTTTTTTTTTTTTTGTGGACAGTGTAATGACTGGGTTAACGTATTTTTCACACAGTGCTCACAGAAATAATACAATTACATATACAGGAGCGATTTCAGTTTCTGATTTTCCATAAATCTTCAGATCATCCATATAAATGGGAAGATTTTATTAACATTTTAAAAAATCTCTGATACCAAATCCCAAAAGGTGCTTTCTCAGGAGACAACTGGACTTTCTGATTTTTTCGTCACGCGTTTCACTTCTCCTCCAAGAAGCTTTTTCAACTCTAATAAGGATGGTGGGGAATGGAAGGATTTACATTCCTTGCAGATTGCGGGTCCTTTGCATCCTTTTAGAGGGTCGTTGAGGCCCTTTGGAGGTTTATCTGTGTCCTCAGGGTCAGCTGAGAAGAAGAAAGTCCAGTTGCCTCCTGAAAAAGCACCTTTGAGACAATAATGACCTGGATAACTGTGAATCTCTGCAGCTTCTGATAACCAAGATTTGTTTTCTACAAAATCACTGGAGCAAAGCAATGACAAACAGTAAGGGTGATTTCTCTCCTAATCTTGACAAGCCCGTATTCTTCATTTCCAACCACCCATTCTGATTTCCACCGCTTTGTTATTTTTTCTACAAACATACTAATGTTTTTACTGACACCGGTTTGTTTCCAAACATCTGATGGTCCATCTATGGAGTAATGAATCAAATGTCTTTTTTTCTATTGTTTTAGCTCACATGCTGTTCCATTTTGGAAGACTCAAAGCAGATTACCTCGAGACAAAATGTTCCTGATAACATTGAGAACACAATACACACACATATACACAATGCGCTGTCACTTGGGAGTAACCACACATCCATGGGTTTGGGGGGGGGGGCGTGGGGGCAAAAGGACCAATGAAGTCGTAAGCATGACACAAATTGAGATGAAATTCACAGAACATGGAAAAAAAGAGTCGGAAGGGACCTTAGACCTGAATAGGACGCTTTACTCAGGTAAGCGATTCTGTATCATTTCAGACATGTCCAATCTCTTCTTAAAAACCTCCAATTATCCAAACCTCTAATTATCCTTGCTGTTAATTAAACAGTGGAACTATTATGCTACCCATGGTTTTGAAAGCTGAGGACAAGAAGAAAAGTGACCCATTTGAGCTGTGGTGGAGACAACTGCGTATCCTTTGGACAGCAAAATGACTAACAACCAAGTACAGAGCGCTTAACACCAGGTATGTCCCTGGAAGGCAAAATCAGGAAACCGTGTCTCACTTCTTTTTGGTCAGATTATGCAGGGGAATTCCCCGGAGAAAGCAATTATGCTCGGATGAGTTAGCGGTAAAAGGAAACCAGGCTTCCAGGGAACACGGCGGTTGGACCCTATCCAAGATGACACCAGCCAGACCAGAGAAGAACTCAATCAAAATAGAGCCGGAAGGGGCCTTGGAGATCTTCAAGTCCAACCCTCTGCTCAACCAGTGAAGTGAAGGACCAGGTGAGACGTCATAGCAGTCTTCCAATATTTGAGGGGCTGCCACAGAGAGGAGGAAGGGGGGTCAAGCTCAGTGGCGGGTTTCAAATTTTTTTACTACCGGTTCTGTGGGCGTGGCTTGGTGGGCATGGCAGGGGAAGGATACTGCAAAATCCCCATTCCCTCCCAATCAGCTGGGACTTGGGAGGCAGAGAATAGATGGGGGCGGGGCCAGTCAGAATTTTTACTACCGATTCTCCGAACTACTCAAAATTTCCACTATTAGTTCTCCAGAACTGGTCAGAACCTGCTAAAACCCACCTCTGATTAAGCTATTTTCCAAGGCACCAGAAGGCCAGACAAGGAAAAATGGATGGAAACTGACCAAGGAGAGATTCAACCTGGAAATAAGGAGGAATTTTCTGACAGTGAGAACCATCAACCCATGGAACAGAAGTTGCCTTCGGAAGTTGTAGGAGCTTCATCCCTGGAGGCTTTCAAGAAGAGACCAGACTGCCATCTGTGAGAAATAGGAGTCCCTATACCATTTCAGACAATCTCTACTTAAAAACCTCCAGTCATGAAGCACCCACAACTTCTGGTGGCAAGTAGTTCCACTGGTTAATTGTCCTCACCGTTAAGAAGTTTCTCCTTAATTCTAGGTTGCTTCTCTCCTTGATGGGTTTCCATCCATGGTTTTTTTGTCTTGGCTTCTGGTGCAAGATTAGAAAACGTGGAGTGATGTGGCCCACTGAATCATCAAGAGTCGGACACGACGAAATGGCTAACACCATCCTCATCAACACACCCAGGAGGACCTCACTGCCCTCTGTAACAAAGACTTATGCACGCGTCCTGGATGACAACACCACCTGTCTCCAAATGCCTCCCAAAGTAGTTTTGCATCGCACAGCAAAATGAAACTGGGGTTCCCACTGGCCCACGAGGCTCCTCTTCCTCCCCGCTCCAGGGGGAATTTCAGGAGCTGCCTGGTCTCCACTTGACTTTTCCCAGAGTTGGCAAACCAAGAGAGGAACAGGATGAGTAATATGCTCACACACCCAGGGTGCAAATTCCTTCCATTTGCACAACGCTAAGGACCTTTGGTGCAAACTGGCTTTCCCTAACTCGCCGTCCTTTCTTTTTTTAAATTTGATTTATATGCCGGCCTTTTCCGAAGACTCAGGGCGGCTTACAATGCTCTAAGCAATAGCCTTCATACTTTTTGTATATTTATACAAAGTCAGCTTATTGCCCCCACAAACTGGGTTCTCAATTGACCTTCCTTAGAAAGGATGGAAGGCTGAGTCAACCTTGAGCCTGGGGAGATTCGAACTTACAGTAATTGCAGACAGCTGGTGTTAATCACAATGCTTTAGTCTGCTGAGCCAGCAGGAATTGTGTCCATCTAGTCTAACCAAAAAATAAATAAATAAAAGGAGTTGGGGTGGCATGATAGCAGTCTCCCAATATTTGAGGGGCTGCCACAGAGAGGAGGAAGGGGGGGTCAAGCTATTTTCCAAAGCACTCGAAGGCCAGACAAGGAATCACGGAAGGAAACTGAACAAGGAGAGATTCAACCTGGAAATGAGGAGGAATTTTCTGACAGTGACAGTTGCCTTCAGAAGTTGTGGGTCACTGGAGCCTTTCAAGAAGAGACTGGGTGGCCATTTGTCAGAAATAGTATAGGGTCTCCTGCTTGTGGGGTGGGGTTGGACTAGATGACCTCCAAGGTCCCTTCCAACTCTGTTAATCTGTATCTGTACAAGAAGTTGGAATGAAAAATGGCCTCTTTGGCCACTCCTGCTGAAGATTCTCACAGCCCCACAGAACCTCCAGCGTGAGAGTTTTAAGGTCTGAACCGGTCTGTTCATAACCTGGGTCTAGGAAGGGAGGGGGTGTCATATCATTGGATAGCTCAGGGGTTCTTGAAATCTGACAGCCAAGATCAAGTTTGAGCAGAGTCAAACTACAACTAAAGAGAAGCTTCCTAACCATGTTAGAACCGTGGGAAATCAGTGGGAAAACTTACGTGCTGGAGTTGTGTGGGATCCGTTCCTGGAGGTCGTCAAAAAATTGATGGGAGGAGCATTTGTCCGGGATGGAATAAGGTCTCCTGCCTTCAATCCTAGGATTCTATAAGAAGCTGGAGGTGGATAATTGCAGTGATTCACTTAACAACAGTAGCAAGAAAATGGGTCAAAGCTCCTTTAACAAAAGACTTGCTTAGCAACAAAAATGTTGGGCTCAGTTGCGGTCGTAATCCGAGGACTACCTGGATAGGGACCCACCCACCAACTGAACCCGTAAAATATTAGCCTTTGACGTAGAACGTAAATCCCGTTTTAAGAAATGCATTTGTACGGATGCAACATAGTTGGGAGAGGCCGATCTCGACGTCAACGCCAACTCTTAAACTGGCAATTAAAAATCAAAATAAAACACTGAGAAATGGGAGGCGTATTTCAGCCTTCTAAGATATATTACCCGTGTTTTTAATGCACCCGGAAGACAGGAAATTTACCCGGCGGTTGTACAGCTTGTGAACTACTCAGGTGAACTTGACATACTCCGAGTTTCGTAACTTTGTGAGAAACGTCTGTCTTTAAAGGTGCAATTCTCCTTTGCGTGCCTCAAGGGATTAATTTTATTGCCATCTCTCTAGAACAGTGTTTCGCAACTTTGGCTGCTTTGAAATGGGTGGATTTCAACTCCCAGAAGTCCCCAGCCAGCATGATTTAAGAGGAGTGGACTTCAACTCCCAGAATGCTGCAGCTAACAAGCTTTAAGACAGGTAGACTTCAATTCCCAGAATCCCCCTGCCAGCATGATTTAAGAGGAGTGGACTTCAACTCCCAGAATGCTGCAGCTAGCAAGCTTTAAGACGGGTGGACTTCAACTCCCTGAATCCCCCTGCCAGCATGATTTAAGATGGGTGGACTTCAACTCCCAGAATCCCCCAGCCAGCATATCTGTTTTTTTTTCCTCCAGTGATGTAAACAAGGATGAAAGCTGGTTTATCTGTGTGCTACTTTAAAAACAAAATAATTCCACCACATGTGTTGTCCACATCCATTCACCACTATCACAATCTCCGTGTTATCACTCCGATTTATTCCATGAAGAACAAATCATAAAGAAATTATGACTGCTTCTCTGAGTTTGCAGGAGGGGGGCATAAATAAAATAAGACACAAATATAAATAAGATAAAATAAAATAGAAAGGAAAAAATAAAAAATACATAAAATGAAACAAAAATTAAGTAAAATAAAACAAAACAGCTTACATCCCGAGACCTCTAACACTATAAAGCATCCACAGCCTATCCAAGCTCCTTGGGGAGGACTCGGTAGGTAGTCAAAAATGCCACATCCAGTCTGAACATCTGGCTGGCTGTGGAATGAATCATAAAATAAAATAAAATAAAAATGAAACGAAACAAAAAGCAAAGCAAAATAAAATAACAAAACATAATATAAAATAAAGTATGTTGTAAAGGCTGCACAATTTCTGCACTGGGGGAAAGCAGGCTGATAGGTCACAGACTAAGACAGACAGACAGATGATAGCTGACAGATAGATGATAGATACAGATGTTAGATGATAGATAGTAAGATAGATACATAGATGATAGACAGACAGATTGAAAGATAGAATAGAGAGATGATAAAAAAGAGAGACAGACAGATGATAGAAGATAGATACATAGATAGATGATAGATAGACAGACAGATTGAAACAGAATAGAGAGAGATGATAGACAGAGAAACAGACAGACAGATTTATTTATTTTATTTATTATTTATTAATTAGATTTGTATACCGCCCTTCTCCTTACGGACTCAGGGCGGTGAACAGCCGAATTAAAAATTCAATACATAAAAGTTAAAAATTAAAACACATATACATTAGGCTGAGAATTAAAACCAAATAAATATTAAAATGCGGCAACGCAACAAACATTAAAAATCTTAAAATTTTAAAAAATTCTAAAAATGCAGCAGGGATCAGGCTAAACCGGCAAGTTGAAAAAGATGCGTCTTCAGGGCCCGACGAAACGTCCGGAGGTCGGAGATAATTCTCAGTTCTGGAGGCAGATCGTTCCAGAGGGTGGGGGCTGCCACAGAGAAGGCTCTCCCCCTGGGGGTCGCCAGCCGGCATTGTCTGGCTGACGGCACCCTGAGGAGGCCCACTCTGTGGGAGCGAACCGGCCGGTGGGAGGCAATTGGCGGCAGAAGACGGTCCCGTAAGTACCCTGGTCCTAAGCCATGGAGCGCTTTAAAGGTCATTACCAACACCTTGAAACGAACCCGGAACTCCACCGGCAACCAATGCAGCTCGCGCAGGAGAGGTGTAACGTGGGAGCGCCCCGATGCTCCCATAATCCCCCGCGCGGCCGCATTCTGTACCAGTTGGAGCCTCCGGGTGCACCCAAAGGGGAGCCCCATGTAGAGAGCATTGCAGTAGTCCAGGCGATGATAGAAGATAGATACATAGAAGATAGACAGACAGATTAAAGCATGGAATATAGATAGGTAGGTAGGTAGGTAGGTAGGTAGGTAGATAGATAGATAGACAGACAGACAGATAGATAGATAGATAGAGAGATGATAAAAGAAAGAGAGATGATAGAAGATAGATACATAGATAGATGATAGACTAACAGACAGATTGAAATATAGAATATAGAAAGAGATGATAAAAGAGAGAGAGAGATGATAGAAGATAGATACATGGATGATAGACAGACAGACAGACAGAGACAGATGATTGAGATAGCTAAATAGAGATAGATACCAGATGATAGATAGACAGACAGATGAAAGATAATAGAGAGAGAGGGATGATAAAAGAAAGAGACATACAGACAGATGATAGAAGATAGATAGAAGATAAATACATAGATAGATGATTGAGAGATAGATATATAGAGGGGGGGCAGGGGGAGGGAGGGGGAGTGAGCGAGTGAGTTTGGGGTGACTCCCCAAGTCTTCATGTTCAGAAGGGTCTCCTTGTTTGATCCAGGTGGTTTTGGAAGCCAGGTTTCTGACTCAGGTGGATTTCAACATTCCCCCAGAGACCTTTGCAGAAACCACAAATCTGAATTAGCCTGCATGTGCACGCACGTGGCGGGAGGGGGCGGGGGCGCCTTTCCCACGCACCGATGGCTGACTCTGAGCTGGGAACCCACCGGCGTCGGTCCGCTTCTGCTCGTAAGGCTTTCCCACCTGGGTCGGTCCGTCCGTCCGTCCGCCATCCCCGGGTGGGTCTGTCTTGCAAAGAGACCCTCACCCGGGTCCCCTTCTGGCTCGCCCAACCTTCTAAGGCTGCAGGGATTCCCAACCTTTGGCCCCCTTTAAGCGTCGGGGGATTTCAACTCTCCGAATTGGCCAGCCCGGGGTCTTTGAAGCCCCCCACCCCCCACCCCCCACCCCCTTTAATCTTAAAGTTGCTTAAAGTTGGCAAACGCTCTTCTAAGCCAACCGGCTGCGTTCCCACGACCCGTGCAGACCCTCCAGTCCAACTCAACCTGATCCGGAGGACCCGAATCAGCCACCCGCGGAGCCTCTACGGGCATTTCGTGTTTCAACACCAGCCCAACCGGGGTCTTCTCGCCTGCAGAGCCCCCCGCCCCCAAGACCCGGGACTAACCAAGCTAGGGGCGCTCTGCACGTGCCCAGAGGCGCCCTCGCCCATCGCCCAGGCTGCAACCTGGCTCCGATCTACCCACTCCAACAAACCCACGACGGCCACACTCACCTCTGCCCCGGGGCGCCCTCCGGATGCCACGGCTGGCAGCCTCGCCCGCCCGCCGCTGGCCAAGCCCAGACCGCGGGCGCCGCCTCGGAGCGCAGGGCGTGGAGCGAGGCTCCGGCCACCCCTTCCTCCACCCGCGGAACGGGAATCCCGGGTCGGCTCGACCGGTGGAACTCCCGCCTGGGGGTGGAGTGGGGCGGCGGGGGTTTCAAGGGACGGAGGGAGCCCGCGGGCGCCAGGGACAATGGGCGGGCAACGAGCTGCGGGCGCAGGTTGCAGATCGCGCAGCCGGCTGGACGCTCCGCGGGTCCCCGCGCACGCCAACCCTGCAAGGTAGGTCAGGCAGACTTAAAAGACCTGGCTTTTTTGTAAACTAAAGTTTTCACGTTGTGTGTGTGTGTCCATAGATTAATATCAGATTCCCCCCTCCTCGTTCTACAGGTAGTCCTCGATTTACAACCGCTCATTTAGTGACCGTTCGAAGTTCCAACAGCCCTGGGGAAAAAAAAGGGGGAGTTATGACCGTTTTCATCACATCCCCACCCCCCACCCCGCATCCCCAGGGTCACAGGATCAAAATTTAGATGCTTGGCCACTGATTCATATTTATGACCGTCGCAGCGTCCCAAGGTCACTTGATCCCCTTTTGCAACCTTCTGATGAGCAAAGTCCATGGAGAAGCTGGATTCATTTAACGACCGTGTGGCTCACTTAAGAACGGCCGTGACTCACTGAACAGCAGTGGCGGGAAAGGTCATGAAAATGGGGCAAAATTCACTGAACAACCGTCTTGACTTGGCAACAAAAAAAATTGGGGCTTAATTGAGTCGTATGTCGAGGACTGCCTGTACTCCCTCCCTCCTCAACTTTCAACTTGGGCTGTGAATTGTGTTTTGTATTTTTGTAGCATTTTCTTTCTCTCGTTTTTTATCTTTTGAGTACACCTTGTTGAAGTTTAATAAATAAAATAGGTCAGCAGGGGGCGCTTTTAAGGATGAAAGGGGGCTTAAAGCCAGGAATTGCAAGTCTACCCTTCTCCATCCACAGTCGGTTGGGCACATTCCCACCCCCCCCCCACCCCCCATCTCCGGCCCTTTGTTGGGAGCCCCAAAAAGATTTGGGGATCTCTTGGAGGCAGCCTTTCAAAAGATGAAACATTGGACTACAAGGTCCATCCTCCCCAGCCTGCACGGCAGGAGGGAAGCTGAAGACCAGCCAACGCCTCTGCATGGTGGCTGATGGTGAAGACAGACAGAGAGAGTTTGGTCCGCACCTGTAGTAGGACCAGTGATGGGATTCATCCAGTTAGCACCTATTCGGGAGAACCAGTTGTTAACTTTCTAAGCAGCTCGGAGAACCGGTTGTTGGAAGAAATCTTATATTATTATTTTTTTGCCACTTTACAGGGCTAATCCCGTAAGGAAGGCAGGAAGGAAACATTCTTTATTGTTCTTGTCCAAACAGAACCGGTTAAAACCTTGGAAGCTTGAAGATGGGTGGACTTCAACTCCCAGAATCTGGGTTAAAAGAACCAACGTCCACCCAGCAAAAGTCAACCTTCCTGTGTCCCTGTTGTGGCCCGTCAGTGGCCTGTGCAGTTAGTAGCCGATTCCGACAGCGAGGAGGCTGGTGTGGTGCTGCGCCAGCAGCCTGTGCATCTGGTGCTCGAGTCAGACAGTGAGGAGGCTGGAGAAGATGAGGTGCCAGAGGTGGGGATTCAGCCAGCTTCAGAACCTCCAGAAGCTCCCATAAGTGAAGAGGAAGAAGAGGAGGAGCCTCTTCTCGATGCATGGGTGTGCAGAGCTGTCAAAAGGCAGGAGTGGCTCCTCAGGAGGAGGTCTCCTTGAGAGTAAGGCTGGGGCTAAGTGGCCACTCCCTTAGCCTATTTAAGGAGGAACACCAATTGCAGCAAGCTATATGGAAAAACTTTAGTTCACTCTCCTTCGCGTCTGGATTCTCTGCAAAATTGCTTCTGGACTTTCTGCCAACCCTAGTAAGACTGTGATTATCTTATCTTAGAATTCTTGTAGGCTGTTAAGACAGTTTATTAACAGCCTTTGGTTGAAAAAGACCGAGTTATTTGAGTAAAATAAGCTTTGTATATAGTTCGTGTGTGCTGCGTTCTTTGGGGTCTGTATCTGGGGTAGAACAGACCCCTTTGACCTGAAGCATCGTTCCCTATAACGGCAGTCCTCAACGTATGACCACAACTGGGCCCCAACATTTCAGTGGTTAAGGGAGACATCTGTTAAGTGAGTTTTGCCCTGTTTTACAACATTTGTTGCTAACTGAATCATTGCAGTGGATAAGTTAGTAACCCGGTTGTTAAGTGAATCCGGCTTCCCCCTTTTGACTGAGCTGGTCAGGTCACCAAAAGGAGATCACGTGACCCCGAGACACTGCGACCGCCATAAATGTGAGTCAGTTGCCAAGCGTCTGAATTTTCATCAGCAAAGGGGATGCGACAAAGGTAAAAACTGGAAAACAGTCATAAGCCATATTTTTCAATGCCATTGTGACTTTGGATGGTCACTAAATGAACTGTTGCAAGTTGAGGATTACTTGTATTGTATTGTACACACACACACACACACACACACACACACACACACACACTCTGTGGATAGATAGATAGATAAATTGGATGGATGGAGATAAAAGATAGATAGATGGATGGATGGATGGATGGATCAGAGAGAAAAATATAGAGAGATTAATTTTATTGTTACTTTAAATGTACACTAATCTACATACATTAAAATGAAATAGATTAAATAAAGATGAGATTAGATAGATAGATGATAGATAGAAAGATAGATAGATAGATAGATAGATAGATAGATAGATAGATAGAGTGGATGGATGGGATAGATGAGATAATTGGAAGGATGGATGGATGGATGGAGATATAAAGAGAAAGAGTGGATGGATGGATAGATGGGATAGAGAAATTGGGAGGGAGGGAGGAAGGATGGATGAATGGAAAGACAGACAGACAGACAGACAGGGTGGATGGATGGATGGATGGATGGATGGATGGATGGATGGATGGATGGATGGATAGATAGATAGATAGATAGATAGATAGATAGATAGATAGACCAGAGAGAAAAATATAAAGATGAGAGAGAGATTAACTTTATTGTCACTTTAAATGTACACTAATCAACATATATGTAAATAATATAAATGAAATATATAAATGAAATAGTGATGGATGGATGGACAGATGGATAGGTAAGATAGATAAAATAAAGATAGTGAGATAAGATAGACGATATAGATGAGAGAGATACCATAGATCACAGATGATATATGATAGATAAGAGATGAGAGAGATGGAGAGAGAGAGAGATGGATAGATACCGTAGATACGTAGGTAAATAGACAGACAGACAGACAGATATGGATGGATGGATGGATGGATGGATCGATAGATAGATAGGTAGATAAATAGATAATACACACACACATATTTGCTGAAGCTTTATTTAAAGTAAAGTTGTACATCAGTGACTGCATGACCTCTGCAGTTTGACCTTGAGGTTTGCTTCTCCTTAGGCTGTCCACTCTCTCTGGCCCACTCCAGATTTGGCACATTCGTGGAAAATAGATGCAAAACCAGAGTGTGTGATTGAGAGGCAGTCTGGTCCAGTGGTCCAGGTGCTGGCTTAGGAACCAGGAGAAAGTGAGTTCTCGTCCTGCCTTAGGCATGAAAGCCAGCCGGGTGACAATTGACTCACATTTATGACCGTTGGCAGTGTCCCAAGATCACGCCATCCCCGTTTGCGACCTTCTGACAAGCGAAGTCAATGGGTTATCACTTAACGACCGCGACTAAATTCACTTAACAAATGTGGCGAGGAAAGTCGTACAGTGGGGCAAGAGTCACGTAACTAATTTCTCAACTTTGCAACAGAAATTTCGGTCTCAGTTGTGTTCATAAGTTGAGGACTACTTGCTTCAGAAATCCAGGTCCTTGCATTGTGTTGATACGCTCCGTCCGCCAGGAATAAAACCCAGAAAAACTCCATAATTTAATCTTTTCCGAAGAAACAATCCAGGATCTTGCAAGGCGATCGGCATGTGAGGTCCATCATTCCTCCAAACCAGGTTCCTCGCTTAAACTACAGTTAAAGACTTCTTGGAAAACTTCCAGGAAGGGCTGCGTGGCCTCTTCCACCGAGACGTGTCTCTGGAGCTCCTGGCTTAGGGAGGTCACCCCCAGCCCCTCCAGGCCACACGGGACGATGTGGTCGAACCACGTCAAGTCGGTGCAACAGTTCAGGGCCAATCCGTGCGTGGTGATGTGTCTGCCACAATGCACACCTGGAGAGAGAGAGAGAGAGACAGGATGGCATCCATATATGACATAGGTACAATATTAATACAATGTCAATATAATATTGTACAATACAAGAACAGTAATCAGTGAACGGGGATACAATATTGTACAATATTACTACAATATTACTTACAATAATTATTGTAATGCAATAATAGTTGACTGAGTTTCATGTGTAATGAATAAAATAAATAATAACAACAACCCGTATCAACCATTAGCACCAGTCAATGGTATTTGTGATGCATTTTTGAATGTTCAGTTGACTTGAATTTCATGTGTAATGAATAAAATATATAATATAATAATAATAATAATAATAATAATAATAATAATAATAATAATAATAATAATAATAATAATAATAATAATATTGTAATGTCCCCATCCCATCACTGATTCCAGGAGCCCCAGGCTGGGCAAGATCCATGGGTATGGTAGTCCACTGTCTATTTGCAGCCTGCAGTCTGGGCTGGCTGGGCACCATGGGCCTGGCAGTCCCTCTCCTATCACAGCACTGGGGAACCCCAAGAGTGGGCCCAGGAGCCCAGGGGGGCTGAGGACCATGGGCAGGGTAGCCTCCTTCCCATTAGCAACCCTGGCTGGCCGGGTATCATGTGTCTGGCAGTTCCCCACCTATCACTGATTCTGTAGCCTCAGGGTGGGCAACATATATGGGTACGATAGCCCTCTCCCTATTGGCAGCCCTGGCCGGCTGGGCACCATGGTCTGGGAAATTCCACTCCTATGACTGATTCTGGAGCCCAAGAGTGGGCAAGATCCATGGGCGCTGTAGTCCACTGTCCATTTGAAACCTGCAGCCTGAGCTGGCCGGGCACCATGGGCCTGGTAGTCCCTCTCCTCTCCCAGCACTGGGGAGCCCCCAGGGTGGGCAAGATCCATGGGTACAGTAGGCCACTCTCTATTTGCATCCTGCAGTCTGGGCTGGCTGGGCACCATGGACCTGGTAGTCCCTCTCCTCTCCCAGCACTGGGGAGCCCCCAGGGTGGGCAAGATCCATGGGTACAGTAACCCACTCTCACTTGGCAGCCTGCACTCTGGGCTGGCCGGGCACCATGGGCCTAGCAGTCCCTCTCCTCTCAGAGCACTGGGCAGCCCCCAGGGTGGGCAAGATCCATGGGTACGGTAGTCCACTCTCTATTTGCAGCCTGCAGTCTGGGCTGGCTGGGCCCCATGGGCCCGGCAGTCCCTCCCTCCTCCCAGGCCGGGCTCCCGGCGGGCTCACCGATGGCGCAGAGCTTGCGGTCTCCGAGCCAGACGCCGGTGCGGGGCGGCGGGAGGGCGCGGGCGTGCGGGAGGCCGAGGCGGGCGCAGGCGTCCCGGGCCAGGCGCTCCAGGGCGGCCACGTAGGCGCGCAGGGCCAGGCGGCGGCGGCGCAGGTCCAGCACCGGGTAGGCCACCAGCTGGCCCGGCCCGTGGAAGGTCAGCCGGCCGCCGCGCCCCACCAGCGCCACCTCCGCCCCCAGCGCCCGCAGCCGCCCCGCCGCCTCCCCCTCCGCCTCCAGCCCCCGCAGCCCCGCCGTGTAGACCGGGCCCCGCGGCTCCCACAGCACCAGCCGCTCCGCCGCCGCCGCCCCCGCCGCCCGCAGCGCCGCCGCCCCCGCCGCCTGCGCCCCCAGCGACGCCCCCAGCGACGCCCGGCCCAGCCGCACCAGCCGCACCGCCGGCCCCATCCGCCCGCCCGGGAGGCTTTTGCAAGAGGGCGCCCGCGGGCCCCGCCCGTTCCCTCCCCTTCCCCTGCTTTCTCCTCCCTTCCTCTCTGCTTCCCTTTCCTTTCACTTTCACTTCACTTTCCTTCCCTTTTCCTCCTCCCTTTTCTCTCCTTCCCTCCCTCCCTCTCTCTCTGCTTCCCTTCCTTCCACTTTCATTTTACTTCCTTTTCCCTTTCCCTCCCTCCCTCTCTCTTTTCTTTCTTTTCACTTTCCCTCCTTCCTTCCTTCTCCTTTCTCATTCCCTTCCTTCTCTCTCTTCCTTCCCATTCTTTCTCCTCCCTTTTATCTCCCTCCTTCCTCCATCCCTCTCTCCTTCCATTCTTCCCTTCTTTCCACTTTCATTTCACTTTCCTTCCCTTTCCCTGCCTCCATCCCTTTTCCTTCCTACTTTCATTTTGCTTTCCCTTTCCTTCCTTTTCCATCACTCTCTCTCTCTCCCTTCCTTCTTTCCTTCCTTCCCTCCTTCTCTCCTTCCCTCTGCAGAACTGAGCCCAAGCGATCACAAACTTTTTCTCCTTAAAAGTTCAAGTGACCTTCCCTTTGTGCGTGAACAATCTCCGGGCAAACACTGTAGAAAACACCGCTCTATCCAAATACATCATACAGTGTCCTATTTCTGTTTTACAATAATGCCATAAAACAATATAAAAGAGGGGAATAAAAGACTTCTTTTTGCACAAATGGCAGGTGTGGCAAATCCTGGGCCAGCACCAGCCGCCTCTGAGCTGCCAACTCTCGAACAAGAAGAGTCCATGAGGAGTTGTCGTCAGAGGCCGAGAGACGGCAAATTGGTTGACTTTCTCACTTGTTAAAACTTGAAGAAAGGATCGTGATAGTGGAACATGCTTCACGAACGGCATCAATGAGGCAAGAGGGAGAGGGAGCCAGTTCCTGGTTTTGCTTAAATCAGCTTTTTAACCTTTGAGTGGTATCCGGATATATTTGGAACTCCCAAGTCCCAGAATTCTCCTGCCACGGCTGGCTGGCTGGTGAATTCTGGGAGTTGAAGTCCACACCCCTTCAACTCGCCAAGGCTGAGAAACAGGCCATGAATCATGTCATGCCTGCAAAATTTGATTTGGAGGCCTCTTGGTACCTTATGGTTATATTATCTTCTTGTCTGTACGTATGCTGAGAGCTTAAGCACCAGAGAAAATTCCTTGTATGTCCAATTACACTTGGCCAATAAAGAATTCTGTTCTATTCATTATTTCCTATTCCTGTTCTGTTCTGTTCTGTTCTGTTCTGCTCTGCTCTGTTCTGTTCTGTTCTATTCTATTCTATCCTATCCTATTCTCTATTCTATTTTCTACTCCACTCCACTCTACTCTACTTCTATTAATTCCTATCCTATCCTATCCTATCCTATCCTATCCTATCCTATCCTATCCTATCCTACCCTACCCTACCCTATCCTATCCTATCCTCTGTTCTATTCTATTCTATTCTATTCTATTCTATTCTATTCTATTCTATTCTATTCTATTCTATTCTATTCTATTCTATTCTATTCCATTCCATTCCATTCCATTCCATTCCATTCCATTCCATTCCATTCCAGTTTTTGATTCTGTTCTGTTCTGTTCCATTCCATTCTAATTTTCTATTCTATTTTCTATTGTATTGCATTCCTATTCCTATTCCTATTCCTTTCCTTTCCACCCCACTCCATCCCATCCCATCCCATCCCATTTTCTCTTCTCTTCTCTTCTCTTCTCTTCTTTTCTCTTCTCTTCTCCTTCTCCTTCTCCTTCTCCTTCTCCTTCTCCTTCTCCTTCTCCTTCTCTCTGCTCCTCTCCTCACCCATCCCATCCCAAGGCTCCAGCTGACGGCCTCTGTCCCAACTGCACTATGAATTCTGAGGGTGCCATGCACCTGCGTACCACCCTCCCCTTGGCCTGGTTCCATCGGAGTGCGTGCATTTAGCACCTCCGTCTTTCCAGAGGATGCATGACTAATTTATTTTGGGAGAAGGCAAAACCTATTTTCTTCCCTTCTTGGCCTGCCACGGCATAGCCCTAGGAGCAGGCAGGAAGTCACCGTGACTTCATAAATCCGTTTCCTTTTGGAAACGCGACAAGGAAACAGACTCTGCCTCAGTCGTGCTTCGTTTATAGCCGGTTTCCGGTCTTTATATCTTAAGAAGGGAGTTTAGCACACAATTCCCAGCCATCTGGTGGAATTCCCTTGCGCCTGGGTTTGGGGCAGAGTGGTGAAAAGGTGCATGGGTAATCCTCGACTTACGTCCATGATCATTTCAGCCTATAATTTTGATTGTTAAGCCATACAGTTGTTAAGTGAGTTTTGCCCTCATCTTACCACTTCCCTTGCCACAGTTGTTCAATCCGGTATGACGCATTTAACAGCCTCTTGCCAACAGAACCACAGAAAACAATCAATAATCCTTCATTTGGACATCAATTGGAACAATCCGGAGTAGATTAACTGTTGGCATTGCTGTTCCTTCAATGTACTCTTGTCTGCTGGGAAATGCCTGGACAAATCCTGGCGTTTATTTGGGGCAGCATTTTAACAGAATAACAGAAAAATAGAACCACAGAGGTGGGAGGGACCTTAGAGGTTAGGGTCTCAAACAGGAGACCCCAGATAGATCCCAGACAGATGGCTATCCAGTCTCTTCTTGAAAATCTCCAGTGATGGAGCATCCATAACTTCTCGAAGCAAGTCGTCCCGTGTTTGATTGTTCTATCAGGGAATTTCTCCTTAGTTCTAGGTTGCTTCTCTCTTTGATTAGTTTCCATCCATTGCTTCTTATCCTGCCTTCGGGGGCTTTGGAGAATAGCTTGACCCCCTCCTCTTCTTTGGGGCAGATTTATTTATTTATTGATTGATTGCATTGATTGATTGATTGATTCGATTTATATGCCGCCCTTCTCCGGAGGACTCAGGGCGGCTTACAATGCGTTAAGCAATAGCCTTCATAATTTTGTATATACCTGCTTAGTAGGGCTTTCGGCCCCCTCTAAGCGGTGTTCTTTTTTATACAAAGTCAGTTTATTGCCCCCACAATCTAGGTCCTCAATTTGACCTACCTCGGAAGGATGGAAGGCTGAGTCAACCTTGAGCCTGGTGAGATTTGAACTTGCAATAATTGCAGGCAGCTGGCAACTAAGTGCTACTTTAACAGCACTTAGTCCACTGCACCACCAAGGCTCTTATACTGGAAGACTGCTATCATGTCACCTCTATTCCTTCTTTTCACTGGACTAGACACCCCCCAATTCCTGCAACCATTTTCCTTTTCTTTTTTCTAGTGGCAGGATGTTCTGTAGAACAGGGTCAGTCTCATAAAACAGGGATCAACTGAAACAGTGCACGGAAGAGCAAAATTAAGATTTTGCATTGCTTTTAATTGCCGGGTGGTGACATGCTTTTAAAGCAGGGATGGGCAGAATTTTATTGTCTCCAAGACTTTTGCCAGGTTTTCCAGTGGCATCTCTTGGCCTGGCCATTTGAGGGTGGGGACCACAGTCTTTGGGGTGAAGCTGGAGGTTAAACCAGCTTGGTTTCCGGGTTAGGGTTAGGTGAGATTCTCGTTCCAATCTCACCTGTATTATTTTGTGACTACGGATTAACCGAGTTGGAAGGGACCTTGGAGGTCATCTGTTCCAACCCTCCACCCAAGCAGAGACCCTACACCATTTCTGACCGATGGCAGTCCAGTCTCTTCTTGAAAGCCTCCAGGGATGAAGCTCCCACCACTTCTGATAATCCTCGATTTAATAACCATCATTGCACGCAAAGTTTTCATTGCTAAGTGGTTGTTAAGTGAGTCATGCCCCATCTTTGCAGCCACTGTTCAGCAAATCACTGAAAAAAGTGACGTACGACCTTTTTTCACAGCATCACGTGACCAAATTCAGATGCTTGGCAACTGGCATGTACTCATGACAGTTTCAGTGTCCCGGGGGCGCATGATCTTCTCTTGCAACCTTCTGACGAGCGAAGTCAGAAGGGGAAAGAAGATTCACTTAACAACTGTGCAACTCGCTTAACCATTGCGGTGATTGACTTAACGACTGTGCCAAGAAAAGTTGTAAAATGGGTCAAAGCACAATGGTCTCGCTTACCAATGGAAATGGGGGGCGGACTCGATTTTGGTCGTAAGTTGAGGACTAGTGTAATGTACTTGCCTCCGCCTTCGAAGTGGGGATGGCAGGGCAGGTTCTCGGAGGCCTTGTAGATACGCCTAAAGGAAATAGAAGATATAGATATATAGATATATTTCTTTTATTTCTTTATGGCTCAGATTTATATCCTAGCTTTCCAAGGTGTTCAGCACGTAACACACACACACACACACACACACACACACAGAGCAACGCCTCCAATGTAGACTTAGGCATCTGAATTAGACTGCGTTGTTTCTCTGCATCATATAATATAGGTGGGTTTATGCATACTTTAGTATTGATTTATTTATTCCGTCATCTTCATGTAGTGTCTACTGGAGGTGATGACCCTTTGAGAGCTGCATGCAATGAAATTTCGTTTTAATGAAATGCCGATTATTGTACATTCAAAGTGATAAATAAAGTTATTATTCCATTCCATTCCATTCCATTCCATTCTATTCTATTCTTATTCCTTATTCTATTCTATTCATTCCATATTCTATTCTATTCTATTCTATTCTATTCTATTCTATTCTATTCTATTCTATTCTATTCTATTCTATTCTATTCTATTCTATTCTTTCCATATTCTATTATTATTTCATATTCTATTCTATTGTATTTCCATTCTATTGTATTTCCATTCTATTCTTATATCCTATCCTATCCTGTCCTTATTCCATATTTTATTCTGTTCTGTTCTGTTCTGTTCTGTTCTATTCTATTCATTCCATATTCTATTCTTATTTCATATTCGATTCTATTCTATTTCCATTCTATTCTATTTCCATTTTATTCTTCTATCCTATCCTATCCTATCCTATCCTATCCTATCCTATCCTATCCTATCCTATCCTATCCTATCCTATTCTTATTCCATATTCTATTCTATTCTGTTCTGTTCTGTTCTGTTCTGTTCTGTTCTATTCTATTCTATTCTATTCTATTCTATTCTATTCTATTCTATTCTATTCTATTCTATTCTATTCTATTCTATTCTATTCTATTCTATTCTATTCTTTCCATAATCTATTCTTATTTCCTATCCTATCCTATCCTATCCTATCCCATCCTATCCTACCCTATTCTTATTCCATATTCTATTCTGTTCCGTTCCATTCTGTTCATTCATTCATTTATTCCGTCATGTTCATGTAGTGTCTATTGGAAGTGGTGATCCTTTGAGAGCTGCATGCCACGAAATTTCATTTTAATATATGCCGATTGTTGTACATTCCAAGTGGCAATAAAGTTATTCTAAGTCCAAACGAGGGCAGAGAAACGAGGAAAAACACCGGAACTGTTTGAGTTCCAGGTTGCATCACTTTCCTCCAGCTGCTAGGTGCGGGGGGGGGGGAGGGAATTCCAGAGGGGTTTTTTTGCATCCTGGTTCACAAGGGGCGAATTCTGACGCAAATCAACCTTTCCTGCTTTTTCTCTTTTAACCTCTCTCCAGCTAATAATAATTTGGGGTCAGAAGGAAGCAAGCAAAGTCCATCCGAACTGGTTTTGTAAAGAAGGGCATTCTTCGAGCTGTATGTAACAGAATAACAGAGTTGGAGGGGACCTCGGAGGTCTTCTAGTCCAACCCCATTCAACAGGAAACCCTATACAACTAGTCCTTGACTTATGACCACAAGTGAGCCCAACTTTTCGGTTGGTAAGCGAGATATTCATTCAGTGAGTTTTGCCCCATTTTTCGACCTTGTTATGTGAGTTGTTTAGTAAGACGGTTGTTAAGTGAATCCGGCTTCCCCCTCGACTTTATTTATTTATTTATTTATTTATTTATTCAATTTTTATACCGCCCTTCTCCCAAAGGACTCAGGGCGGTGTACAGCCACAATAAAACAATATGAGATACAAAAATTTTAAAAACACTTTAAAAACAAATTTAAATATTTTGGCCTTTCAATTTAAAAACCCAAACTTTGGCTGTCAGATGGTCGCAAAAGGAGATCACATGATCATCCCACGGCACTGCAACCGTCGTAAGTATGAGTCAGTTGCCAAGAGTCTGAATTACGACCACGCAACCATTGGGGAGGCTGCAAAGGGGGTAACTGTGAAAAAACTGTGCAAAAACAGAAAAACAAAGTCCCTTTTTTTTCAGTCCAGTTGTGACTAAATGAACTCTTGTTAAGTCGAGGACTGCCTGTCATCGTTTGTCTGGCGGGAGTTGGCCTTCCCCAGGAGAGGAATGTAAACTCACCTCTCAAAATAGTCTTCCAGGATGGAAGACAACTTCCCCGCCCCCCAGGTGGCACCTTTCAGCTGTGCCAGCAGAAAAAAACACCACAGTCACAGCCATGACCGCACGCCAGGCCCAAAGAGGCAGACGTAAAACAGGCAGGAAATTGGGCCCAAAATTTGCAAAAACAGGAAACATCCGGAGGAAACCCAAAAAGATGCACGGGGGTGGGGGGGCTGCAGAGAAGGAAGGGGAAAAGGGAGAAAGGTTTAGCTTTCCTGGAATTTTTGCATTGCTGTCGTGCTTGTGTATCGTATGCGTGTAAAGCCATTTGGAATGCAGGGAAATAAGGAAGAAGTGGGTGTGTGTGTGTGGAGGATAGGCTGGAGATGGAAGGGAGAAGTCTTTTTTTTTTTTTTTAAATGCAATTTTGCAAAAACAAAGCTTGTCGATCAGAAAGGTTGGCCGTTCGGCGGTTCGAATCCCTAGTGCAGGTCTCCATCATGAGCAGCGGGCTGGACTAGATGACCTCCAAGATCCCTTCCAACTCTGTTACTGTTAAACCTAAATATAATCAATAAAATTATATAGAGGGGCCCTGGAGGTCATCTACCTGGCGCCTGCATGCAATCCTCGACTTATGACCCCATTGGAGCCCAAAGCAAAAGTCTCGCTCATCAACAGAAATTTTGGGCTTCATTGGGGTCGTAAGTGGAGGACTACTTGTCGCTGCCTTTCTAGCGCCTCCAAATCCCATCATCCTCCGCGCCGCGTTGACGATGCTACAGCTCAAGCACCTTTTCCCCCGCCCACCAACCCCGAGATCTAGAGGCGGGGCGGGGGAAAAGAACGGCGGTTCGGAGCCAGAGCGCATGCGCCCTAAGAGCGGCGGTTCTTGCGGGAGATTGTCCCTGCGCGGCCGCCGTCAGCTTCGCCGGAACTGCCTCCGCTCGGCCGCCGTAGCGGGCGCGCGCGAAAACAGGACTCGCGGCCTGGCGTTGCCATGGCGGCGGTGGAGGCCCGCGGAGGGGAAGGGCCGCTGTGGGGATCTCGGGGACCGGGTCGCCCCGCCATGGAGGACGAGCTTTACCTCGAGAACATCGACGAGTTCGTCACGGACCAGAACCGAGTCGTGAGTGCGGATGCCGGGGGTGGGGGTGGGGGGAAAATCTGTGGTAAGGGTCCCGCCGTCAGTAAAAAAACCTCTATTATTACAAATAAATAAAATAAATTTAAAAGAATTAATGATTGAAATGAGTTTAGTTGCTTTCCTCAGGCGCTGCGGCCCTTTTAGAGCCGACTCGAATCCAGCACCCTTCCCCAAAACGGCTCTACTCCAACTCCCATCATCCGCAGCGGCCGATAGGGATGCGGGGTAGGCCGAGGGTCTCTGGAGGGAGGGAGGGACAAAGCGAGAGAGGGTTGAAGGGGCGGCTCTGGAAGACCCCGGTCGTTCTGCAAGGGGCTCCAAAGCATCCCATAATAGCCCTGGCCTTCTTGGCCTTCCTCCAAGGGTCACAAGAGAGACCCCCCCCCTTCGACGACTTTTTTTTTTCTTTTTTTAAGGGGGGGGCTGAGTTTTCAAATGGCAGGTCTGGTTATGCGTCTCTCTCCATTTGGGGAGGGGGCTTATGTTATGTTAGGCACGTTAACTGGGAATGATTAAAATATTATGTAATTCTGGGTTTTATTTAATTTGGGCTAAACTATGCTATAATTTTAATTATCAGTTTTATGATCTTTATGTATCTTTTATTTTTTTTTAACTGTACACCGCCTTGAGTCCTGCGGGAGAAAGGCAGTATAGAAATATAATAATAATAATAATAATAATAATAATAATAATAATAATAATAATAATAATAATAATAATAATAATAAAGGCGGTATAGAAATATAATAATAATAATAATAAAAGGCGGTATAGAAATATAATAATAATAATAAATAAAGGCAGTATAGAAATATAATGATGATGATGATAATAATAATAATAATAATAATAATAAATAATGTGACACAACCCCCCCCCCCCCCAAAATCCAGAGCAGCCCTGAACTCCTCATTCCCCTCTTGCACTAAGGAAAATAAGGATAAGTGATAATAAATGTGTTTCTCTTTCTGTGCGTGTAGTAAATCATAATCATAAATTTATTTTGTCCAGCATATATAAGATTACAGGTAAAAGTATAAACACAATTTGAATACATGAAAAGAGTAAGAAAAAAGGAATATTAGGACTGGTGCGCTTATGCACGCCCCTTACAGACCTCTTAGGAATGGGGTGAGGTCCACAGTAGACAGTCTAAGGTTAAAGGTTAAATGACAAAAAGAATGTGATGACTTCTCCAGAAAATAAATATATAAACTATACAACCGTATGTGTGTGTGTGTGTATAAACATATACATTTATATATGTGTGTGTGTGTGTATGTGTATATATGTGTGTGTGTATACACATATGTATATGTGTATGGTGGCTGGCTGGTTGCCACCATATACATAGGTCTGCTGGCTGCCAGAAGAAAAAAAAGCCTAGAAACTAGTGGATTGTGATTTCACTGAATTAGGGCTGCATAAAAATCTTGGTTACGTAGGTAGAACCTGGCTAAAGAGAAATACACATAAAGCCTACAAAAAGGAAAGAAAACGTGTGTGTGTGAGTGTGTGTATATCCTGTTTCCCAGAAAATAAGACCTCCCCTGATAATAAGCCCAATCAGGATTTTGAGCACATGTGTTAAAATAAGCCTCCTCCCCCCTGAAAATATTTAAACGCAGAGCTGGAAATCAGGTAAGACAGCAAGAGGAGCCCCATCTTGCTCCACGCACCCCAAAATAATAAGACCTCCCCGAAAATAAGGCCAAGCTCTTTTTTTCGGGGTTCAAAAAAATATAAGACAGGATCTTATTTTCGGGGAAACATGATATATATAGAGGGTGGAGGAGAGGGAAGAAGGAGAGACTGTAAATAAATAAAAAAAAGATCTCTCCAGTACAATATGTGGGTGTGGGTGTGGGTGTGGGTGTTTTTTGAGGTATTCGCGGGTATTTGTATGTAGGTCTTTGGTTATTCGGGTTTTCTCCCGCATAAAATTGGAAGTGTCTTGGCGACATTTCGACGAAGTCTCATTCATCATTTTCAGGCTGGTGTTTTCAGCTTCGTGCTTCTAGGAGCAATGTGTGATAGCAGCTGTTTCTTCCTTTTAACACCCCCACTAGCAGTTAAAAGGAAGAAACAGCTGTGATCACACATTGCTCCTAGAAGCACAAACCTAAAAACCCAGCCTGAAGATGACTTCGTCGAAACGTCGCCAAGACACTTACAATTTTACGCAGGAGAAAACCCAAATAACCAAAGTCTTACATACATACACACACACACACACACACACACACACACACACACACATACACACACACACTTACCTGTGTACACACAGATATGCACACAGAGTTTAAATGAGAAAAGAATGGAATGACCTATCCAGAACAATAAATTATCCAAAGAACAATTGGGGCGGTCTCCTGTTTATATAGTAATTTTATTCATGCCTGTATAATTGCATGCAAAATGGGACGCAGTGGCTCAGTGGCTAAGACGCTGAGCTTGTCAGTCAAAAGGTCGGCAGTTTGGCGGTTCAAATCCCTAGTGCCGTTTAACAGGGTGAGCTCCTGTTCCTTGTCCCAGCTTCTGTCAACCTAGCAGTTTGAAAGCATATAAAAATAAAAGTAGAAAAATAGGGACCCCCTTTGGTGGGAAGGTAACAGTGTTCTGTGTGCGTTTGGCGTTGAGTCATGCCGGCCACATGACCACGGAGACATTTTCAGACAGTGCTAGCTCTTTGGCTTTGAAACGGAGATGAGCACCGCCCCCTAGAGTCGGGAACGACTAGCACATATGTGCGAGGGGAACCTTTACCTTTACCTTTTAATTCCATGCAAACCTCAAATGACTTTCTCCAGCCAAAGTTTATGGCTCCCCCAAAAGTCAGTTGTGAGGTATAATGAACCATCTTGTGTTGTGAAGAACAATACATTTAGCGACAGTTACCTGTAGAGCTGTCAGTTCTGTCGTCAAGCAGAGGCTGGAGAAGTCAGCCACAGTGGACTCAAGGACTCTTCCCAACTCCAGGGTGATTGTAGTAGTGGAGATTCAACATGTGGTTGCATTTTTGTTTAAATAATGAATGACATGCGTTCCTTTACAGGTAACATATAAATGGCTGAGCTTTACCTTGGGAGTTCACGTCAATCAAGCAAAGCAGTAAGTTATTGATCTCTCTTGCCTGTGCTTAGCAGTCCAGACTGAAAAACAGAAGCACATCATCTCTAATCCTCACGTGGTCCTCGTGACCACAATTGAGCCCAAAATTTCTGTTGCTGCTGTTGAGACTGTTGTTGTGAGTTTGCTTTGTTGTACAACCTTTCTTGCTACACTTTTTAAGTGAATCATCGCAGTTGTTAAGTTAGTCACACAGTTGTGAAGTGAATCTGGCTTCCCCATTGACTTTGCTTGTAACAACCACCATCTAGATTCCCATCACTGAGCAGCACAGCGACGTTTGCCTTAAAGACCGCTTCATTTAGCGATGGAAATTCCAGGATTACATACAACGGGTTTCATTACATGTCCATCTTAATTTGGGAACATCTTTGGAACATTTCACCCTTAAGGGCAAGGGTCTTACCTTCAAAGAGAGGGACTGGCCCAAAGTCACCTAGCTGACTTTCATGCCTAAGGCAGGACTAGAACTCACCACCTCCTGCTTTCTAGATTTGTGCCTTAGCAACTGGACCAAATCGCTTTTAATTTTAGCTGTTTAATCTCGAGCTGCAAAGCTTACTTCGGATGACATATGCCCTTGTTTAGTTTTTCAGTGGACAGTTGTTGAAAATTTCAAAAAATTAATTGTCTGTTTTAATCTCGGTCTTTGCCCTCTTTTTTACAGAATGTTATATGACTACGTAGAAAGGAAGCGGAAGGAGAATGTGGGAGCCCAGTTGCATGTCACCTATTTACTGGCAGGGAACCTTGTTCAGAACGGGCACACCGTAAGTCAGAAAGGGGTGGTTTCTCTTGCATTGGACATTTGAATTTAAATTTGGTAGCTGGAGTGGAAGCTGAAACCTGGCATTGCAAGGTTAAAACGCTTCCCTCAAAATGAGTTCTACCAATGCCCAGAAAACATGAATGCGGATTATATATGTTAGTAATCCGTCTTGACATATTGGGAGGTAACAAATTTTGAGACTCTGGAAAGAGTACAGAGAAGAGCAACGAAGATGATTAGGGGACTGGAGGCTAAAACACGGATTGTGGGGGCAATAAGCTGACTTTGTATAAAAAAGAACACCGCTTGGGGGGGCCCGAAAGCCCTACTATGCAGGTATATACAAAAGGATGAAGGCTATTGCTTAACGCATTGTAAGCCGCCCTGAGTCTCCGGAGAAGAGCGGCATATAAATCGAACAAACAAACAAACAAACAAATAAATAAAAAACACATGTAGAACGGTTGCAGGAACTGGGTATGTCTAGTTTAATGAAGAGAAGGACTAGAGGAGAGATGATAGCAGTCTTTCAATATTTGAGGGGCTGCCCCAAAGAAGAGGAAGGAGTCAAGCTATTCTCCAAAGCACTTTAGGGGTAGGACAAGAAGCAATGGGTGGAAACTAATCAAGGAGAGAAGCAAGAAGAAATTTATTGATAGTAAGAACAATTAATCAGTGGGACAACCTGCCTCCAGAAGTTGTAAATGCTCCAACACTGGAAGTTTTAAAGAAGAGATTGGATAACCATTTGTCTGAAGTGGTATAGGGGGTTGGACTAGAAGATCTTCAAGGTTCCTTCCAACTCTGTTGTTCTGTCCTATTCCTATTCCTATTCCTATTCCTATTCCTATTCCTATTCCTATTCCTATTCCTATTCCTATTCCTATTCCTATTCCTATTCCTATTCCTATTCCTATTCCTATTCCTATTCCACTCCCACTCCCACTCCACTCCACTCCACCCCACCCCACCCCATCCCATCCCATCCCATCCCATCCCATCCCATCCTATCCTATTCTATTCTATTCTATTCTATTCAATATTTGCTGAAGTAATAAGCTGCCTTTTCTTTTTAGTACCATAAGGTTGCAGTAGTGAGAGAAGGTAAACTAGAAGGTAAGTGTGTACAAAACTTCAAAATCTGAAAAATACAACAAATTTTTTGGTATATATTCTTCTCCATAACAACAACCCTGTGAGGTGGGCTGGGCTGAGAGGGAGAGACTGGGCCAAAGGCACCCACTTTACCCCACTTGTTTTGAGAAAACCCTCCCTCCCTCCCTCCCTTCTTCAAGCGGCTTCTGCCTCCTTTCCAGCCATGAAGTCCAAGTTCTCCACCGTGGCCAGCGTCCATGTCTACAGCATCCAGAAAGCCCAGCTCAGGGACAGCAGCCCCCTCTTCAACACCGACTACGACATCCTCAAGGCGAATCTTGAGAACTGCAGCAAGTGAGTGGGATCGTGTCAAGGCGACCGTTGGCATCATGGCAGCTGGGCTACACATTGCAAGCTGACAGCCTGACATCAGTAATGGTGGCGGGAGGGAGGAGGGAGCAGTGGGGCTGGGAGACGCAGGAAGGGAACTTACAGGAATCGAACCCAAGAAGCACCAACCGCCAGTGAGTGCACGAAGAGAGGGTTTAAACCAGGGGTGAAATCAGCAGGTTCTGACAGGTTCTAGAGAACCGGTAGTGGAAATTTTGAGCAGTTCGGAGAACTGGCAAATTTCACCTCTGGCTGGCCCCAGAGTGGGGTGGGAATGGGGATTTTGCAGTATATTTCCCCTGCTACACCCACCAAACCACACCACACCCACCAAGCCACATCTACAGAACCAGTAGAAAAAAAATTTGGATTTCACCACTGGCTTAAACCATTTGTTAACACCTGATTGGACCTTGTCCGATAAGCCAAGGGGGATTGTCTGGGACCAAGGGAAAGTTAATGGTATCTTCTGAGCACGTAAATCTCAGATCCAGCTTTGCTTCTTCTGTAACAACTTTGGCTTTAGTAAAGTCTAGGTAGTCCTTGACTGGTGACCATAATTGAGCCCAAAATTTCCATTGCTAAGTGGAATGTGTGTTCGGTGAATTTTGCCCCATGTTACGACCTTCCCTGCCGTCGTTAAGCAGATCACTGCAATTGTTAAGTTAGTCACAGGGTGGTTAAGTGAACGTGGCTTCTCCCGTTGATTTTGCTTGTTAGAAGGTCGCTAAAGGGGATTGCGTGACCCCTGGGGACACTGCGACCGTCATAAAAATGAGTCTGTTGCCAAGCGTCTGAAATTTTGATCATATAATCATGGGGATGCTGAAGCAGTTTATAAATTGGAAAAAAAAAGTCTTACGTCATTTTTTTCAGTGCTGTTGTAACTTGTAACGGTCACTAAATGAAGTGTTGTAAGTCGAGGACCACCTGCGTACTTTTGGCTAATTGTGAGCCAGGAGTCTTTCTTTCTTTCCTAATTTTGACCAAGTTGGGACAGTCGACAAACGGATCTGAGCGAGCCAGAGGGGACCTTGCTGAACGCTGAAATTGTTTCCAGATCTTTCACGATTTTACTTAACAGTTTTCTCGCTCAAAACAACATACATTTTGGGCTCGATTGCGGTCGTTGGTGGTCGTTGCCTGTATTCAATTCCGTTGCTAACTGATTGTATTTGCTCTGTTCCTAGATTTAGTGCCATTTGCTGTCCTGCCGCCATCATTAGGCCTGTCCCTGAAGGCCCCCAGGCCGCCGAGACCCCTACCCAGCTGCCCCCCCAGCCTCCACCCACCACAACTGTGCACCTCGCTCCTGTGCTCAATGGCAATGCTCCAGGCACGTCTTCCAAGCAGCCCGCCCAGCCGATGAAAGGCATTATGGGAATGTTTGCAGCCAAAGCAACCACCAAAACCAAGAACACCAGCAAGGAAGCTAAACCGGAGACCAAAGAGACACCCAGTGTAAGTTTCCACGCTTAAAATACTTGGCGGAAAAACCAGGGCTGGCTGGGGGATTCTGGGAGTTGAAGTCCACCCACCTTCAAGGTTGAGAAACACTGATCTAGAGAAAATCCAGGTAATCCTCGATTTACAAGAGTTCATTTAGTGACCGAAATTACCACAGCACTGAAAAAAGGGCTGTTGTCATGACCATTTTGTTATCATGACCATTTTTTCACACTTACAACTGTTGAAGCATTCCCCCCTCCCCCCCTCAATTGATCAAAATTCACACTCTTGGCAATGGACTCACATTTATGACGGTCGCAGCGTCCTGGGGTTCGCGTGATCTCCTTTTGTGACCACCTGACAAGCAAAGTCAACCGGGGGTGGGGGGAGCTGGATTCGCTTTACAACCATGTGATTAACTTAACAACTGTAGTGGTTCACTTAACAACAGAGGGGGGGGAAGGTTGTAAAATAGGACAAAGCTCACCTAACAAGTATCTCACTGAATAGAAATTTTGGGTTTATGAGTTATGGCTCTAAGTCGAGGACTGCTTGGTCATCTCTGAAGGGGTTTTATTGATTTTTCTTGTGTTTCCGGGATATCTTCTTTTCTAACTGTTTCCTTTAACGACTTCTAGGCTTCGGTGACCAACAGCAGAAAAGCCCCAGCAAAAGGAAATATGCTGAACAACTTCTTTGGCAAGGCAGCTGTTAGCAAAGAAGGTAAGGTCCTGTTCTGCCCCAGCTATGGACCCCAAAGAACGCAGCACACACAAAGTCCGTTCAAATCTTAGTTTACTAAATAAACCAGTCTTTTACAACAAAGGCTGTTAATTAATTGCATTAACAGCCGCCAAGAATTCAAAGAATAATAACTGAAAGCTTACTGTGGTTGGCAGAATGCCCAGAAGCAATTTGCAGGAAGCTGATAAGCAAGACAGGTAGGTATGTGAACGAAGTTATTCCCTGCAAACTGCTTCAGTTGGCGTTCTTCCTTAAATAGGCTAAGGGTGTTGCCAATTAGCCCCAAGCCTTACTCTCGAGGAGACCTCCTCCTGAGGAGCCACACCTGCCTTTTGGCAGCTGTGCGCGCTCGTGCATCAAGAAGAGGCTCCTCCTCTTCTTCCTCTTCACTTATGGGAGCTTCTGAAGGCCCTGGCTGAATCCCCACCTCTGGCACCACCTCTTCTCCAGCCTCCTCATTGTCCGACTTGAGCGCCAGCTGCACAGGCTACTGGTGCAGCACCACACCAGCCTCCTCGCTGTCGGAATCAGCTACTAGCTGCACAGGCCGGGTATGGGCCACAGCAGATCCTCTGTATTTTCTCCTCCGTTGTAAGTACAGGTAGTCCTCGACTTACGACGACCACCATTGAGCCTAAATGCTCTATTTCTAAGCAGGATAGTTGCTGAGTGAGTTTTATCCCATTTTACGACCTTTCTTGCCACACGTCAAGTGAATCGCACGTGTTAAGATAGCAAGACGGTCGTTAAGTGGATCTTGCTTTCCCCGTTGACTTTGCTTGTCAGAAGGTCCCAAAAGGAGATCACGTGACCTTGCACTGCAACCGTCACAAATGTGAGTCAGTTGTCAAGCATCCGAAGGTGAACCGTGTGACCACGGGGGTGCAGCAACGGTCATAAGTGTGGAAAAATGGTCATAAGTCACTTGGGTGCTGTTGTAATTCAGAATGGTCGCTAAATGAACTGTTGTAAGTCAAGCCAGGTATGAGCCAGTTGCTAAGTGTCCGAATTTTGACCACGTGGCCACATAGGGAGGCTTCAAAAGTCGTAAGAGTGAAAAATCTTCACAAACTGTTTTCAGTGCCAGTATGACTTCGTACGGTCACTGAATGAATGATTGTAAGTTGAGGACTACCTGTTCTAAAAAAAGATTGAAGATTGGTTCTGATTGGAGGCATCTTGCTGCCACTGCGGGCTTAGAGGATGACCTCAGAGGGATTCATCCCTCTGTAGGTACTTATCCCATCTTTTTTTTTTTTAATTTGATTTATATGCCGCCCTTCTCCGGAGACTCAGGGCGGCTTACAATGCGTTAAGCAATAGCCTTCATACTTTTGTATATTTATACAAAGTCAGCTTATTGCCCCCACAAACTGGGGGCAATAAGCTGACTTTGTATAAATATACAAAGGTAGGTCAATTGACCTACCTTAGAAAGGATGGAAGGCTGAGTCAACCTTGAGCCTGGGGAGATTTGAACTTTCTAATTGCAGACAGCTGGAGTTAAATTACAATGCATTAGTCTGCTGAGCTATCCAGTCTCCTGATCATCACATGTTAAATGTCCTATTTTCCTTGCTTCTGTGCAGACAAAGCCAGTGCTGAACCCGAGCAGCAGAAGGAAGAGCGATTAGTGGCCAAGTCTCCAGTTTCTTCTCCGGACCCAAAATCTCCTCTTAATCCTCCTGGTCATGAGAAGGCCAGCAAGGAGGCCGAGCCGGCCAGAGGGCAGCAGAGGGATAAGAAAAGGTAATGGATTTCTGTTCTCCTTGGTGATCCAGGCTGAAAAGAGTTGGGCTGTTTCTGTCGTTTGTGTGATTCATTGCACCACGTATACCGGTGTTTCCCAACCTTGACAACTTTAAGATGTGTGGAGTTTGCCTCCCAGAATTCCCAGCCATCATTTGGGAACTCCAGCTCCCAGAATTCCCCAGCCACCATGTGTGGACTTCAGCTCCTGAAATTTCTGTGGCCTAAAAGGCCATAACCAAAGCTTTGATTTTTAAATTCCCAGAATCCCCCAGACAGCATGTGTGGATTTCAACCACCAGAATTCCCCCGCCAGCATGTGAGAATATGCAGGGGGGGAAATAATTAGAAGAATAATATGCCATAAACAAACAAATAAATACACAAATAAGCAAACAAGCAATTCAGTTTAAGACATACCTGGCTCCAATTTTTAATGGTGGAAGAATAATCCTGGCTGAAAGTTGTAAAATTTATAAAGAAAACCTAACTTCTGTGCCTACAAAGAGTACTTAGTTTGGAAAGAGTCTTTAGGGGACTCTCCACTGAACTGTTTATTTTATTTTAAAAGCTCAATAAGAGATTGTCTTCTAGTTTAAGTCAGGGGAGTTTTGTGAGTTTTGACCTATTTTCCTGCCAGAGTTGTTAAGTGAATCACTAAACTGTTAAGTTAGTAGCAGTGTTATTAAGTGTTGTGGTCTGCCAGCAGCCTGCAGAGCTGGCAGTGGAGTCGGACAGTGAGGAGGCTGGGGAGGAACATGGGCCAGTCCTGGAGTCTGGGGAAGGCCTGGACGAGGGCTCTGTGTCGGAGGCAGAGATGGGGCCAGGGCCATCTGGGAGTGATGCGCGGACTCCGGAGCCTCCAGAGTCCTCTGCCACATCAGAAAGGTAGAGGAACAGGAGGAGCCTGTTCCTAGTTCACGCATGCACAGAGCTGCCAGAAGGCAAGAACAGTTAAAACAAAAGGGACGACTCATGAGTAAGGCCTGGAGATGATTGGCCCCTCCCATAAGGCTTAAAAGAGAAACAAAGGCACTTGGACCTTTTGCAGGAAAGCAATGTTGTTAACTCTGTTTCCAGTCGGCATCTTTTGTTTGTTTCTGAACTTTGTGGGGCTTTGCCAAGTAAGGCCTTTGGCAGGGTGTCAAAGAAGATAAAGGTGGGTGATTATCCTGAAGGACTTTTTGCAACTAATTGGGATTCAGCTGTGAATGAACGTAATTCACAGCTATTACAATAAAATAGGTTTGGGACTAATTGTGTATTGTAATTACTCAGTAAGCCTAGGTCACAACATTAAGTGAATCCGTTGACTTTGCCTGTCAGAAGGTCGCAAAAAGGGGATCAAAATGACCCTGGGACAAATATGAGTCAATTGCCAAGCATCCGAATGTAAATCACATGACCATAGAGATGCTGCAGCGGTCGTATGTGTGAAACACATGGTCATAAGTCCCTTTTTTCAGTGCCATTGTAACTTCGGACGGTCACTTAGCGAATGGTTGTAAGTTGAGGAATACCTGCTTTGGCAAAGCTTTTATTTTCCTTCCTTTTTTTTTTTTAACCTAAGCCAAGCTCTCTTTTTTCTCCCAGAGCAAAGAGGACAGACCTGTCTGATGAGGAGGAGAAAGGAACGGGCCGGCTGAAGAAGAAAAGGCGTCGAATCAAGCAGCCTCAGTCAGACAGCAGCAGTGATGAGGAAGGTGAGTAGAGGTGGGGCTCACCGACACTTTAAATCAGGGGTCTCCAACCTTGGCAACTTTAAGACTTGTGGACTTCAACTCCCAGAGCTCCTCAGCCAGTAAAGCTTTTTTATTCTGTGCTGTGCTGAATGCCACTCGGCTTCATCCTGGACGTCGCTGACTTAACACAATGAACCAGTTTCAGATCCAGAACATACTTTGTGGCTACTTCATGACCAAAATAGGATTGCCCAATAAAAGTGGACATAAAGGGAGACTGGACAGTCTTTAGCCCAATGTTAGGCCCAGTGGTTCTCCGGGTCCGCTTCAAGGTACTAGTTCTCACCTATAAGGCCCTACATGATTTAGGTCCAGGATATTTACAGGACCTTCTCCTGCCTGCTTCCCATCGTCCTGTTTGCTCACATAGGGCCGCTCTCCTCAGGGTTCTGACGGCGAGCCAATGTCATCTAGTGGTGCCCAGGGGTAGGGCGTTCTCTGTGGGTGCTCCCACCCTCTGGAATGAATTATCTACCGAGCTCCGGACGGCTCCTGATCTCCGCTTCTTCCGTCGGGAGCTGAAGACTTGGCTGTTCAAGCAAATAGGCTGACTCTGATTCTGGGTTTATTATTTATCATTAATTAGTTATTTGATTTAAAGTGCGATTTTATTGTACATGTTTCTTAACTTGTGTTCGCCGCCCTGAGTCCTTCGGGAGAAGGGCGGCATTTAAATACATATAATAAATAAATATACTAATAATAAATGCTTCTTTGGCATACATTAAGTAGATAGATCAGTGTAGTGAAGCAGAGAAGGCATCACTACAGGGAAAGCCATATTCTGGTCCTCCCTCAGCCTTGGATGCTCATGGAGTCATTTGTTTACATGCAGAAGGAAAGGATACGGCTGAAGTCACGCAGGTGACAGCAAATTAAATTTACAGTGTTGTTCCTTCTTGCAGACTCTTCCTCACTGGCAACCTCTGAAGACAACCCTCCTGCGACAGCTCAGAAGCCTCAGCCGCAGCCAGCCCCTGCGCCCGTGGAGGTAAATATGCCCAAGCACAGGTGTGTGGGTGTGAGAGAGGAGAGAAGGAAGGAAGGAAAGAGAAAGAGGAGAAAGAAAAATGTGTGAGACAGAAAGAAAGGAAAGAGAGGAGAGAAATAAAAGGAAGGGATGAAAGATGAGAGAGAAGGATGAGAAAGAAACAAGAAAGATGAGAAAGGAGAGAAAGGAAGGAAGGAAAAGAGAAGGGAAGAAGGAGAGAAAGGAGGGAAGGGAAGGAAGGAAAAGAAGGAGGGAAGGAGGAAGGAAGGCAAGAGAAAGGAGAAAGAAAGAAAAATGTGTGACAGAAAGAAAGGACAGAAACAAGGAAGCGATGTGAGAGAAGGATGAGAGAAACAAAGATGAGAAAGAAGGAGAGAAAGAAAAGGGAAGGAAGGAAGGAAAAGAGGAAGAAGAAGGGAAGGAACATTGGGCGTGTACATCTATTCCAAACATGGAGTGAAAATTCCTGAATCCAGTCTCATAATAACAGGAAGTCCTCAACTTACAACCATTCATTGGGCGACTGTTTGAAGTTACGATGACACTGAAAAAAGTGACTCACAACCATTTTTCATACATGATCAAAATCCGGACGCTTGGCAACTGGCCTGTACTTATGAGGGGTTGAGGCATCCGGGGGGGGGGGGGGGGGGGGCGGTGTCACGCGATCCCCTTGACCAGCGAGGCCAGTCGGAGAAGCCAGATTCATTTCACAACCCTGGTTCTAACTTAACCACTGCAGCGGTTCACTTAACAACTGTGGCAGGAGAGGCTGTAAAATGAGGCAAAACTCATTTTTTTAAAAAAACGCCTCGCTTAGAAACACAAATGTCGGTTGCTCAATTGTCATAAGTCGAGGACTACCTCTATGGGTAGAAAAGGATTCCGTACGGCTGACGTTAACAGCCTGAGCCGAGTCCTGCTGGATCCAGCCGAGGGATCTCTAAATCCCCCGGATCTGTTTTCTCCCAGGTGCCACACAAATAGGTGCGCCCTTGCAAGAAGACTATTCCCTGAGGCACATCACCCGGCTTGTATTCGCCCGCCATAAAACATTCTCCCACAGCGACCGACCACTGTGCTTGTTGAATATGTCTGAATAGGGCAGGGACTCCTCACCCTCTTCCTTCCCTCTGCCCTCTTTCAGGCTTCCGTGGGAGTGAAGAAACACAAGCGGAAACGTGTCTTGAAATCCAGGACTTTTGTGGATGACGAAGGCTGTATCGGTAGGTAGCCCAGGTGTCTCCGAGCACAGTAAATCTGAACGGTTCAGTCGGCTTTTCATTAAGTGGTTGAGAAGGTCCATCAGGTTATAAATATTTATATAAATAAATAAAAGTTCCAGCACTTTTAAGAGAGCATCCTGTAAAGTGCCCTTGGCTGCTCCTTCCTTAGATGTCACCTGTCTCTGGTGAACCTCTTCGGAGTCCATCCCCCCGCCCCCACCACCCCTTTGGACCTTTGGAAGTCAGGTGTTCCCACCTGGTGACTGTTGGACAGCCAAGAAGTGCATACAAAGCTTTAGCTTAACCATATTGTTTGGTCTAGAGCAGGGGTCAGCAACCTGCGGCTCTGGAGCCGCATGTGGCTCTTTCACCCCTCTGCTGCGGCTCCCTGTGGCCAGTCAGCTCCACCATTGGTAGGGCTTCCAATTAGAATAAAGTAGAAGAAAAAAGATGCCATATTAGGAGGGGAACTATGGTGGGGGGGACTTTCGGTTGGCTCCAGAATTGGAATGGGGGGCTTCTGGCTAGGGCTTTTGTGACTTTTTTGAGTGTTTAAGGTTGCCGATCCCTGGTCTAGAGTTAAGGCATCTGGCTAGAAAATTGGAAGGTGTTGAATTCAAGTTCCACCTTAGGCATGAAAGCCAGCTAGGTAACTTTTTTTTTTTTAATTTGATTTATCTGCCGCCCTTCTCCGGAGACTCAGGGCGGCTTACAATGCGTTAAGCAACAGCCTTCCTACTTTTGTATATTTTATACAAAGTCAGCTTATTGCCCCCACAAACTGGGTCCTCAATTGACCTACCTTAGAAAGGATGGAAGGCTGAGTCAACCTTGAGCCTGGGGAGATTCGAACTTACAGTAATTGCAGACAGCTGAATGCTCTTCTTTCTTTCTTTCTTTCTTTCTTTCTTTCTTTCTTTCTTTCTTTCTTTCTTTCTTTCTTTCTTTCTTTCTTTCTTTCTTTCCTTCCTTCCTTCCTTCCTTCCTTCCTTCCTTCCTTCCTTCCTTCCTTCCTTCCTTCCTTCCTTCCTTCCTTCCTTTCCTTCCTTCCTATGCCGCCCTTCTTCGGAGACTCAGGGCGGCTTACAATGCGTGAAGCAATAGCCTTCATAATTTTGTATATTTACACAAAGTCAGTTTATTGCCCCCACAAACTGGGTCCTCAATTGACCTACCTTAGAAAGGATGGAAGGCTGAGTCAACCTTGAGCCTGGTGAGATTCGAATTTACAGTAATTGCAGACAGCTGGGTTTTAATTACAATGCTTAGTCTGCTGAGCTATCCAGGTTCTCGAGAGCAAGCAAGAAAGGGAAATGGTCCAGGTCTTATCCGTGTGAACTTGTGTCTCCTCTTGTTCCCAGTGACGGAAAAAGCCTACGAGAGTGAATCTTGCACGGAGAGCGAAGAGGACGTCCGCACCAAGCCCCTCGCAGCTCACAAGGCCCCTCCTGGCCCCCCGAAAAAAGACCCCAAAGAGGAGAAGAGAGGCACCAAGAAAGGAGGGGTGATCTCTGGCAAGGCCAACAAGCAGGCCTCCATCATGGGTTTCTTCCAGAAGAAATGAGCTCCAGAGGATTTGCAGGAATCCCCTTCCATTAGGAGGCACGGGATTTGCTACGTAGGTGAACTCTCGGGATCCAGACGGTGGGACTTGGGAAGCTTCTGATCCTGAAATTAGATGGACACCGGGTGCTGGAAGACTTGCACCGGGGCAGCTTAGAAGTTTTCAGTCGAAGACAGTACACCTTCCTTGGTCTTTTTAAAGCAGAGCTTTTGAGGCAGGTCCTCCTCAGATGTGGTGGCTCCACATCTTTGGCTCAGATCCCTGTTCAATGGCCGTCCCTCCTCCTCAGTGGGGGGTTTGCAGTTCCTTCCTGAAAACGGGAAGGGGGCTATTGTCTCTTTTGGGGTTATTTTTGGGGCCACAAGTTGCCTCCTCATTGACAAGAGGTCCACAGGGGTCTCCAGAGGGAAGCCCAAGGAAGCCAGCAGAGATGCCTCCAAGAAGATCTAGGTGGAACTTCATGGTTCCACAGGGCTCCCTTTCAAGAAGACTCTCGTGATCCCACAGGACTTGCTTCCAAGAATAAGACCCCCGCGAGAGCTGGAAACATGTGGCCTTCCCTCTTAAGGATCTCCTAGCCCGGTAAGGCCCCTCTGTTCCCCAGGAACAATTGCGAAGTCGAGATCGTTGAGGGACACTTTGGTCTTCTAAGAAGGCCATCTATTGACTTCCAATTCCTTCAGCCAAACCCTCCAAATTCCTTAGATCTTGCAACCAGCTTTGGATCCAGGAAAGTTTTGATCCAGCCTCCAAAAGATCCCCAGCCTGGGAATCGGCCAAGGCTTGCTGCTTTTTTGAAGTCCCTAATCGGATTGGCCGTTGTGAATTCCCCATAATGAGAAACCCTTCAGGATCAGCTAGGAGCACCATTGGCGTGGAAGATCCTACTCTGTCCTTCACACATCGGCCGAAATAACTACAAATACCTTCCCAACATGGTTACGCGAACCTGTGGCCCTGTGGTTCCCCACCTCCAAAGAATGTGCCTTTGGCTTGGACTCTCTAGGGGGGATGCATAGCAGCCCCTCCATAAGCTGGGATGAAAAATGGGTGGTCTTTTGCTATTTTGGGGGCAGAGTCTGCTTAAGAACTTGGCCGTTGATATCGTAGGAACAAGAAGGAAGACCCTTCTGAGCCCAACTCCCAAAGAAATTAAACTTAAAGATCTGCAGAAGCCTCAAATTTAGGTACAACAGCCTGTCCTACAATTTAGACATGGTCAGCTATTTGTGACAAAAATCACAACTGCCTCTTGGAATTATCATTTTGCCTCTCCCCGGTGTGTCTCCGGGTTTCCACTTCTCCAGGAGTTTTCTGATAACGTGGGTAGTGTTATTTTCCCAGGTTTTCCACGGGATTTTCTCAACCGGGAGTGGAAAAGGAGCAGGAATTCAAGTCCGGTGTTCCCAGGCTACACCAGGCAAGTATTATATAGACACACGCACACACAGGTTATAACACAGTTCAACTCTAGCAGTAGTTAGGTGCTTTTGCAGCCTTTAAGGCTTCATGTTTGAATAGCACTTTTTAGTTTGAACAGGCACATCCATGCATCTCCTCTCCCAACTTGTGGCTGTCTATTTGGCTTTTTGCAGCCAAATAACGGTTGTTGAGTTATAGGCCATCCGGCAAAAGATGCTTTCCGGGAAGAGGGTCCCCCCCCCCCCAATAAACTTTCTCTTAAAATTCCTGATGGCTTCTTAGAATGAATTTGTCTATTAGGTCCGCTAGAAGGCCAAAAAGCTTTCGCCTTTTCGGTTAAAGTGTATTTTTGCACAGTGGTTTAAGCCTGAGAAAACTGAATTCCGGCTTTGCTTCCCACGAGCAAGTTTAATCCCTTGCTGAAAAGAAAATCAAAAATGATCCCAAAAGTATTCAGATCGCAAGGAAATGTCTCTTGCCCTGGTTTGATCAGCTCCCGGGTCAGTGTTTCCCAACCTTGGCAGGTTTTAAGAGAGGTGGACTTCAACTCCCAGAATTCCCCTATTTGATCAGAGCTGGCTGGGGAATTCTGGGATTTGAAGTCCACCCCTCTTAAAACCCGCCGAAGTTGGGAAACTCTGCAAATCTTAGTGGCTCGTTTTATAATGAACGCCCCAGGGCACTAATAATACAGCTATTTTTTTTTTTATTTTTTTTTTTGAGATGTGCGTTTGTCAACTTCCTATCAAGAACCAGTCTGTAGTGTTTACTCCAGTTTTGTATGTCAAACCCCAGGGCAGGAAGTGAGTCTGGCTTGGTTTGAGGAGAGAATTATGGGTTGGATAAGGAATTAAGAGGCCTCTGTTGTCCGAGGTTAACAAAACTTGGGCTTTCCCGAGTTTCCCCGCTTTTTATGTCTTGTCTTAAAACTTTTTTCCACCTCCCCAAGAAATTTATACCGGAAAAGCCGAGTTGAATAAAGACATGGTCTTGTTTGCTACTTTTCCTCCCTCTTAATTTGTTTTTGGCAGGGAGGGTTGTTCGGTTTGGGATTTGTGCCTGTACTGCTGTTCGGTCGACGTCCTTCCTTGAAACTTTGAAACTTTCCCACGCAAGTGAATACTTCAAAAGCGAGTCCACTCATAGCTGCCTTCATCGTGTTCATTTAAAACAAAATCTTATTTTAAACAATAACCAGAGTTGGAAGGGATCCTGTAGTGCAGTGTTTCTCAACCTTGGAAGCTTGAAGATGGGTGGACTTCAACTCCCAGAATCCCCCAGCCTTTCTGGGAGTTGAAGTCCACCCATCTTCAAGCTTCCAAGGTTGAGAAACACTGTTCTAGCCCAAGATATTGGTACACAGCTATGGTGTCACCTCCTATTCCTTATTTTCTTTAAAACTACCCAGTTCCTGTAACGGTTCTTCGTATGTTTGAGCCTCCAGTCCCCTGATCATCTTTTTTTTTAAGTTTTTAATTTTTTAAGACAAACAAACATTTAATACATCAATCATTCCTTTAATACATCAATCATCCCAATCTATTTATTTATTTATCTATTAAATTTATATACCGCCCTACTCCCAAAAGGAACTCAGGGCGGTGAACAGCAAAATAAAATACAATAACATATAAAAGTTAAAAGCTATTAAAATAAATTAAATAATTTGGGCTCAGAGAAGAAAATTTAAAACATCCAATTATATAAAACATTTTAAAACCCAATTTAAAAGGGGAGAGTTAGGCCAGACCAACAAAATTTAATACATCAATCATCCCCAAATCTTGGTGTTAACTTCAGTTCTTTTTATTCTTCTTGTTCCAACAGTTTCTTCTATCTTAACAGTCATCCAAACCACTATAAAAGTTCATTCCTCTAACCATATTCTTGCCATTCAAATTTTTACACATAAGTTATAAAATTAATCATTTATATCTCTTTTCCAACCAACAACAGAAATAATTCCATATTCTAAAGTATTCTGACTCTTCCCTATCTTTAATCAACAAAGTTAATCGGTTCATTTCTGCACAATCTAAAATCTTTTTTTATTACTTCATCTTCCAAAGGTATTTTCTCTAATTTCCAATTTTGAGCATAAAGAATTCTTGCAACTGTTATTACGTGTATAATCAAATAAATATATTCCTTTTTAATTTTGTCGGGTTCCTATTGTTACCCAATAGGAACAACTCTGGTTTGAATTCAATACGTAATTGTGTCATTTCTTCCAGCCAGGTTTTAATTTTATTGCAATAGTTTTTTGCTTCAGGGCATGTCCACCACATATGATAATAGGATCCTGGTATTTGGTGATATTTCCAACTTTTCGCTGATTTATCTTTAAACATTTTTGCTAACTTCTCTGGTGGCATATGGCTTCTATAAAACATTTTATATTGGTTTTCCTTATATGCGGTGGACATCATTAATTTATAATTCCTTTCCCATAGTTCTTGCCATTTTTCAAGATCAATTGAATGTCCAAAATTTTTTCCCCAAGCTATCATTGTTTTTCACCTGTTCCTCCTCCAATTCAATATATAGCAAAAAATTATAATTTTTTTAATTAAATTTTCTTCCGTTCCTGTGAGTATCCTATGCAACTCAATCTTTTCCAAATAAAAACCATGTAATTTAGCATCTTTTTCATATCTTGTTCTTATCTGCATATACATATACCAATCTGTCTCAATCCCGTTCTTCCAGTTCTCGTTTCTCTTTCAATTCCCCGTTAACAAATCCTTATATCTAACAATATTTCCAAAATTAAAAACATTTGGGTGTATTAAAGCTTCCATCGTTGATAACCATATTGATATTTTCACACAGTATTTATCTGTAACCTTCTCCCATACCAATAGCAATGCATTTCTTATAGAATGTCTATGAAAGTATGTATATATCTTGTTTCCACCATACCACAAAAAAGCATGCCAACCCAGTTGCAAATCATGCCCTGATCATCTTTGTGGCTCTTCTCTGCACTCTTTAAACACAGCTGGAATCCTTTACTGATCTGGGCTTATCCAAAAATGTCAGATGTTGACATGGATACAATCAAGAATTTTTGAGTTCAACCCTTATTGGCTGCATGGACGCATCCGTATACAGGTTGTCCTCAGTTTTGACCACCATTGGTCAGGAAAATTCATTTTTTAAGTGACGAGGTCATTAAGTGAGACATCACACAACTACACTAAACGCACGGCCATTTTTGCAGTGGTCATTAAGGGATCCCCCGGTCATTAAGCAAGATCGCACGATGGCACCTAGCTTTCACCTATTAGCCTGTCTGAGGTCAGCCACTCGGTTGTGGGGAGGGCTACCACAACGACAACAAAACATCTGGACGGAATGGCCTATGCACCTCGGGCCTAGCTATCTTGTACGGGCATACACTGCCGGGCTTGTGTGGGGCGGGGGGGGGGGAATTTGTGAGAAAAAATTGTGTGTTTTATGGCACATTCAAATCACATTTTGATGAAAGTACAGGAGATAAAAATATAAAATATAAATGTATGTAACTTTTATTTCATTTCTCACAGCCAGGAAATCAACAAAGTCTCCCTTATGGGTTCTCTTTTGGCACTGTGTGTGTGTGTGTGTGTGTGTGTGTGTGTGTGTGTGTGTGTAGACAGACATACGTGTGTGTGTGTGTAGATACGAGCATGCGGTGTAACGTTATGCACACGTGTAACAGACACGCGTCCATCCAGCCTTCGGGGACACGTTAGGCTCCACCCCCTGGCAAGGGAGGGGGGAGAAGGCACGTCGACGCCCGACGATCATGAATATTCACGAAGGGGGCGTGGTCGCCCCCCGCCCGACGCAGGGCCGCTCATGAATATGAAGCGGGAGGCGTGGCCCGCTCCGCCCCCCCGCCCTCCTCCCGCCGGGAGAAGATGGCGGCGGCGGCGGTGGGGCCAGGCGGGCGGGCCGCTGGCTCGTCGGTTCCGCCGCTACGACGAGGCCGGGGTCGGCGGCGTCGGGACGAGGCCGTCCCCGCGGACGACGACGGAGCCCCGGAGACCCCGGCGCGGCGTAGGGGCCAGCGGGAGGGCGCCGCCGGAGATCCGGGCCCTCCGCGAGGTGCGTGGCCGACGTAACGTGTGAACGGACGCGCGTCGACGTGGCGGCGGGGGGGGTGGGAAATGGAGCGGGAAGTGCGGCCATTGGCTGCTTTGGAAACGGGGCGTGGCCGCCGGGTTCGTGTGAACGCGGGCCCAGAGGCCTTCGGGCGGCCACCCGCCTTCCCATCATCCGCGGCCATCCTGCGATTAGGAACGGGCGGAGGGTGACCTGCTGGCATCGGCGTGTCCGTCGAAGGGGTCGTGGGGAGGCCACGGTGGTCTTTCCAGGATTTGTTCGCTGGCCAGCCCGCCTTAAGGCTCGCAAGCTTGAGACGCTTTGTGGTTGTGTGAATGCGCGCTGGCTTCCCCTGCAAGGCGTTCACGTGAAAAGAGGCCGAGATCTGCAAATGCTGGCTGGATGGGAGTTTTTTCTAGCAGACCGAGATTTGGGGTTGGCTTGTGTGTCTCCAGCTAGTGTCCCTCAACCTTGGGCCACTTGAAGACAGCTGGACTTCAACTCCCAGAATTCCCAGCCGGCAGAGATGGGAGAAAGACCCAGCAGAGCTGGCTGTGGCATTCTGGGAGTTGAAGTCCACCCATCTTCAAATGGCCAAAGCTTGAGAAATACAGGGAGTCCTCGACTTACAACCACAATTGAGCTCCAAATCTCTGTTGCTGTGAGTTTTGCCCCTTTCTTCCCTCGGTTGTTAAGTGAATCACTGCAGTTAATACATTAGGAACGCGGTTGTTAAGTGAATCTGGCTCCCCCCCTTCCCCCTTGGCTTCTCAGAAGGTCACAAAATGGAATCACACGACCCAGGGATACCGCGACCGTCGTAAATATGAAACCGCTTACCAAGGATCTGAATTTTGATCCTATGACTGGAGATTCCCCAGGGGTCATAAGTGTGTGAAAAGCGGTCATAAGTCACTTTTTTTCCATTGTAAACTTCAAACAGTCACTAAATGAACCATTGTAAGTCAAGGACTACCAGTACTGATACAGAAGCTGTATTTAAGTAATGCTGGCTGGGGGATTCTGGGAGTTGAAGTCCACAAATCTTACAATTGCAGAAACTGGTTTAGAGAGCAGAAGAGACTTTGGGTGTGGAGTGTGGTGTGTGCGTTGATTTCTGTAATAAGGGGGTCTCCAAACTTGGCGACTTTTAAGACGTGTGGACTTCAACTCCCAGAATTCCCCAGTCACAATGGCTTCCTGTTTCTCTCTGGATCATAACTGGCTGGGGGATTCTGGGAGTTGAAGTCCCCAAGTCTTAAAAGTTGCCAAGTTTGGAGGCCTCTGTCCTAACAGTGCTGATATCATCGCGGTGGGACCCTTGCCAGCCCCAGCTCCCCCCCCTCCCCCCGATCCAGCAAGAGAAACAGGAAGCAGTTATGGATCTGGGGTGTGCCAGAAGTCTCTTTTCCAGATCCGTTTGGATCAGGAGAGCAAGGAGATCCCTTGCCTGGAATGAAGAGAACAGGAGGAACCACATTTTTCTAACTTTACTAGCAAACTTTCATGGTCCTTCCACCATCAGAGTCTTCTGCACACCAGCGTGAGCATTCACAAGTGGGCGTTGCACACGTTTGTGCTAAAAGTCACATTACGCCTGGTTTGCATTTTGGGAGATTTGGTTAAATTTATTTGTATCCTGTCTTTATTACCATTACAAATAAGGTGGTAAACTTAACCCAGCACCCCTTCCTTTTCCTATTTTCCCCACAACAACAACCTTGTGAGATGGATTGGGGTAGGAGGGAGGAAATGGCCCCAAATCACCCAGCTGGCCTTCGTGCCTAAGGTGAAACTAGAACTCACCGTCTCCTGCTGATCAGCCCAAAGTCACCCAGCCGGCCTTTGTGCCTAAGGCAGAACTAGAACTCACCGTCTCCTGGTGATTGGCCCAAAATCACCCAGCCAGCCTTTGTGCCTAAGGCAGAACTAGAACTCACCGTCTCCTGGTGATTGGCCCAAAATCACCCAGCCGGCTTTCATGCCAAAAGTTGGACTAGAACTCTGGTGCCTTAATTCCCCAACCAAAATACTTCTATTAAAATCCACGATGAATATTTCCATTCACAAGCCCAGGTCGTACCATTTCTACCAGTCTTGTGTTCTGCTCCGGGATGCTCTCTATCTTTGTGTAATTTTGAGGATTTAGCTGGTTTGCTTTTTATCTCCGTTACTGCTGTGTGTTACTCAGGGCTGTAGTAACTAAATAAATAATAAAATCTTGGTGTCCAGAAAACCGCAGGGAAGCCAGGATGACTCACAGGGGAGATTTTGCAAAGGGCAAAATAAATTGGACGTACAGGCTTTAGTCTAATCTTGGTTTGAAAAAAGCCGCACGCACACAGGAGAGAGAGAGAGAGAGAGTGCCAGTGAGAGCTGTTTTGTGTGTTTCTTGGCACGTTTTGGCTCTTACCTGGGTAAAGATTTCCGATGGAACGGCATGCAGGAATAGCGAAATCCTCCCTCTGTGCCTCTTTTTAAAAATAACTGCTAAGCATGAGTCACCTTACCATCGGAGCTGGCTGGGCAATTTACGCAATCAAAACAGGACGGCGGAAGAAAAAAAATCGGACCATCCAGAAATGTGGTCCCTGCCCTAAGTAGCCACACAACGATGCTCCAAACTTAAGATGACAACAAATTCAACAATCCATCCTAACGGATCTAAAAGATGCAAAAAAACCCCAACGACAACAGGGCAGTGTTTCTCAGCCTTGGAAGCTTGAAGACGGGTGGACTTCAACTCCCAGAATCCCCCAGCCAGCAGTGTTTCTCAGCCTTGGAAGCTTGAAGACGGGTGGACTTCAACTCCCAGAATCCCCCAGCCAGCAGTGTTTCTCAACCTTGGAAGCTTGAAGACGGGTGGACTTCAACTCCCAGAATCCCCCAGCCAGCAGTGTTTCTCAACCTTGGAAGCTTGAAGACGGGTGGACTTCAACTCCCAGAATCCCCCAGGCAGCGCTGCTGGCTGGGGGATTCTGGGAGTTGAAGTCCACCCGTCTTCAAGCTTCCAAGGTTGAGAAACACTGCTTTAGGGGCTATATATATAACTGCAATGCAGTGTGTTAAAAGGAGGAAAAAATTTGGCTTGGAAATGGACGAGGGAGGGGCTCCGCGGGCTTCCCCCACAGGGAGTTAGAGAGCACCCCCCCCTCCCTTCGTGAAATAACCACGGATAAATCTCAGTTCCAATGGAAGAGAATCCGGGTAGATCAGGATTGAAAATTGGGCTCTGGTGGTTTTCTTGCTGACGTTTCATGACCCAAGTAGGGAACATCATCAGTGCTAGAAGGGAAGGGGTTTGAGGAGGGGGGGGGGCTGTAGGATCCTTGGTGCTCACTCAGCTTGGCGCTTTTCTTACAGGCGTTTCATAGCCCAACTGGGTAACATCATCAGGCTGGAAGGGAGTGAGGTTTGTGGAATGAAGGAGGGGCTAAAGAGAAGGAAGAAGAGGAGGAGGACTCTGAGGTCCTTGGTGCTCTTTGAGCTTGGAAGACGTTTCATGACCCAGCTAGAGAACAGCATCAGTTACGAAGCATCAATGTTCCCACTGGTACAATGCTTTGCCAATTGAATGGCTTTCCAGCTGTTTTGGCAAAGGACTTCTCTGCTGGATCCCCCATCTTTTTATGTAAACATTGATTGACAATAAACCTGGTTTTCAACTCATGCTGATGCGCCAAAGCAAGCCAGGGGTTCCCACCCCTCGGCCGAGATCTCCGTCCACATTCCTGACTGACAGCTGCCTGGTTCCCCCCCCCCCCCTCCTGTGTGTCAGGGCCATGTGCCTCTCTTTGAAAATAAACACACCCATGTCCTCCTTTGAAACACACCCGTTTCGTAACCTGTGCATGGAACATTTCTCTTTCCTGCTGGCTCCTGAGAGCGTGCAGACAGCCGATCCTAGAGAGGGGAAGGACTGTCTCTTTATAAATCCACAGCCACCTTCTTCTGCGTAAGCAAAGGGACACTCACAAGTCTTTTGGGGGTGACTTTGTCCTCTGTCTCTGCAAGAATCCCCCCTCCCCCCCCAAAAAAAATTTGACTTGGCCTTGGTCCACAGGAGTGAGTGCGAATTCCAATATCTCAGTATTCCAACATCTCAGGGGTTGCCCCAAAGAAGAGAGGGCCAACCTACTGTCCAGAATACCAGGACGAGAAGCAACGGGTGGAAACTAATCAAGGAGAGAAGAAACTTGGATTTAAGGGGAAGCTTCCTCTCAGTGAAGACACTGGGCAGCCGTTGGTCTGAAATGGTATAGGGCAGTGATGGCTCCCTGCCAGAAGCAGGGGAGGGAAGGGTCGCGCGCACACGTGCCCATACCCATAATTCTATGCGCCTCACGCGAGCGACCCTCCCGCTCCTGGCACGAGATGGCCCAGTAGGCCGGTTTCTCTCCCCAGGCTCCCGAGCCTTTCTAGGAGCTTGGAGAAGGCGAAAACAGCCTTCCCCACTCTCCCGGAGGCCCTCCGGAGGCTGGAAATGGCCTGTTTGCCGACTTCTGCTCCCACCAGAGTTGTCCTAGAAAGGCTCTGGTGCCTGGGGAGAGAGAAAAATGTGCCTTCCCCACCACCCCTTAAGGCCCTCCGGAGGAAGGAAACGGCGTGTTTCCCTACTTCTGGTGGGCCCAGAATGCCTGGAAATCAGCTGGCTGGCGCACACATGCGTGCCAGAGCTGAGCTCGTGTGCCCACCGATAGGCTACGGCACATGTGCCACAGGTTCTCCATCACGGGTATAGGGCCATGATGGTGAACCTATGGCACGCGCTCCATCACCAGCTGGTCTTCTGGTTTTCAGTTGGTCTTTGTGGGCACGGGAGCGCCAAAAATAGGCCTGAAAAACAGCCTGAAAACGGTCCGAAAAAGAGGCATGTGTGCGTCGGCCAGCTGTTTCTTGGATTTCTGGTGCTCCGGCTCATGTACATACACACGCATTCCGGTTTGGGCACTCTGTCCCGAAAAGGTTCGCTATCTGTAGTATAGAGGGTTGGACTAGAAGACCTCCGAGGTCCCTTCCAACTCTGTGTTGTGGCCTGTACACGGCCTGTGCAGCTACTAGCTGATTCTGACAGCGAGGAGTCTGGTGTGCTGTGTCAGCAGCCTGTGCAGCTGGCCCTTGAGTCGGATAGTGAGGAGGCTGGATGAGATGTGGTGCCAGAGGCAGGGGTTCAGCCAGCGCCTTCAGAAGCTCCCATAAGTGAAGAAGAGGAGGAGCCTCTTCTTGATGCATGGGCGTGCAGAGCTGTTAAAAGGCAGGAGTGGCTCCTCAGGGGGAGGTCTCGAGAGTAAGGCTTTGGGCTAATTGGCCACCCCGCTAGCCTATTTAAGGGAGAACGCCAACTGAAGCAATTTGCAGGGAACAACTTCGTTCACATACCTTCTTGTCTTGCTTATCAGCTTCCTGCAATTTGCTTCTGGGCATTCTGCCAACCACAGTAAGCTTTCAGTATTCTTCTTTGAATTCTTGGTGGCTTTTAATGCAATTAATTAACAGCCGTTGTTGTGAAAAACTGGTTTATTCAGTAAACTAAGGTTTTTGTGTGTGCTGCGTTCTTTGGGGTCCATAGCTGGGCAGAATCCTCTCTTATTCTATATCCTGTTCAATTCTAAAGCCCTTGAAGTGGTACCAAACGGGGTTTTTCCATGAGGGGGGTATTGAGGAATTTGGGTGGGGGGCATCGTTCCCAAACCGGTTGGCCTGGAGAAAGACCTTCGTCCCAACACCGAAGTGTTGTCTTGTTTAGAAGTTTGTAAAAATTGGGGACGTTTTCCTGCCTCCTTTTTGACCTGCACCTTAGCTGGACGGGTAGATACGGTTCAAAATAGGTCTTCTAAGAGCCGGGAGCTGAACTTCTGTGTAATAGATTGGGCCCAGGTAGTTCTCGGTTTACGTTCAGTTAATTAGCGTCCATTCCAAATGACGACAGCACTAAAATAAGAGACTTAAGACAATCGCAGCGTCCCACTGACCGCTGGCTCGCTTTTACGACACCTGCCCATATCGCCAGGGTAACACAATTGCCACTGGTGACCTTCCCAAAGTACTTCCGGCAGGGCAAAGTCAATGGGAGATTCACTTAACGACCTCAGCGAAAAAGGGTTGTAAAATCTGGGATGCGGTCATGTTCATGGCTCACCGAATGACCGTATTGCTTCCACTCTCCACTGTGGTCATAAGTCGAGGACTATTTCACTGTAGGGGGCTTGCCTTTTGGCAGCAGGTGTGAATGGACCGGAAATGCTCAACGTTTGTCCTCTTTTTTCTTTTTTCCTTTTTTTTGGGTAGATTTTATCTTCCGAACACCCATCACTTTGGCCAAACACGGAGAAGTTCACGAGGAACATAAAAGCCACTTGCGAAAGGTACGTTGGGCAGAGTACGTTCTACTTCATCAATAAGTTATACCAGTAATCCTTGACTTACAACTGTTCGCTTAGTGACCGCTGAAAGTTACACCGTCCCTGAAAAAAAGTGACTCGGGACCGTTTTTCACAGTTATGACCGTTGCAGCCTCCCCAGGGTCACATGATTGAAATTGATGCTTGGCAACCGACTCATACTTATGACGGCCGCAGGGTCTTGTGATCCCCTTAGGCGACCTTTGTTAAGGATATTCTTGGCTCATAACCGATGTTGTGGGTTATTGAGCAAAGTACCCTTTGAGTAAATGCATGAAAAGCAACTGGGAGTGGTTGTGAACAATCACAGTCAACATACAAACCCACTGAGTTGTTGTAGTCTTTTACTTTTAGAAAAAATAAAGCCAAGTCCAAAAACAATCCAAGTCACACACAGATAAGACGAGAGTTAAAAGATCAATCCAGGGATATTTCAAGTACAAAGTCTTCTTACCAGTTGTTGTCATACACAATGAAACAGTTCTTGAGTTTCAAAACAGGAACAAGTTCAATATCAAAACTTTCAATAAATAGTAGAAAGCAACATGTAGCTATGATCAAACAGTGATCTTGAACAGAGAGATCAGGTAGAGAGTTACAGCAAATAAGCAGGTAAAATGGTGTAGTATCCACACAAGCCATGATCATTGGCTACAGAGCTTAGCCAATCAGGATACAGGATAATGCAATACGGTCTTAAAGCAATATAATACCTTTCTAACTTCAAACATACATTGTTGGTTTATATATTGCGTGACCAACTAGTTAGACGAATAACCATTTCCTAACAACCTTCTAACAAGGAAAGTCAAAGGGGAAAGCCAAATTCACTTAACAACCATGAGACTCGCTTAAGGACGGCAGTGATTCATTTAACACGTGCGGAAAGTAGAAATGGATAGATGGACATTGAAAGTGAATCAGAGGACGTAGAATATTATCAAACATGGAATCTATTTTAACAATGGTTGGGAAAAAGGGGTGGAGATGAAGAACGTAAATTTGTATTGTTAAGCAAATTAAATACCCAGACGATGTTTATTAAGCACTAAAAATGTATTTAATAGGGGGAAAAAACAGCAACTCTGGGTAGTAAGGTCGTAGAATGAGGCCAAACTCATGTAACAACTTAACCATGGCATCCAATTGTTGGTCGTGGGGAAATTCCTAAAACTTTGCCTCCAGAGGGGGAGCAAGTTAAATTCATTCCTTGCTCCATGGGCTAGGGCAGTTTTGGCCACCGGCTCCTGATAAAATTGTTAATTAAGTTTCGATTAAAAGCACCAGAAAGGATAGGGAGAAGATCGCCCAGTGAGTAAAAGAGATGTGAAAAGGGGATTCCCCATTTTACACAATTGACACAAATTCTCATCCAAAGGAACTTCTTGTTGCTGTTCCTTTTTTCACAAAATCAAACTTTGCTTCCTAGCTGAGACATGAAAAATGGCAAGAAGAGAAAACCCCGGAGGATTTGATTCACAAGCTGATGGCGGACGACGCTGAAGTGGACAGGAGGCGGATGGACGACCAGAAGAAAGAGGAATCCCTTATGGCCAGAGTGAGCCACGAACGTGTAAGTTCTCCAAATCAGAGGAGAAGGGGTGGGAATCAGGGCAACGTGAGAGCTCCGAGGGGGGAATGGAGTTGGCAGAGAGAGAAAGAGAGACAGAGGAGGAGCTTCGGCCGGCCGTCAACCCTCGGTTGGAGAGTCAACAGCCCCCAGGTCTGGAGGTGGCTGATGAGGAACAGCTGGGTCCAGTGCCGGATGCGTGGATGCACAGAAGGCAGAGGAGAGGAGAGCAGTGGAAATCTATGGGCTGGTCCTCGGGACAGAAGAGCCACCACTGCTAGCGAAGCCCCACCCTGGCTCTGGGGATAAAAGGCAGGGGGCAGAGATGAATAGATGGGACAGACAACTATTCATCTTCCGGACGGACGGACTTGTTTGCCTGAGAAAGGCTGGAGGCTGATTGGAAAGAGGGTTTAATGGTGAAGCAGAAGCACATGGGTGACTCTGGGGCAGGTGACCACATGGAGTTGAGAGTGGGTGGATTTTATACTTTCTCTTGGCACTTGAACTTCTGAACTTCTTCTTCCTGTTCCTGTGCAAAAACATGTATTCTATTGGCTGTTGTAGGGGTCATAGCTGGCTCTTGGTTGTCTGAGCTAAGTTTGGTTGAAGTTTGGACTCTGAGGCCCTGTCCCCAGAGATTGTGCCATGGGATGAGCTCTGCTGCTAGATGGGTTAATCCTATTATGTCCTGGAGGATCACGCCTTAATCCCATCACCCTGGAGCTGGAGGTCTTTTGTCTTGTAGATAGGCTGGCCCAGTCTTTCTCAATGGGCACCAAATACCTGCTGGGAGCAGGGAGCTGCTCTCTGTCTTTAAAACATGTTTCTTCTTTTATCATCCAGGGAAATATAATATTCTGCCTTTTTTTAATATTTCCTAAAACGTTTCATTCTTCTGGGAGGGGAGGAGAGGGGCTTCCCACAGCGCTCTGTGGGGTACTGTTTTTTATTATTATTATTATTATTATTATTATTATTATTATTATTATTATTATTATTATTATTATTTTATTTCTATACCACCCCTCTCCCGAAGGACTCGGGGCAGTGCACAGCCTAATTAAAAGCACAAGACAAACAACAATTTAAAAATTAAATTGTTTAATTGTCATGCCATACTTACATCCTGATTTTTCTTTGCTTACCGCCAGTTTCCCGAGTGCCTGTCCGATTCCGAAAACGAGGAACCCTTCCAGTGCCGGCCCGTCTATCGGTCGGCTTTTGTCTCCAAGGGCAGCGCCTACTCCGTCGCCTTGCTGGCTGGGTGAGTTTCTCCGGCAGTTCCAGTTTATCGATAGCGGATCATCGGCAAACTCGCTTCGACAGCAAGGAGGGCGGCTTATAAATGAAATGAATGGAGAAATAAGTTTTTTAAAAGGAGGTTGGTTTTCAGCAGAATGACCGACCGAACGGCAGGCAGTCCTCGATTTACAACCACAATCGAAGCCCCAAACTTCCATTGCTAAGCGCGACATTTGTTAAGTCAGCCTTGTTCCGTTTTGTAACCTTTCTTGTCACCGTTGTTAAGTGAATCACTGCTGTTAAGTGAGTCACACAGTGATTAAGTGAATCCGGCTTCCTCTTGGACTTGGCTTGTCAGAAGATTACAAAAGGACATGACGTGACCCTCTCCCCCCACCCCCCAGGACACTGCGACCGTCATAAATACGAGTCGCTTGCCTAGCATCCGGATTTTGATCATGTGATCACAAGGATGCTGCTGCAATGGTCATAAGGGTGAAAAACGGTCGCAGGTCCCTTTTTTTTCAGTGCCAATCTAACTTTGAACCATCATTTAAATGAACTGTTTTAAGTCGAGGACTACCTGCGTCTCAAAGGACAGGCTGGTGTTTTAAGGGATAAGGAATGATTTTTTGCACGGCTTAAATAAAGCGGCTAACTTTTTTTTTTTCCCCACTCTCCCCCCCCCCTTTTTTTTTTTTCCTTCTTCTTTGCAAAATCTCCGTAGAAATTTCAGCTCCCAAGTGGAAAGGAGTCAAAGTTGCAACGATACTCTGGGTAATCGATCGAAGAGCAGGCAGAGATCGGCTCCTGTTCGAACAAAGGTACCGGATCTTTGTGACGCCTGGGAATTATTATTATTATTATTACTACTACTACTACTATTATTACTATATTATTATTAGTTAATCTTTAGTGAGATTCACAGAATCCACCCCTGGTTATAACGGTTGTAAAAACAATCCATCGTGCAACTGATCTGATTTTACGACTTTTTTGCAGTAGTTGCAAAGTCATTAAGCGAACCAACCACTCACTGTAGGTTGGATTTTACTGAAAACTGGGAGTAAATTTTTGCCCCAAACTGGAACTATATACAGTCGTGGCCAAAATCGTGGAAACCTTTTGGGAAAAGTGTATTTTCTCAAACTAGCCAATAACACCACTTTTTTGGGGGGAGTGGTACCATAAAATTATGTATCAATGGAAAGATCATTTAATCAAGAATGCAAAGCAATAACCTTTATGGAGGATTTGCTATTAGAAGAGCAGTTACAGTATGAAGAAGGAAAGTGAAACATGTAGAAAAAACAAGATCTACAAAAATGATCCCGATGTCAGTTAATCCTTCGTTGGGTCACCTTTAGCATGAATGATGGCCTGACAACGTCTTCCCATGGAGGGAACCAAAGTCTTTGAGTTCCGTAGCTGTTATAATAATGTGAAACCAAGATTGAATGATGGCTTCTATGAACTGGGTTGTATTGCTGGGTCGCTTCTGACTAACCAGTTTCTTTAGTCGGCTCCATCAATTTTCCATTGGGTGAAGGTCTGGGCTATTCCCAGGCCTTTCCAGCAGTGGAATATCATTAATTAATTTATTTAATTATATTTCTATACTGCCCTTCTCCCGAAGGACTCAGGGCGGTGTACAGCCAAGATAAAATCACAGTTTCAAATTATTATACAGTTTGGCCAAATAGAATAAAACCCAAAATTTAAATGATAAATTTAAAATTATCTTGAAACTCCAAAAAAAGCGGTGTTATTAGCCATCAAACCTCAAAAATACACTTTTCCCAAAAGGTTTCCACAATCCTGTCACCATCCTGTCGGCGCTGAAGAAACTTTAATGAGAAGTGGAACCTCTTCATAAATATCCAGAAAGTCCAGTTGTCTCTTGAAAAAAAGCACTTTTGGGTCAGCCATGACCTGGAGGACGGAGAGTCTCCAGAGACTTCCATTTTGTGGTGCCATCCCTGATTGAAATGTCTTCTTTTGCAGGCCAACCCTTCCATTGGTGCCTCCGTTTCCCTCGTGGGCGTCCTTTCCTCCACCCAGAACAACCGCTGCCTCTCTGCTCCGGACCTGACGGCCGAGAAGCGCCTGCTCTCCCACCAGGCGCCGCCTTCGTTCCCTGTCCTGCCTAGGCAGGAGCGCTCGATCAGCCCCGAGAGCAACGACAGCATCTCCGAGGAGCTGAACCATTTCAAGCCCATCGTCTGCTCGCCCTGCACGCCTCCCAAGCAGCTGCCGGACGGGCGCGTGCTGAGCCCCCTCATCATCAAGTCCACCCCCAGGAACCTGACCAGGAGCCTGCAGAAGCCCACCACGTACGAAGCCAGCCCTCGGATCCTGAAGAAGTGGGAACAGATCCTCCAGGAACGTCAGGTCAAAAAGACTCTCTCCAAGGCTACCTTGACCTGCTCGGTTCCTGAGCCGGGCGAAGATTTCCCGGCTCTGAACCTCAACGTCCCCATCAAATGTCCTCTGCAGATACCCAGCGAGATCTCCTTGCCAGACTCTCTCCCTCTCCCCTCTCTTACAAAGCTGGACAGTTCTGCAAATGGTCGGAGAGACTCGGAGGCTACGGAGCTGACCCCCAGGGTCCTCCCGCCAAGACCCACCGAGAAACCCCCCAATTCCAGGATTTCCGAGCTCCCCGAAGCGAAATTGGCGCCTCGTCTAGCTGGGCCATGCCTTCACTTCGATGCCAAAACAATACCCCGAAAAGTCGTCCGAATGAACTCGGCCCCGGAGAACGGCACTCTTGGGAATACGGCCGAGCGGAAGCCGCGTAAATACTGGGACGAGAGCGAACTGTGCCGTCTCTCCAACGGCATCCGTCTCGAGAGGGGGCTCGGCGAGGAGACCCCCTCTCTGCGGCGCGGACAAAAGCGGCCGTGTAAAACCAAGCACCTGGACCCTTCGGTCAAACGGCTGAGGCCATCGGCGGGCTGTCGCAAGGGCCCTGCAACGTCCGATCCTCTGAGACGACAGAGGCGACGGCAACGTGGCAGGACGGAGCAGCGACTGCAACAGGAGGAGGCCGACCGGCAGCTGGCCGTGCAACTCCAGCGGCAGTTCGAGAGGGAGATCCGGACAGCGGAGAGCCCGAAGGGACGAGCTGATCAGTATTTCTTACGTTCCAAGAACGCCACCAGGGCAAAGTAACCCTTCGCCAACTACGCGGCTTTTTCAAGATATCCCCTGTAGATGTTGCTCGTCAGTCTGGTGGAGTTCCGGGGAGCAGTTCTGTCCGGTCGGTACGGGAACCAGATGGAGGTCACAGTCCAGAGCTTCCTGCCCCCACAAAGCTGACTCGAAGATCATCAATCTCCCTCACAGCGAATCACAGATCTGGAGTGCCGGTCCGGTGTTGCTGCCTTGGGATCCGAGTTGGTTACGATAACAGGGATGAACCGACGTCACGATCGGTGTTTGCAATTTCAGGAGCATCCCTGTGTGGCTGGAAGGCCCGGTGGCAGAATGGTGGATCTGCAATAAAATATATTTGAGTCTATAAATACAGGTAGTCCTCGACTTACGACAGTTCATTTAGTGACCGTTCAAAGGTACAACATCACTGTAAAAAAGCGACTTATGGCCGTTTTTCACACTTAACGACCGCTGCAGCATTCCCTCGTGGTCCCGTGATCAAAATTCAGGTGCTTGACGACTGACTCGTGTTTATGACGGTCGCAGTGTCCCTGGGGTCACGCGTTCCCCTTTTGCGACCTTGTGACAAACAAAGTCAATGGGGAAGCCGGATTCACTTCATGTTAACGCTAATGATTCACTTAACAACGGCGAGAAGAAAGGTCGCCAAAGGGAGCAAAATTCACTGAACAGCTGTCTCGCTTACCAACATAAAATTTGGGGCTCCATTTTGGATCGTAAGGCGAGAACCACCTATATTTAAATCGATAATAGATGGTTAAATCTCCAGAGCAAGGAAAGGGGCACTTTCTTGCTTTGAGTCCAAACTAACCACCATGGGCCAGAGAGGGTCTTTCTCCTCCCACTCCACCCCCTTGGCTTTCCAGTCCCATCAGTGCTTGCTGTGGGGTTGCGTTGAAGCAGTATCAAAATGCACATCCTGCTTTGAGGCAGGCAGAGCGCGCAACAAACAAGGCACTTAAGCTGTTTCTCACCAGTATGTACAATGAGGCCTCCGCAACCAGGTTAAACGTCCCAAATAGAAGCCAGTAAGCCAGGATCCCATCTCGGTTTATTTTTGGCGCACCCAGATTTATGCACAAACCTCTTTTGCAAGATGGGATGATTGCGGAGTCCTCCCAACCACTTTCAGTATTCGGGGGTTGCATCTCCCTCCCGAGCCGGTTTACGGTATCCCCGTTTTCTGGCGTCGGAGAAAAACCTGGTTACGCTTTGTGGCTCGACCAAATCCAAGGATTCCTTTAAAAAAAAAAAAAAAAGTTTGGAGGAGTTTTGAGTGGGGGGTTTGTTTCCTAGCGGCTCTTCCAAAAAAAAAGGGGGGGGTGAAGGGAGCAGGTTTTTTCCAAGCACTTCCAAAGCGGCAAATTTGGCTGACTCGCGTGGTCGTTTGGTGGCTCAACTTGAGAAAGTAGAAAAAAGTAAAGCTTTTTTTCCCTCGAGGAGTTAGAATCACGCGATCTCTGGAACCAGATTGCATTTCAAAGCCAACTTCGCCCTGCCTGAGTCTGGGTGTTCCCCTCGACTCCCAGAATTCCCCAGCCAGCATGAATTCTGGGAGTTGAAGTCCACCCAAGCTGGCTGAGGTATTTGGGAGTTGAGGTCCTTCCTCCACGCTGGCTGGGGCATGCTGGGAGTTGAAGTCCACACTTAAAACTGGCCAAAATTTTCAACTTTGTGTGGACTTTTGACTCCCACAATGTCCAGTCAGCATGGGTGGACTTCAACTCTTAGAATGCCCCAGCTAGCAAACTGTCTGAGGAATTCTGGGAGTTGAAATCCACATAAAGTTGAAAACTTTGGCCAATTTTAAGTATGGACTTCAATTCCCACACTGCTCCAGCCAGCATGAATGGACCAATTCCCAGAATTCCCCAGCCAGCATGAATTCTGGGAGTTGAAGTCCACCCAAGCTGGTGGAGATATTTGGGAGTTGAAGTCCTTCCTCCCCGCTGGCTGAGGCATGCTGGGAGTTGAAGTCCACACTTAAAACTGGCCAAAATTTTCAACTTTGTGTGGACTTCAACTCCTAGAATGCCCCAGCTAGCAAACTGTCTGAGGAATTCTGGGAGTTGAAGTCCATATTTCCTTAAACTTTGCTGAGCTGAGAAGTGCAACTTGAGAGACTGGCTGGGCCTATTTCCTAACCTCCCCAATTCAAAAGCATAGTCGGATGAGGATTAAAACTACCTTTCAACGCATCCGTTCTTCGCTTGGCCTGGCCTTTGATTTGGATTAAAAGCCTTAGTTTTGGGGGTCCCCCCCCCCCTTTTCTGGTTCCATGACTTATTCCAACGGGTAGCTATGCATTGTGCCATTTACCAGGATGGGTGAAAAGCAGGTTTTGGGGGAGGGGGGGGTTGTAGGGAGAGGGATTTGGGCAGGACAGGAGTGGCCACCGATGATCAAAACTCAAAAAGCTTTCGGGAGATTTTCCCACGGGAACTGATGCCTCCCAATGTTTTCTTGGACTTCCACAGCCCGTGTCGGTAAGGAAAGGCACCCCAAAAACGAGATTTTTGTATTGCATCAATCATCAGTGTTCTTCCTTTTAATTTGCCTCGTGGAGTTGCCGTCCGTGGAAGCGAAGGAAGAAGAAAGAATAAGCCTTAAAAGACTTTTCAATGAATGGATTTTTATTATTTTTTTGGTGGTGGTGGTGGTGGTGGTGGGGAGACGGATCTAACCTCGGAGCCCTGCAAGCAGAAACTGCCAGGAATGCGCTGAATATTTTCGTTTTCACACTTCCAGCAATTTGCCCTCCTGAGGACTTCCAACACCGGTAGTCCTCGGCTTACGACAATTCATTTAGTGACCTTTTAGAACCACAAGAGTCCTTAAAAAAAATGACTTTAACGACCGATTTTCACTCTTACGATCGTTACAGCATTCCCCATGATCAAAATTTGGACGCTTGGCAACTGACTTGTATTTAAGACGGTTGAAGTGTCCTGGGGGGTCATGTCATCCATCCCCATTTTTGACTTCTCATGAGCAAAGTTTTGTCAGAATTCACTTAACAAACGGTAGCCACAAATGGGGCAAAACTCCCTTAAGAAATGTCTCGCTTAGCAATGAGAAATTTTGGGCTCAGTTGTGGACGTAAAGCGAGGACTACCTGTACAGTCCCTTTCAGAGATGCTCCCCCACCCCCAAATCCAAGTGTTGGTGGGTCGGCATCTATGGAAGCCGAGTATTGTGCTCTGTTGCATATTCACAATAACAACCAAGCTTTTACTCGGCCCTTCGAATCCCTGCCTGCCTTTTTAAATACAGAGTCCTTGACTTAACAACCGTTCATTTAGTGACCATCCAATGTTACAACGGCACTGGAGAAAAAAAGCGACTTACGGCCATTTTTCACTCTACCGTTGCAGCTTTCCCTGCCATTCCGTTATCAAAATTCAGCAACTGGCATGTACTTATGCCTGTTGCGGTGTTCCGGGGTCACATGACTCCCGCTTGGCGACCTTCTGACATGCCAAGTCAATGAGGGGGAGGCCAGATTCACTTAACAACCGTGTGACTAATTTACCAACGGCGGTGATTCACGGCCAGAACGGTCGTAAAACGGGGCACTTAACTCCCCTTAACTGACGTTTCACTCGGCCACGTAAATTTTGGACCGAGTTGCAAGTCGAGTACTACCAGTGGTGGGAGTCTTGACAGGAGACAAGCCTCATTCTGGCTGCTTAAAAATGCAGGTGTGACATTAAGGATCCACTATGCAAATGAGGAAACACTTTTTGGTGGTCAAGGACGTGGTTCTCGCCCACACCTGTTGATTTTTACCTGGGATCAACTCTGGGATGGTTTCAAAGAAATTGCAAAATTGCATTAGCTCTGCTTCCTTAATCCCATCCCGAGCCGCCTCGGTATGCTTCGAAATCATTTTGTGCTTCGGTGTCTCTCCTCGGCTTGAATCCCCGGAAATCCACCCAGTCCCGAGACTCAAAAGCGTCGCTTTGCGAGTCCCACCTGAATCACTGTGGCTTCATCCGATGTTTTGATAAAAGAAATCTGTTTACTGAGAAAAGAGTTTTGTGTTTTTTTCTTCAATAAGATTCACAAGCTTCCCGGAACTTTTATTACAATTTAATTTGTTGGGGGGGGGGGATTTGGAAAGTGTTGCGAGTTGAAATTAAATGGGATCCTTTCTTTTGGTAGTTGATCATTCCAATTATCATCTTTTAGGGCCCCCATAATCCCTTGTGAGGATGGAGTCTAGGCAATTGAATGGAGCTAGCAGTGTTTACTGGCCAGATGCCCTTCCTGTCACCAGTGTGGAGTTTTGTTCAGGATTTTCATCGTGCCAATATTCCGATTATAATAGGAGGATATGGAGTATATTCTGCTGGAACTACAAGACTGATGATCGCTCCTGTTGTGGATTTTGCTAAGACACTGGTATTCAAGTGTCTATGTAGTTCCATGTGGGAACAGATTAGCAATTTAATCAGTTGGTCTAGTGGTGAAGGCACCAGATTAGAAACTGGGAGACAGTGAGTTCTAGTCCCTACACCAGTATGGAAGCTGGCTGGGTGATTTTAGGGCCAATCACTGGGAGAGGGTGAGTTCTAGTTCTGTTTTAGGCATGAAAGCTGGTAGGGTGACTGGGCCAATCACCAGGAGACAGTGAGTTCTAGTCCTGCCTTACCCATGAAAGCCGGCTGGGTGACTTTGGACCAATCACTAGGAGACGGTGAGTTCTAGTTCTGCCTTAGGCATGAAAGCTAGCTGGTTCATTTAGGCCAATCATCAGGAGACAGTGAGTTCTAGTTCTGCCTTACCCATGAAAGCCGGCTGGGTGACTTTGGACCAATCACCAGGAGACGGTGAGTTCTAGTCCTGCCTTAGGTATGAAAGCTGGCTGGTTGACTTAGGCCAATCACCAGGAGACAGTGAATTCTAGTTCTGCCTTACCCATGAAAGCCGGCTGGGTGACTTTGGACCAATCACCAGGAGACGGTGAGTTCTAGTTCTACCTTAGCCATACCTAACATTCCTTCCTCATTTCCCCCACAACCACCACCCTGTGAGGTGGGCTGGGCTGAGAGGGACTGGCCCAAAGTCACTGGGATAACCATGGTTTTGTTTTTTTTCTCTAAAGCTGATTGGTTTCCTTGTAATTGTCACCAGGATGAAAGTTTAGCCTTTGGTATTTCTTGGCTAACCAAAATTTAATCCATCTTCCATTTCAAGGAAAAAACCATGGTTATCCCACCAGATCAAAGCCAAGAATAGATATCCCAGTTAAGTTCAGATACTTTGTGAATTCACTCTGGTCTGAAACTCCCTGCGGCAAGTACTCCCTGAAGATCCAAGGGAGAGAGCAAAGCCACAATATTTTAAGGATTAAGTCCTTCGTGAGATTAATTTTATTGTGTTAAGAATTTAAGAACGTGCCTACAAGAACTACCAGGAAAATGAAAATTATAGCCGTTGAGACAGAAGAAGAATCTGTTCTGTGGAAACTTCTGATGGTCTTCCATAGGGAGAGGAACGGTGAAATAAGGAAAACACGTATGTGGAGATTGTTGGTCTTAACAGGAGGACACTAAAACGTGGTCGTCTCGGTCTACCAGTGACACCTTCCCCAGGAGACCTTCTAGAAGGTCCTGATGGCCATTGATTAATTCTCAACATGGTCTCCATCAATGGTTTCTTCTCAACACGGGTCAAAGAGAGTCCGCCTAACAAACCAGAGGCCCATCATTCATGCAGCTGTTCATTTGACTTCCAGGTGCACCAGCCTTCCGTTTTTGAGCGTTCCCTTCAAGATGGTCCTCAAGGTTTCAAGATGCACCTCAGCTTGGAGGACCTCAATGAAGCCTTCAAGTCTATGGTGTCCCGGAAACAAGGGTGGTGTCTCCTCCATGGGGTAGGTAGGACCAAGGGTCATCATCGCTCCATCAACTGCAGCTCCTTTCAGCAAAAGTTCTCCAGTAGGCCATGTCCTACTTGAAGGTCTTCTACCAGACGTAGGTTACGGCACGCCAGTAGAGGTGGGATCTTTCTTATTGGTTGGTTGGAAGGGAGCCGTTCTTCTCTTGAAGGACCTGAACGGGGGACTCGTCCGTCTTTCTCCTGGCCTTGATCTCAGGAAGACTTCGGAACTTCGGGATGGGCTTGAGGTCAGTTTTGGGAACCTGGTCTTTACCGATTGCTTTGGATTCGTTGATCTTGTTACAAACGGCCACCGTGGATTTATAATCTCTCTGAAATTCCTTCAGGAGTTCTAAAGCTTCCCGGTATTCCCGCCAATTCTCCTTTCTCCTCCGCAAGATGCACACTGAGGGGGAAACGGAAGCAAACCATCATCAGCCACCTTCTAACCCAGTTAGATTTGGCAAAATTACCCAGACACCCCATTGCATGCATCGTGTGATGTGGCTATCAAAAGAAGTTAGTTTATTGATTAGCCCGGGGGCAGGAGTGAAATCTAAAAATTCTTACTACCGGTTCTGTGGGCGTGGGAGGTAATGTGACTGGGTGGGCGTGGCCAACTTTTTTTTTTTTTTTTACTTTTAAAAGCATTTTTTCTACAACCTTAAGAGGTTACAGGAAAAAATGCTTTTAAAAGCCTCTGACGATCAGGCAACTCAGCTGGGATCGTCAGAGGCTTTTAAAAGCATTTTTTCCTGTAACCTCTTCAGCCTAAAATGTTGTAGAAAAAATGCTTTTAGAAGTCTCTGACGATCCCAGCTGAGCCGTGGGATCATCAGAGGCTTTTTTTTTTTTTTTACTTTTAAAAGCATTTTTTCGGATGAAGAGGTTGTAGAAAAAATGCTTTTAAAAGTAAAAAAAAAACAGCCTCTGATGAGCAGGCGGATCAGCTGGGCGGGGGGGGCGCGCAGGGATTTTTTGCTACCAGTTCTACGAACCACCCACCGCCATCACTACTGGATCGAGCAATCCGGTCCGAACCGGGAGCATTTCACCCCTGCTTGTGGGTCATATCAAAAGCCCAGACTTCCAAGCACAAATTATTACTAAAATCTGATTGAAAAGAAAAAACAATTTAAAATGGAATTGGGCTATCGAAAAGAGGCCAGTGAAGTAGCCTGCTTCCTAGTAGTCCTCAACTTATGACTGTTCTTGAGGCTGGAATTATAGTTGTAGGTTATTTTGGTCGTCGTTGGGGGCATCAAGGGACTGGATCTGATTATTTAAAATATATTTTTGCAGTCGTTGTTAAGCAAATCATTAAGTGAATCAGTTTTCCCCCCATTGGCATTTTTTTTGCTTAGCAACTGTTCAGATTTATGAGCAGCCAGGAAAAAAAAAAGTGACTTGCATTAAGAATAGAGCCGGAAGAGACCTTGGAGGTCTTCTAGTCCAACCCCCTGTACCATTCCAGGCAATTGGCTGTCCAATCTCTTCTTAAAAGCCTCCAGTGATGGAGCACCCACAATTTCTGGTGGCAAGCAGTTCCACTGGTTAATTGTCCTCACAGTCAGGAAATTTCTCCTTAGTTCTAGGCTGCTTCTCTCCTGGATGAGTTTCCATCCGTTGCTTCTTGTCCTTCCTTCAGGTGCTTTGGAGAATAGCTTGACTCCCTCTTCTTTTGGGGCAGCCCCTGAGATACTTGGAAGATACTATCATGTCACCCTTAGTCCAGGAGTGGGATTGAAAAATTTTAGCAACCGGTTCTCTGCCCGATTGCTGGGTGGACGTGGCCATGGGGGTGTGGCCTAGTCAGCTTCCGGCACCACAGCGGAGTGTGGGGGTGTTTTCGCCCTCCCCAGGCTCCAGAGGCTTTTTTTGAGCCTCCGGAAGGGCGAAAGCAGCCTCCCTGGGCTCTGGAGTCCCTCTGGAGACTGGAAACGGACCCGTTTCCGGATTCCCAGTAGGCCCATTTTTCGCCCTCCCAGAGCCTCCACGCGGGCCTTGCACTTACCTGGCATTCAAAACGGGCCGCATGGAGACTCCTGAGAAGGATGGGGTGGGCGGGATCAGCAGTCCTTGCAAATATCGGTTCAGCGAACCAGATTAAAATTAACATCTGGTTCATCCCTCCCCTGCCTTAGTCCTTTTCTGTTAGATTAGACAAACCCAGTTCCTGCAGCCATACTTCCTGTGAATTGGCCTCCAGTCCTCTGATTCTCTTTGTGAACAAACCTAGGACAGCTATTGCCTTTCCCTGAATCAGACCTAGAGGAATTCCCATCTTCCAGGTCTCCCTGTTCTGCCCCCAGCTACGGACCCCAAAGAACGCACCACACACAAAGTCTGTACAAAACTTAATTTACTCAAATAACTCCGTCTTTTTCAAAACGAAGGCTGTTAATAAACTTTCTTAACAGCCTACAAGAAACCAAAGATAAAGTAATCACAATCTTACGAAGGTTGGCAGAAAGCTCAGAAGTAATTTGCAGGGAATTCAGATACAAAGGAGAGTGAACTAAAGTTGTTCCCTACAGCTTGCTGCAATTGGTGTTCCTCCTTAAATAGGCTAAGGGAGTGGCCAATTAGCCCCAAGCCTTACTCTCGAGGAGACTGCCTCCTGACGAGCCACTCCTGCCTTTTGGCAGCTCTGCGGGCCCGTGCATCGAGAAGAGGCTCCTCTACTTCACTCTCTCCACTGGAAGGAGCTTCTGGAGGTTCTGAAGGCCCTGGCTGAATCCCCACCTCTGGCACACCTCTTCTCCAGCCTCCTCACTGTCCGACTCGAGTGACAGCTGCACAGGCTGCTGCCGCAGCACCACACCAGCCTCCTCGCTGTTGGAATCAGCTACTAGCTACACAGGCCGCTGACAGGCCACAACACTCCCCAAAGCCCTCCTGGGATTGACCCCCGGCCTTGGGGTCCTTCTCAGGTGCTGTGGGGCTGCCTCCAAGCCCTTCAGCCCTTACCTAGGGGGATGTGGAGAATGTTTTTGGGCTTCCTCAGCTCCAGCAGGATTTCTTCCAGCCGTTCCATTTTGGTCTTCCGAGGCTTTGGCGCAGGGACCCTCAAGACCTGTGAGAAAATATTATTAAATATTTATTTTAAAGAAATATTAAAAGATTAATGACCGTTTTAACAAGAGGAGAGTGAAGCCAAAGAAAGTTGGCTGGATCCAGGATGGGGACCATCCCACCCAAGGCCTCCTCCACCCCTCAAGGATCTCCTGACCTTCTTTTTAGCGGAGACGTAAGGTTTCTGGTAGCAATCCAACCTGGCTTTCGAGTCGCGGTAGACCAGAGGATAGCGAAGGGCTTTCTCCAAAGCTTGGACGTTCTGTTGTATTCCTGGTTCAAGGCACACATCGAGAAAGGGTTGGATGGAAAGAGAAAAAAAAAAACCAGATTTCTCCCTTATCATTTAGGAGGAGAGTTCATGAGTTGGTTTTATTCTATTCGAGTCCTGATGACGTTACCTGGTAGGGTGATGAGATGTCTGCCGGGAAACCCCCAAACTCAGAGCGTATCAAGGAACCTCCAGTCCTTCCCATCCTTCTCCTCTTTCCCTCTGCAAACCCCTACTCCCTTCTAGCATTGATGATGTTCCCTAGTTGGGTCCCGAAATTCGGCAAGAGAACCACGAAGCTCAAAGAGCGCCAAAGACTCCACAATTCTCCTCCTCTTGCTCCTCTCCTCCTCTCTGCAAATCCAACTTCCTTCTATTACTGATGATGTTCCCTAGTTGGGTCATGAAATGTCAGCCAGCTCAGGGTTAAGGTTAGGATCAGGGAGCACCAAGGACCCCCCAATTCAATCCAGACTTACAAATATCCTCTTTTACCGGAATAACGGATTCCACCCTAAACGGGGATCCTTACGGAGAAGCCCACCTCCACCTGGGCTCACCAGTGTGATTGTTAGATGGGGGAAAAGGTAGTTGTAGAAATGCTCTAGTCCCGGGATGGCGAACTGATGGCACCTGGGCCAGAGGTGGCACGCAGCGCCCTCTCTGACGGGACGCGGGCTGTCGCCCCATTTCAGCTCTGCTGCACATGGGCGCGTGCCTCCCACCGGCCAGCTGGTCATGGGGGCTGCATGAGGGTTGGGGGGGCTATGGGGGGAGCGCATGTGGGAACGAAGCACATAAAGGGGGCTGCGCACATGCTTGGGGGCAGGGGGGATTTTCAGAGCCCGCGCAGATTGCATTCTGGGGATTTGGGTGCGCGCTTTGGGCACTCGGGTGAGCCATCACTGCTCTAATCCAGGGGTCTCTAACCTTAGCAACTTTAAGCCTGGCGGACTTCAATTCCTAGAATTCCCCAGCCCGCTTTGCGGGCTGGGGAATTCTGGGAGTTGAAGTCCTCCAAGCTTAAAATTGCTAAGGTTAGAGACCCGGCTCTAGCCTAAAGGAAGACGGACTGAGCATCTGTAGGAGTGGTTTTCAACCTTGGCAACTTCAAGGCCTGGATAGCTCAGCAGACTAAAGCATTGTGATTAACTCAAGCTGTCTGCAATTACTTCATGTTCGAATCTCACCAGGCTCAAGGTTGACCCAGCCTTCCATCCTTTCTAAGGTAGGTCAATGGAGGACCCAGTTTGTGGGGGCAATAAGCTGACTTTGTATAAAATATACAAAAGAATGAAGGCTATTGCTTAACGCATTGTAAGCCGCCCTGAGTCTCCGGAGAAGGGCGGCATATAAATCAAATTAAAAAAAAATAAAGACGTGGCAACAACTTCAACTCCCAGAATTCCCCAGCTAGCCGAGATTATGAAACACCGGTGCACAACCTGAAAGAATGCAGGTTCTTCCTTGACTTACAACCGTTCATTTAGTGACCGCTGAAAGTTACCGCGGCACTGTTAAAAAGTGGCTCAGGACCATTGTTCACACTTACGACCACTGTGGCATCCCGGTGACGTGATCAAAATTCAGACATTTGGCAGCGGGCATGTACTTATAACGGTTGCAGCGATCCTCTTTTGCGACCGTCCAACCAGCAAAGTCAATGGGGGAAAGCTGGATACGCTTAACGACCGTTCGACTAACTTATCCACTGCAGTGTTTCACTTAAGGACGGTGGCAAGAAAGGTCAAAGAAGGGGGCCAAACTCCCTTAATCAATGCCTCCCTTAAGCAACAGAAATGTTGGGCTTGGCTGCAGTCGTAAGTCGAGGACAGTCGGTACAGAAGCCCAACATGCTGTGTGAACCACAAGACCCATAACTCCTAATCAGGATGGCTGGGAACCATGGGGATAATACTGTTGCACAGCTGGAAAACATGCATTGTGTATCTAGTCCCTGGTGTTATTTTTTTGGGGGTGGGGGTGTTGGTCACAGAAGACCTCTTTTTCATTTTTTAAAAGTTTTTTATTTATACATTTTTCTTTAACATATCAAAGTGCTTAATAGGCAGTGTGTTGTCTGAGTCAATTTACAAATCAGGGGTGAAATCCGGCAGGAACTTTTGAGTAGTTCGGAGAACCAGCAAATGCCACCTCTGGCTGGCCCCAGAGTGGGGTGGGAATGGGGATTTTGCAGTATCCTTCCTCTGGAGTGGGGTGGGAATGGAGATTTTGCAGTATCCTTCCCCTGGAGTTGGGTGGGAATGGGGATATTGCAGTATCCTTCCCCTGCCCCGCCCACCAAGCCACGCCCGCAGAACCGGTAGTAAAAAAATTTGGATTCCACCACTGTTACAAATATACAATCATAACAGTAATAACATTCTTTGCTTCTATATAACGATATTCTTCCGATTTCTAATTTCTACCTTTTTATTATTATCTAACCTTTGGTAAAACAGACCCAAAGAGGGGGTCACTTCCCTTCTGAGTTTTTTTTAGGTACCCCCTACTCCAAAAAGAAATCCTTCGAAGCCAGCCAATGGGGCACCCCACCCTCAACGAGCGGCAGAGGGATCAACTTACCTTTTGGCTCAACAAAATCCGATCCGGGGTCCCCTCCCAGCAGCTCTTCGTAACCCCTAAGCTTCTCCGGCACGTTGAGAGTCACCTTCCCCAGGCTCAAATGGGACCTCCTGGAATCGAGAGATTCCTCCACCTTGCCCCCAAAGAAGGAAAAAAGAGATCACTTTTGAGGAAGAGATGCTTTTGAGGAAGGTGTCTAGAGCCTTGGTTTGACATTCAAGGTTGGAATAAGAGAATAACGGAGAATCGGAAGGGACCTCGGAGGTCTTCTAGTCCATCCCCCCTACTCCATCCCCCTATCATCTCAGATAAACAGCTGTCCAATCTCTTCTTGAAAACCTCAAGGAATGGAGCACCCATAACTTCTGGAGGGAAGCCGTCATGCATCTCAGCCATCTTACGTTGCTCTCTGAAGCCTTTCATTCTTAATTCTAATGTATTTATTGTCTTTCGGTTTTATATTTTTTTTCGATATGTTTTTAATTGGGCTGCAAGGCATCCAGAGTCAAGCAATTTAGAGAGCGGGTTTTGTTGTAGGGGTTAAAGTGCTGGCTTAGAAACCAGACGTCAATGAGTTCTAGTTCCGTGTTAGGTATGAAAGTCGGCTGGGTGACTTTGGACCAATCACCAGGAGATGGGGAGTCCTAGTCCCGCTTTAGGAATGGAAACAAATTGGGTCAATCACCAGGTGTCAGGGAGTTCTAGACCCACCTGAGGTATGAAAGCTGTCTGGTAGACTTTGGGCCAATCGCCAAGAGATGGTGAGTTCTAGTCCAGCCTTGGACACAAAAGCTGTCAGGATGACTTTGGGCCAGTCATCAGGAGACTGGGAGTTCTAGTCCCACTTTAGGCATGAAAGCCAACTGGGTGACTTAAAGCCAATCACTGGGAGTTCTAGTCCCACTTTAGGCATGATTCACTTAACAGCTGTGGCAGGGAAGGGCGTAAAATGGGGCAAAACTCACTTTGCTAACCAAGAGAGAGATTTTGGGCTCGGTTGTCATAAATTGAGGACTACTTGTAATCTGGCATCTGGCCGGCTCACCCACCTGAGTTATGAAGATGGGTTCGGTGACACCTTGACTGCTACTCATGAGCATCTCCTCCTCCGTGAAAGCATCCTCCTCAGGTTCTGGAGGCAAGGCGTAGTCTTGGATCTGGGCCAACAGTTTGTACAGGTCTCCAGAAACAGACCGGGAGGGCGGAACCAACCATCGTGTAGATGTTTGTGTAGACAAATCCGCCAACATCAGGTTCTCCTGGCCATCTTCCATCAGAGGAGAACTTGGAGATCTAGAATATTCCTCTTCCTCTGAAGAACCCAAGAGATTCATGTCTTCTAACTCCAAGGTGGGAAGTGGAGAAGGTTCCTCTTCTCCTGAAGAAACGGTCAACAAATCCACCTCTGGAAGAAGGTCCCCTGATCCCATTAATGGGACGCCTTCTTCTAAATCCTCCCCGCTGGGATAGGAGATGGGCACGGATTCATCCCGATCTTGATCTTCTGCAGAGGATCCCCTTGATGGGAGATCCTTTTGCACCGAAAGCGATTGGACAGGTAAAAGAGGGACACCCACATCTTCTCCTCCGAGGCCATGTTCAGACGATACCAGCGGTTCAGATTCCTTCTGTTCCACCAAAGAGGTTGCAATGGGTGCCAACTGAGTCAGCTCTCCATCAGAAGCAGTGGAGAGGAGAGTTCTACCTTCTTCTTCTTCTTCTCCTCCTTCTTCTTCTTCTGGTCCAACGATCTGAATAGGTTCTGACCCATCCTGTCCCTCCAAAGGCGAGTTTGGAGGGGCAACAGGTTCCAACTGTATCTCCGGTAGACGCTCTCCAGAAGGTGTCCTCAGATAAGGTAGGGATTCTGGGAGAGGTGGAGACTCAGACGGAAGGTAGCCTGATGAAGGTGGCTCTCTTGGTGGTGGCAACCCAGGTGGACTTTGCGAAGCCGAATGAGACGGGGAGAGGAGAACTTCGGAAAGACTCTGTCCCAACCAGGCCCGGGATGCAGATACCTTCCCAGCCAGGATCTGATCGATGGAAGACTCGTGCGGGAAATCGCTTCCGTAGGACGTCCCCTCTCGGGAGGACTCGGGCGTAAAGGCTTCGTTGTATAAAGAGGCCAGAGAGATGCAGGCTGACCTGTCCTCTGACCGAAGAGGAGATAGGATGGGCTGATCGAGATCGTAGGGCAGAGAAAAGGATCGGCTGCCTGGAACAGCTGGGGAAGCGAGTCTTTTGTTAGGATCCAGATCTGATCCCGTCCACAGTTGCCAGAACGTGGTCTCCACAGCCATTTCGACCGGCATGGGCCGCTTTCGGAGCTTTGGTAGCCGGGATTTAATCTAAGAGAGACACAGAGAAGATCGTGACCACAGGGGCCTCAGCCTTCTGAAGTTCAGGTAGAGGTTCATCTTGAAGCATCTCAGGACTTTAGAAGGGAATCTCTGAAGCTCTGTTGCTCTCTGTTGGCTTGTATATATATCCCACTCCCTTCTAGCACTGATGATGTTCCCTAATTGGGTCATAAAATGTCTCTAAGAGTACAACCCAGGTCAGAGAGTACAAAAGGACCCCACAACCCTCTTCCCACACACCCCTCCTTCTAACACTGATGACATTGCCTAGCTGGGTCACGGAAGGTCTGCTTGAAAACAAGCAAACAGAGAGAGCATGAAGGAGTCCCCAGGTTTCCTCCTTCTCATCCTCTTCCTATTCCTCTCCATATACCCACTCCCTCCCAGCGCTGATGATGTTCCCTCATTGGGTCATAAAATGTCTCTTAAGAGTACAACCCAGGTCAGAGAGTACGAAAGGACCCAACAATCCTCCTCCTTTCCCCAACCCTCCCTCCCTGTAGCACTGATGACTTTACCTTAGCTGCAGGGGTGAAATGTAAAATGCGTTACTACCGGTTCTGTGGGCGTGGCTTGGTGGTGGTGGGAGTAATGTGACTGGGTGGGCGTGGCCAACTTTTTAATTTTTTTTTTTTTAACTTTTCAAAGTATTTTTTCTAATGCTTTGAAAAGCCTCTCTGCCGATCAGCTGGGATCGTCAGAGACTTTTCAAAGCATTTCTTTTTACCACCTCTTCGGCAAGAGGTTGCAGGAAAAAAAAATGCATTGAAAAGCCTCTGACGATCCCAGCTGGGATCGTCAGAGGCTCTTTTTTTTTTTTAACTTTTAAAAGCATTTTTTCGTCGGAAGAGGTTGTAGAAAAAAATGGTTTTAAAAGTAAAAAAAAAAAACAGCCTCTGATGATCGCACGGCTCAGCTCGGCATAGTTGGGTGTGTGTGTGTGTGTGTGTGTGTGTGTGTGTGTGTGCGCAGAGATTTTTGCTACCGGTTGTATTTTTTGAAGCATTGTCTCTCTGCTAAATTGACACGTGCCAAACTCTTTAGATCAGTGTTTCTCAACCTTGGAAGCTTGAAGAGGGGTGGACTTCAACTCCCAGAATCCCCCAGCCAGCTGGGGGATTCTGGGAGTTGAAGTCCACCCATCTTCACGCTTCCAAGGTTGAGAAACTCTGCTTGTAACCAAGAATGGCTTATGAAGTCAAGCCAAAAACCCATTTTTCTCCAAAAGTTTGTTTCTCCCAGTGGCCTCCCTGCTACCTCTCGGAGTGCTAACACAGGTACAGATGATCCTCGACTTTCAACAGTTCATTTAGGGAAGATTCAAAGTTACGACGCTGGTTAAAAATGGACTCAGGACCGTTTTTTCACACTTACGGCCGTGGCAGCCATCCCCAAGCTTAGGGGATCCAAATTCAGATAGTGGTGGGCTAACCGGCATGTACTTACGACGGTTGCCATGTCCCCCGGGAGTCACACGATCTCCTTTTGCGACCCTCTGACGAGCAAAGTCAATGGGGAAAAACCCGACTCGCTCAACGACCACATGACTCATTTAACAGCTAGAGTGATTTGCTTAACGACTGCAGCAAAAAAAAAAGGGGGGTTGTGAAAAGGGACTTGACAGCTGCCCGGCTTCGCAGGGGAAATTTGGGGGCTTGACTGTGGTCGTACGTCGAAGGCTACCTGTACAGGTTAAGTCCTCAACTTACGACAATTGAGGCCAACCTTTCCACTGTTCAGTGAGACCTGGCTTGAATTTTGCCTCATGTTGTGACTTTTCTCTTAAGTTCGATCACTGCCGTGGGTCAATTGGTCACGCCGTTGTAAAGCGAATCCAGTTTCCACATTGACTTTGCTTGTCGGGAGGTCGCCAAAGGGAATCACGTCTCACACATACGCCGGGGGACACTGCAACCGTCATTAAGTCCAGGCCAGTTGCCAAGCCTCTTCATTTGTATCACGTGAACTGCAAAAGTGGTAACTGTGAAAACCCATTCACAAGTTCCGTTTTTCAGTGCCCCCGTAACATTAAATGGTCCCTATACGAACTGTTGTAAGACGAGGACTGCCTGTCCTAAATGTTATTCCCTTTAAGCCAGAGGTCTTCAAACTTGGCACCTTTAAGACTTATAAACTTCAACTCAAGTCGAGGAGCCTGGTGGAGCAATGGACTAAAGCGCTGTTAAATAGCGCTTAGCTGCCAGCTGCCTGCAATTATTGCAAGTTCAAATCTTACCAGGCTCAACGTTGACTCAGCCTTCCATCCTTCCGAGGTAGGTAAAATGAGGACCCGGATTGAGGGGAAAACAAGTTGACTTTGTATAAAAAAGAACACTGCTTAGGGGGTCCGAAAGCCCTACTAAGCAGGTATATACAAAAGTATGAAGGCTATTGCTTAACGCATTGTAAGCCGCCCTGAGTCTCCGGAGAAGGGCGGCATATAAATCGAACCAATAAATAAATAAATAAACTCCCAGAATTCCCCAGCCAACCAGACCATTCTTGCAGAGGTCTTCAAACTTGGCAGCTTTAAGACTTGTGGACTTCAACTCCCAGAATTCCCCAGCTGGGGAATTCTGGGAGTTGAAGTCCACAAGTCTTAAAACTGCCAAGTTTGAAGACCTCTGCTTTAAGCCATCTCTCCCCAGCCCTTCCCGATTCCTCCCCCTGCACCAAAATCGGAGAAGGTCGACTCCTCCCCAGAATTCCTGTTTAAGGAAGCGTTTTTTTTTTATCACCTATTTTCTCAAAGTTTGTACCTCCCGGCTGGCTTTGATGGGTATAAAAACACGTGGCTTCTCCAGCTTGGAAACTTTCTTCCTAACGAGCTTAATTCCTAGTTTATTTTGGAGAAAACTGGTGAGCAGAGGTGGGTCACCTTGGGGAAGAGGGAAGGAGAAAAGTTGTGTTTTTATACAGCTGGCAAGAATAAAAAAATATTCTCTTTGTTTGCAGGGAGTCCTCGACTTATGACCGGACGCAAAACCACCATTCCAAGTTACAACAGACCCTTCCCCCCAAAAGGGTATTTATGATCTCGAGTCCAAGTTCTGACAGCTGTCCTTCATCCTTACTGTTAGGGAATGGCTATTGCCTAACTGGTTGGGTTGGCTATATATATAAACCATCAATGCATGTTTGCAGTCAAAATGTAATGTATAGCTTTAAGACTGTAATGCTATATTGCATCATACTGTATTCTGATTGGCTAGCTCTCTAGCCAATGTACTTAAGAGGAAGCTTGAATCATGGCTTATTTTTCTTATTGCATTATTATTGCTACCTCTGCCCCTCTCTGCCTGTTCTCTCCGCATGATCACTGCTTGATCATTGCTACTTGTTGTTTTCTACTGTTTTACAGTTTTAAAGAACTGTTTTATTGCATATGACTACAACAACGGGTAAGAAGACTTTGTTCTTGGAATATCCCTGGATTGACAATTTAACTATCTTTATCTGTATACGACCTGGATTGTTTATTGGATTTTGCTTTGGTTTTTCCTAAAAGTAAAAGAATATCACAACTCGGTGTGTTTGTGTATTGACAGTGCTTATCCACGATCACCCTCAGTTGTTTCTCATGTGCACAACCTTGCTACTCAAGGGTTACTCTGCACATACTCCTTAACTGTTACTGTCCTGCGTTCACGAGGTTGCATTTTGCAAGCCTGGCAAACCAACAGCCACCAAAAAAAAATGTCGATAATGGGATGACTCGCTTAATGACTAACACGACTTACAGTTGTTAATTCAGGGCTCAACTGTGGTCATAAGTCAAGGAATACTTGTATTTGCTTTGTTGTGGCCCATCGGACAGCAGCCCCTCCAGCAGCCAAATCAGAGGAGGAGGAGGAGGGGATGTAGGAGTCAGGCTCAGCATCCAGGCAACCTGGGAGCTCCGGGGGGAAGAGGGAATGAAGCTGGCAGAGAGGGAAACAGAGGTGGAGCCTGGGCTGTCCGTCAGTCCTCAGATGGAGAGTCAACAGTCCCCAGGTCTGGAGGTGGCTGATGAGGAAGAAGAGGAACAGCTGGGTCCAGTGCCTGATGCGCGGAAGCACAGAAGGCAGAGGAGAGGAGAGCAGTGGAAATGTATGGGCCAGTCCTAAGAGCCACCACTGCTAGTGAAGCCCCACCCTAGCTCTGGGGATTAAAGGCAGGGGGCAGAGATGAATAAGTGTGGCAAACAACTATTCATCTTCCGGATTGAGAGACTTGTTAGCCTGCGATGAGAGTGAAACTTTTTGCCGGGGCTGCTGGCGCTCCTAGTTAAAGGAATGATTGATTTAAATACAGAGAGTTTGTCCTGTTTGGAGAGAGGGGTCAGAACCTGCTTTTACAGAATCTGTAGACTCTTAAAGGGATCATTCCAGGCCCATAAGGGGAAGGAGCGACAGAATCTAGGGGTGGAATCAAAAGAGGACTAAGCCTAGAATCCCTATGTAGTCACAAACGATCCAACCTTCCTTGAATCCCATGGATTTTTATCCAATTCCTAGCAGGCGCTGACTTTTAGTCGCGAAGATTCCTCCGCAGAAGCTTTTTAGCAATAAAGCAGTTTAACTGGACCTTCGTTTGTGTGTGGACCCAGCACAGGTGCCAGGGAGAGCGGCAGGTAGTCCTCGACTTACAACAATTCCTTGAGTGACCGTTTGAAAGGACAAAGGCACTGGGAAAGAAAAGTGTCAGGGCTATTTTTTAAGCTTAATGACTGTCGTAGCCTGCGATCAAAATCAAAATCATCAAACTTGCGACGGTCGCCGTGTCCCGGGGGTCATGTGATTCCCCTTTTTGTGACCTTCTGGCAAGCAGAGTCAACGGGGAACCCAGATTCACTTAATGACCGTGGGACTTAACAACCTTGGCAAGCAAGGTTGTGAAAAGGGGCAAAACTCAACAATTTCCTCGCTCAGCAACTGATGTTTTGGGCTCAGTAGAGGACGTCATAAGTTGAGGACTACCTGTAGAGCGACGGACGTCCTTTCCCCAAGATGGAAAGGAACAGATTTTAAGAAGCACCCTCTAAACGTCTCCTATCTCTTTGCTGCATTTCAGGGGTCAAAAGGCCAAGAGGGACGGTCCCTCTTCTGCGCCGGGGAAGGCCCCACCCGTGGCCCCCAGGTAGGCAGTACCGCTTCTGGATGTGGTGAACGGGTTGCCGTAGAAGGTCAGCTCCGTCAGGGAGGGGAAGAGAGCCACGGCCAGCAAGTCTTCTTCATTCTCGATCTGCCAATCAAAAGACGGAGAGGCTGTTCAGGCGGAGGGTGCCGTTGCACTGATGATATTAGCTAGTTGGGTCATGAAACGTTTGCAAGAGAATCACCAGGCTCCAAGAGCACTACTACTTCTTCTACTTCTCCTCCTCCTCCTCCTCCTCCTCCTCCTCCTCCCCCTCCCTCCCTGTTCACCTGGTTGTTGGCAAGACTGAGAAATCTCAGCTCTGGTAAGGGAAGGAGGAACTCCGTGCTGAGGTTGGGAAAGGGAATCTTCAAATCCTCCAGAGGGGAAGGAGGCCTTTCCTGAAAGAAAGACAAGAACTGTTACCTACAGACACCTGGGACTCCCCAAACCCCAAGATCCTTTTCCTAGAATTTCCAAGGGAGAATCACAGAGTTGGAAAGGACCCTGTACCAGGGGTGAAATGCTCCTGGTTCGGACCGGATCACGTGATCTGGTAGCGATGGCGGCGGGTGGTTCGGAGAACTGGTAGCAAAAATCTCTGCCCCCCCCCCATTGCCCAGCTGAGCCTGGCAATCATCAGAGGCCATTTTTTCTACAACCTCTTTGGCCGAAAAAAATGCTTTTAAAAGTAAAAAAAAAAAAAGCCTCTAAGGATCGCGCGGCTCAGCTGGGATCATCAGAGGCATTTAAAAGAAAAAAAAAGCCTCTGCTGATCAGGCAACTCAGCTGGGATCGTCAGAGGCTTTTAAAAGCATTTTTTCTACAACCTCTTCAGGCAAAGAGGTTGTAGAAAAAATGGTTTTTAAAAGGGGGGGGGAAGTTGACCACGCCCACTCAGTCATATTACCCCACCCCACCCCACCAAGCCACACCCACAGAACCGATAGTAAAACAAATTTTACATTTCACCAGTGCCCTGTACGATTCCAGACCAATGGCTTTTCTTAAAAACCTCCAGTGATGGAGCACCCACAATTCTGGGATGTAGGCTCTTCCATACATTTGTCGGTGTGTCAATCATCTATCGATCATGCCTGTCTGTCTCTCTATCTATCCTATGTATGACATAGACTCTAAGGCAGAGGTCTTCAAACTTGGCAGCTTTAAGACTTGGGGACTTCAACTCCCAGAATTCTCCAGCCAGCTATGCTTGATTGTCTGGGGTTAATCCCTGCTTATCTTGGTTTATAGGCTGCAGGGCAAGTTACTGTATAGATCAGAGGTCTTCAAACTTGGCAGCTTTAAGACTTGTGGACTTTCACGTGATTTCCCCTTTTGCGACCATCCGACGAGCCAAGTCGACGGGGGGAAGCCGGATTCACTTAACAACCGTGGGACTCGCTTAATAACTCCATCGATTGGCTTAACAAAAGTGGTGGGAAAAAGTTGTAATGGGGCGAAACGCACTTAACGCATTTCTCACTTAGCGATGTAACTACTTTGGGGCTGAAATGTGGTCATAAATTGAGGACTAGCTGTATTAGAGGACCCTCAATTTCGGGAGGCAAGCCTGATTAATTGTTCTCAGTGTCAGGGAGTTTCTCATTAATTAATTAACATTAGGTAATTAATTAACATTCATTGACCCTTGATTATACTGCCCTGCTCTGCAATTGAAATTTTAGCATCCGTTTTCCCCACCTGCAGCAATTCTTTGGAAACAAGAACTGTTCCTATTTTGTTTCAACCACCCAAAAAGACTCGGATGTTTTCGGCAAAATCTGCCACCTTGCCAAATTCCTGTTGTGAGTCAAGAAAAGTCCAGAGAAGAATCTGAAGCCAAGGAAACCTTACCTGAGCCCTTTCTTCTGGAGGTCTGGCCTGAAAGACCACCTCTGTTGAAAAAGACAAATAACGTCAGGGGGCTTGAAAGGGGAGGGAGGGAAGCAGTCACCCCCTAAGATGCCAACAAGGCTAAACCCGTTTTGGATCCAGCCTTCCCTGGGGGTTCTGCTTTGTTTACTGTATTTGATGTACAAGGTGGTCCACAAAAACTCTTGATAAGATCATGCAACATATCAAGGAAAATCCTGGGATTAGGATTCCTTCTCCCCTTGTTACCCTCTGCAGCACGTCTTTCTCGCTCATCTGTCTATTTGTCTCTGTCTGTCTATCTATCATCCATCTATCAATCTATCTATCTATCTATCTATCTATCTATCTATCTATCTATCTATCTATCTATCTATCATCTATCTATCTATCTATCTATCTATCCATCCATCCATCCATCCATCCATCCATCATCTATGTCTGTCTGTCTGCATCATGTCTGTCTGTCTGTCTGTCTATCTATCTATCTATCTATCTATCTATCTATCTATCTATCTATCTATCTATCATCCATCCATCCATCCATCATCTATTCTCCTCTATCATCCATCCATCCATCCAAACTATTATTTATCATTTATCTCATCTGTCCGTCCATCAATCCATCCATCATCTGTCTGTCTGTCTGTCTGCCTGCCTATCATCTATCTATCTATCTATCTATCTATCTATCTATCTATCTATCTATCATCTATCGATCTATCATCTATGCATCCATCCATTCATCTGTCTGTCTGCCTGTCTATCATCTCTCTATCCTATCTATCTGTCTGTCTGTATCATCTATCTATCATCTATTTATCTATCCATCCATCCGTCTGTCTATCCTATCCTATCCTATCCTATCCTATCCTATCCTATCCTATCCTATCCTATCCTATCCTATCCTATCCTATCCTATCCTATCCTATCCTATCTATCTATCTATCTATCTATCTATCTATCTATCTATCTATCTATCTATCTATCTATCTATCTATCTATCATCTATCTATCTTCTATCTCCATCCATCCATCCATCCATCCATCCATCCATCCATCCATCCATCCTCTATCCTCTATATCTATTCTCCTCTCTCTATCATCCATCCAAAGTATTATTTGTCATTTCTCATCTGTCCGTCCACCCATCCATCCATCCATCCATCCTCTATCATCTATATCTATTCTCCTCTCTCTATCATCCATCCATCCATCCATCCATCCATCCAGAGAACAACCAAGCTCAGAGAGCCCAAAGACCTCGCAATTCTCCTCCTCCTCTTCCATTCACAATCCCCCTCCCTTCCAGCACTGATGATATTTTCTAGTTTGGTAACAAAAAGCCTGTGAGAAAACCACCCACCTCGGAGAGCACCACAGACCCCAGTGAAGGCACAGGATCCAACCTGGCTAAAGTGAAGACCTTACAGAAATCTAAAAGTGGAATGTGTGATAAAACAGGCAGCTCGAAAGAACCCTTTGGGGAGCAAATGATCAAAAAGATAAATAAAATCGGACATGTTTACTAAACCCAAATATCTCCTTAACAACTGGGTGGATAAAACGTTTCTTCACTGCCTTGAGAGTGTTCGGAAGGAAGGAAGGAAGGAAGGAAGGAAGGGGAGAAATTCATTCCATCCTGAGTAAGTTAAGTATTACTTTTACAACTGACAAGAGGCCCCACCTGTCTTGTCTGGATCCTGGGTGTTTTGGGTTATAATGTAATTGTACTGCTGGTTTAGCCTTGGGGACTGATCCTGGGGGGACTTTTGGGGAGAGTTTTTCCGGCAACGTAAACCTGCCCGGATGCCCGACTTTGCCGATAAAGGATGGATGGAGAAATGATCGTGGCCCAAGTAATGGAGATACGGGACCTCTTTAATCCCGTTTTTGTCCAAGTTCAGCTGCTTTAGCCTAAGGAAAGAAAAATATCAGTTCTCAGTTTCCTGCAGCACAGCAAATTTGGGAGGCAAACCCACGTCCCCGTTAGTGCCATCTCTCACCTCTTACAGAAAGCTCGAAAATTATGTGGCAGTCATCCCATTGGGGGCACCAGCAGGTGAAAGTCTCTAGTAGAGATTCTCACTCATCCAGGGAACAGTTGCCCCAAAGGTGCTTTTTTCCAGGAGGCAACTGAACTTTCTTGCTTTTTTCTTTTGAAGACATGTTGCTTCTCACCCAAGAAGCTTCTTCGGTTCTGACTTGGATGGTGGGGAATGGAAGGATTGATACTCCTTGCAGACAAGAGCTGGTCCTTTGCATCCTTTTAGAGAGTCATTGAGGCCTTTCTAGATCGGGACTCCCTACGCACAGTCACTCAGGCGCTCGTCACGTCTCGCCTGGACTACTGCAATGCTCTCTACATGGGGCTCCCCTTGGGGTGCACCCGGAGGCTCCAACTGGTGCAGAATGCGGCCGCGCGGGGGATTATGGGAGCGACAGGGCGCTCCCATGTGACACCTCTCCTGCGCGAGCTGCATTGGTTGCCGGTGGACTTCCGGGTGCGTTTCAAGGTGTTGGTGATCACCTTTAAAGCGCTCCATGGCTTAGGACCAGGGTACTTACGGGACCGCCTTCTGCCACCGATAGCCTCCCACCGGCCGGTTCGCTCCCACAGAGAGGGCCTCCTCAGGGTGCCATCAGCCAGACAATGCCGGCTGGCGACCCCTAGGGGAGACCCTTCTCTGTGGCAGCCCCTACCCTCTGGAATGATTTTCCTCCAGAACTGAGAACAATCTCCAACCTCCAGACTTTTCGTCGGGCCCTGAAAACTTATCTTTTTCAGCTTGCCGGTTTAGCCTGATCCCTGCTGAATTTTAAAATTTTTAGAGTTTTTAGAGTTGATATATTTTAATATCTATTTGTTTTTAATTTTCAGCCAAATTTATATTTGTTTTATAATATTTTAACTTTTATGTATTGGTTTTTTACTCGGCTGTCCACCGCCCTGAGTCCGTAAGGAGAAGGGCGGTATATAAGCCTAATAAATAAATAAATAAATAATAAGTTTACCTTTGTCCTCAGGGTCACCTGAGTGGTACAAATGGTTCCTGTAGTCTGCTATTTTTTTCTGGAAATCCGTTCCTACTCCCACACCCTTCGAAGGGTGTTCCCACTATCCTGTCACAGCTGATGAAGCTTCTTGGAGGAGAAGCGAAACATCTTCAGAAGAAAAAAACCAGAAAGTCCAGATGCCTCCTGAAAAAACACCTTTGGGACAACCATCACCTGGAGGACTGAGAATCTCAACAGACTTTGAGCTCTACAATTTGGGATGAAGGCCCTTGGAATGGTGTGGGAGTAGAAAGGGACTTCCAGAGGGAAAATGGCAGACTACAGGAATCATTGGCACCGCTCAGGTGAGACCCTGAGGACACAGGTAAACCTCCAAGGATGCAAAGGACCAGCTGTCTGCCAGGAATATAAATCCTTCTATGTCCCATAATCCAGTCAGAGCTGAAGAAGCTTCTTGGAGGGGAAGAGAAACGTCTTCAAAGGGAAAAAACAAGAAAGTCCAGTGTGTTAGGATATAGTTTGAGCCTATTGTGTGTGTGGGTGGATCTGCTACCATTGTGGTTTGTGAACCAGAGTGGGCTTGTTATTTTACCAACTACTGTTTGTGTGGTAAGAAGCTTTTTGTGATTTAACTGGCAAAGACTTGGACTGTTTAAAAGACTACGAGATTGTTTATTTTCCACTATAAAGACTGTATTTTCCACTGTAAAGACTATAAACCAGTGCAAACTGGTTTTGATAAACCAGTTTACACGTATCTCTTATTTCATTGCTCTCAGCAACGTTTCTCTGTGCACTATACTCTGCTGGTTGCTAACACAACAACAATATCCTTAACACAGTGGCCTCCTGAAAAGAAAAAGCACCTTGGGACACCAGCATGTGACTGACTTTGTCAATTCTAACCGGCCAATTTGCAAGGCTCAAAGACTGTCAATTTTAACGCCGACTTCCGTTTGGGAAGGTTTTGTCTGTAGGTGTGGCAACAATGAAGGTTGGAGGTATCATCACAGGTTTGAAGTCTTAGAGAGCTTCTCTTGCTTGGAAGAGAAAATTCTAAGGAATGTTGGCCTGTAGCCAGCACGAACACCAAGCAACTTGGTCAAAACCGAATTTAACAGAATAACAGAGTTGTAAAGGACCTTGGAGGTCTTCTGGACCAATGGTTGTCCAATCCCTTCTTAAAAGCCTCCAGTGATGGAGCAACTGCCACAACTTCTGGTGGCCAGCTGTTCCCCTGGTTAATTGTCCTCACTGTCAGGAAGCTTCTCCTTAATTCCAGGTTGCTTCTCTCCTTAATTAATTTCCACCCGTTGCTTCTCCTGCCTTCTGTTGGAGAATAACTTGATCCCCCTCTTCTTTGCGGCAGCCCCTCAAACAATGGAAGGCTGCTCTCATGTCACCCCCTAGTCCTTCTCTTTGATAGAGCAGACATCCCTAGTTCCCTCAATCGGAATAAAGAATACCAGAGTTGGAAGGGACCTTGGAGGTCTTCAAGTCCAACCCCTGCCTAAGCAGAAGACCCTATCCCATCCCAGAGAAATGATTGTCCAGTCTCTTCTTGAAAATCTCCAGGGATGGAGCACCCACCACTTCTGGTGGCAAGTTGTTCCACGGGTTAATTCTTCTCCCTGTCAGGAAATTCCTCCTTCGTTCTAGGTTGCTTCTCTCCTTGATGATATTCCATTCAAAAAGCTATTGGTTAGGGTTCTTTAAGAGGCTACAGACCAATGAGATCTCACCTACCTTCGAAGATTGGCCAAACTGAGAAAGACGCTGGCGTCGGAGAGATGATTGTCATCTAGAAGCAAGACCTCCAATGCTGGAAACCTCGGGGAGTTCCAGCTGTTGACAGAAAGCGAAAATGTCTATTGGCAACTTTAATCCCTATTTTTGCTGTTTCTCCTGCCTGCCTTTTTTCCCTCGTCCTCTCCCACCTTCTGTTTCTTGGGGAACGGAGACCAAAGTCCTAGTTTCATCTCCGGAGGAAAATCCACTCAAGTCCAAACAGGAATTCTGGGTTACATGGAAAACTCTCCTATGGCTGTCGACCTACTTCTCTTTGCTGTCTCCGGAGAAACGAACCTTGGTGGTCTCTGAGCTGGGTGGTTTTCTTGTTTCCTGACCCAACTAGGTAACAAGGGAGGGGGGGGGGTTGCAGAGAAGTGGAAGAGGAAGAGGAGGAGGGGGGGGACTGGGGATTCATTGGTGCTCTCTGAGCGTCCTTGTTTTCTTGCAAACATTTCATTACCCAACTAGGTAACGTCATCAATATTACAAGGGAATGGGGTTTGGGGAGAGAAGGGGGAGGACTGAGGGATCCTTGGTGCTCTCTCAGGTGGGTGGTTTTCTAGCAGACGTCTCCTGACCCGACTAGGTAATATCATCAGGGCCAAAAGGGAGTGGAGTTTGCAGGGAGGAGGAGGAAGACTGTGGAGCTCTTGGTCCTCTCTGAACCTGATCATTTTCTTACAGACGTTTCATGACCCAGCTAGGTAACGTCATCAGTGCAGCTTGGCCCTTTCCAGCCCTATGATTCTGATTATTAGATATTATTCTATTCTAGCGCTGATGATGTTACCTAGTAAGGCCATGAGACGTCTGTAAGAAAACGATCAGAGAGCACCAAGGACCCCATAGTTCAATCCTGAGCTACAAATATTCTCCCGTATTAGCAAGATAAACTCACAATCTTGTAGACGCTGAGCCAGGGGTGGGGCTGCTGGGGATTCGCAGTGGTTCGTGAGACCCTCTAGCTAAGATTCTGTGCAGTTCGGAGAACCCCCAAAACCCATTCTTGGCCCCACATGGCCTGTTTTGGATGCAGGTAAGTGCAGGGGGCAGGCAGAGGCTCAGGGAGGGTGAAAAACAGATCTACCAGAAGTTCGGGAGGGCCTCCGGAGCCTGGGGAGGCCTTTTTCACCCTCCCAGAGGCTCAAGGAAAGTCTCCGGAGCCCAGGAAGGGCAAAAACACGCCCCCCTCACCCCATTGGTGCAAGAGGCTGACTAGGCCACGCCCACCATGGCCACGCCCACACCCACCCAGCAACTGGGCAGAGACCCCCTTGCTAAAAAAAAAAATTTTTTTTTTTGAAAGAAAGTTTTATTTTTAAATTAAAATAAAAAACAGCTTAAAAATATCATCCTTACAAACAATTACAGACAGCATCTCGATCGGTGAAAATCACTTCGTGCTTACAATTTTCAAAATCTCATCATATGACAAATATTCTTTCCTCTAACAGAAAACAAGTATTTAAACATTTTATCCAAATTTCATTTCATGTATAATATCTCATCTCCGTGCTTTACTGTCTATCCATTGATAAAATATCTCCCATATCAAATAATAGTGTTTATCTTCCTGTTCTCTTATTTCAAATGTCAGTCTACTCATTTCAGCACCGTCCAACATTTTCTTAATAATTTCTTCATCAGTCATTATCTTCTCTCCTTTCCATTTTTTTTTTGCAAATACAATTCTAGCCGCTGTTAAAATATTCACAATTAAGTATTGTAATTCTTTATTAAATTCTTAAATTCTTAATTAAAAAATGTTTTACAGGTGGCATCTACCCCCCGACGAGGATAGCTAGAATGTTGAAGAATAAATCGGAGAAATGTTGGAAGCGTCATCAAACTCCAGGATCTTATTACCATATGTGGTGGGCGTGCGTGGAAGCAAAGAGATTTTGGACTAAGATACATAAGTGGCTAGAAAAAATGACAAAAAGACTTATTGACTTTAAACCAGAGCCCACCCCTGCGCTGAGTTGAATGGAAGGTAATCCAGGTGAGTAAACCAACATGGGAAATCCTACCTGTGCTTCCTTGGGCTCATAGAAGAGGGGACTGCCTTACCTCTCCGGGGCAGCCAGATTGAGGGGAAGTGAAGAAAGTCCGTTGGCCGTCAGGTGAAGAGCTTTCAGACGTGGTAAACTTCCCAGAGTCTGCACATCCTCAGGTGACAAGTTGTTGTAGGAGAGATCCAAGATCTGAGGAAGAAGCAAAACGTCTGGGGTGGGCTCTTATTTCCCCCTTTAAACCATTATTAGTTGGACAGTGGGAAAGAAAGGCAAGGCACCCACTTCAGAGGAAGCGTGGAAGGTTTATTAGTTAAGGCTTCAGGCTAGAAACCAGGAGATGGTGAGTTCTAGTCCCACTTTGGGCGCCTAATGTGTCTGATTTAGGCATGAAAGCCGGTTGGGTGACTTTGGGCCAATGACAAAGAGACGGTGAGTTCTAGTTCCGGCTTAGCCATGAAAGCTGGCTGGGTGACTTCGGGCTAGTTACTAGGAGATGGTGAGTTCTAGTGCCACATTAGCCATGAAAGCCAGCTTGGAGACTTTGGGCCAACCCCGCTCTCTCTCTCCTCAGCCCAACCCACCTCACAGGGTTGTGTTATGGGGAAAATAGGAGGAGGAAGTATTGGATATGCTTGCTGCCTTCAGTTATTTGTAAATAAGGGTGGGACGAATGAATGAATGAATCAATCAATCAATCAATCAATCTGCCTGTCTGTCTGTCCATCCGTCCGTCCGTCCATCCATCCATCCATCCATCCATCTATCTATCTATCTATCTATCTATCTATCTATCTATCTATCTATCTATCATCTAACTATATCTATCATCTATCTATCTATCTATCTATCTATCTATCTATCGTTAACTATATCATCTATCTATCTACTATCTATCATCTATCTATTTGTCTATCTATCTATCTATCTATCTATCTATCTATCTATCTCTGGTTATCTATATCATCTATCTATCTACTATCTATCATCTATCTATCTATCGTTATCTATCATCTATCTATCTCTATGATTATCTATCTATCTGCTATATGGTTATCTATCATCTATCTACTATCTATCATCTATCTATCTATCGTTATCTATCTATCATCTATCTATCTCTATGATTATCTATCTATCTGCTATATGGTTATCTATCATTATCTACTATCTATCATCAATCTATCTATTGTTATTTATCTATCATCTATCTATCTATCTATCTATCAATCTACCTATCTATCTATCACCTATCACCTACATCTATCTATCTATCTATCTATCTATCTATCTATCTATCTATCTATCATCTATCTATCTATCTATCTATCTATCTATCTATCTATCTATCATCTATCTATCTATCTATCATCTATCTATCTATCTATCTATCTATCTATCTATCTATCTATCTATCTATCTATCAAATGTAACCTGCAATTTAGCAGCAGAAGTGCCTGCGGCTGACGAGGGCTTCCCAAACTGACTTTACACACAATATATAGAACACGTGAAACTGGCTTTTAAATTGGAAAAAATTAACCGTGTCCTGCCCGATTCCCAGCAGGGATTCATACAACTTTCACTTTTGCCCTTCCAACTTACTTCCAAGTGAGGAAAATCCCCAATCCTGATTTTAAGATGCCTCAGACCGTTCAGCGAAAGTTCCAGCTCCCGAAGGCCAGGAAAGTTACGAAAAGTTTCTAGATGAAATGTTAAAATAGAGACACGTTTAAAAAACCGACCATCTGAAATAGACTGTTGTTTTGGCCCAAGGATCCAGCAGCCAATGATAAAACATTCGGTGGTATTTTAACCACCACTAATAAAAGATCTCCCTGATATTGCCAAAAATAAAATTTGAAATTTATGCATTCTTTATTCTGGCATAAAAGATGCCACCTGGTTACAGCTACTCCTCGTCTCACAAACGTTCATTTAGAGACCAAAGTTATAATAGCACCGGAAAAAGTGACTTACAACCTGTCCTCGTATTTATGACCATCGTAGCATCCCCATGGCCATGTGATTGAAAATTGGGCGCTAAAGTGACCAGCACGTATTGGTGAGGCTTCCAGCATCCTGCTGGCTTCTATCGAACAAAGTCAACAGATTCCCTTAATGACAGGCCCGTTGCCTCAATTTGATCATATGATGGTGGGGATACTGAGATGGTCGCCACGGGTGAGGACCAGTCATAAATCCCCTTTTCTAGTGTGCCATTGTCTATGGAGATTCCCCATCATCCAGGCCATGGTTGTCCCAAAGGTGTTTTTTCAAAAGGCAACTGGACTTTTGTTATTTGTTGAAGAGGTTTCGCTTCTCGTCCGAGAAGCTTCTTCAGTTTCTAAGTGAATGGCGGAAGAACGGAAGGATTTTTACTCCTTGCAGTCCTCTGGTTGTTAGTCCTCTTTCTGAGAGTCCTTGAGGCCCCTTGGAGGTTTGTCTGTGTCCTCAGAGTCACCTGAGTGGTGCAAATGGGGGCGGAGCCTTCTTGGAACTGCCGAAAGGAGTGTTGTTATGGACTGGAGACAGGTGAAGCAAAACATTTTCAAGGAAAAACAACATCCAGTTGCCTTTTGTTAAGTACGTGACAGCTGCCCAGCGTCCAAATTTTGATCACGTGATCGTGGGGATGCTTCAACAGTCGCTAGGGTGAAAACTAGTTGCAAGTCATATTTTGCCTTCCATTGAGGACCTGTCTACTGCAGGAGTCAAAAAGAGGGCTGTGAAAATATCTACTGACCCCTTTGCATCCTGGACATCAACTGTTTCAACCCCTACCCTCAAAACGAGGCTCTAGAGCACTGCACACCAGGACAACTAGACACAAGGACAGTTTTTTCCCAAACGCCATCACTCTGCTAAACAACTAATTCTCCCAACACTGTCAAACTATTCACTAAGTCTGCACTACTATTAATTTTCTCATTCATTCTTTCCTGTTACCTATCCCCTTCTCTACTTACGACTATAACTTTGTTGCTTGTATCATTACGATTTACATTGTTTTACATAGTTTCCTGGCGTGATTTTTGTTGATTGCTTACTTAGTATCCTATGGCTATCACTAAGTGTCGTATCTTATGATTCGTGATGAATGTATTTATGATGACTGTGATCATGATTTATCACTTATAGTTTTTATGTACACCGAGAGCTTATGCACCGAAGACAAATTTCTTGTCTGTCCGGTCACACCTGGCCAATAAAAAATTCTATTATTCTGTTCTGTTCTGCTCTGTTCTGTTCTGTTCTCAATGGCATTGTAACTTCGAACAATCACTGAACGAACGGTTGCCCCCAAGCAGGGGAGAAGGGCAGCACGATAAATAAATAATTATTTGACTATCATTAAGTGTTGTACCTTATGATTCTTGATGAATGTATCTTTTCTTTTATGTACACTGAGAGCGTATGCACCAAGACAAATTCCTTGTGTGTCCAATCACACTTGGCCAATAAAGAATGCTATTCTATTCTATTCTATTCTATTCTATTCTATTCTATTCTATTCTATTCTATTCTATTCTATTCTATTCTATTCTATTCTATTCTATTCTATTCTATTCTCTCTTCTCTTCTCTTTTCTGTTCTATTCTGTTCTATTCTATTTTCTATTTTCTTCTATTTTCTATTCTATTCTATTCTGTTCTGTTCTGTTCTGTTCTGTTCTATTCTATTCTATTCTATTCTATTCTATTCTATTCTATTCTATTCTATTCTATTCTATTCTATTCTCTCTTCTCTTCTCTTCTCTTTTCTATTCTGTTCTATTCTATTTTCTATTTTCTTCTATTTTCTATTCTATTCTATTTATTCACTCTCTTCTCTTCTCTTCTCTTCTCTTCTCTTCGTCTATTCTATTCTATTCTATTCTATTCTATTCTATTCTATTCTATTCTATTCTATTCTATTCTATTCTATTCCATTCCATTCCATTCCATTCCATTCCATTCCAATTTTTCTATTCTATTCTATTCTATTCTATTCTATTCTATTCTATTCTATTCTATTCTATTCTATTCTATTCTATTCTATTCTATTCTATTCTATTCTATTTCCTATTGCATTCCATTCCATAACGTAAAAACATAAATAAACCTGAGCACCACCTGCAGTCAGAATGGACCAACCAGACATGACCCATGTAAACCACCCCAAAAATTACGAGTGTGGTTTCCTTACCTAAAGTCAACAGATTTTCGGTGGCGTTGATATAAGCGACAGAATCAAACTGCATGAAATCACTCTCCCTTGCCTGTCGAAACAGGAGAGCAAACAACTTGGTACCTTCCCTTCGAAGGGTCTCTTCCTGACCAGCTGACCCACAAGAGGTGGCCCAACACCCCATCCTTCGACAGAATCCCTTTGAGCTACAGGTAGTCCTCGACTTACAACCCCAATTCAGCCTGAGATTTCTGCTGCTGAGCGAGGGAGGGGTTGAGTGAGTTTTGCCCCATGTTACGACCACTCCTGCCTGCCACATTTGTTAAGCGAATCACTGTGCTGTGACGCTAATAAGACGGTTCTTAAGTGGATCTTGGCTTTCCCCAGTTGGCTCAGATAGGAAAAGGTCGCCGAAGGGGACACTGCAGCTGTCATAAGTGCGAGTCAGTTGCCAAGCGTCTCAATCTTGACCACATGACCAAATGGGGATGCTGCAACGGCCGTAGGGTGTGCCAAGCGGTCATAAGCAAGTCACTTTTTTCAGCGCCTGCAAAAATATATGAGTAGACCGATGCCTGCAAAAATACGAGCCTTGGTGGCGCAGCAGCTTAAAGTGGTGTTAAAGTGACACCAGCTGCCTGCAATTACTACGAGTTCGAATCTCACCAGGCTCAGGGTTGACTCAGCCTTCCATCCTTTCGAGGTAGGTAAAATGAGGACCCGGATTGTGGGGGTAATAAACTGACTTTGTATAAAAAAAAGATCACCACTTGGGGGGGGGCGAAAGCCCTACTAAGCAGGTATATACAAAAGTACGAAGGCTATTGCTTAACGCATTGTAAGCCACCCTGAGTCTCCGGAGAAGGGCGGCATATAAATTAAATTTTAAAAAAATAAATAAATACATGAGTAGATCAGTGCATGCAAAAAAATAAATGGGTAGACGGGTACAGCTCTGCAAGCAGTTAAAAGCCTGGTAGACCAGTACCTCTGCTAAATCCTAAATAATTGTCACATGACCATAAGCCACGCCCATAAAATAAGCCACGCCCACAGAACCGGTAGTAAAAAAATTTAGAACCCACCCCTCCCCAGGGCCCTCTGTACCCCAACACCTGGGAGACCTACCCAGCCACTCCCCTTGAAGCAAAGGGATGTTGCAGGTTCGAATCCCTACTCACCAAGGCGAAATTCTGGTGGCTGATATTCACGGAGCACAAATCCGAAGGTGTCCGCACGTGGTGGAGCTTAATCTGGAAATCACAAACCAGAGAAAGTGGGGACGTTCAGCCGAGCCGAAAAAAAAGGGAAAGTCAAGTCCCTACTGGCCAAAGACCCATTTCCTGTGCATTGACGGTACAAGAATACGCTGTAAAATGGGTCTGTGTGTGTGTGTGTGGGTGTGTGGGGCAATATTTCAATAGGGTCTCTGTGAGCTGATTGAAGGACAGGATAAAGGGAATATGCTGAGGCCCTACGAAGACTGTGGAGCAGAGCAGCTAGGATGAATAAAGGATCTGGAGGCTAAACCAGAATAACAGAGTCGGAAGGGACCTTGGAGGTCTTCTAGTCCAACCCTTTGCTCAAACAGGAGAACTGGTATTATTTCAGACGGATGGTTGTCCAATCTCTTCTTAAAAACTTCCAGTGTTGGAGCATTCACAACTTCTAGAGGCAAATTGTTCCACTGGTTAATTGTGCTAACAGTCAGGAAATTTCTCCTTAGTTCCAGGTTGCTTTCCTCCTTTTTTTTTCCTATTTTTTTTTAAATTGAAAAGTTTTAATAAGTTTTACAAGTGTTTCCCCATCCCACCTCCCTCCTCCTCCCCACCCTACTTCCCAGAGCAAAATACAGGGTATAGCATTTAACAATCATAATCTAACATATGCTAACTAACTATAGCCTCTTATCTCCCTCTTGTACTTTAACTCCCCTTTTACATAACTAAGTTTAGATACTTTTGTAACATCTCTTTGTTCATCCGTAAGCTGTTTGAAACTTTTTAGTCCTATATTTGCTTTGAATATAGTCAATCCATCTTCTCCATTCCAACATGTATTTCTCATTTGAGTGGTCCTTCAAGTATGCTGAAATTTTAGCCATCTCTGCTGTTTGCTACTTTTAGTGTCCATTCTTGAATAGTAGGCACATCTTCCTTCTTCCAGTACTGCACCACCAACAGTCTTGCTGCAGTTATTAAATTCAAAATCAAATTAGTCTCTATAACCGTACAATCTGCAATTATACCCAACAAAAACAACTGTGGAGTAAACTTTTATCTTCTTTTTAAGAATATTTTGAATAATCCACCATATTTTTATCCAAAATGCTTTGACTTTTTTACAAGTCCACCATACATGAAAATAGGTAGCATCATCACAGTCACATCTCCAACACTTAGATTGCTAGTTTTGATACAGGTGGCTTCCCTCCTTGATTAGTTTCCATCCATTGCTTCTTGTCCTGCCTTCTGGTGCTTTGGAGAATAATTTGACCCCCTCTTCTTTGGGGCAGCCCCTCGAATATTAGAAGACTGTTGTCATGTCACCCCTAGTCCTTCTTTTCATCAAACTAGACCTCCCCAATTCCAGCAATTGTTCTTTATGTGTTTTAGCCTCTGCCCCCACTAATCCTCTTTGTTGCTCATCTCTGCACTATTTCCAGAATCTCCACATCTTTTTTACATCCTGGCGACGAAAACTGGATGCCGTATTCCAAGTGTGGCCTTAGCAAGGCCTTCTAAAGTGGGATTAACCCTTCCCGTGATCTTGATTCAGAGGATGAATGGCTTGAGGGAACTGGCCATGTCTAGTCCAGGCTCTCCAAATTTGTGGACTTCAACTCCCAGAATTCCCCAGCCAGCATTGGGAATTCCGATTGCGATTGTACAGCGAATCTGGCTTCCCCACTGACCTGACTTGTCAGAAGGTCGCCAGAGGAGAAATCACGTGACGGTTATGCGACCGTCATAAATAGGAGTCAATTGCCAAGCGTCTGAATTTTGATCACGTGACCCTGGCGATGCTGCAAGGGCCGTAAGTGTGAAAAAGGGTCATCAGTCACTCTTTTTAGTGCTATTGTCCCAAAGGGGCTTTTCGAAAAGGCTTGTTTGAATTTTTTTCCCCCCTTGAAAGCGTTTCACTTCTCATCCAAGAAGCTTCTTCAGTTCTGACTGAATGGGTGAGGGAATGAGAATCTCTCAATCTGACTTTCAGTGCAGCTGTAACTTTGAAGGGTCGTTAAACGAATGGCTGTAAATGGAGGACTACCTGTATAATCTCCTTAGCCGACTTCTGCTCTGTTCTCAAGGCCTTTCCCATGAGGCTCCTTGGAGGTCCTTCCAAGATCTTAAGACACCTAGTGTTGGGGAGCTGGAAGGAACCCTGAGGGTCATCTAGTCCAACCCTCTGCAACGGGCAGGAGAACCAAGCAACACATCTAAGACCACACTCACCAGCTGAGCCGCATTGAGGACTTTCTCTGGCCTGGGGCACTGGGCTTTCCGCAAACACTCTTGCCAGCTCTGCTGGGCAACTCTCGTGCCAAACAGCAATTCGACTTTGGTTTTCTCCACATTATGGCGAGCCACCTGCCAGTGACCGGCTCCTGGAGTGACAGGTGCAGAAAGAAAAACCAGGTGCACCCAGTTAGGAGAACTCAACTAAGACGAACTTTAAGGTGTACTGGTTAAACCAGTACGTGGTAAGTTCTACCTTAGGCGTGAAAGTTGACTGGTTGACTTGGACCAATCACTAGGAGATGGTGAGTTCTAGTCCCACTTTAGGCATGAAAAACGATTGGGTGACTTTGGCTAATCACTAGGAGATGATGAGTTCTAGTCCCTCCTTAGGCATGAAAGATGATTAGGTGACTTTGGGCCAATCAGCAGGAGATGGTGAGTTCTAGTCCCGCCTTAGCCATGAAAGACGATTGGGTGGCTTTGGGTCAATCACCAGGAGACGGTGAGTTCTAGTCCCGCCTTAGGCATGAAAGATGATTAGGTGACTTTGGGCCAATCAGCAGGAGACGGTGAGTTCTAATCCCGCCTTAGCCATGAAAGATGATTGGGTGGCTTTGGGTCAATCACCAGGAGACGGTGAGTTCTAGTCCTGGCTTAGGCATAAAAGCTCCCACAGCTTTTATGTGGGACCCCACAGTTGAACCCTGAGGTACAGATCTTCTCTTCTACGGGAATCTTTTCCCGTAGGGTTTCGGCAAAGGGAGCAGAGGAGACATTCACACAATACATTTGCAAACTGCATATCCGGACACGTTACCTTCTTCGCTTCGAGGCTGCAAAAGGCTTTTCGCTGGAAAGCAGTTGGTTGGATAACACTGCCCATCATCCATTTTATACAAGGCCGCCATGCTCTTTCTTCAGCCCTTAAGGCAAAGCCAAAATGTTAATTAACACCTTCCCAGCTTTTGAAATCTCCCTCAATAACGTCCTGGAGGAAGTTCATCTGCATAATCTTGAGGCATAAAATGACTTCCTGGTTCCTAGAGAAATAAAACAAAAGTTTTATTTTGTTAAAATAAAACAAAAGTTAAAATAAAACAAATGTTAAAATAAAACAAAATATTTGTTAAACTTTTGTTAAAATAAAACAAAAGTTAAAATAAAACAAAAATAAAGCAAAAGTTGCTCGAAATGATGGTTCCCCACAAGTGAATTGAACCACAATGGAGGCAACTGTCTCTGAACTCAGTTTTTGGTCTGTTTGGAACGCATGGTTAGTTCAGGGTTTAGTTATGTCATAGAAATCCTGAATATTGGCATAACTGAGTAAACGCTTCAGTTCTCAGGTAGTCCTCGATTTACAACCACAATGGAGCCCCAAACGTTTTGTTGCTAAGCGAGACATTTGCTAAGTGAGTTTCGCCCCCTGGCTTCCCTCTTTGATTTGGATGGTCTGAAGGACGCCAAAAGAGAATCAGGTGAGCCCAGGAAGCTGCGACCGTCATAAAAATGAGTCAGTGGCCAAGCGTCTGAATTTTGATGACGTGACCGTGGGGAAATGTTGTAATGGTTGTAAGTGTGAAAAATGGTCATAAGTCACTTTCTTCAGTGCCTTTGTATCTTTGCAGGGTGACTAAACGTATTAAGTTCAGGTCCATGCTGGCTGAGGGATTCTGGGACTTGAAGTCCACAAGTCTTAAAGTGGCCAAGTTGGACCCTCCTGCTTTGATTAACAGCTTGCCTTTTGTTCTGGAGCTCAAGGGATTGTATATATTGCTCCACGCTCCAACTTTTCCCCATCACAACATCCCTATGAGGTAGGCTGGGTTGAGAGAGAACAATTACCCAGAAGCCCTTAGGGAGCTTCCGTGCCTGGCGCTGGGGCAGAATCTTAAGTCTGTCCCATGCCAGCTCAACCTCTTATTAAAATAATTTATTCCAGGCCAACAAAAGAAATTCCAGGAGGGAATCTGGGTACGGAGACAATTTGCAGGAGATTCAGAGATTGGACAATTCTTCGTCTGAAATGGAACAGGTTAAATCCTGGCTGCAAGAGTTCATTTAGGGACCGTTCAAAGTTGTAATGGAAGTGAAAAAGTGACTCGTGACCGTTTTTCACACTTTTATGACCATGGCAACATCCCAGTGGACACACGATTTACACTTGGATGTTTGATAAGTAGTACCTATTTATGACGGCTGCAGTATCCCGGGGTCGTGTAATCCAGAGGTGGGTTTCAGCAGGTTCTGACCAGTTCTGGAGAACCGGTAGTGGAAATTTTGAGTAGTTTGGAGAACCAATAGTAAAAATTCTGTCTGGCCCCGTCCCCATCTATTCTCTGCCTCCCAAGTCCCAGCTGATCGGGAGGAAATGGGGATTTTACGGTATTCTTCCTCTGGAGTGGGGTGGGAATCAGAGGTGGGTTCTAAATTTTTTTACTACCGGTTCTGTGGGTGTGGCTTATTTTGTGGGCGTGGCTTGGTGGTGGTGGGGGTAATGTGACTGGGTGGGCATGGCCAATTTTCTTTTTTTAACTTTTAAAAGCATTTTTTCTACAACCTTAAGAGGTTGCAGGAGAAAAATGCTTTCAGAAGCCTCTGACAATCCCAGCTGAGTCGTGCGATGATCATCAGAGGCTTTTTAAAAAACTTTTAAAAGCATTTTTTCGGCCAAAGAGGTTGTAGAAAAAATGCTTTTAAAAGTAAAAAAAAAAAAAAAGCTTCTGATGAGATGGACGAGGTAAGCGAGTAGCAACCAGGTTGGGAACTGATTCAAGGTTATTACCGATTCTCTGAATTACTACAAATTTTTACTATCGGTTCTTGCTAACCGGTGCGAACCGGGAGCAACCCACCACTAGTGGGAATGGAGATTTTACAGTATCCTTCCCCTGCCACGCCCACCAAGCCATGCCACGGCCACTAAGCCACACCCACAGAACCGGTAGTAAAAAAATTTGAAACCCACCACCGGTGTGACCCCCTTTTCGAACCTTTTGACAAACAAAGTCAATGGGGAAGTCAGATTCGTTTAACGACCGTGTGACCGACCTATCCACTGCAGGGTTTCACTTAACAACCAAGGCAAGGAAGGTGGGGCAAAACTCACTTAACAAATCTCTCACTTAACCACGTGAATTTTGGCTCCATTGTGAAAGGGTATATAGTGTTTCCTTCTTGAGCAGGGGGTAGGACTTGATAACCTCAAAGGTCCCTCCCAACTCTGCTATTTGTCCCAAAATAGCAGGGGGGGGGAGGGAAAATAGCTGGTCTTTTGCAATCCTTGTTTTTTTCCAGGGGGGACACCCCCCACCCCCCATGTCAGTGCTTAACAAAGCAGCCAGACCTCTGTGACATGGGCCAGAGGGACCTTTCTCACCATGCCCTGCCAGGAGGAGACTACCACCTGCCCAGACCAGCAATGCGGGTGACACATGGCGATGTGAGGGTTCAAATCAATGTGAACCGTTGCTGCAACCTCCCGTTCCAATGCCAGCTCCCAGAGACCTCATCACCCCCTTCACGGAGCTTCTCGCCTCCCTCACGGAGCTTGTCACCCCACTCACGGAGAGCAGCCAATGCCAGCTACAAAGTAAGCAGAGGGCCATACGAGTTCTCAGGTGTGGGGGTGCTATCCCGGTTCAAACCCTGGGCTTAGAAATCCCTAGATTTTAAACCACTCTGGTCTATTGCTTCTGCTTCAAATCCATCAAAGTAGCTGGAATGAGAGAGAAAAAGGGAAAAAGGGTAGCTGTTCCTTGAGGTCATCTAGTCCAATCCCCAACCCCTCGGGGGAGGAATCCAAAGGAAACCATCTCAGGGTATCATAATCCCGTGTTCCACTTTCTGGGCATCCCTCTGGAATGAACTGCCCCCTGGGATACGTACGATTCCCGACCTGCGTACCTTTCGCCGGGCCCTTAAGATTCTGCTATTTCAACAGGCTGGCTTAATAAGAATCTGGGTGGGGTATTTTAAACTTGCGGGTTTTTAACTGAAGGGGCCGAATTTATTTAATGTGTTTTAAATTGGTTTTTAAATTTTGTACCTCATATCGTTTTATCATGGCTGTACACCGCCCTGAGTCCTTCGGGAGAAGGGCGGTATAAAAATCTAATAAATGAAATGAAAATGAAAATGAAATGAACAACTCTTAAGTAGCTTCAAGCTTCAAGGAGCCTGAGTAGCATAGGGGGCTAATGCCTCCCACTAAAGGCAGCAATTAACATCCAGCTGCCTAAAATTCTGCAAGTTCAATCCTAGCCAGGCTCAAGGTCGACTCAGCCTTCCATCCTTTCTAAGGTAGGTCAATGGAGGACCCAGTTTGTGGGGGCAATAAGCTGACTTTGTATAAATATACAAAAGTATGAAGGCTATTGCTTAGCGCATTGTAAGCCGCCCTGAGTCTCCAGAGAAGGGCGGCATGGGAAGGAAGGAAGGAAGGAAAGAAAGAAAGAAAGAAAGAACATTCAGCTGTCTGCAATTACTGTAAGTTCGAATCTCACCAGGTTCAAGGTTGACTCAGCCTTCCATCCTTTCTAAGCTAGGTCAATGGAGGACCCAGTTTGTGGGGGCAATAAGCTGACTTTGTATAAATATACAAAAGAATGAAGGCTATTGCTTCACGCATTGTAAGCCACCCTGAGTCTCCGGAGAACGGCGGCATATAAATCTAATTAAAAAAACAAACAAACTCCTGAAGGCAGGACAAGAAACAGCGGATGGAAACTGATCAAGGAGAGAAGCAACCTGGAATTTAAGGAGGGATTTCCTAACAGTAAGGACGATTAACCAGTGGAACTGCTTGCCACCAGAAGTCGTGGGGGGTTTCATCGTTGGAGGTTTTTAAGAAGAGACCAGATAGCCATTTGTCTGGAATGGTATAAGGTCTCCTGCTTGGACAGGGGGCTGGACTAGAAGACCTCCGAGGTCCCTTCCAGCTCATTCTATTCCTCTGTTCTATTCCTCCTCCAGTAGGTGATGGGCGAGGACTACATAAACCATAATACACGGCCGCCCTGGTCGTGGTGGCAGGCCAGCTTGAGGGAGGAGATGGGATTTGTAATACCACACTGGGATAAGACCCAATTTATTGGGGAAAGACAACTGAATGAATGAATGAACGAGAGGAGGAAAAAAAAACACAATTAAAACTTCTTATAAAGAGGGGGGGGAGAAGATGAGCAAACCATAGAGCGTTGAGTCCTCCCGTGGCTAGAAAGCCTCCCGCGCTTTTTCTCTCCCCACCCTCCCCGTGCAGGAGGGGAGGACGGCGACTCCGATTCCGGCTTCAGGCCTTTTCCACGGTCTTTCCCCTTTCTTCCCGATGCCCCCCGGTAGCCATGGCAACCCTCCCGCCGGGAACTCCACTTCCCAGGCTGCTCCGCGCGCGGGCGCGGCTTCCTATAGGGCGGCGCTTCGCCTTCCCGGCGTGCTTTGCGCCGGCCTCTCCCCCGCTCAGCCAATCGGCGGCGAACAGGTCGCGAAGGGGGAAAGGAGGAGCCAAGATGGCGGCGAAAGGCGGCGGCGCGGGAGGCGGAGGCGGCGGAGCAAACAAGAACGGGATCCTGGACAAGGTAGCGGCCCTCGGCCGGGAGGCCCCTCGACCTCTGGGGTTGTCGCGGGGCGAGAGAAGGCCCCCCCTCGGGACGAGGCCGGGGTGAAGTCCTCCCCCCCACCTCTTCCTGCTTCGCCTCAGCAGCGTCTCCCCACTCTGAGTAGGCCGGCCTGGCTCTCCACGTCGCCCGGGGAGCCGCTCTGCCTCAGGAGAGAGAGAGGGAGGGAGACCGAGCCCCGCTGGGATAGATAACCCAGCGCCTGTCAGAAACGCCAGGACTACAACTCCCAGAATCCTCAGCCACCCCAGATGTGGGGGAGGGGGGGCAGGGAAAGAAAGAGCTGCTCGTCGTTGATTGGCCAGCTGGGAATTCCTGAAGAGTCCGGAATTCACACGTCTTGACCCCCCCCCCCAGCAACAGAGTTGGAAGGGACCTTGGAGGTCATCTAGACCAACACCCCTGCTCAGTATAAGGAAACTTATTCTAGGGATTCGAACCACCGAACTGCCAACCTTTCTTGAGGATCTTAGCCACTGAGCCACCTGGATCCTGCACAGAGAGCCTAGTTCTTTCTACCTTAAATTTAGGATTTTAACTCTCCTGTCTATCTATTGTTATCTGTCGTTATCTATCTATCCTTATCTATCATCTATCTATCTACCTACCTACCATCTATCAATCTTACTATCTACCTATGGTTATCTATTATCTATCTACTATCTATCATCTATATCATTATCTATCATCTATCTAATCTATCTACCTACTATCCATCCATCTATCTATCTATCTATCGTTATCTATCTACTATCTATCTTTCTATCTATGGTTATCTATCATCTATCTACTATATCATTATCTATCTATTATCTGTCTATCTACTAATCTATCTATGGTTATCTATCGTATCAGATATATATATTTCATGTATTTTTTATTTTGTTTATGTCTTTGTGGATTTTTTTTTTATATTGATATTTGTGCTGGTACGTACGGGGGGGTCCTTCATTTAGCGACTGAAACGACAGCGACACGGACCAAAAGTGACTTGCGACCGTCGGTCTCACTTAACAGCCATTGCAGCATCCCCTCCCTCCCCCCCTTCTTGGTTGCGTGATCCAAAGTCAGATGCTTGCTGTGTATTTTATGACATTTTGCAGTGTCCTGGGGTCACGTCATGTGATCAAAATTCTGGCCCTTGGCAACTGACTCGTCTTTTTGACGGTTGCAGGTCACGAGATCCCCTTTTTGCGACTTTCTGACAAACAAGGAAGCCAGATTCACTTAACAACCATGTTACTAACTTAACAGCTGCAAGGAGAACATAGTTTTACCTTAAAAGTAGTACTGTATTTTCCGGCATATAAGACGACTGGGCGTATAAGACGACCCTCCTCAGAGCCATTTAAGGCTCGTCAGAGCCTTATGGGCTGGTCTGCCTGGTTACAGGAGAATGAGACCCGACGTATAAGACAACCCCCGACCGTTGAGAAGATTTTTGTGTGTTAGAAAGTAGTCTTATACGCAGGAAAATACAGTATTTTGTGTGATGCGTTGTATTGTGGACTGTTTTTATTTATTTATGTGTGTGTGTGTATGTGTAATGTTTGATGTTTTATTTACATTGATATTTGTGCTGGTACATACAAGTAGTCCTCAACTTGAAACAGTTCATTTAGTGACCAAAATGGCACCAACACAGTCAAAAGTTACTTACGACTGTTTGTCACCCTTAATGACTGCTACAACATCCCCACGATCATGTAATTAAATGCTTGTGAACTGGTGTTATTTATGAACATTTGCAGTGTCCCGGGGTCACGTCATGCCATCAAAATTCTGGCCCTTGGCAGCTGACTTGTCTTTATGATGGTTGCATTGTTCTGGGGATCTCGTCATCCCCTTTTGTGATTGTCTGACGAGCAAAGTCAATGAGGAAGCCAGATTCTCTTAATAACCGTGTGACTAAATTGGCAAGTGCAGTGATCCATTTAACAGCCGTGGCAGAAAAGATCCTAAAATGGGGGGGGGGGGGGGGGGGGAGGGGAATTCATTTAACAAGTGTCTCTCTTAGCAAGAGAAATTTGGGGCTTAAGTATGGCCATAAACGGAGGAGTCCCTGTGTAATGTCTTTATTTATTAGTGTGGTATGTCAGTGACTGCATGACCGCTGTAGAGGCCATATGCTAAATAAAATAAAAACGACTCCACCAGACCAAGCTGGATTTGAACAGCATCCTAAGCACATACACACACACCCTCAACAATAGGTGGGGTGGGTTTTTGTGAACTAATCCCTGCATTATATCGTGTACATCTTGACCCACGTTTGTTAACTTTGCCTTGTGAACACATTAGTGACCATATCTTTGGAATGCTCGGTTGGCTTTTCAGAGGGTGATGTTTTAATCCTTTTTTTCATACTACAGTTCCCAAGTATATAGGCATACCAATAAGTCCTCAACTTACAACCATTCGTTGAGTGACCATCTGAAGTTAGAAGATCACTGAAAAAAAGTGACTTACGACTGTTTTTCATAGAATATTGCAGGATCCCTACGGTCAGAGACACTTGGCAACTGACTCACATTTATGACGGTTGCAGTGTCCCGGGGTCATACAATCCCTTTTTGTGACTTTCTGACAAGCAAACTCAAAGTAAAAACTATGTCGCTAATGTAACAACTATTGCAAGAAATGTTGTAAAACGGGGCAAAATTCACTAAATGAATGTTTCATTTGGCAACAGAAATTTTGGACTCTGTTGTGATCCTAAGTCGAGGACTACCTTTATTTAAAAATCTGAAGTACTGTGTGGAATCCTTAGTTTTTTTCTGTGTTTATTTATTCTTAAAGGAATTAAGTCCTCCTCCCTGTTTTCCCCCGGTCTCATTTTAATTTTACAGGCAGATTCCCTCACCCTGTGCAGCTTTCCTTAGATTGAAAACAAAAATAAAATCATTTTTCGCTTCTAGTCCTGTCCAGATGTCGGTGATTGGATCTTAAGAAACCGACTCTTCTTTGTTGTTTTAATTCTTAAGAGAAGGAAAGCTTTTTAAAGCAGCATTGACTTCACTGGTTTCTTTTCCTTGCTTCTTCTTTTTTTAAAAAAATTAGATTGATATGCTGCCCTTCTCCGGAGACTCAGGGCGGCTTACAATGCGTTAAGTGTTAAGCCTCTGTGTTGAGAATAAAAACACAGAGTGTTGTCTGGATCTGAGCCTTTCAGCTCTTGCCTTAGAGGACATTCTGGTCCATAAGTAAGTTTACTGCCCGATTTGACTTTTTTTAAAAAAAGTTTAGAATTAAGTTGTTATCCCAGACTGTTGAGATTTTTTTAGATATGGCCGTTGGGTTTCAGAAAGGATGATGTGTCTTTCTTTGAAGCTAACCACAGGAAGTCAACCGGTAGGAGGAAGAGGCGCCAAAATGAGAAGTGAGGTGAGGTTACAGTTAGTTAGACATTAATAAGAGTTAATTGATTGACTCCAGCAGGCTGTGTTCACATACAGGTTAGCGCTCGGCTTACGACCACAATTGAGCCTACAATTTTTGTCGCTAAGCAAAACTGTTCTTAAGTGAACTTTGCCCCATTTTACAACATTTTTTTTAAAAAATTAGATTTATATGCCGCCCTTCTCCGGAGACTCAGGGCGGCTTACAATGCGTTAAGCAATAGCCTTCATACTTTTGTATATTTTATACAAAGTCAGCTTATTGCTCCCACAAACTGGGTCCTCAATTTACCTACCTTAGAAAGGATGGAAGGCTGAGTCAACCTTGAGCCTTGAACTCACATAATTGCAGACAGCTGGGTGTTAATAACAGGCTATCTAACCCGTCGAGCTATCTGAGGCTCTTCTTGCCATTGTTGTTAAGCGAATCACTGGCGTTCTTAAATTACTCGTGTGGTTGTTCAGTGAATTTGGCTTCCCCATTGTCTTTGCCAAGCAGAAGGTCGCGAACGGAGATAAGTGACTCTGGGACAAGATGACCGTCATAAATATGAGCCAGTTTCCAAGTGTCTGATCCCATGACCAGTGGGATGCTGCAGCGGACATAAACGTGAAAAACAGCCCAAGTCACTTCTTTTCAAAACTGCTGTAGCTTTGAATGGTCGCTAAAAAAGAATGGGTCGAGGATTTCCTGTATCTAGAAACACTCCACAGTTAGAATGAAAGCGTCCATGGACAGCCATGGTCCAGCTTCTGCTTGCTTTAGGCGGGTCCTATTACAGGGTTCAAGACTCTCGTGGCTTTTGCATGAGAAGATGCTAGAAATTTGGCATTTCAGGAAAACTGGAGTATGTTTAATATTAGCATTGGCACTAGATCCTCCAACCTTGGCAACTTTAAGACTTGTGAACTTCAACTCCCAGAATTCCTCAGCCACAAGTCTTAAAGTTGCCAAGGTTGAAGACCCCTGCTCCATGCTACGTAGCATATCTGACAGCAAAGGATAGTGAGCAATTTCAGTCCGGATTGAATACTTCAGGGTCTTCCCATGTGATGCTTCGAGTCTTTAAGTTTTCCATGAACCGTTACATGTCTTTCCCATGTAACACCTCTCCTGCGCGAGCTGCACTGGCTCCCGGTGGTCTTCCAGGTGCGCTTCAAGGTTTTGGTTCAAGGCTTTAAAGCGCTCCATGGCTTAGGACCTGGTTATTTACGGGACTGCCTACTACCACCAATAGCCTCGCACCGGCCGGTGCGCTCCCATAGAGAGGGGCTCCTCCGGGTGCCGTCAGCCAAACAACATCGACTGGCGGCCCCTAGGGGGAGAGCCTTCTCTGTGGGGGCACCTACTATCTGGAATGTGCTCCCCCTGGAGATACGGAGGATTCCGGATCTGAGCACCTTCCGCCGCGCTCTCAAGACCTTTTTATTCCACCAGGCGGGCCTGGCCTAATCTTCTCCCTTTTAATTATGCAAATTTTAATTTGGTTTGAAATGATTAGGGTGTTTTAATTTGTCTGGGCCAAATTGTTTAATTTGATTTTATTCTGTTTTTAAATTTTGTTTATTTATTTTTACCATTTGGCTGTTCACCGCCCTGAGTCCTTCGGGAGTAGCGCGGTATACAAATCAAATAAAGAAGATAAAGAACCATCTTTATTGTGTATTTTGAGGGTGTCCCCTTGGTTTGGCATCAGGGGTGGTGGTGGTGGGGTGGTGATCCATCTCATTGTTATACAGTTTTAATGAAGAGTTCGCCCAATAAAAGCTTTGGGTGAATAGCGGGTGAAATTATCATTGAAGAAGTACGTTTAATGCTTGAATTGGAATATATCTTATTATTTAGGATTTGAGAGATATATGCACTTTTCCTCCAGGGGTTCAACACAAGATACATAGCACCTTCCTCAACAAATACAGTTAGTCCTCAATTTACAACCACAATTCACATAGCTGAGCAAGACAGTTAAGTGAAATTTTGCTTCATTTTACAACCTTTCTTGCCACAGTTAAGTGATTCATACAGTTATGAGTCTGACTTCCCCATTCCCCAGTGGGGAAGCCGGAGTGACTTAACAACTGTGGTGCTACCTTGCAGAGGTTCACTTAATAGCTGTGGCATGAAAGGTGGTAAAATGGGGCAAAATGTCTCACTTAACAACAGAAATGTTGGGCTCAATTGTGGTCGTGAGGACCTTGCCTGCAGCAAAAACCATGAATGCATTGCTTTGTTTGCACAACAGACTGCTGATTAATTTAAGAATAATGCACTCGGTAAATTTAATTTGGGGGATGCACAGTACATCCTAAATAATCACCTGGATAGGATTCAGGTGTTTGCTTAGTTTGTGGTCAAGCTTGTCATTTGAAATGTAAATACAGTATAATTGTTACTGCTAGGTCTTTACTGTATTAAGAAAGAAATGTTACAAACATTCCATTCTCAGGTTATTAACATGAAATTCCTACTAAGCAATCTCCCTTTTCAGAACAAGCATTTTTCCTCTTGTGCTTTTATTAAACAACAATAGTAGTGATAACGGTGGATATCTCTCAGCGTTATACTGACGCAAACAAATAAATTGTCAATTAATATTGCAGACAGTACTTGGCCAGGTGTGAGGGAGGGAATCTGGAACTTAGTATCAGGGACAAAATAAATTAATTTCATTTATTAAATTTGTTGTGGCCACCCATCCACTTAGACAATACTAAAAGTGATTGAAACAGCTAAACACACAGGCCCAAAGTAAAATAACCGGAACAATAAACCTTGCAAACATGATGTGAACCTCAGATACACCAACAAATACGTTAAACTTAGGCCTGGAAACAGAGACAAGTCATATGGCACGGGAGGGCAACTTCATAACCTCTGGACTTCAACTCCCAGAATTCCTCAGCCATCTGTCTCAGGAATTCTGGGAGTTGAAGTCCGTAGGTCCTAAAGTCGCAGAGTTGCCCATCCCTGTATTACGGGCTCTGGAACCCTACAAAAGTGAGCCCCATTACTTTCTCTCGGGCAGATGGCTGCCCCTGAGGATTCTTGAAAGAACACCTTTTTCTCAAAAAAAATATTGTTTTTAAAAAAAAAGATATTTGCATTGTTGTAAGCTTGCATGTTTCATCGTTGTACTGATGATCTGCTTTGTACAAAAGCTAATTCTGGGTGCCTTCCTGATTTTGTAATCACTAAGAAGACCCTCTGTGTCTTTTCACCAGCAGCAGTCATGTTGTTAAATCTGAATTATTATTTTTTTAAATTTGATTTATATGCCACCCTTCTCCGGAGACTCAGGGTGGCTTACAATGCGTGAAGCAATAGCCTTCATACTTTTGTATATTTTATACAAAGTCAGCTTATTGTCCCCACAAACTGGGTCCTCCATTGACCTACCTTAGAAAGGATGGAAGGCTGAGTCAACCTTGAGCCTGGCGAGATTCGAACTTACAGTAATTGCAGACAGCTGGAGTTAATCACAATGCTTTTAGTCTGCTGAGCCACCAGGCCCCTTTCACAACCAGATCCAGGGTAGTGCTTGTCAAGACAAACAGCACTCTTCACACAACCTACCAAGCATAATTCAGTTGTTTTCATTTAATTTTGTGTGAATTCAACACGGGGCAGAAGTGAGGAAGCATTTGCCATCTCCTCCTCTTTTTCCTCCCTAAATTTGTATCTAACCTTTTCTGACTTGGTTTCTAAACTTTTTTTTTGCCTCACAGTGGAAAATCGACGACAAACCCGTGAAAGTGGACAAATGGGACGGGTCAGCGGTGAAGAATTCGCTGGATGACTCTGCCAAAAAGGTAAAAAAAAGAAACCCTCCTCCCTTTTGGAATAGGTGGACTCCTCCCCCCAGTTCCGATGTCTTTCCTATTAATTCCCCCAGGCCTCCCTTGCTTGTTTTCGTGCTGGTCAGCTTGGAATATCTCTATGATTCTGTAGTCTATGTGCGTTCCTCTGTGTTGCTTAAGGACCCTCAAGCTGTTAATCTGCCTCCCTGACAGCCCCCCGTCACAACAAGCAAACCCTACTCCCTTCTAACACTGATAATGTTACATAGTTGGGTCATGAAATGTCTGGAAGAAAACAACCAAGTTCCAAGTACACCTAAGGACCCCACAGTCCTCCCTCTCCTCCTTTCTCCTCCTCGTTCTCCTTCTCTTCCTCCTCTTCCTCCATTCCACAAATCCCATTCCCTTATAGCACTGAAGGTGTTATCTAGTTGGGTGATGAAACATCTGCGAAGCATAAACAGACAAGCTCATAGAGCACCTAAGGACCTCATAATCATCCTCTTTTTCTTTCCTCCTCCTCCTCTCTGCACACCCCACTCCCTTCTACCACTGATGATGTTCCCCAGTTGGGTCACAAAACATCCGCAAGAAAACCGCCCAGCTCAGAGAGCACCAAGCCCCCCCCTTCCCCCATTCCAACCCTGAGTCCCAAAGATTCTCTTCTTATCAGCGAACCCCTTCCTTCCCTTTGAGGCTGCAAGCCCTGGGCTGACGTGGGCCCTCCTTTCCCAACCAGGTCCTTTTGGAAAAGTATAAATATGTCGAGAACTTCTGCTTGATCGACGGGCGCCTTATCATCTGCACCATCTCCTGCCTCTTCGCCATCGTGGCTTTAATATGGGATTACCTTCACCCCTTTCCGGAATCGAAGCCGGTGCTTGCCGTCTGCGTGGTGTCATATCCTTTTTCCACTGCTCCCCGTCTGAAAAGACAATTCCTCACTTTACATCCGTCACTGGTTGCTCAGCCCTGAGCTGAGTTTCCTGACTCAGTTTAGGAAACTTGCCAGGTTTAAGGAGAGCTGAGGTTATTACTTGGCACTAGCGATAACCTTTAGACTTATATACCGCTTCACAGTGTTTTTACAGCCCTCTCTAAGCGGTTTACAGAGTCAGCCTCTTGCCTCCAACAATCTGGGTCCTCATTTGACCCACCTCAGAAGGACAGAAGGCTGAGTCAACCTTGAGCCTGGTGAGATTCGAACTGCCAAATTGCAATCAGTCAGCAGAAGGAGCCTGCAATACTGCATTCTAACCACTGCACCACCGAAGCTCATCAGGAAGTCTGATGCTTCTGCCCATTTTGAGTGGAAAGAAAGCTGGTTTATCTCATTTATCTCTTTCTCCTGGAGTGTTCTCGTGGGCCGGAGTTGTACCTTCGGTCACTAAGTCTGCATTCATTCTGACCACTACAGATGGGTGGCTTCCGTTCCTTCAGATTTTCCATTTTGTTTTAACTGAACTTAATTTTGATTTATGCCCCGACCTAGCCACCCGTCTTCTTAACCAACTCTGGGTGGCTCTTAATCCAAAATTAAAACAACTCATCAAATCCTATTCAAACTATAAACAGATGAAACAAAGACTTGGCACCGAGTTACCCTTCCGAGGTGCCGTTCTCTAATTTTATCTCAGAGCTTGGGGCAAAAACCAGCTCTTCAAAGCTTCTCCAGGTGCATAGCATCTCTCTGATTTATGACTTCTCCTTTTCATGAAGTTGCATATCAAGTTGGAACTCAACGTTTTGCCCGAGATAGAGAAACTAAAGGTGAATTCTTCCAAGGGAATTTGGCTTCGGACCACGTCTTCTTGAAGCGAGGATGTGAAGCTATCTTTGGTTAAACTGTGGCACCAACCACTCCTTCAAGGCATGGCCCCTGGTGCATCTGATCCCTCATTCAGAAACATATATTTAGGTACCGGTAGTCCTCAACTGAACAACCGTTCACTTAGTGACTGTTTGAAGTTACAACAGCACTGTAAAAAGGAGTTACAGCCGGTACTTGCAGTAGTAATCATTGGAGCATCCAGATGACAGACAGGCTAGGTAGGTGGCTGGGTGGGTGGAGGGAGGGAGGGAGGGATCAAAGGATCAATGGATGAATGGATGAGCGGATGGCTAAATGGATGGATGGATGGATGGATGGATGGATGGATGGTTGGATGGTTGGATGAAGGGCTGGTGGGGTGGGTGGATGGAGAGATGGATGGACGAATGGATAGATGGGTAGATGGATGGATGGATAGATGGATGGATGGAACAGCTGCCTCTTGGAGTTTTGAGTGCTCTATCACTAGAGGTCTTTGAGAAAAGGTTGGACAGCCATTTGTCTGGGATGGTATAAGGTCTCCTAGTTTGGACAGGGGTTGGACTAGATCACTAGAAGACCTCCAAGGTCCCTTAGGATTCTATGATTCTGGTCTCTTTCTTTAACCTGGCCCAACGTATTTCGTCATGATGGGAATTTTGACCATCTATACCTCATACAAGGAGAAGAGCATCTTCCTTGTAGCGCACAGGAAAGACCCCACAGGAATGGACCCAGACGACATCTGGCAGCTTTCCTCCAGTCTGAAAAGGTAAACCCCCAAAACCCCTCCTCTCTCTCCCAGGACTCCCTAAAGTTTGCCTAGAAGGGAAAGGGTTACCTCGGGGTGGGAGGGTGGAATCAGGCCAGCTCCCAGAAGCCCAGGCATTGGCCTTCCCCCATGCAGAGACTTATGTTGAAGTTGTCCTCCACGGATCCAAGCGCAAAATAATTTGGATTGCAAACTCAGCAAAAGCGCTCCCACCTTTTCTCGAGCCACGGCTGACTGACCGGTCGTTAAGTGAGGAGTAGTTCTATCACCAGGAGGTCACCATTTAATTTAACTTAATTTAATCTTTTATTCTTTATTCTTATTTTGTTTCGTTTAGTATTCATCTTGTTTTTGATTTTTATTTTATTTGGTATTCATTTTATTTGTTATTGTATTTTAAATTTCATTTTATATTGTTTTAATTTTAATTTTAATTGTTAATTTTATAGTTTATTCATTTTTTATTTCACCTAATTTTATATTGTTTACTTTATGTTTTTATATATTTTGTGTTTTTATTTTATATCGTTCATTTTTTTTATTTTACCTTATTGTTACCTTATTTTATATTTTGTATTTTTATTTTGTTTTATATTTTATTCATTTTTTAAATTTTACCTTATTTTATGCTATATTGTTTTCTGTTATTTTTAATTTTATTTTATAGTTTATTCATTTTTTATTTCACTTTATTTTATTTTATACTGTTTTATATTATTTATTCGTATTTTTAATTTTATTTTATATTACATTGTTTTGTATTATATTGCTTTATGTTACATTGTTTTATATAGTTTGCTTCATTCCGTTGATTTTTGGAAAGTGCCCCCAGTGTTACTAGTGGCCCCTCCTGTCTGATGGACCCCCCTCCCTTTTGGCAGGTTTGACGACAAATACAGCCTGAAGATGACATTCATCAGCGGCCGAAGCAAGCAGCAGAGAGAGGCGGAATTCACCCGATCCATCGCCAAATTCTTTGACGGCAATGGGACCTTAGTCATGGAGACCTTTGAACCCGAGGTCTCCAAGCTTCACGACAGCCTCATGACGGAAAAGAAGCTAAAATAGGCTGCCGGCCATCTTCCCGCTTAGATCATGCTGAGCTTTAAAAGTCAATAAAGCAATCAAAGCCAGAACGTACCGCAACCTTGGTTTTGTCCTGAAACCCTCCCTCCTTTCTCTCCCTCCCTCCTTTCTCTCCCTCGGTCCATCCCTCTTTTGGGCAAAAGAGGATTTTAATTTAGGGTCTAGGTTTTGGGTCGGTTTTGCTTCCCTTTAGACCATGGATGTCCAGTCTTGACCACTTCTAAGACTGGTGGACTTCAACTCCCAGAATTCCCCAGCCACAGGGAATTCTGGAAGTTGGAAATCCCCCCAAAGTCTTAAAAGTTGCCAAAGTCGACATCCCTGCTTTAAGATCAGCGTCCTTGGGTGCCATCTGAGCTTGGCGATAATTCTTGCATTTTCTTTCATTACCAAACGAAAGCAACCTCACCTGTGTGCAGCATCCCCAACGCACTGCTGTCGTTCCCTGGTTGGGTCGTGAAACGTCCACAAGAAAATCACCAAGCTCTAGAGAGCACCAAGGACCCCCACAGTTCAACCCTGAGCTACAAACATTGTAAGGCTTCGATTCGCAAAGCAATTTTAGAATGGGAAAAGTTGAGCCTATTTTTTGGGGGGGTTAAATTTTATTTTATTTTTAAATTCTGCGGGCATTGTCAAACAAAGGCTGAATCTGGATTTGATTTCGGCAGGGAATGACTGTTTAGTTAATTGTGTTTTTCAATTATGTCTGTCGTTCAACCGATTTGTCAAAGTTCACTTTTCTTCTTTTTGATCTATTTTGGAGAGAGGGAATTTAATTTTGGAGGTTTGAAGATACTGGTGTTCCTCGACTTACGACCGCAATTGAGCCGAAAATTTCTTGTTGCTAAGTGAGACATTTGTTAAGTGAGCTCTGTCTCATGTTACAATCTTTCTTGCCACCGTTGTTAAGTGAATTGTTGCAGCTGTTAACTTCAAACGGTCAGTAAATGAACTGCTGTAAGTCGAGGACTGCCTGCAAAAGGAAAAACAGTGACGATTTAAAAAATATTTTCCATCTCTGCTTTGTCCCTTTTTTGATGCATTTTATCCATGCAGTTAAAAAAAAAAAAGAGGTGGAAAACTCTCTTTTGTTCCTTGCATAAACTGCCGTTTTCTAAAAATAGTGGGGGTTTTTTTTCCCAATAAAAGACAAAAACTTAACATGACAATTGTGGAATTGTTCGTGAGTGTGATACACAAGTGTTATCGTTTTTTGGGTAGATTACAATTCTAATCATTTCCACATGCACCCACACAGGGCTGATCTGAGACACTTGGTGAATATATAGGGATTTATAAGAAGTTTCATTCACAGCTTTGTTTTAAGCCCAAAGCTTTAATAAAAGCTATAAATTAATTATATAATCATAAATACTATAAGAATTTTTTTTTTAAAAAAGAGAGAGCCACTTCTGTGTAGTGGTTAAGGCATCAGGTCAGAAACTGGGAAGCTAAGAATGGAATGGAATAGGAATAGGAATAGGAATAGGAATAGGAATAGGAATAGGAATAGGAATAGGAATAGGAATAGGAATAGGAATATAATAGTTTTATTTATATACCACCCTTCTCCTGAAGGACTCGGGGCAGTGTACAGCCAATTTAAAAACATAAATATACAATATCATAGTTAAAATTAATTAAAATCATTAAATAGTTTGGCCAAATTCTAAAACCCCAAAATTTAAAGCCCCAATTTAAAATCATTCAATTTGACAGCCCCACCTGTCAGAACAGTAGGGTCTTAAGGGCACAGCGGAAGACCCGGAGGTCAGAGATTGTACATATGAGTTCTAATCCCGTCTTGTGCACAAAGGCAGCTGGGTGATTGAGCCAGCCAACTTATCTCAGCCCTAGAAAGGAGGCAATAGCAAATAACTTCTGAAAAAGGTAGTCAAGAAAACTCCAGTCTCTGAAAATCAGACACTTCCTCGGCTCCTACCAGAGATTTTGTCCTCTGAACAGCCCAGGAGTTGCCTCTGGACACTGGATTTGATTTTCAAATGGTTTGAAGCTGCAACATTTGTTAATTAAAAGTAATAATAACAACCCCAGAAGTCTTGATCTTGTATTGATGTAAAGTTCCAGTAATAGAAAACTGGCTGTGAATCCCTTCCTCCTCCTTCCTTTCCCCCCTTCCCCTTCCCCTTTCCCTCCTTCCTTCCTTTCTCTTTTCTTTCTCCTTCCCCTTGTTTCCTTCCTTCCTCTCCTTTTCCTTCGTACACCTTCCTTCCCTTTCCCTTTTCCCTTCCTTGTTTTCTCCCTCCCTTTCCCTTTGCCTTCTACTCCTTCCTTCCTTTTCCCTTCTTCCTGTCCTTTTTCCCTCCCTCCTTTCCCTTTTCCTCCTTCCTTCCCTTTTCTTTCCCTTTCCCCTTCCTTCTTTCCTCTCTCCCTCTCCCACCTTTTCTCTCCTCCTCCTCCCTTCCTTTTTCCTTTTATTCTTTTTTTACTTTTTCCAGCCACCCCCTTTAGTGCATAGTTGAGAAAGATCATAAGCCTTGTCCTGTTGGATGAGACCGCTGGTCCATTTCATGCAGCAGTCTGTCCCCCAGTTACCCCAAGGAAGCCCCCCATCTTCCAGCAGATGGCCTTCAGAGGCAGGTCTCTTGGAATCACACAGGTAGGCCTCAACCATAACTGAGCCCAAAATTTGGCCCCATTTTATGACCCTTCTCGCCTCGGTTGTTATCACTACAGTTGATAAATTATATAATCTGGTCACTAAGTGAATCTGGCTTCCTCCATTGTCTTTGCTTGTCGGAAGGCCACAAAAGGGGGTCACCTGACCCTGGGACACAGCAACAGTCTTAGGTATGAACCAATCGCCGAACATCCGAATTTTGATCACATGATCATGTAGATGCTACAAAGGTTGTAATTGAAAACGGTTATGTCACATTTTTCGATGCCGTAACTTGGAATGGTCACTAAACTGTCACTTTTAATCTTGTAAGTAGAGGGTTACTTGCACAGTCCACACCCTCCCTCCCTCCGTCCCTTTCTCCATCCAGTTTCTCTCTCTCATCCATCATCTGCCTGTCTGTCTATCCAGTGGTGAAATCCAATTTTTTTTTATTACCGGTTCTGTGGGTGTGGCTTGGTGGGCGTGGCAGGGGAAGGATACTGCAAAATCTCCATTTCTACCCCACTCTGGGGCCAGCTAGAGGTATTTGCCAGTTCTCTGAACTGCTCAAAATTTCCGCTCCGGTTCTCCAGAACCTGTCAGAACCTGCTGGATTCTTTCTTTCTTTCTTTCTTTCTTTCTTTCTTTCTTTCTTTCTTTCTTTCTTTCTTTCTTTCTATCTATCTATCTATCTATCTATCTATCTATCTATCTATCTATCATCTATCATCTATCTATCTATCTATCTATCTATCTATCTATCTATCTATCCATCCATCCATCCATCCATCCATCCATCCATCCATCTATCCTTACCCAGAAATTCCACCCTTGATTTATTTTTAAACTTCTCTTGCAACTCGGGGTGCTTCCCTCCAATTTGCTCCCATCCCAGCTGGGGGTGGGCATGAAAAAAAGCAATCGACTCATTCGAATGGTATCTCTGGCTATTATTTAATACATGTTTTTCTTTCTGGAATCTCGGAGCAATTCAGGGCTGAGAAAGCCCCAAGGGAAAAGCGATGTTGTCTTTCAAGGTGGAAACAGCTAGGGAAAAAAAGTCGTCGAACAAATCACATGATCCCGATTCAGATCCTGTTCGGGGTTGGATCTTTCCCTGCCGATCCTTCTGTGGACTCCTCAATCGATTCTGCGACCGATCCCTACAAACGGAGAATCTGTCACTCAAAGCAACTAGATAGAGAAAAGTGGACAAGGGGTACTAAGAGTGCATAATTAGACTTTAATTTCACCATTGAACAAAGGGATATTCAGAGTCAGTTACGGATTTGTAAATGGTTTTGTTCCTATCTTCAGGAATTGACCAAAGACCCAGAATCTGCCCTGAACTTCAAGCCCTAGCACCCCATTACGGCCCATTGCTCTGGACCTCCTTCCACTTAGTGACTCAAGTCATGGCAAAGATTTGCTAAATGAGCCATGGAGAAGCTTCCAGGTTTTGGGCCAGTATCTCCAAGTCTGGGGTTCTCCAGTCAGGACAGTTGGAAAGGTTCTCCTGCTGTTCTCCCATCCCGACGTGGAAAGGTGACGGGAGTCATAGACCGATGCACCAAGGTGGGATGATACCTTCAAAACTTTGGCAGTTTTCAGAAGCCTGAGCTTTTCAAAGGAAAGAAGCTTGGGGAAGACGATCCTTGAAGAAGGGATGGAGATACTCACAGTGCTTTCAAAAGCAGAATCCATGGGTTCTGGAGACACTTTCTGCCTGAGCAATCCTCCATACCTAATCCTGCAAAAGAGAGAAAGGTTGGTGAGACTTCCATCTAGCAGATCATGGAAGCCAAAGTTTTTGGCTCAGCGAAGATATTAGGCTACAGAAGTGTATTCATTGGTGGTTTCACCTCCATCTCTTGAAAGACCACTGTCATCCTTTGGCGGGGGTGGGATCTCTTGGCCGCTTGAGAGGAATTCTCACGGAGAAGATTTCTCAAGCTACAAGACCAGCTCCATTCCTCTATGTTCCGTTATTTATGAGGGAGTCTTCGGTGCTCCGAGAGCAGCCAAGTCTTCACATGGATTGATTATCTGCCATCAAGTCAGTTCTTATTGACCACTAATTTTCTCCATGAAGATCTGTCTTCAACCTGGTCCTTCAGGTCTTCCAATGGTATATCCCTCACCAGTGGTATTGGAACCATCTACGTTCTGTTGGTCCTCCACTTCTCTTCCTTTCAACTTTCCTAGACTTATGGACTTCTCCTTATGGACTATGGATAGTTGGGTCTTGATATCCTGTGTCCAAAGTAAGATAAATTGAGCCTGGTCATTCATGCCTAGAGGTGGAGCTCTGGCCTCACAATCAGTAGGCTGTGAATTCAATCCTAGGTAAGGCAGATATTTTTCTCTCTGGGCACAATAAGAATATATCTGTTGAACAAAACTCTGCATTGGCAACAGGAAGGGCATCTGGCCAGTAAAAATTCTGCTAGCTCCGTTCAGTTGCCTAGACGCCATCCCACAAGGGATTATGGGATTGTTAAATGATGATGATGATGACTCATGCCTTGAGTGAGACTTCTGGATTGATTTCACCCATAATTCATTGATTTTCCTGGCTGTCCATGGTCTTCTCATGAGTCTCCTCCAACCCCAAAGACCAAAACCCTCCATCTTCTTCCTCTCCTACTTCTTCAGAGTCCAACCTTCACGTCCATAGAATGTCCCAGAGAAGACTGCAAAGAATAGCTTGTCTTCTTCTGATCTTTGGTGGCATAGACACCGTTGGATATCTGAGCATCTCCTCCAAGCATCTTCTTCAAAACTATTCTGTCGGGTCCTAGTCTGTAGCCAGCTTCTGCCCGTCTCTTCGCTTTTCAATTCTAACCGTGGTTGTCTACCACCTAAAATGGAAAGCCATTTGTATTTGGTTCTTTGCCTACCCTTCGATCAGCAGTCTGTGGGGTGGGACCATGTTCCTCCAGTCCTTCTGAAATGGATGAGGCAAGAAGAGATGCTCAGGCCTCCAAGTTGTGGCGCTTTTGAGACGGAAGAGAGAAAGAATTGGGAAAAACCCATTTTGTTCTCATCCTGCTTCTCAGCAAAACCGCCACAATCGCTTCCCCTTCTTCTCAACGCTGACCTCTTGAGACAAGGAAGAATGTTTTGGACCAGGATTTTTTTGACCTAAACTCCCTTAACAAGCAGGAGGCAGGAATTACTGTCAAAACAGTAATTGACAGTAATTGCCCCACAAACTGAGGACCCAGTTTGTGGGGGCAATAAGCTGACTTTGTATAAATATACAAAAGTATGAAGGCTATTGCTTAACGCATTGTAAGCCGCCCTGAGTCTCCGGAGAAGGGCGGCATATAAATCAAATTAAAAAAAAAAAATAAAATTAAAAAAAAACCTCTTTTATTTACACGACTGTGAATTACGTTCATTCACAGTCAGCAAGGTTTGTCCAAACAGTTTTGCAAAGGAATATTTATCAACACAAACCTTATCTCGCTTGGCAAGCTGCCACGTAACTTGTTTCCCACTGCAGTACAAGGCCAAACTTGGCACAGAGTCTCTCAGAGTCATGGAATGAACAAATTGTTTCCTGCCAAAGCCCACTCCCCGTTCGCTCCTTTTTGTTTCCTATGGGAGGGGGCCAATCACCTCCAAGGTGTGGCTTTACTCCCGAGTTGACCCTGCTTTCTGAGTTCTTGTCTTCTGGCAACTCTGGGAACAGGCTCCAGCTGTTCCTCTGCCTCAACTGCTGCCTAGCTCTCACTCTGCCTCTGACGCAGAACCCTCATCTGGCTTTCCTTCACCCCCCAGGACTGGCCCAAGTTCCTCCCCAGCCTCCTCCCTGTCCGACTCTGCTGCCAGCTCCACTGGCCACCAGTGGGCCACAACAGGTCCTACTTACCATACTGGTAGGAACTTCTTCAACATCACGGTGAGGGCCAGGAGAAGCAAAGCCACCCCGATAATCGAACCGAGCATTAAGGTTTTTCTTGATTCTGGAAGAGAGCAACAAAACAGGTTGACCTTCTGACCTCTAAGGTGACCCTCAAGACCAAGTGACAGGTAGACGCTCCAGCAGAAGAAGGCTCCAGAGTTGGCCTCGTGGTTCAACCTCACGCTAGCTTCCTCTGGTATTTTGGATTTGAACTCCCCAAATTCTCAGCAACAGACATTGCAGATATTCTTCATTCGTTTAGTGACCGTTCAAAGTTTGAGCGGCATTGGAAAAAAAGGAACTCATGACCCTTTTTCAGACTTACAACCTGTGGTTATGTGATCAAAATTCAGACACTTGGCCACAGACTCACATTTATGATGGTTGTAGCATCTCGGGGGGGGGGGGGGCACGTGATCCCCTTTTGCAACCTTCTGACGAGCAAGGTCAGTGGGGAAAGCCACATTCACTTAACAACCAGGTAACTAACTTAACCATTGCGGTGATTCACTTAACAACTTTGGCAAGGAAGGTCGTCCAACGGGGCAGAATTCAGTTAATGTCAGCCCTGGAAATCTTCAGGGCTGCCACAGCAAGGCCGACTGTCACTGTGGGAACGTGAGGAAGGGACACGTATGTCTCATTTAGCAACATAAATTTTGGGCTCAACGGTGGTCGTAAGTCGAGGATGAGCTGTAATGTGTTCGAATCCACGAAGCCCAATCTTGAGACGATGGTATAAAAGCCAAGGAAGAGAAAAAGGACCAAAAGCAAAACAAGGCCTGGGAATTCTGGGGTACTTACTCACGCGCTCGGGAGGCGGGCCACTGTCGATGCTCCCTCCGAACCCCCGGCCGCTGCAGTGAGGAGGGGCCCATCCGTAGCTGCAGTGACAATTTTTTTTGCTGTTGCAAACCTGAAATGCATCGAGTTCATGAGCAGCTAAGAACTGTGATCCCTTTTCTTGGACAAGAATAATCGGATTGTGGAGCCCTTGGTGCTCTTGGAGCTGGGTGGTCTTCTTGCAAATGTTTCACGACCCAACTGGGTAACAACATCAGTGCTAGAAGTGGGTAGTGTTTGTGGAGGAGGAGGGGGAGGAAGAGGAGGAGGACAACTACAGGATCCTTGGTGCTCTCTATGCTTGGTTGCTCTTGGGAGACGTTTTGTTATCCAAGCAGATAACAAGGGCCTGGTGGCGCAGCAGACTAAAGCACTGTTATTAACAGTTATTAACATCAGCTGCCTGCAATTACTGCAAGTTCAAATCCCACCAGGCTCAGGGTTGACTCAGCCTTCCATCCTTTCTAAGGTAGGTTAATTGAGGACCCAGTTTGTGGGGGCAATAAGCTGACTTTGTATAAATATACAAAAATATGAAGGCTGTTGCTTAACGCATTGTAAGCCGCCCTGAGTCTCCGGAGAAGGGCAGCATAGGAAGGAAGGAAGGAAGGAAGGAAGGAAGGAAGGAAGGAAGGAAGGAAGGAAGGAAGGAAGGAACATTCAGCTGCCTGCAATTACTGCAAGTTCGAATCTCACCAGGCTCAAGGTTGACTCAGCCTTCCATCCTTTCTAAGGTAGGTAAATTGAGGACCCAGTTTGTGGGGGCAATAAGCTGACTTTGTATAAATATACCAAAGTATGAAGGCTATTGCTTCACGCATTGTAAGCTGCCCTGAGTCTCCGGAGAAGGGCGGCATATAAATCAAATTAAAAAAAAAACAAACATCATCAGTGCTGGAGTAATGCTGTACCTCCCCTCCCTACTTGCCCTGATGAAGTTGCCTAGTTGGGTCATGAAAGGGGAGGTGAGCTAAAATGTGATTCCCCCTCCCCAAACTTTCTGATCCCTCGATCTCTTCTTGGAAGGTCAGCTCCTTGCTACTTACCCCCTGGTTGTTACACTTGGAAAAATCACAGTCGTAATTCAAAACTGTCTTGTTGACACACGATCGATTTATGCATATCTGGAAAAAAGAAACAATGGACGGCTGAGGAATTCCGGGAGTTTTTTTTTTTAATTAGATTTGTATGCCACCCTTCTCCGGAGACTCGGGGCAGCTTACAATGCGCCAAGCAACAGCCTTCATACTTTTGTATATTTTATACAAAGTCAGCTTATTGCCTCCACAAACTGGGTCCTCATTTGACCTTCCTTAGAAAGGATGGAAGGCTGAGTCAACCTTGAGTCTCGAACCTTGCAATAATTGCAGACAGCTGGATCTTAATAACAGGCTATTAGCCTGTTGAGCTATCTGAGGCTCAAGTTGAAGTCCCCCAGTCTTAAAATGGCCAAGGTTGGGGTGACCCCTTGCATAGGACACACAGGGACACTGGAGTGCCAGCCACTCTCTCCTCTCCTGGCAAAGCCAACTCCATTCCGGGCTCTCCCTCCGTGCTGTGTCCCCCTGCCCTCTTCCCACCGGGACCCTTCCTCCTCTGACCTTGCTGGGGCCACAGGAAGTCCCGTCTTTCGCCGTTCCGTCATCCTTTCCGTGGCCCTGCTGGTGAGAGATGACACTCCAGCAGAGAACGTCATCGATAGGTGTCTGAAGGATGGAGAAGCCCTGGGGAATTCTGGGAACTTTATGGACGTTAGTGCATTGAAGCCTCCCACAGGACACGTCTCTGAGAAGACAGAAAAGGAAGGCAGAATAGCCCGGATTGGCTTCTGGTGGCTTTTAGGAGCAGCAAAAGCCCTGTTTGGCTCGGTAGCTGATCTTCAGGTTGGAAAGAAAGGAAGCAGAGCAGGGGTGAAATTCTGACAGGTTCTGGGGAACCGGTACCGGGAATTTTGAGTAGTTCGGAAAACTGGTAAATACCACCTCTGACTGGCCCCAGATTGGGGAGGGAATGGGGATTTTGCAATATCCTTCCCGTTAAGTGAATCATGTGGTCATTAAGGGGAATCCAGCTTCCCACATTGACTTGGCTGGTCAGAAGCTGGCCATGGAATTCTGGGAGTTGAAGTCCACCAGGCTTAAAGTGGCTTAAAGTTGGAGACCCCTGATTTAGATGACCCTTCTGGCCTCTTCCAACTCTATCGTTCATGGCTGGCTGGGGAATTCTGGGAGTTGAAGTCTGTCAGGCCAAGGTTGGAGAGCTCAGCTTTAAAGTGCGTTTGGGTTGAACAGGGAGATTAGAATGAGATCAGCCCATCAAGTCCCAAAGCACCATCAGAATAACAGAACCACACAGTTGGGACCTTCGAAGTCCTCTAGTCCAACCCCTTGCCCAAGCAAGGAATCTTGTACCATTTCAGACAAATAGCTGTCCAGTCTCTTCAGTGTTGGAGCATCCCACAACTTCTGGAGGCAACTTCTGTTCCCCTGGTTAATTCTTCTAACCATCAAACCCTCTTTCGCCCTTCTGATGTGCCTTTCATGCAAGCAAGAAATGCTAGTTGGGATAACTATCTCTTTCCTCCAGGAGTCAATGAATGATCTTACTTTTCTGGGCATTTTTTGTATCCGGATTTATCCTGGCCGCAGTTACCGGTTCGGTCTCCTTGCAAATTCACTTCCTTGTAGCAACTGAGTGGAGCAGGTTTGGCAGCTAAAGTTTTGGACGTTGGGAAGGGGTGAGAGAGAAAACAGGAGAAGTCAAAAGTCAAAAGCAAATGGAGATGGACCAGGGGTGAAATCCAGCAGGTTCTGACAGGTTCTGGAGAACCGGTAGCAGAAATTTTGAGCAGTTTGGAGAACCAGCAAATGCCACCTCTGGCTGGCACCAGAGTGGGATGGGAATGGAGATTTTACAGCATCCTTCCCCTGCCACACCCACCAAGCCACGCCCACAGAACCGGTAGCAAAAAAAAATTTGGATTTCACCACTAAGATGGACCCAGCGTTTAGGCAGAGGTTCACTGAAGGTTATTAGTCAAAAATAAATTTCTGTTCATTTATAATCTTTATATAGATGATACAGATTTATCTATAAGCATTCTACACCTATAATATATCCATCATTTAAATATATCTATAAATGTGTAGTTTTATAGATTTAAATACATAGAAATATATTTCTGGCTTAGAAACCAGGAGATGGCGAGTTCTAGTCCTAGTCAGGCATCAAAGCCAGCTGGGTGACTTTGAGCCAATCACCAGGAGACAGGGAGTTCTAGTCCCTCCTTAGACATCAAAGCCAGCTGGGTGACTTTGAGCCAATCACCAGGAGACAGGGAGTTCTAGTCCCGCCTTAGACATCAAAGCCAGCTGGGTGACTTTGAGCCAATCACCAGGAGACAGAGAGTTCTAGTCCCGCCTTAGACATCAAAGCCAGCTGGGTGACTTTGAGCCAATCACCAGGAGACAGGGAGTTCTAGTCCTGCCTTAGGCATCAAAGCCAGCTGGGTGACTTTGAGCCAATCATCAGGAGATGGTGAGTTCTAGTCCTACTTTAGGCATGAAAACCAGTCAGGCAAACTTGGAGGATGAATGCCTCCAGGCCAGAGATGGGCTGGCACAGCCCACATGAATGCCAAACAGGTTTAGCAACCTTGGGGGTCTGGAACCCCCTCCCCGTCTCCATTTTGCTCTTCCATCGAGAAGACCCTCCTTGCCTTTGCCGAAGAACGTCTGGCAGTGCCGGTGGATATCCAGGCAGGCCCCCGAATAGCAGGTGCTGTCGATGCCACAGGGCATCCCGTTCTGCTTGAAGACATCCGGGGGGCAGCTTTCCGAGGTGCCCAAACAATATTCGTTCAGATCGCAGTCGGAGACAGCTTCCCTGCACACCGTCCCTTCCTTCAGCAACTACGGCAAAGAGAGACCCAGAGCTCATACACGGCTCATGCCAGGCTCCCAGGTGGTGGGAATTTAATAACAGAATAACAGAGTTGGAAGGGATTTAATAGGTCAGTGATGGCTAACCTTTTTGCCAATGTGCAGTGCCAATGTGCAGTGGGGTCACACGCACGCGTGCCCACATCCATAATTCTATGCGCCCAGCCAGCCCATGCTCCCCCCTGCTTTTGGCAAGTGGTGGCACGGTGGGCCTGGGAGGCCCATTTTTTGCTCTCCCCAGGCTCCAGAGCCTTTCTAGGAGCCCCTTAGAGAACCTCCGGAGGTTGGAAACAGTGTGTTTCCTGACTTCTGGTGGGCCCAGAAGGCCCGAAAATCAGCTGGCTGGCACACGCATGCGTGTCGGAGCTGAGCTCGGGTGCCCACCGATATGGCTCCGCGTCCCACCTGTGGCACTCGTGCCATAGGTTCGCCATCACAGTTATAGGTCATCTAGTCCAACCCCCCACCCACCCAAACAGGAGACCCTACACCATGTCTGAGCGATGGCCGTCCGGTCTCTTCTTGAAAGCCTCCAGGGATGAAGCTCCCACAACTTCCGAAGGCAACTTCGATTCCATACGGCTGATGGTTCACACGGTCAGAAAAATTATCCTTATTTCTAGCTTGAATCAATCAGTCAGGATAGCGCTGGAAGGGACCTTGGAGGTCATCTAGTCCAACCCCCCCACCCAAGCAGGAGACCCTACATGCGTGACGGCAAACCTATGGCACATGTGCCACAGGTGACACGTGGAGCCATATCGGTGGGCACACGAACGTTGCGTTAGCTGAGCTCCAGTGCACATCCACGCGCAAACTAGCTGATTTTCGGGCCTTCTAGTCCCACCGGAAGTGGGGAAACGGGCCGTTTCCGGCCTCCGGAGAGGTGGGAAAGGCCGCTTTCGCCCTCCCCAGGCTCCAAGGAAGCCTCTGGAGCCTGGGGAGGCTGAAAAACAGGCCTACTGGGCCCACCGCTAACCTTTTTGGTATTGCGGGCCAAAAGCGGGGGGAGGTCATGCGCGCATGCACAGGGGCACGGCGGGGCACTGAATTATGGGTGTGGGCCCACACGCGCGACCCCCTACGTGCGACTCCCGCTTTTGGCACGCGGATGGCAAAAAGGTTAGCCATTTATTTATTTATTTATTATTTAAATTTTTATACCGCCCTTTTCCCGAGTGACTCAGGGTGGTGTAGAGCCACAGCGAAACAACTTATATCACAAATTTTAAAAACAGTTTAAAACATATTAAATAATTTGGCCCTATATTAAAAACTCAGAAGCTAAAACACCCATTAAAAGTCGTTATTTAGCCAGCCCAGCCTGTTGAAACAGTAAGGTCTTAAGGGCCATCCCTGTTGTGGCCCCGTCCTCTGAGCCTATCCCATTGGAGGAAGGAAGCTCTGAGCATGAGGAAGAGGAGCCAGCCAGATCTCCCAGCCCCCCCCCCTCTGGCACCGTCTCAGATGCCAGCTGAAAGAGAGCAAAGTAGTGGGGAAACAGGTGTCTCAGATGAGAGTGAGGGAGAGACGTCATTCCTGGACGCACGTCAACGAAGGCGAGATAAGCGCTTGCAGCAGCTGAGGAGGCGTGCGAGGGAATAGACCTGAGTCACTGGACTTGAGTCACAGGACCAATGAGTCACTGGACCACACCCCAGAGACTATATAAGAGAGGGTGGTGGTCAATGATCCCTGTGACGAACAAAACTCAATCTGGTAGTCATTGTAGCCTGAAGGTGCTAAAAGAACGGATTTTGGCAAAGCTACGTATGTGATTTTCTTTCTGTGAACAATTAAAGCACTTGGCAGACGGTGTGAATATCGCTGCCAAGTTGGAGATAAGGACTGTGGTGTGTGCCAAGTGCTTCTTTAACCCTCGACTGGCGGTGTTTTTGTGGGTGTGTGTAGAGGGGGACAGATCAATCCCTGCCCTACATCATGTCTGACCGAGGGCAGTCCAGTCTCTTCTTAAAAGCCTCCAGGGATGAAGCTCCCAGAACTTCCAAAGGCAACTTCTGTTCCATTCATTTCATTGTTTTCACTGACAGTAAAAATCCCTCCTTATTTGGAGGGCATTTGCCCTGTGCACAAAAATGGAGAGAATATCTTCATTCCCACAACGGACGAATGGCTGCAAAAGCTGATGGACTTAGCAGAGACGGCTAAATTGGCCGCTTTAATTAAAAAAAAAGAAAAGAAAAGAATGCAATTCACTTCGTTTCCACTTAGAAAACACTTCTGGATTTAGTGTTTGAGGTGGGGGGGAGGAAAAATGAAATGTTGATTTTCGGTTTTAGGAAGGTTTGTTGCTATAAAAGTGGCTAGTATAGCGGTAATCCTCAATTTACAAGCCCAACATTTCCGTTGCTAAGCAAGAAAGCGGTTAAGTGAGTTTTGCCCTATTTTACGATCTTTCTGGCCACTGTTGTTAAGTGAATCGTTGCGCTTCATTTGAATCTGGTTTCCCCCTTGATTTGGCTTGTCAGGGAGATCGCCAAAGGGGATTGCGGGACTCTGGGACAGCTGAGGCCGTCATAAATGTGAGTCAGTTGCCAAGGGTCAAGTTTGATCACGTGACCGTGGGAGTGGGGACGTTTGAACAGTCGTAAGTATGAAAAATGGTCATAAGTCACTTTTTTTCAGTGCCATTGTAACCTTGGACACTACATGAATAGTCAGTCGTATGTTGAGGAATGCCCGTAAAGGTGAGCTTGTCACAGAAAGGCCACAACTGGCTTACTTGTGTCATAGGCCATCACGGTGTGACGTCATGGCTGGCCGTTTGCCATTTTAACCTGGTTTGTTGCAAACTCAGATGCTTATAAGTTGACGGTGACAGAAAGAAGCGAAGGTCAAAAGCACTTTAGGCCCCCTGGAGCTGGTCTTGGTCCCAAAGTCCTGGGCCAGGACAGCCCCAAATAGCCCCCCCTCCCCGCCAAACAGAGCAGACCCAAGACCTTACCTTGCAGTCCTGACAACAGGGTCCCTGAACACAGTTGGCACCGGGTATCAGTTGGCAATCGCCTTGACAGCAGCCGCTGGCTACGCATGCCTGCCACAAAGAAGGGGGAGGGGGCAATTAACTATTCTTGGGGATTTGGATACCTCAACAGGCCTGGGTACAGGACCCCACTGAACGCTCCCCGATCCCAAAAACTGCCCAAAAGTCAGAAAGGAAGTCAGAGGGATCCTTCCTTCCTCCTTCTTTGCAAGGTCGATGAAATCTTAATCCACCTTTTCCAAATCTGGAACTCTCCAGAGATGCTGGTGACCAGGTGACAATGTCACCAGTCAGTTCTTGGTTGTACTGGGGGTGGAATTTGGGTATTTGTGGACTAGAATCTCTGGATGGGACCAGGATTTTGGGAATCCTAGGAACGTGGTCTTTGGGACGGAGAGCAGGATCTGATTTCTAAGATGATCTTTCACAGATCTCTCAAAAGAGGCTGGTTGGCCGTCTGTCGGAAATCTACAGGGTGATGTTTCTCACCCTTGGCAACTTTGAGATGTGTGGAGTGGACTTCATCTCCCAGAATTCAACTTTAAGATTCATGGACTTCAACTCCCAGAATTCAACTTTGAGATGTGTGGACTTCAACTCCCAGAATTCAACTTTGAGATTCATGGACTTCAACTCCCAGAATTCAACTTTGAGATGTGTGGACTGGCTAGGGAATTCTGGGAGTTGAAGTCCCATACCTTAAAATTACCCAGGTTGAGTAATTTTGACTTAAAGAATAAGAGTCTGTAAGTGTCTCCCTTTTGTAAAAATAATGTGTATGGGAGTGAATGTGTCCAATTATCTTTGCCCAGGGCTGAGGAAATGGTTAGAGGGCAAGCAAGTATCCCCAAATGTATATTTGGGGGAATTCTGGGAGATGAAGTCTTCATATCTTAAGAGTTGCTAAGGCTGAGAAACACTGTCTAGGCAGATTCTCAGTTATCCTGGTTGCCCCAAAGGTGCTTTTTCTGGTTTTTTCTTTGAAGATGTTTCCCTTCTCATCTAAGAAGCTTTTTCAGTTCTCACTGGAACATGACTTGGTCTTTATCTCTGGACTTCAACTCTAGAGTCTGTCTCTCTGTCTCTGTCTGTTTCTCTCTCTCTCTCTCTCTTTCTTTCTTCCTCTGTCTCTCTCCGTCTTTCTCTCTCTCTGTCACTTTGTCTCTCTCTTTCTCTCTCTCTCTTTCTCTTTCTGTCTCTGTCTCTGTCTCTGTCTCTCTCTCTTAGGAACACGACTTGATCTTTAACTCTGGACTTCAACTCCAGAGTCTATCTCTCTGTCTCTCTTTCTCTTTCTCTCTCTTTCTCTCTCTTTCTCTTTCTTTCTTTCTCTCTCTCTGTCTCTCTCTCTCTCTGTCACTCTGTGACTCTTTCTCTCTTTCGTCTTTCTTTCTTTCTCTCTCTCTCTCTCTCTCTTTCTTAGGAACATAACTTGATCTTTATCTCTGGACTTCAACTCCAGAATCGCCGGATCGTGAGATGCGCAGCCTGTAAATTCAATTTTTACAAATAATAATAAGAAAATGAAAATGAAACTTGGCCTGGATGCAGAAGCTCCCACCTCCTCCGAGCCGCAGTCGCACTGCTCCCCGTCTTCCACGATCCCGTTGCCGCAAGTCTTTTTCTCAGTGACGACGTCCTTGGGCAAGTTCAGGAAGCAGTTTCGTCCTTGGTTTTGCAAGAAGGTGAAATAGGCCTCTTTGCTGCAGTTGCTCAGCCGGAAGCGCTCTCTGCAACAGAGTCGACGAGAGTGTCCTTGACTTACGACCATTCACTTAGTGACCATTCAGAGCTAGCAGAAAAAGAAAAGTCGGCGATTCTTTCACGAATGCCCTTTTTCCTTCTGATTTTCTACTCCCTTCAACATCTCCGGTTCGTCCGTGGGACGCTGCCTTCCGTCTGTCCTGTGTCATCCTCCCAGCAACCTTGCGAGGTAGGCCAGGCTGGCTGATAAACACCGACCCACAAGGTTGCAGGCTGGGTTTGCACGACTTGACTTGTGTGTGTGTGTGTGTTGAACAAATGACCCCTTTTCGTTGCAATCCTCAACGTACAACAGTCACTAAATGGTCAGTGAGGGACCGTTCAAAATGACACCAGGGCAATGAAAAAAGTGGCTTATGACCGTTTCTCACACTTATGACTGTTGTAGAGTTCCCACACTCACGTGATCAAAATTTGGATGCTTGGCAACTCGGCTGTATTTATGTCAAATTGTCCTGGGGGTCATGGGATATCACATTTGATGATATTTTGGTAAGAATAATCAATGGGGAAATCAGATTCACTTAACAACCGGGTTACAGATAGTCCTTCGCTTACAATAGTTCATTTAGTGACTGTTCAAAGTTACGACGGCACTGAAAAAATGACTTGTGACCATTTTTCACACTTATGACCGTTGCAGCATCCCCATGGTGATCAAAATTCAGATGCTTGGCCACTGACTCGTATTTATGACGGCCGCAGCATCCCGGGGTCACGCGATCCTCTTTTGTGACCTTCTGAGAAGCCAAATCAAGGGAGAAGCCAGATTCACTTAACAACCATCTTAACATCTGCCGTGATTCACTTAACAACCATGGCAAACAAAACGGGGCAAAACTCACTTAACGAAGGTCTCATTTTGCAACAGAAATGTTGGGCTGAATTGTGGTTGTAAGTCAAGGACTGCCCGTACTAACTTAACAACTGCAGTGATTTGCTTAACAGCCGTGGCAATGTAGGTCGTAAAACGGGGCAAAACTCACTCAGCCACTGGCTTGCTTGGCCCTGGAAATTTGGGGGGCTACTCACGCCGTGGTTGAATGCATGAGGCAGTGGCCGGCTTGGCTGGTGGAGTTGCATTCACAGGGCCGTCCGTCGTTTCTCGGCAGGTCATCGTGGATGAAGCCGAAGGCGTGGCCCAGCTGGTGCGCGGCGGAGACCCCGACGTCTGTGACGGACGGAGAAATCTGGGCACCGCAGGACAGGAAGAGGGACGGAAGAGGAGAGGCAATTAACCAGACCCAAGTGGAATCCGAGAATCACTGGATCCTAGGGCTGGAAGGGACACTGGAGGTCTTCTAGACCAACCCCCTTGGTCAAGACAGGAGAGCTTGTTCCATCCTTCTGGTCAAATGGTCCTCCAATCTTTTCTTGATAACCTCCAATGAGGGAACACCAATAACTCTAGGAGAATTCCCTCCATCCCTCTATCCATCCACCAATACAGCTACCCACACCCTATCATCTTTGATCTCTCTCTCTCATCTCTCTTTCTCTCTGTCTCTCTATTTCACACTCTTTATCGTCTCTCTTTCTGTCTCTCTCTCTCTGTCATCTCTCTCTTTCTCTTTCTCTGTTTCTGTCTGTCTGTCTTTCTCTCTCTCCTTTCTTTCTCTCTCTCTCTCTCTGTCATCTCTTTCTGTTTCTCTCTCACTCTGTTTCTGTCTCTCTCTCTCCTCTCTGTCATCTCTCTCTCTTCCTTTCTCTCTCTCCCTCTGTTTCTGTCTCTCTCTCACTCTGTTTCTGTCTCTCTCTCCTCTCTGTCATCTCTCTCTCTTCCTTTCTCTCTCTTCCTCTCTTTCTGTCTCTCTCTTTCATCTCTCTCTCTTCCTTTTTCTCTCTCTGTATCTCTCTGTTAACTCTCCCTTTCTCTTTTTCTGTCATCTCTGTCTCTCTCTCTCTTTATCTTTCTCTGTTTCTGTCTCTCTCTCTCTGTCTCTCTCTTTCATCTCTCTCTCTTCCTTTCTCTCTCTCTGTCATTTCTCTCTTTGCCATTTCTCTCTCTCTCTCTCTCTCTTTCTTTCTCTCTGGGGAATTCTGGGAGTTGAAGTCTACATGTCTTAAAGTCGCCAAGTTTGGAGAGCCCTGATCTATAGCAACATGCCAGTTTCAGGGATCTGCCTGGCACGATCTGAGCCCTCCAATCCCCCACCCTCCGTGCCCCTTTTCTTACTCTGACCACAGAAACGGAGATCTGGTTCTGAAGACACTCGGGCAATTTCCACGCCCTTGCGAACACGTCGTCTTGAGCGACATTCCTGCGAGGGAGACAACGCCCAATTCGAATGAGAGGTTCCAATGTTTCCTACTGTTTTTAGGTTTTTCACTGGTTTTTATGGTCTTTACCTGTTTTTGAAAATTTGAATAAAGGTAGTCCTCGACTTACAACAGTTTAGTTCAACTCACTGAAAAAAGTGACTTATGACCGTTTTTCACACTTACGACTGTTGCAGCATCCGCACAGTGACGTGATCAAAATTCACAGGCTTGCCCAACTGACTAGCAAAAGGGATCGGGCCTTGCCTCCAAATGGAGCCCCACTTGGAGGCAAATCCTTGGCTCAGTCTACCTGGCAGGGTTGTTGTGCATTGTGAGAACCGCTCCTGGCTGGCAGATGGTGTAGTGTGTTCACTGCAAAATTGGGAAGAGATGTATGCCCTTTGGGTGCAGTTTCCACCTTTTTAGAACTTCTTTAATTGGTTTTTCTACATCTTGCAGAGGGTTGGACTAGATGACCCTTAGGGTCCCTTTCGATGCCATCATTTTGGGATTGACAGCGGGAGCAAAGCATGGGAAAGATATTGCAGAACGATGTTGCCTGCATCCTCACCTCACCCGCCCACCCCTTGCAAAAAAGGAAATCTTCTATACCTCGATTTACGACAATTGAGCCCAACATTCCTGTTACTAAGCCAGGCAGTCGTTAAGTGAGTTTTGCCCCATTTTACGGCCTGTCTTGCCACAGTTGTTAAGTTAGTAACACTTTTTTTTTTAAAATTTGATTTATATGCCGCCCTTCTCCGGAGACTCAGGGCGGCTTACAATGCGTTAAGCAATAGCCTTCATACTTCTGTATATTTTATACAAAGTCAGCTTATTGCCCCCACAAACTGGGTCCTCAATTTACCCACCTTAGAAAGGATGGAAGGCTGAGTCGACCTTGAGCCTGGGGAGATTCGAACTTACTAACTGCAGACAACTGGAGTTAAATTACAATGCATTAGTCTGTTGAGCTATCCAGGCTCACTAAGCATTTTTAGGTGAATCTGGCCTCCCCATGAAGCTTGCCCGAAGGTCGCAAAAGGGCATCCTGTGACCCTGTGGCAGTGCGACCGTCATAACTACGAGTCAGTTGCCAAGTGTCTGAATTTTGATCACGTGACCATGGGGATGCTGCAACTGTCGTAAGTTAGTTTATTAAATTATTAAATTTGTATACCGCCCTTCTCCTAGTGGACTCAGTGTGACCTAGTGGACTCTAGTGTGAAATACTTTACTAAATCGTATTTCGGTCTGGAAATTTTGCTCCCCGTTGTGGTCATAAATCGAGGACTCCCTGTGCGTGGTAATGGTGACCCCATGTTGGGGCGGAGGGGGGGGGTCAGGCAAGGAAGAGAAGGACCCTGAATGCCTGCCTCTCCCGTAGCAATCCCCACATTCTCACGTGAATAACGTGGCGTGATCGAAATGGGTCTGGCCCTGAAGCTCGGAATTGGCGTAGCTGTGGAACGCTTGCGTGGTTTCCCCGAAGGATTTGCCGATGGGCAGGTGGTCCTTCCCGGCCCACACCTCCATCCCCGTCAGGACCACGTGGAGGCCGATGTCGTTGTACACCTGCCAGGGGAAAGGGAGGAGTCAGCGTTCTCTTACCTGGAAGAGGGGAGTCACTCTGGAGACGGACGGACGCCTGATGGCAAAGGTGGGGGACCAGGGGACATTTTAGGACTTTTGCCCCCAACTCCCAGAATTCTCCAGTTCCCAGAAAAGATTGTTTGTCTGGGATGTCATAAGGTCTCCAGCCTTCAGGGTCTGGGAGTTGGACTCCCTTCCATTCTTGGAGCCAGGTAGATAAGACACATATAAAGACAGATTAAATAGAGAGGGAGGGAGGAAGGTAGATAGATAGGTGAGTGAATGGATGGATGGAGAGAGAGATGGATATATATCAAATTTATATTTTGCTGATAAAGAAATAAAGGGAGACTAGTATAGATCTATTTCAATCTATTTAGCTCTCATCACCTAGTTAGACCCTTACTTGGATTTGAACTTGGGCTATCTGCATATTAGGCAATTGTATTAACCTCTGAGCCACAAGTTCTCCTCCCTTCATCAGCTTGAGCCAGGGGAGGGATTAAGTGTTTTAATCTCTGCTGCGGCAGACCAGACGTCTCGATAGAAAAACACTATATATGTATGTATGTATGTATGTATGTATGTATGTATGTATGTATGTATGTATGTATAGATCAGATAGATGATAGATGATATAGATAAATAGAAGATAGATATAGATAGATGATAGATAGATAGACAGATATATAAATAGTTAAATGATAGATAGGTAGAGATATAGATAGAAGATAGATAGAGAAATATAGATGATAGATAGATATAGACAGATAGACAGATAAATAGATAAATGATAAATAGATAAATATAGATGATAAATAGATGGACAGACAGATAGATAAATATAAATGATAGATAAATAGATAGATAAGAGATATAGATAGATAGCTATGATAGACAGATAAATAAATAGATAGACAGATGATAGATAGATAGATAGATAGATAGAAGATAGATAGATAGATAGATAGATAGATAGATAGATAGATAGATAGATAGATAGATATAGATAGTTATGGATGGACAGACGGATGGATAGAAAGATGGATAGATAGATAGATAGATAGAAGATAGATAGATAGATAGATAGATAGATAGATATAGATAGTTATGGATGGACAGACGGATGGATAGAAAGATGGATAGATAGATAGATAGATGATAGAGATAAATAGATAAATGATAGATACGGTAGATAAATGAGATAGATAGATATAGATAGATGATAGATAGATAGATAGATAGATAGATAGATAGATAGATAGATAGATAGATATGGATGGACAGACGGATGGATGGATGGAACATTGCCGTTGGAGTTCTGGGTTCTCAGTTGCTGGAGTCTCTCAAGAAAATATCAGACAGCCATTTGTCCAAGATAGCATAAGCCAAGGTCTCCTGCCTTGGGCCCCTGGGGGTGGACAAGAAGACCCCCGAGGTCCCTTCCAGCCCTTGGATTCTTGGATTTACTCACATTGTGAACCACGGAGACAATCTGAAGCACCATCAGCATCAGCTGAGTGACATTCTGGTTGGCCCACTGGAACTGAGGAAGGAGGAGAGGAGAACCTTCTCAGCAGTAATGTGTGAATGCCCACCATGCCAGATTCCTTCTGTGGGTCTTCCGAGGCCCCCAGGGATGGTGGCTCTGTTCCAGACCGACCCTTCCTGCGCCCCAGTCTCTGGTTTCAGGTCTCCCTCACTGACCCATCCATTGGGGCTTTTATTAGGAGATGATTAAGGTCATGCAGCCGCTTCTGGAGAGGCTAACCAGTATCTAACCTGGTTAACCTGGGGTGGTTACTTACCACAGAATGGTCACACACAGCAAAGTATTCTAGATATCTGGATGACACGTTCTTTCCAGGAAAGCGTAGCTGAAAGAAAAGTAGAGACCTTGGGTGGGAAGCAAAGGTAACTTGGGGACAATCACCAGGAGACGGTGAGTTTGAGTCCTGCCTCAGGCATGAAAACAGCTGGGTGACTTTGAGCCAATCACTAGGAGACAGGGAGTTCTAGTCCCTGTTTTAGACACCAAAGCTGTGGGTGACTTTGGGTCAATCACTAGGAAACAGGGAGTTCTAGTCCCTGCTTTAGACCCCAAAGCTGACTGGGTGACTTTGGTTCAATCACTAGGAGACAGGGAGTTCTAGTCCCTGCTTTAGACACCAAAGCTGACTGGGTGACTTTGGGCCAATCGCTAGGAGACAGGGAGTTCTAGTCCCTGCTTTAGACCCCAAAGCTGACTGGGTGACTTTGGGCCAATCACTAGGAGACAGGGAGTTCTAGTCCCTGCTTTAGACCCCAAAGCTGACTGGGTGACTTTGGGCCAATCACTAGGAGACAGGGAGTTCTAGTCCCTGCTTTAGACACCAAAGCTGACTGGGTGACTTTGGGCCAATCACTAGGAGACAGGGAGTTCTAGTCCCTGCTTTAGACACCAAAGCTGACTGGGTGACTTTGGGCCAATCGGCAGGAGACGGCAAGTTCGAGTCCCGCCTTTGCCAGCTGTGTGAGTTTGGGTCAGTCCTTCCCTCTCAGCCCAGCCCACCTCACAGAGTTGTTGTTGTGTGGGTGGGGAAAATAGGATGGGGGGGGGAGGGGGAAGTATAACATTCACCACCTTAAATTATTTATATAAAAAAACGCCAAATCAGTTGAATCCCACGCATCTTAAAAACTGCCAAGGTTGAGAAGCCGGGGCTCGGCTCCTGAACAGGAAGGGGAAAGGCTTACTATGGCGTCCTTGGTCTCTGGGGTGTTGACCATGGGAGGGACCCTCGGGCCCATCACTTCCATCACCGTCCCTCGGCAGGGGGTGTGCAACTCCGGAGCCTTGCGATAGAGGAGGTGCCTGTAGCCGGTGAAATTTTCGATGGGCTGGATGGCGTACATCAGGTTCCCAATCTGGATGTGTCCCCTGAGCATTTTAGAAGGAGAGGGAGCGTTCAGAAAGAGGGTCCCCCCGCCCCCCACCCACCGATGGGGGTCTTCAAAAAAAGATTGGACCACCGTGTGTCCTCGACTTACAACCATTCGTTTAGTGACCGTTCGAAATTCGAGTGGCACTGAAGAAGGAGACTGATGACCAATATCTGCATTCACGACCTTGGCAGATCGACTTTTGGACGTTGGCCAACCGGCTCGTATTTATGACGGTCGCAACATCCTGGGGGTTCATGCAAGCCCCTTTTGCGTCCTTCAGACAAGCAAAGTCAACGAGGAAGCCGGATTGCCTTAACCAGCACAGTGATTCACTTAACGACTGTGGCAAGAACGCTCGTAAAATAGGGCAAAAACGACTGCCTTAGCAAGACAAAAGAGGGAAGGAAGGAGGGAGAGAAGAAGGAGTGGGGGAGGAAGGAAGCAACGAAGCAAGCAAAGAAGGAAGGGAGGAAAGAAAGGAGGGAGGGAGGGAGTCAGGAGAAAGGAAGGAGGGAAGGAGGGAAGGAAGGAAGTAAACAAGCAAGCAAAGAAAGAAAAAAGGAAGGAAGCTGATGCCCTAATTAAATCATGAGTCTTGAGCCAAGCTTGAGCCAAACAGAGGAAGGAAGGAAAGGAAGGAAGGAAGGAAAGAAAGAGGGATGGAGGGATGGAGGCAGTTAGGAAGGAAGGAAGCCAGAAAGCAAGCAAGCAAAGAAGGAAAGAAGCAAAAAATAGAGGAAGGAAGAAGGAAGGAAGGCAGATAGGCGAGAAGGAGGGAGGGAAGGAAGGAAGGAAAGGAAGGAAGGAAAGGTGGGAGGGAGATATGGAGGGAGAGAGGGAGGGAGGGAGGAAGGAAGGGAAGAAGGAAGGGAAGAAGGAAGGGAAGAAGGAAGGAAGACAGACAGGCGAAAGGGAGGGAGGGAGGGAAGGAAAAGGAAAGAAAGAAGGAAGGAAGGAAAGGCGGGAGGGAGGTATGGAGGGAGGGAGAGAGGGAGGGAGGGAAGGAAGGAGGGAGGGAGGGAGGGAAGGAAGGGAAGAAGGAAGACAGATAGACATGTGAGAGGGAGGGAGGAAAGGAAGGAAAGAAAGGAAGGAAGGAAGGAAAGATGGGAGGGAGGGAGGAGGGAGGGAGGAAGGAGGGAAGGAAAGAAGGAGGGAGGGAAGGGAAAGGAAGGGAAAGGAAGGGAAGGGAAGTTCTTGCCTTCTGGTGCTTTGGAACATAAGCTGACCCCTCTTCTTTGAGGCACCTCCTCAAATACTGGAATAGTAAATATTTTAATGACTAAAACCCATTTAATTTTCTTCTGCAGCTGATTTCAACCCACTGTCTCCCTAGTGGGTTGATACCAGGGAGTTTAAAAGGACGTGGCGTTTATCCCACAAGAAAATGTCTGCTTTCCAAGGCTGGGTGAAGGTCTCTCAGGTGGGACTCCTGGCTCAGCCTCCGCGAATTTCACTTCTTCTCCAAATTGATCTGGCTTGCAACTTTCCAGGCTGAGGCAGCCTCGGCATTCAAGACCCTCCCTCCCTCCCACCCACCCACCCTCCCTCTCGATCAGGTCTATCTTTGCAGAAGACCGGACCCACAACTGAGCCGTTACCAAAGACCGTCGCAGGTGGAGATGACCACGTCCGAACTGGGCAGGTCTTCCACGTATCCACTGTAATAGCAGTCCACCTGCAAAGAGAGAAGGGGAAAAGGACAGAGAAAAGCAGCTCCAGGTGTGATTAGGGGGCATTTGACGGGGGGGGGGGCACAGAGTGGCAAGAGAGTTTATAATGCCTTGGTTAGGCCACACTTGGAATCCTGCATCCAGTTTTGGTCACCACGAGGCTCTGGAAAGAGTGCAGAGAAGAGCAACCAAGAGGATTAAAGGACCGGAGGCTAAAACACATGAAGGACGGTTGCAGGAACTGGGTAGGTCTAGTTCAATGAAAAGAAGAACCAGGGGAGACATCATAGCAGCCTTCCAATATCTCAGGGGCTGCCCCAAAGAAGAGGGAGTCAAGCTATTCTCCAAAGCACCTGAAGGCAGGACAAGAAGCAATGGAAACTAACCAAGGACAGAAGCAACCTGGAACTTAAGGAGGAATTTCCTGGCAGAGCAATTAACCAGTGGAACCGCTTGCCACCAGATTTTGTGGGTGCTCCAACACTGCAGGTTTTTAAGAAGCGACTGGACAGCCATTTGTCTGAAAGGGTAGAGAGTTTCCTGCTAGAGGAAGGGGTTGGACTAGAAGACCTCCAAGGTCCCTTCCAACTCTGTGATTTTTCGTTCTGTATGTTAGAAGGGACCTTCCTGAGTTTTTGGGAAAATGAAATGAAAGGAGGTGTGTGAACTGCTTTCAGACTTGCAAAACTGTTCTTTTTCGATTTATAATATATAGATATAGAGAGATGCTAGCAGAGAGAGAGAGAGAGAAAGAGAGAGAGAGAGAGAGATAGGACAAAGATAAAGAGAGAATGATAGATGGATGGATGGAAGGATGGATGGATGGATGGATGGATGGATGGATGGATGGATGGATGGATAGTAGGTATGTAGACAGACAGCATAGATAGATAGATAGATAGATAGATGGATGGATGGATGGATGGATGGATGGATGGATGATAGAGATAGATAGATAGATAGATAGATAGATAGATAGATAGATAGATAGATAGATAGATAGATAGATAGATAGATAGATAGATATAGATAGTAGGTGGACAGACAGATTAGATATAGACAGACAGATGCACGGACGGATGGACGGACGGACGGACGGATGGATGGTAGGTATGTAGACAGACAGCATAGATAGATAGATAGATAGATAGATAGATAGATAGATAGATAGATAGATAGATAGATAGATAGATGGATGGATGGATGGATGGATGGATGGATGGATGGATGGACGGACAGACGGACGGATAGTAGGTATGTAGACAGACAGGATAGATAGATAGATAGATAGATAGATAGATAGATAGATAGATAGATAGATAGATATAGATACATAGATGGATGGATGAACAGACGGATGGATAGTAGGTATGTAGACAGATAGCATTGATAGATAGATAGATAGATAGATAGATAGATAGATAGATAGATAGATAGACAGGCAGATGGACAGATAGTAGGTATGTAGACAGACAACATAGGTAGGTAGGTAGGTAGGTAGGTAGGTAGGTAGGTAGAGAGAGATATGGAGGGATGGACAGGTAGATTGATAGATGATGATCATAGACCGAGATAGAGAGGGGGAGGGGGAAGGGGGAGAGAAGCCCACATTTTATAACGGGGTGACTTACTCTTGGTTTTGGATGCTGGACAGTTTTCACTCCTTTTAAATCCAGAGAGTAAATAGGCATATTCTGAATGACGAAGGACCTGCATATGAAAAGACAGACCCGTGAAGGGATTTGCTCTTGGACTCAGCAACCGAATGCAGATGTAAGCTCCTCTTTGGCAGCGCAGTTGGCATGAAGAGGCTGCCCGTCCTCCCCCTCAAACCCCACCCCCGGAGAAAGCTGGCCATGACCACTTACCTCTGATAAAGGTGGAGAATCCTGTGAACGCCTTCGATTTTCATCAGGTAGGAAATTTCTTTCTGGAACGTACAAAGAAGCATGTATATTTAAGCCCTTGCCCTTCTGTCTCAATGGGCATGTCCCCCCCCCCCCCGAAGGCTTGCAATATGAGCCCCAAAGATTGTGGGGTCCTTGAGGCTGTTGCTCTCTATTTATACAAAATTGCTTGACCTGTCAGTCTTGGAGTAGGTGGGGTTTTCTTCTTGGCAGACTGCTTGATTGTTTGTCTGGAGTTAATCCCTGCTTATCTGGGTCTAGGCTGCAGAGCAAGCCACTCTTATAAACAAGGAGCAAACCCTACCCTCACTTGTACTGATGATGTTCCCTAGTTGGGTCATGGAATATCTCCAAGAAAACCACCAAGCTCAGAGAGCACCAGGGGGCACACAGGTCAACCCTTGCTGGCTGGGGATGTCGAAGTGTGAATCAGCCTCGTTCCCCCTCCCCTCCCCCCCCGGGGAAAACTGTAATTAATTAGAGGTGAATGGATCTTGTTTTCCATGGTGTATACTCTCCAAGAAAGAAAACCCGAAGTATACATTCTAAGAAACATTTTATTATTAAAATAAAAAACCTAGATAACTACATCTTTACTGGCAGTGATATCTCAGAGATGGACAAAGGATGAAGTAAATCAGGAAGTTAGAAAAGAAAGAATGCAGACATGCGCAGTAGCTCAGAAGTCACAAGACAGTCTTATCTTTGTTGATAAAGTTACCGTAATGCTCAGAATGGAAGCTCAGCTGGCAAATACAAATAGTGCAATGACAGGGGAATTCTGGGACATGAAGTCCACACCTCTTAAAGGTACTCAGAGTGAGAAACACTGTTCAAAGGAACCTCTTTCTCTACACCAGTCCTGATTTTGTCACAGTTGCCATCCACCATCAGCTCACAACCCATTTGCTAGCCATCCTCAAAGGGACTTGATATCTTAAACTACAGTTCCCATCAGCCCCAGCCTTTGGGAGCATCCATGGGTCTGTGATCAGAGGCGCTTCAGTGTATGTTGTCTGAATGGATGTGGGATGGGGAAAGGCCCTCTTAAACCCTCAAGGATTTTCCTTACTAGCCAGAGTCAGGCAGCCATTCAAATGGTGAAGCTCCATCTGGATTACCTTACTGAAGGCACCAATGGGCTGCTCCAGCAACGTGGGTACAGTCACTTCTGAATAAAGGTAGCTGGGATCTTCCATCGATCCTAGAAAAAAGGAACAAAAATGACCCAGTCCCAAGTTAGCATGGCAGAGGGGTGGGATGGATAGCCTCGGGAGGACCTCAGCCCAGTCACCAGCTCACATCCACTAACTGCCGTTTTTCAGAGTTGTGAGTAAAATGTCTCTCTGCCTCTTCTTGAGTCCGGCAAAAGAATAAACTGGAATGACACATGCGGATGGAAAAAACGTGGCTCTGCCTTTATGACTGAGATTGGACAAACATTTGTCTGAGATGGTATAAGGAGGTCTACTTGGAAAAGGGTTGGACTCGATGACCTCTGAGGTCAATTCCAGCCCTAGGATTCTATGAGATAGATGGATAAGTTATGATAGAATAGAATAGAATGGAATGGAATGGAATGGAATGGAATAGAATATAGCTATAATAGATTAAAAGATGACAGATACAGATAGATAGATAGATGGATGATTATTGATAGGTGATGGATGGATAGATAGATATAGATGATAGAAGGTAGATGATAGATAGATAGATAGATGATTGATAGGTGATGGATGGATAGATAGATATAGATGATAGAAGGTAGATGATAGATAGATAGATAGATAGATAGATAGATAGATAGATAGATAGATGATTGATAGATGATAGATGGATGAATAGATGATAAAGATAGATACTATAGATTTATTAAAAGATGATAGATAATAGATAATATTGATAGGATAGATTAGAAGGTAGAAGAAGATAGACAGAAAATGATACATAAATAATACGTAAACGACAGATGATAGAAAATAGATTAGATGGATGATAGACGGATAGACAGACAGACAGCTAAGACTGCCTGCCTCCTGGAGATATTTTGGGATCTAGAGGTCCAGGATTAGTTACAAAGACTATGCAAAGGGTAAAGCAGAAGCGGATTTGCTTCCTCTGGTGCTGGGAAGGCACTCTGCAGATGCTCAGAGGCCTCTCGCCCGATTTATTCCTTCCAATCCTACAAGCCAGTGGCACCAACTGGGGGTTTGGAGCAGGGCATTAGGGACCACGGAGCCTCCAGGGATGGACGGAACTACAACTCCCAATATCGCTCAACTTGAGCCTGGTTGCCTGGCTTCTGGGAATTGTAGTTCAGTTGCTCTTTGCCACCCACCCCAAATATTTCTACTCACCCAGTCTGAAGAGGACCCAAAGTAGCAGTAGCCAAGCGTCCAACATTGTTCACTTTCAGGGCCGAAAAGAAGGGAGACAGACCCCCCCCAAGGGTGCCCCCTCCCTCAATTCCTTCCAGTAGGTGCCCCCATTGTTCAGAGCATTAACTGCCACCCAATTCTACTTCTCAGCAGCCCTTCAAGCCCAAGATCCCACCTGATTGGCTCCCTCCAGCTTATGTCCCACCCCCGTAGCTCTGTCACAACGTGCTTCACAATTCCAGCTGCTGAGCACACCATCTGTCAATCAGCTATCAGAACCCACCCCTTTTCTCAGCCAGGTGGGAGCTCCTCCCCTTGGGCCACAATTGTCTGGGAGTTTCAGGCTCCGCCCCTCCAACGCCCCATTGGCTGCTGCCGGTGCCTGTTCTGTTTGTGAGAGGAGGAAAGGGAGGGACTGAAGGTCTCAACCAAGGCCAAAACTGACCTCCATGGTGGACACTTGAATGAACCTTAAGGTGGTCTACACACCTTCATTCGTTGACATAATGAATGGAAACTAGACCACTGTTGTTTCATGACAAGCCCTTGACCTTGATGGCTGAAGCTAGAATAACAGAGTTGGAGGGGACCTTGGAGGTCTTCTACTCCATCACCACCCCACTCAAGCATAGACCATTTCAGACCAAAGGCTCTCCACTCTCTTCTTAAAAACCTCCAATGTTCCTGGTGCCCACTCTGTGGATTTTGCAGGTGTCCACAAGGTGATGTCCAAGAAGCCAAGATGCTGGTTACCAAGGTATCTCAAGGAACATGAATCACACCTTGGTACCAACCATCTTGACATGTGGACCAGACGCCTTGTGGACCTCCCTGCTGGCCTTTGTGTTGAGAAGATCTCTCCTGAGAACTCAGTCTTCATTTGGTTTTGGGTCTAGGGCACTCACCCTCCAGGACCCCAGGTAGATGGACTAGCAAGAGGCACAACACCAGAGCAGAAGCTGTGTCCTTCTGATGGGACCCCATCCTTCTCCTCCAGCAGCCTCTTCTCTCAACAGCCAAACAACCAACTGGCCAAGGATGTTCCCAGTCTTTTCACAGATGGCCTTGAGTGGTGGTCCCATGCCATCAAGGCTCTGGATTCTCTAGACTGCCATGAGTTGGTCCTGGTTCTTCCAGTAGTCAATTTCCCTCCCTTCCTTCCCTCCCTTGCTTCCTTCCTTCCCTTCCTTCCTTCCTCTTTCCCTTCTTCCTCCTCCTCTCCCTTCTTCCTTCCCTCCCTCCCTTCTTTCCCTCCTTCCTTCTTCTCTCACCTAATCTCCTTCTCACTGCCTTTCTTCTCTTCTTCCTATCTTCCCTCCCTCCCTTCCTTTCCCTCCCTCCCTCCCTCCCTCTTTTTCTTCCTTCCTTCCTTCTCTCTTCCTCCCTCCCCTCCCTCCTCATTCTCTCTTCCCTCCCCTTCCTTCCTTCCTCTTTCCCTCCCTCCTCCTCTCCCTTCTTCCTTCCCTCCCTCCCTCCCTTCTTTCCCTCCTTCCTTCTTCTCTCGCCTCATCTCCTTCTTACCGCCTCTTTCTTCTTTCTTCCTATCTCCCCTTCCTTTCCCCCTCCCTCCCTCTTTTCTTCCTTCCTTCCTTCTCTCTTCCCTCCCTTCCCTCCCTCCTCATTCTCTCTTCCCTCCCCTTCCTTCCTTCTATCTTTCCTTCCTTTCTTCCTTTGCCCTGCCTTCCCTTGCCCTCCCCTCCCCTCATCATAAGCTCTGCCCTTGTCATCCAGTGGCCCGTTCTCCCAGTGGCCCATCAATTGCCCAAGGAAGCCCACCATCTCACAGTAGATGGCTTTCACTGCCATCAAGGATCATGGTAGATCTGGGAGTTGAAGATGGGTGGACTTCAACTCCCAGAATCCCCCAGCCAGCTGCTGGCTGGGGGATTCTGGGAGTTGAAGTGCACCCATCTTCAAGCTTCCAAGGTTGAGAAACACTGCTGTAGAAGTTCTCTGCTCTTGGATAAGATGGTGGTGATGGAGAAAGAGGAGAGTCTGGTCCAGTGGGGGCTCCTTTGTGAGATGCCTTGAGCTCTGGGGCAGGGGTGAAATCTAACATTTGTTACTACCGGTTCTGTGGGCGTGGCTTGGTGGGGGGGCGGAGTAATGTGACTGGGTAGGCGTGGCCAACTTTTTTTTTTAAACTTTTAAAAGAGTTTTTTCTACAACCTTAAGAGGTTGCAGAAAAAAATGCTTTGAAAAGCCTCTGACGATCCCAGCTGAGCCACAGGATCATCAGAGGCTTTTATTTTTTTTTTAACTTTTAAAAGCATTTTTTTCGGCCAAAGAAGTTGTAGGAAAAAATGCTTTTAAAAGTATAAAAAAACAGCCTCTGATGATCATGTGGCTCAGCTGGGCATGGTGTGTGTGTGTGTGTGCAGGGATTTTTGCTACCGGTTCTCCGAACCACTCACCACCATCACTACCGGATTGGGCGATCCGGTCCGAACCAGGAGTATTTCACCCCTGGTCTGGGGCTGTTCTCACTCATGCCCAAGTGTAGGGAACCACACAATGGGTTCAAATTATAGGAAGGTAAACCCAGCTAGACTTTACTGACACTTCATCGTAATAAGAGCCATTTAACTATGAAACAAGTTGGCCAGAGAGACAAGAGACTTCTCCTCATTGGATTTAAGGGCTTGGACAATGGCCTTCTGAAGAGGCTTCGATTTGGACTCCTCGGTGAGAGTAAAACAGTGGAGCTGATGGCCTCAGTGATCCATCTAACCTGAGAACGGAACAGAATAAAGAATTGGAAGGGACCTTGGAGGTCTTCTAGTCCAATCCCTGCCCAGGCTGAAACCCAACCATTCCAGGCAAACAATTGTCCAATCTCTTCTTTAAAAACTTCCAGTGATGGAGCACCCACCCAAGTAGTTCCTCTCATTAATTGTTCTCACTGCCAGGAAATTTCTCCTTATTTCTAGGTTGCGTCTCTAACCTCCTAACCTCTGATCTTCATAGACATATTTCTGAGTTCTGCTACTTGCCAGGGTTGGGTTATCGTTTGAAGGACATCTAGCTTTTGAACCATGGGTGCATATCTGGGCCCCACAGGTTAAGAAGGCCTCAGAGAAATGGGAACAGCTTCAGAAATGAACTTTGAAGATGATCAAGGGATTACAAACCAAAATTTTATGATACAGATGAAGGAACTGGCCGTGTTCAGCCTGAGAAGGGAAGGCCAGTCTTCAAATAATGGATAGGAGGCCCTGCAGAAGTAAAGTAGATGAAGCGGGATCTGCTAGATGACCACTGGATAACTTTCTATTCACTATATTCTAAAAGCAACTATATTTTGAAAGCAGGATATGCATCCGACTGGAGAAAGTACAAAGTCAGTTTAAAATCCTTTGATACTCTGAGAGGCCCCTAAACCTGTCAGCAGAGAGGAACAATTCTAATGACATATAGCTAAAGGTTAGTAAGACCAAGGATTACCACCTGGAAGAACTCATGCTTCAGTAAGAATTATAATTGTTTGGCAAGGATGATGTAAAACTTTAGTAATAAGGAAATGTCAATTAAATATAACGGATGTATGTTAACCATATCTGGAAAGTTGCTGTGTTAGCAGAATCCTTTGTTTGAAACAGTATAAAAACTGTGGTCTCAGAATTATCAAATTGTTCAGATTTTTAGGCACATAAACCTCTCTGAACCTATTGCGCAATAAACCTGAATCTATCTGACTCTATGGGATGTCTCTTATATCCTTTCTTCCATAATAGAAGAAAGTCAAAATCTTCCTCTCTTTTTTTTTGCATTTTTCAGGACATGGAATGAGGGATTTAAATTACAGGAAGATGCCTTCTGTTGAGGCAGCGTTTGGAAAAAATCCAGAATTTAAATCCCTCCTCGGAAGTATAGCGTCTATTCATCCCCACTAAACCCCACATTTTTAAATCATGGTTTGTTGATAAAGTTGGAACAGCTAGCTCCCCATAGAGCAATGATGTCTTGAAATACTAGTCTGGTGTTTAAAACACAGAATTGAGGATTTAGAAGCAGCAGAGATGAACCTGACGCGCTGGGTGAATCCCAGGCAGTGGTGGCTTATTCAAACTTAATTCATTAAGTTTGAATAAGTTTGAATAATCCATTTAACTATGGTTAAATGAATGCTAACGATCACAGAGAACCAGGAGTATGGTAGTCTTGGCTACAGTGACCATATCAATAGTTTTGATAAACAGGGTGAGAATTTTGTATTATTTTTTGATGGCTGGCTGGGGAATTCTGGGAGTTGAGGTCCACACTCTTCAAACCACATTAGATGTGGGCTTAATGCTTTCATTCATAAGGCAACAGCACCACCAAGTGGCCAATATAGTTCTTGCAGCACAAAGTCGTCTGCTTTCTGTGAGTAGCACATTTCTTCCATTCTTATGATCCCCTTCTTCGCGCTGCCTCCCCCCAACTCCAGACCTACCTGGACCACAACTCCCAGAATCCTCTAGCCAGGTTGCTCCAGGAAATCTACAAAGGTTTTTCCACCTCAAATAGTAACAGTAAAAGAGTTGGAAGGGATCTTGGAGGTTATCTTGGAGGTCATCTATGTCCCGTCTCCAACCTTCACTGTATAGCGAAGGTTGTTGAGTTCATGGTGACATACCAACTTCCACAATTCCTGGAGGAAACGGATTACCTTGACCCATACCAATCGGGTTTCAGGACACAGCACAGAAACGGCATTGGTCGCTTTGGTGAATGATCTCTGGCGGGCCCGGGATGGGGGCTATTCCTCCATTCTGGTCCTACTTGACCTCTCAGCGGCTTTCGATACCATCAACCATGCTATCCTATTGCGACGACTTGGGGGGTTGGGAGTGGGGGGCACTGTTCTGCAGTGGTTCTCCTCCTACCTCTCGGGTCGTACACAGTTTGTCTGGGCGGTTGGTCAGAGATCCTCCCCGAAACCCCTCACGTGTGGGGTGCCTCAGGGGTCGGTTCTCTCCCCCTTGCTCTTTAACATATGAAGCCGCTGTGTGAGATCATTCGTGGTTTTGGGGTTTCGGGGTGAGTTATCATTAGTATGCTGATGATACCCAGCTTTACATCTCCACCCCGGACCAACCCAGGGATGACCTTTCCGTGATGTCTAGGTGTCTGGAGGCAGTGCGGGTCTGGATGGGTAGGAACAGGCTCAGACTCAACCCCTCCAAGACGGAGTGGCTATTGTTGCCTGCATCTCATGGTCTAGTGGCCCCATCACTTTTGATGGGAGGGGAGTCGCTCACTCCCTCTGAAAGGGCGCGTAATCTAGGCGTCCTCCTGGATTCGCGGCTGTCCTTAGCGGACCATCTAATGGGCGTGACCGGGGGGCTTTTGCACAGGTTCACCTGGTGTGCCAATTATGTCCTTTCCTAGACAGGGATGCCCTCTGCACAGTCACCCAAGCTCTCGTTATCTCTCGTTTGGACTACTGCAATGCCCTCTACATGGGGCTGCCCTTGGGGTGGACTCGAAGGCTCCAGCTGGTCCAGAATGCGGCCGTGCGGGTTGTTACAAGAGCTTCCCGTTACTCCCGTGCTTCACCTCTTCTGCATGAGCTGCACTGGTTACCGGTGGTCCTTCGGATCCGCTTCAAGGTGCTGGTACTTACCTATAAAGCCCTACATGGCATGGGCCTGGGGTATTTACAGGACCGCCTTCTGCCTGCCTCCCACTGCCCAGTGAGCTCACATAGGACTGCCCTCCTCTGGGTGTCATCGGCCAGACAATGTTGGCTGATGGCGCCCAGGATGAGGGCATTCTCCGTAGGTGCGCTGACCCTCTGGAATGGGTTACCTATGGAGCTCCAGATGGCCCCCAACCTCCGCTCCTTCCGCCGAGAGCTGAAGACATGGCTTTTCCAACAAATTGGCTGATCTGATGGATGCTTTTAATCGGGTGGATTTTAAATTGATCGTCTTGTGTAGTTATTTGTTACTGTTTTCATTGTTTTAATTTCTGTAAGCCGCCCTGAGTCCTTCGGGAGAAGGGCGGCATATAAGTATAATAAAATAAATAAAATAAATAAATAATGCAGACTAAAAAAAGGGTAGAGTTGGGAGGGACCTCAGAGGTCCTCTAACCGAACCCTGGCTAAGGTTGGGATGATGCCCTGTGGAGATGACGCACACCACCAGGAAGGCTGTGAGCTCCACGTCTGAACGCTTGAAAAGAAGGGAATTTCAGTCATTATTTCCCACACAAGAATAGGACATCAGAACACCAAGGTTTTCACATCCCACAGTGTTCCTATAAGACCCCAATGGTCAAGGACGACCTACAACTGAATAAGTAATACTCCTCTGAACTGAATTCAATGGCATTTAAATGCAAGTAATTTTTTTGCAGTTGCAAGAGCCTGGTAGCTCAGCAGACTAAAAGCACTGTGATTAACACCAGCTGTCTGCAATTACTGTAAGTTCGAATCTCACCAGGCTCAAGGTTGACTCAGCCTTCCATCCTTTCTAAGGTGGGTAAATTGAGGACCCAGTTTGTGGGGGCAATAAGCTGACTTTGTATAAATATACAAAAGTAGGAAGGCTGTTGCTTAACGCATTGTAAGCCGCCCTGAGTCTCCGGAGAAGAGCGGCATATAAATCAAATTTAAAAAAAAAGTGGTGAAGAGCAGAATGAATTCTTAAATAAATACAGTTTCAACATTCCACAAAAACAGATTTTTTCACATTGCAAAGTTTGGGGATTTGAGCTGATCCTGCCTGCCTGCAAAATCTACCCCTTTTTTTCTGTTAAAAATAAAATAAAATAAAAATAAAACAGAGACATTTAGACGTTTGCATATGAAATTTATTGGAAAAGAAAATACTCGGTATTCCCTTTTGCCGAAACCCCTAAAACCAGAAGAGTCAACGACTGTAAGAAAAGACGAAAGAAACCTGCAGAGAATTTTTTTTTTCACACGCACGCCAATATTTATATCCCTGTCAAATGAAACCTTCTTTTTCTTTTTCAACAGGGTTTCCACCGAAAAGTGGCTTTGTTTCCACAGAGCTGGACAACCCGGCTTGAGCAAAGTTAAAAAGCTCGGCTCTTTCGAACAGAATCTGTAGATAGATATGTACATATATATATTTATATATACACACACACACACACACACGCACATACATTAGGCGTACACACGCACACAGGAGAGAAAGTGTGAATCACATACACACCCACGTTAAAACCAGAAAGGGCTGAGCTGAAACAGGGGGAACCTGTGTAGCCCAAAAACACGTCGGTTGCTACTCAAATCTGTAGTTATAGCAGTGTTTATTGACCGTGGCTCCTTTAAGATGGGTGGACTTCAACTCCCAGAATTCCCCAGCCAGCAACGCTGGCTGGGGAATTCTGGGAGTTGAAGTCCACCCATCTTAAAGGAGCCACGGTCAATAAACACTGTTCTAAAGATAAATATTTGGCCATTCGCAACTCGAAAGGGGAGGGGAAATCTGTTGCAATCCGTGAGTAAGCCCTGCACAATTCTTGGGAGCCCTTACTTGATTGTGAGCATGAGAGAGAAATTATTTTTTTTTTCTTTTAAAAAAACGACCCGTTTTTCTAAGATTTAAGAGAAGTTGGCAGTGATGAAAGAACCTCTGCAAAGCGAGAGCCAGCCGAAGCCAAACCTCAGCCTCCGTAGGCACACACCAGCTATGATTGCAGGGTTGGGGATGCAAACTCGAACCCGGTACCCACGTCAAAGCCCAAAGGAAGTTAAAAAAAAAGAAAAGAAAATTCAGCAAGGAATTCTCTTTGCCGCCAGCTAAACCTCGGCTGCGGAAAACGAAAGAGGTCAGAGATGAAATAATGGATGATTTATTAAATAGATGGGCTGACCGTCTCACCCATTTTAAGGTGATGCTTTCGATTCGAAATATGTCCCTTGAGAGATTCAAAATAGCCATCATTTTTAAACAGGCTACTCATGAGGAGAGTGCCCCACCCAGCTTCACCAGGCACACCTGGGGAATGAGACTTAAGGAGACGCCATGGGGAAGGGCATTTGTCGGGAACAAATCCTGAGTTCCCAAAGAGTTTGCCTTTAACTTGCCAAGAGTCCTTGCATTCCTTGTTGGGGTTCTGGATTAATTCTCTAGATCTTTTGCTCCCTGAACTTCTTGCTTGGCTCTTGTTTTGCCAAAGACATTTGGGATTTATTTATCGTGCAGCCTTGGTGCAGACAGCGCTGGGAAGGACTAACTGCAACCGGAGGCTGCTTGAGGTTTGTGTGAGGGTTTGTTTTCACTCTGCTCTGGGACTTGCCAGAAACGTGGGAGCGTTTGGAGCAATAAAGAAGTGATTTGAACCGACAGCTGTTTGTGTTATCTCTGTGCCGTGCCCTGGGTCACCGCACTTCTGGTGGACCCAGAATTTTGCCGGCAAATTTTGGTTCTTCCATCTGATTGGACATAGCATCTGAGAACCATCTCAGTCATCAAGAAGCCATGTGGGGAAACGTGGAGGAGAAAACGGGCCAGAACATGATGCAGTGCCTTCAAAACCCTGTAAGATGTTGAGCTGAGAAGGAATTTAAAAAGGGAGATTCCTTTGAAGGCCTAAATTAAATTCTTAGGAAGGAGGAATGTTTTGGTGAGCGAGCCCTAGTTCGCACAGACTTTTAGAAGATAGGTCACGTCAGTTGTGAAAGACCACAGTTGTTTCACAAAATGGCCCTCAGGCAGAACATCACTGACCCACATCACTGTCAAATGTCTGTCAAATACCCAAGAACCCACGTCCTTTGTTTCATGGATGGCAAAACCTTTGTCCAATCTGCTGTCCAGTGTCCATGGACTATATCATGGTAGGGTTTCATACAATACGCTGAATCTGAAACTCTGGGGAACCCACAACGGTTGGATTCCCACCATGCTGTGCTCCAGGCAATAAGCCATTCCTTGATATTATGGGGTCCCCTGGTTTGCAAAATGCCAGAACCAGGTTGAGTCACCAGGAATCCCATCCCCTCGGCACGTGTGTTGCAGAAATCCAGAGTCACACCTTTCCTGATTCTGGAATTTGTATTTACAAATAGAAATACTTCTTCTCCGACAGGGACCCAGTTTTCACCTGGGATTTCTGGGGAAGAGGAGACACTCAACAAAGAATCCTCTTTTCCAAGCGAGAGTGATTGGCAATTGGTTTCTCTCAAGCCAGGTCAAAATTACGACGTTGCATGGATCACAGGTAGTCCTCGATTTACAAGAGTTCATTGAGTAACCATTCAAAATTACAACGGCACTGGGAAAAAAAGTGACTTATGTCCATTTTTTTCACACTTACAACCGTTGCCATGGTCCCGTGATCAAAATTCACACTCGAAAGGTCGTAAAACTCGCCGAACAAATGTCTCCTTTAACGACAGAAAGCTTGGGCTCAATTGTGGCTGTAGGTCGAGGACTATCTGTATTCCGTCTTTACAAAGAGCACAAGCCTCGTTCTGGGCTCACCGCTGAAGGAACGATGCCCCCCCCCCCGCCTCCCAATCCATCCTCATCCTCACCTCCAGTGAGGAAGGCTGGGTCTGTTTGGATTTGGGGTCTTCGGGGTCCAATGGGAGACATCCAAGATCAGAGTAAAAGAAGAAAGTTTTTGTAAATTTTGCAAGGTCACCCACTCCGGTTGTTATGTCCCTTGCACTCCCGTTCCTTCCTTGTTCCTTTTTTGAGGGGCGCCAGGAGCAAAATAAATATTGTTGCATCTACTACCAGTGAGTTGCTTCGGGCTGACACATTCAGTTGGTAAACTGCTATCAAACGGATATCAAGAATGGCGCGCAAAAGCTTCAGCTGGAAGGCAACGTAGAAAACGTAAGGCAAATGAAGACACCGTTTCCTGCTGGAGTTGTGGCTCTCGATTCATAAACTCATCACAAGTTTGCTGCAGAAAATGGGGCAGTTTTCACTCTCGCTGCACACTGACGGTTGCCCCTAACCCATCTGGAGTTAAGGATTGTCCCCCCAAAAGCCAAAATCTGGCCAAGGATCAGATCCTTCAGCGCTGAAAGTGAGCTGGGAATGAAATGAGAAACGTTTTCCAGTCCAGTGGTTGAGAAAGGAACAAATGACTCAACAGCTGTACAATTGCAAAAAACACAATCCGGGCACCTTGGCTACACGTTACTATACTCACTGTGTCCAAAAAGAAGCTTGGCGGAGGAGAAATAATTGTCCAAGGGTTCTGGAGAAAAGCCACTGAGATTGCAAAGAATGGATGTTCTGGAGAAGTAAGTAAGTAAGTAAGTAAGTAAGCTTGAGATGCCGGATGAGGAATTCTGGGAGTTGGAGTCCACCTGTGGTCAAGGCACCTGTTTGGCTCTTCTCTCCCTGCACTTCTCCTGGCTTGACTATTGAAAGTTGGTGGAGTGGTTTCCTGACCTACCATGATGGGAATAGAATAGAATAACAGAGCTGGAAGGGACCTTGGAGGTCTTCTAGTCCAACCCCTGCTTAGGCAGGAAACCTATCATTCCAGACAAATGGTTATCCAGCATCTTCTTAAAAACTTCCAGTGTTGGAGCATTCACAACTTCTGGAGGCAAGTTGTTCCACTGATTAATTGTTCTCCCTGTCAAGAAATTTCTCCTTAGTTCTAAGTTGCTTCTCTCCTTGATTAGTTTCCATCTGTTGCTTCTTGTCCTGCCCTCAGGTGCTTTAGAGAATAGTTTGGCTCCCTCTTTTTTGGGGCAGCCCCTGAGATATTGGAAGATGCTATCATGTCTCCCCTGGTCCTTCTTTTCATTAAACTAGACATACCCAGATCCTGCAACCGTTCTTCATATGTTTTAGCCTCCAGTCCCTTCATCCTCTTTGTTGCTCTTCTCTGCACTCTTTCTAGAGTCTCCTCATCAACTGACATTCTCGCTCCTCCACCCACAACTGTTGGGGAAAAAAAATGGAAAATCCACCTGGTCTACTCTACGGTTCTTATTTCTCTATAAATATTTTAAGAGCAGTTCTCAGCCACCTAAATGTTGTCCACTAACAATTGAGTTACCGGGATTTAAAACTGGGTTGGGTTGATAGGTTGTAGTTTTGCACTACTACAAAACCATACAGATAACGATTCCTTGTTAGGGATGCATCCAAGTGTAGGCCTCCACAAGCTTCTTACCCCACTTGACAATGAAATATCAGGGATGCACCCAAGTGTAGGCCTCTACAAGCTTCTTACTCCACTTGACAATGAAATATGGGCAATATCTAGGGATAGACCCAAGTGTAGGCCTCTACAAGCTTCTTACTCCACTTGACAATGAAATATGGGTGACAAGGTGCCCACTGAAAGGAACAGCCACTTCTACAATAGAAGAACTTACTTAGATGACCTTCACTCATTCATCCGGAACCCTCCCTTCTAGCATTGATGATGTTCCCTAGTTGGGTCATGAAACAACTGTAGGAAAACAACTAAGCTTAGAAAGCACCAAGGACCCACAGCCCTCCTCTTCCTCCTGTTCCTCCTCCTCCTCTGTACAAACCCCACTTCCTTCTAGTGCTGGTGATGTCAAATAGTTGGGTCATGAAATGTCTACAAGAAGACCACCCAGCTCAGAGAGCACTGAGGACCTCACAGTTCAACCCTGAGCTACAAATATTTTCTCCTGTTGCTCGTAAAAGGGGGTAAAACTCATTTAACAACTGTCTTGCTTAGCAACAAAAAAAATTTGGGCTCAACTACGGTCGTCCCTTGAGGACTACCTGTATTTAGTACAAACTCACTTTCTAGATTTAAAAAAAGAGTTAATGGTTTTGTCAGATGTGGGATTTGCTAATTCAGAGCTTTGCATTCGTTCCTGCATTCGTTTGGTAGAATTTGGAGATGAAGTGTGGAGAAAATGAATATCCTGCAGTCTATTTAAGTTTCCAAAGCTGTTTTGGGTAGGGGGCAGCCCTCTCCCCCCCCACACTCCCCAAAGCTTCCTTACGTTTAGCGTCAGAAAAGGTGCCAAACCAGAAATGCGCATTTCTTGGCAAGTGGGAGACCTTCTAGGGGCCTTCAGAAACAGCATGTTTCTCCTCCAGAGAGAAAGGTACAGATTAGGGTAGGTGGGAGAATTCACAGGGGCTTTTTCCAAAAAGGCAACTGGATTTTCTTCTTCTTATTTTTTTTTTCTCCCTCCAGTTCTTCAGATGCTTTTTGGGATGAGAAGTGAAATGTTTTTGAAGAGGGAAATCCCATGAAAGTCCAGTTGCTTTTTTTGGGAGAAAAAATAAAAAAAACAACAACCCCAAAACACTTCTGGGATAACCATGGCTTAGAGGAGGGGGTCTCCAACCTTGGCAACTTGAAGCCTTGGAGGACTTCAACTCCCAGAATTCCCCAGCCAGCCTCGGGGGAACTTCAACTCCCAGAATTCCCCAGCTAGCCTTGCAGGACTTCAACTCCCAGAATTCCACAGCCAGCCTTGAAGGACTTCAACTCCCAGAATTCTCCAGCCAGCCTTGAAGGACTTCAACTCCCAGAATTCCCCAGCCAGCAAAGCTGGCTGTGGAATTCTGGAAGTTGAAGTCCTCCAAGGCTGGCTGGGGAATTCTGGGAGTTGAAGTCCTCCAGGCTTAAAGTTGCCAAGGTTTGAGACCCCTGGCTTAGAGGATGAAAAATCCCCACCGATGTGGCTGGCAAGAACGCCACACTGGGTCAATCAAGACCACAAGGAAGCCAGAACCAAAAGTTAAAACCGGGGCCACTCCAGAGCGAACTGGACCAAACCAAACTCTAAAATGCAGAATTGGGAACCGGAGTGAAATGAGTAACAAAGCGGAAGGGGAGAAGATGGTTTGCAGCAGGTTAAGTTCATGGCATAAATTTTTTTAAAAAGAGCCTGGTTGGGAGAGGGGGGTAGTTTCTTGTTTCCAAACTCAGACCCCCTCCTCTTTCCCTGGGGAACGGGGGTGTCAAAGTTGCACTTGTGTGTGGGGAGGGGAGTTAAGGGATGATTTGGGGGTCTCCGGCAGGCTTCATTCCAGCTCCGATTCCCCGTGGCCGTCTTCTCCGTCGAGGCACCCGTTCATCTTCAGCCCGTCCTTCTCGGCCATGGCTTGTAGGTCGTACTCCTCGTCCAGAAAGTCCAAGGAGTTGTTGCTGGGCAGACCCCTGAGCGTGAATTTGTGGGAGACTTTGGTCCAATGTTCCCGGTTACTGGCCACCCGCTCGTAAAGCTCCGACGACTTGGGGAACAACTCCTGAAGCAGCCTGAAAGGAAGACCAGCCGGCCGTCAGACCTCCCTGCGAGTCTACGAGGGGACTCGGATGAGAGAGGGGGGAGAAATACCCCGAGGAGGGTCTCCGGCTTGCCGAAAGCCGATAGAAGAGCCTCCAGGGACAGGAGCAATCTATCTGGGAATGTCCACCGCCTTTTGGGAACTGAGGGGGGGGGAGAATTCTTGAAGCAGCCAGGAAGGAAGACCAGTTGGCCATCAGATTTCCCTGCCAGACCAGAGAGGACTTGGATAGGGGGCAATACCCAGAGGAGAGTCTCTGGCTTGCCAAAAGCTGACGGGGGAGGTTCCAGGGCCAGGGGCAGTCTATCTGGGAATGTCTGCTGCCTTCTGGGGACTTTGGGGAGAGAGTTCCTGAAGCAGCCTGGAAGGAAGACCGCTCGGCCATCAGACCTCCCTGCAAGGCTAAGAGGGGATTCAGATGGGGGAAGGGGGAAATACCCCGAGGAGGGTCTCCGGCTCTCTGAAAGCTGAGGGGAGAGCCTCCAAGGACAGGAGCAGTCTACTTGGGAAGGTCTGCTGTCTTCTGGGGACTTCAGGGGGAGAGGGCTTGCACCCTCGTGTCCTGCTTGTGAGATTCTCCCACGCACCCATCCTGCACACCTTGAACTCGAAGGGAACCCCTCTCTGCATCCTGCACGCTTCCCCTCTCTCTGGAGAGGCCTCGCACGCACTCGTGGCCTGCTTGGGAGATTGCCTGAGGGACATAGAACCCCCTCGCATCCTGCACACCTTGGACTCCCAAAGCCTGACTGACAGACTCACTTGTAGATGGGCATGGCGATGTGCTCCATAAAGCTGATCTGCAGCTCAGGGATGTAAGCTTTTTCTCGGTCCATCATCTCCATTGGACGGTTGCCCATGGCTTTCTCCTAGAGAAGGAGAGAAAGACAGAGAGAAAGAGAGAGAGAGAGAAAGAGAAAGAGAGAGAGAAAGAGAGAGGGAAAGAGAGAGAGAGAGAAAGAGAGAGAGAGAGAGGAGAGAGAACAGAGAGAGAAAAAGAGAGAGGAGAGAGGACAGAAACAGAGAGAGAAAGAGAGAGAAAGAGAGAGAGAAAGAGAGAGGGAAAGAGAGAGAGAGAGAGAAAGGGAGGAAAAGAGAGAGAGAAACAAAGAGAGAGGAGAGGGAACAGAAATAGAGAGAGAAAAAGAGAGAGAGAGATGAAAGAGAGAGAGAAAGAGAGAGGGAAAGAGAGAGAGAGAGAAAGAGGAAAAGAGAGAGCGAAAGAGAGAGAGAGGAGAGGACAGAAACAGAGAGAGAGAAAGAGAGAGAGGGAAAGAGAGAGAGAGAGAGAGAGAGAGACAGAGTAAGGATCCCTTCTAAATTTCCGCCTGAAGTCCTTTGGGTAGTTCCTGGCTCTTTTGAGCAGAGGACAAAGTTGGTCAGGCCCCTGAGTTGTATATTCTCTCTCACTCAGAATAGAGCTGGAAGGGGTCACTTTCCCCAAAAGGTTCCCACAATTTTGGCCACCACTGTATAACACTACATAACCATGACAAGATAAATAATTAAAGAAATAAATACAAAGTTATTGTAAAGAAAGAAGCTAAGCTGTGTTGTTTTTGCTGTCGTCATGCTGGTCATGACGGAGGCTTAATTCCGACTGTTTTGCTGACGACAGCAAAAACAACATAGCTGATTACAAGTGGGAGACGCACAGTGGCCAGACTGATTAATGGCATAGAAAGGCAGAGATCTCTGTAATGGTAGTTTAATACTCTGGCAATGTCAGCAGGTGACTGACGAAAGCGTAGTAGAATAAAATTTTAATTATTTTAGTTCCAGAGTTCGCAGAATGTCTGCCTCTTACTTTACAAATTTCTTTCTTTCTTTCTTTCTTTCTTTCTTTCTTTCTTTCTTTCTTTCTTTCTTTCTTTCTTTCTTTCTTTCTTTTTCTTTCTTTCTCTCTCTCTCTCTCTCTCTCTCTCTCTCTCTCTCTCTCTCTCTCTCTCTCTCTCTCTCTCTCTCTCTCTCTCTCTCTCTCTTCTTTCTTTCTTTCTTATTTATTTTCTATACCACCCTTCTCCTGTAGGACACAGGGTGGTATATATAAATATACCTGGAACTCGTATTTTTAGAATAGTTTGTAATGCAAAGTTATGCATTTGGGATTTATTTATTTATTGTGCAGCCTTGGTGCAGACAGCGCTGGGAGGAATTATGTATAATATATGACTTTTTCTTATAACATATGTGGTTAAGAGAATATTAGCATCTGACTCGGTTATTTTATTCTCACGTACCAGATCACCCTGGGAGAAGAACTCCTTGTAGATCAGTTCCTGGAAAGGAAAAGAAAAATACGGATTGAGTGCAAGATGACAGACCCTCCCAACTCCCCAATCTGCACATTGTTTGGGGAAGGGGGAAATGTCCAGAGAGGACATTCACACACACACACACACACACACACACACACACACACACACACACACACACTCCTGTAAGCCTTGGACCTTCCGACAACTGAAGAGTGACAGGTATCTGTCATGATTTCCCCCAACCGGGTGCCTTTCTCAATGCCCCGGGATCTTACTCTGAGCTCTCCCAGACGGAGAGAAGATGGAGAATGGGGCAACCCTGGCTGGCATAGATGACCTCTAGGCGCCCCCAAGGACTGCCAGCAGAATAACAGAGATGGAAGGGACCTTGGAGGTCCTGTAGTCCAAGGGTCTCCAACCGTGGCAACTTTAAGACTGGTGGACTTCAACTCCCAGAATTCCTCAGCCAGCTGGCTGAGGAATTCTGGGAGTTGAAGTCCACCAGTCTTAAAGTTGCCACGGTTGGAGACCCCTTCTCTAATCCAAACACCTGCTCAAGACCCTGCTTGATGTTCCTCTTTCCCTTCTAGCTCTAATTCTATCTATCTATCTATCTATCTATCTATCTATCTATCTATCTATCTATCTATCTATCTATCTATCGGTTCGATTTATATGCCGCCCTTCTCCGGAGACTCAGGGCGGCTTACAATGCGTTAAGCAATAGCCTTCATACTTTTGTATATACCTGCTTAGTAGGGCTTTCGGCCCCCTCTAAGTGGTGTTCTTTTTTATACAAAGTCAGCTTATTGCCCCCACAATCCGGGTCCTCATTTTACCTACCTCAGAAGGATGGAAGGCTGAGTCAACCTTGAGCCTGGTGAGATTCGAACTTGCAGTAATTGCAGACAGCTGGCATCTAAGTGCTACTTTAACAGCGCTTTAGTCCGCAGCGCCACCAAGGCTCCCAAAGGGGCAGGGGATGTGGCTGGAAAGGGCAGGGGGTCTTTTGGCCAGAGAAGGTGCCGGTTGCAAGAGGAAGAGCTCCACCTTTCAAGGCGGCACCAAGGGGTCCAGGCCACCAGCCCAGGAGACTGGGGCTCCATCCTCCTCGGCTTCGTACTCACCGCGATCTTCCGGGTGGTTTTCCATCCTTTGGTCTGGTCTGAGAGGTCACAGGAGGTCATCAGAAGGTACAGTAGGAGGCTGTGATGCTGCTTGTTCGCCGGGTCGTAGCCAACTGCAAAGGGGGAGAGAAGAGGAGGAGGAGTAATGGATGAAAGGGAAGGAGAGAAGGAAAGGACGGGGAAAGAGACAGAGAGAGAGAGAGAAGGAAGGAAATGGAAGAGTAGGAGAAAATGTGGGAGGGAGGGAAGGAAAAGGAAGGGAGGGAGGAAGGAAAGAAGGAGAAGGGAAGGAGGGAGGGAGGAAGGGAAGTAGAAAGGAAAGGAGAGAGAAGAAAGAAAGGAAAGAAGAGAGGAAGGGTGGGTGGGTGGGAGGGGGGAGGTAAGTAGAAAGGAGAGAGAAGGAAGAAAGGAAAGAAGAAAGGAAGAGGGAGGGAGGGAGGGAGGAAGGAAAGAAAGGAGGGAGGGAGAGAGGAAAAAGTAGGAAAAGGAAAGATGGATGGATGGAAGGGAGGGAGGGAGGAAGAGAGAAGTAGGAAGGAAGAAGGAAAGAAGGAATGAAGAGGGAGGGAGGAAGGAAAGAAGGAAGGAAGGAAAGAAGGAAGGAAGAGGGAGGAAGAGAGGAAGGGAGGAAGGAAGGAAGGAAGGAAGGAGAAAGGGAAGGAAAGAAGGAAAGAAGGGAGGGAGAGAAAGAGAGGAAAAAGTAGGAAAAGGAAAGATGGATGGATGGAAGGGAGGGAGGAAGAGAGAGAAGAAGGAAGGAAGGAAAGAAGGAAGGAAGGAAAGAAGAGGGAGGGAGGAAGGAAGGAAGGGGAAAAGGAAGGAAGAAAAGAAGGGAGGGAGGGAGAGAGAGAGAAAAAAGTAGGAAAAGGAAAGATGGATGGATGGAAGGGAGGGAGGGAGGGAAAAAAGAAAGAAGGAAGGAAGGAAAAGGAAGTTAAGGAGAAAAGAAAGCCATAAAGAGAGAAGGGGGAAAGGAAGTATAATTGCCTAAATGTGCACAATGCATTTTAATTTTGTCTTGGTTTCCTGACTATCATATTGGACAGATCTGCAACCTGCCGGTTGACACAAATTCTCCTCTTTTTTTGGTGGAACCTCCTTTTTCAAAACAAAGATTGAGCGCCCGGCTTTCCCCACCGCGGGACCCAGGTTCCAAACCTGCCACCTAAGGGAACCTTCCTCCAAAAACAAGGGAGCGAATTTAAAGAAAGAAACGCCACTCAGATTTCTTTCTCCTTGGAAGCCGTTCTGTCCTTGAGAAGGTACAGGGATAATGCAGCCCGTCTTTTCACGCTTCATGCATTGTACTTTTTAAGGAGATAATAATAATAATAATAATAATAATAATAATAATAATAATAATAATAATAATAATAGGGAAAACGAGGGTGATTTTCAAGGACGCACAAAACAGCCCCCTGAGCCCCAAATCAGGCAAATGGATTCCGTGGCAAAGATCCAATTTTCTCCTTGTCAACCTATTTTCTGAAAGGCCATTTAAGATGTGACTTGTTATAAAAATAGACAGGTCGTCCTCGACTTACAACCACTAGGAACACGGTTGTAAAGCGAGTCTGGCATCCCCTTTGGCTTTGCAAAAGAGGATCGCATGACCCCAGGACACTGCAACCATCGTAAGTACATGCCAGTTGCCAAACTTCTGGACTTTGATCGTGCGTGAATAAGTCGCTTTTTTTCATGGCGCCGTTGTAAAATCACTTGGAACGGTCGCTAAATGAATGGTTGTAAGTCGAGGAATGCTTGCGATTCCACCCTGTCATCAAGGAGACAACACAATCGCAGCCACGGAGATGTCGAGAGCCGAGCTCCACTTGGGGGAGTCTATATCTGAGGAGCCTTTGAGTTGAAGACCCTCAATTAGAATTAGAAGACCCTCAATTTCAGATTAGAAGACCCTCAATTTCGGAAGGATGGGGGTGGGGGGGTGTCCCGCTTTACCGTCGGCCATCTTCTGCAAGTCTTTGAAGATCCTCAAGTGATGAGCGAGGTCGGTGGCCAGGATGATGTCCCTCATCAAATCCAGCATCCTTTGGTAATCCTGTGGGATCAAGCGGTCCCTGCTTTACCATCCTTCACAACTGGTTAGTCAAGAGAGGCTGCTCTGTGGCCTGAAGGAGGACACCTGACTTGAAGGCCTCTCAAGAGGTCCCAGGTAGGACTCCGAAACTCCATCCTCAGCTTGGAGAAGACCGGGGGGATAGTTTGGGGAAACAATTGGGTCTTCGGTGTCCAAAGACCTCCAGCCTATTTGAAAACTGGGTGTGAACTAAGTGCAGTGTTTCTCAGCCTTCACAACTTTAAGATATGGGGACTTCAACTCCCAGAATTCCCCAGCCAGAATGGGTGAACTTCAACTCTCAGAGTTCCCCAACCACACGTATGGATTTTAACTCCCATAACTCCCCATCTACCAGAGCTGGACTTCAACTCCCAGAATTCTCCAGTCAGCACAGAAGCACTTCAACTCCCAGAATTCCTGAGTCAGCATGGATGAACTTCAACTCCCAGAGTTCCCCAACCACATGTATGGATTTCAACTCTCAAACTTCCCATCTACGAGAGCTGGACTTCAACTCCCAGAATCCCCCAGTTCACCAGAGCTGGACTTCAACTCCCAGAATTCCTGAGCCAGCATGGGTGTACTTTAACCCCCAGAGTTCCCCAACCACATGTATGGATTTCAACTCCCAGAATCCCCCATTCTCCAGAACTGGACTTCAACTCCAAGAACCCCCCCCAGTTAGCATACCCAAGGGCCACCTGGGGAGGGGGACAAATACCAAAGAAGTCAAGATCGTATCTGTCCCCTGTGCCATAAAAACCCCCTGCTCCCTTTTTAAAAGCCCCCTCCCCAATTTCTCCCTCCCACGGATGAGGCTCGGCCTGCCCAGGAAGCCCACCTTGCGAGAGAAATGGTCGAAGATGTTGCAGCCTTGGGTGTTCAGGATGGCGATGGCTTGAGCGAAATGGTGTCGCTGAGACAAACGAAACACAACAGCGGAGATGTCAACGAATTTAGTGCATAATTGCGCTTCTAAATCAATCGTTTTGTGTAAGTGCGTATCGGGTTGTGCAGTGGGACACAGGTAGATCTCGCCTCACAACCAATTCTTGAGCAGCCTTTGGATGTTACAAGAATGCTAAGAAAAAGCTGTCCTCACACTTACAGCCGTCGCAGAATTCCCCCAGGGTCACAGGATCAAAATTTGAGGATTGGCATGTATCTGGGACCATTGCACGAATCACGGTTTACGACAAGGAAGGTCAAGGAAGGTGGGGAAGCCGGATTCACTTAACAACCATGTGACTTGTTTAACGACGTTGGTGATTCACTTCACAACAGTGGCCAAAAACAGTGGCTCTTCCATCCCAAGGACCGGCCCATAGATTTCCACTGCTCTCCTCTCCTCCGCCTTCTGCGCATCCTCCCATCAGGCACCAGACCCAGCTGTTTCTCCTCCTCCTCATCAGCCACCTTCAGACCTGGGGGCTGTTGACTCTCCATCTGAGGGCTGACGGATGGCCCAGGCTCTGCCTCGGTTTCCCTCTCTGTGCCAGCTCCATTCCCTCTTCCCCCTTGGAGCTCCCAGGTTGCCTTGATGCTGAGCCTGACTCCCACACCTCCTCCTCCTCCTCTGAGTCGGATGCTGGAAGGGCCGGCGACCGACAGGCCACAAGAAATATGATGGATTCACTACTCCATCTGTGTCTCCCAGCAGGGCCCCCTGGAGTTGGTGGTGGGGGGGGTTCAAAAGAATCAAGATGGCGGTGTTGATGTAATTAAAACTTTATTTGTATGTATGTATGTCTGTTTGTTTACTTACTTGCTTATTTAGAGGTAGTTCTTCGACGTATGGCCACAAGTGAGCCCAAAATTTATGTTGATGTGTGAGACATCTGTTAAGTGAGTTTCGTCCCGTTTTACGACCTTTCTCACCACGGTCGTTAAGTGAATCAGTGCAGTGGTTAAATGAGTCACACGGTTGTTAAGGGAATCTGGCGTCTTCATCGACTTTGCTTGTCAGAAGGTCGCCAGAGGAGAATCATGTGACCCTGGGACACTGCAACCGTCCTAAGTACCTGCCAGTTGCCAAGTCTTTGAATTTAGGTCATGTCACCAAGAGAATGCTACAGGGGTCGTAAGTGTGAAAAATGGTCATAAATCACTTTTAGTGTCATCATAACTTTGAACGGTCACTGTTGTGAGTCAAGGCTACCGGTATTAGTGACTGTTCTGTTCAGACCCAAGTTAATTCCCAGGGATTTTCCCACAAGCTACGGAGAAAAGGCATCTCGAAGAGACTTCAACCCCCCGGATTTTCTCTCCTGCTTGGGCCAAATTTGACCCTAGTTCCCATCTGGCAAAGAGTTCCCATCTCCACAAAAGATGGAGCCTCATGGGGTCTCCATCACGGCCTCCTCCTTTCGTTTATCGGAACGGTAGAGGGTCTCCTGCTTGAGTCTTGGACTAGAAGACCTTCCAGAAGAGGAGAGGAGAGGAGAGGAGAGGAGAGGAGAGGAGAAGAGAAGAGAAGAGAAGAGAAGAGAAGAGAAGAGAAGAGAAGAGAAGAGAAGAGAAGAGAAGAGAAGAGAAGGATGGACGAGAGAAGAAGGAGACGAGAAGAGAAGAGAGAAGGATGGATGAGAGAAGAAGGAGAAGAGAAGAGAAGAGAAGAGAAGAGAAGAGAAGAGAAGAGAAGAGAAGAGAAGAGAAAAGGATGGAGAAGAGACGGAGAAGAAGAGAAGAGAGAAGGATGGAGAAGAGAAGAAGGAGAAGAGAAGGATGGAAAAGAGAAGAAGAAGAAGAGAAGAGAAGAGAAGAGAAGAGAAGAGAAGAGAAAAGGATGGAGAAGAGACGGAGAAGAAGAGAAGAGAGAAGGATGGAGAAGAGAAGAAGGAGAAGAGAAGGATGGAAAAGAGAAGAAGAAGAAGAGAAGAGAAGAGAAGAGAAGAGAAGAGAGAAGCCAAGAGAAGAGAAGAGAAGAGAAGAGAAGAGAAGAGAAGAGAAGAGAAGAGAAGAGAAGAGAAGAGAAGGGTTGGAAGGGACCTTGGAGGTCTTCTAGTCCAACCCCTTCTTCAAGCAGGAGACCCTATACCATTTCAGACAAGTGGCTGTCCTCAAAAACCTCCCTCACCCACAACTTCTGGTGGCAAACTGTTCCACTGCTTAATTGTCCTCCCTGTCAGGAAATTCCTCCTTAATTCCAGGTTGCTTCTCTCCTTGATGAGTTTCCCTCCATTGCTTCTTCTCCTGCCTTCAGGGGCTTTGGAGAAGAGCTTGACTCCCCTCCCACTTCTTTGGGGCAGCCCCTGAGACATTGGAAGGCTGCTATCCTGTCTACGATTCTATGTTGTAGTTGCCCTCCTGTTCTAATACTAAAAATGGTTGACCCTTCTCGGCTACGGGGCTGGTCCCCGTCTTCCTTCCTTTACCTCCATCACGGATCCTTCAGAACTGTACAAAGCAGCCAGAACGGATTTCTGGAAGAGAAGGGAGAAGGGAGATCTGTCTCACTGGAGAGGTTGGGTATGGGTGAAGGAGACCCCCAAGAGGGAAGGGGGGGTGGGTGGTCCTTAGCCCAATGCTGCATCGAGCAAGACCCACCCTCATTCTCCCTTGCAGGGGTGGGAACCTTACCGATGCCACTTGAAAAGAATTGTTAGTGCCTCGGTGGTCCAAGTCGTGGCACATGCAGGAAATAAACAAGGCGAAGATTTCGATGTCTCTACGGGGAAGATAATCATAATCGTAAGTTTATTTTGTCCAGCATATATAAGATAACAGGTAAAAGTATAAACATCATTCGAATACATGAAAAGAGTAAGAATAAAAAAGGAATATTAGGACAGGGATAATAGGCATGGTGGTACGCTTATGCACCTTACAGACCTCTTAGGAATGGGGTGAGGTCAACAGTAGACAGTTTAAGGGTAAAATTTTGGGGATTTGTGGAAAAGGCTACAGAGTCTGATAGTGCATTCCAGGCATTGACCACTCTGTTACTGAAGTCATATTTTCTGCAATCGAATTTGGAGCGGTTTACCTTGAGTTTGTTATCTATTATTTGCTCGTGTATTGTTGTGGTTGAAGCTGAAGTAGCCATTGACAGGTAGGACATTGTGGCAGGTAATTTAGTCTGCTGAGCCACCAAACAAACCAGCCTGGTGGCTCAGCAGACTAAAAGCATTGTGATTAACACCAGCTGCCTGCAATTACTGTAAGTTTGAATCTCACCAGGCTCAAGGTGGACTCAGCCTTCCATCCTTTCTAAGGTAGGTCAATTGAGGACCCAGTTTGTGGGGGCAATAAGCTGACTTGGTATAAATATACAAAAGTATGAAGGCTATTGCTTCACGCATTGTAAGCCGCCCTGAGTCTCCGGAGAAGGGCGGCATAGGAAGGAAGGAAGGAAGGAAGGAAGGAAGGAAGGAAGGAAGGAAGGAAAGAAAGAAAGAAAGAAAGAAAGAAAGAAAGAAAGAAAGAAAGAAAGAAAGAAAGAAAGAAAATTCAGCTGACTGCAATTACTGTAAGTTCGAATCTCCCCAGGCTCAAGGTTGACTCAGCCTTCCATCCTTTCTAAGGCAGGTCACTGGAGGACCCAGTTTGTGGGGGCAATAAGCTGATTTCGTATAAATATACAAAAGGATGAAGGCTATTGCTTAATGCATTGGAAGCCGCCCTGAGTCTCCGGAGAAGGGCGGCATAGGAAGGAAGGAAGGAAGGAAGGAAGGAAGGAAGGAAGGAAGGAAGGAAGGAAGGAAGGAAGGAAGGAAGGAAGATTCAGCTGCCTGCAATTACTGTAAGTTCGAATCTCCCCAGGCTCAAGGTTGACTCAGCCTTCCATCCTTTCTAAGGGAGGTCAATGGAGGACCCAGTTTGTGGGGGCAATAAGCTGACTTGGTATAAATATACAAAAGTATGAAGGCTATTGCTTCACGCATTGTAAGCCGCCCTGAGTCTCCGGAGAAGGGCGGCATATAAATTAAATTTTTAAAAAAAATATGTACTATGGTTAGGTCAGACTGAAGTCAGTATAGTTCTAAGTTGTCTAAGCCCCAAATTTGGAGTCTGGTGGCAGAAGATATTTTATGGCGGTTAGAGGAGTGGAGGACTCTTCTCGTAAAATATCTCCGGATTCTCTTGATCGTATTCATGTCCGATATGCAGTGCGGGTTCCAGACAGATGAGCTGTATTTAAGAATTGGTCTAGCAAATGTTTTGTATGCTATAGTTCAGTGTTTCTCAACCTTGGTAGCTTGAAGATGGGTGGATTTCAACTCCCAGAATCCCCCAGCCAGTGCTGCTGGCTGGCGGATTCTGGGAGTTGAAGTCCACCCATCTTCAAGCTTCCAAGGTTGAGAAACACTGCTCTAGTTAGTAGTACAACATTACCAGAGAAGAAGCTATGCAAGCTTAGGTTGACAACTCTTAATGCTTTAGTGTTTTATTAAATAAAGATAAAGATAAAAGGTTTTATCTTTAATTACATTCAAAATAAAACAACGGAGGCGATCAATTCTGGGCTGCATTCACAGAGGAGCAGGATCAAAATCATGTGAAGGGTTAGTACCTTTTCGGACAATGCCTTGGTAAGGCCACACCTGGAATACAGGTCGTCCTCGACTTACAACAGTTCATTTAGTGACCGTTCGGTTGCCATGCCACTGAGAAAAGTGATTTACGCCTGTTTTTCACATTTAAGACCATTGCAGCATTCCCCAGGGTCACGTGGTCAAAATTCAAATGCTTGGCAAGTGACTCATACTTACGACGGTTGCAGTGTCTCGGCGTCATGGGATCCCGTTTGGTGACCTTCTGACAAGCAGAGTCAATGGGGAAGCCAGATTCACTTAACAACCAACTTAATACAGATGGTCCTTGACTTACAACGGTTCATTTAGTGACCATTCAAAGTTACAATGGCACTCATTTCTGTTTTTCTCTCTTTTTCCTCTCTCTCTCTCTTCTTTCTTTCTTTCTTTCTTTCTTTCTTTCTTTCTTTCTTTCTTTCTTTCTTTCTTTCTTTGTTTCTTTCTTTCCTTCCTTCCTTCCTTCCTTCCTTCCCCTCCCTTTCCTTCCCTTCCCTTCCCTTCCCTTCCCCTCTTTCTTTTCCTTTCTTTCTCATTGAATACAATAGCAAATCGTATAATGCAACGGTCGTAAGTGTGAAACAGGATCCTAAGTTCCTTTTTTCCAGTGCTGTTGTAACTTCGACCGGACACTCAACAAATGGGTTATAGGTTGAGGATTTCATTTTGCAAGATTCCTCCCTAAAGGCAAGGAAACAATGAAGGAAATTGCTTTGGGGAGCCTCAACGGGTCTTTGCTGAGTTTTGAAAACTGGCACCCGGACTTCTGCAAGCTGAACAGGGACCAAGAGTTGTCAGTTCAACCTCAGCTTCCATTGCCCCGAGATGCTTAAGACCTCTTTCATGCATCCTGCAGCCCAGTAGGGTTCTCCGTCCCTGATGACCCTCGGCATAAATGATCATCCCATCATCCACGTCCACTTACTCCAGATAATTGACGAGCTCCAGATTCTTGTACAGCAGGTAGCAGAAGTGGGACACGGAGAAAGCGTGCGTCCAGTTGTGATAGGGAGGGTCTCTGTACCCCTTCTTCACCATGAGGCAGAACCTGAGGAAAATGTCAAAAAAAAAAAAAAGAGGAGACAGTCACCAAGGGAAGGCCCCTGCTTATTTAAGAGCCCTGAATTTAACACCAAGAATCCATTCCCCATTCTTAAGAAGTTTCCTTCCTTGCTCTGTCTTTTAACAACAACAACAAAAAAAAAAACCCCAAACCAAAATATGCACTGCCCAAGAATAATGGAATCATAGAGTTGTAAGGGAACTTGGAGGTCTTCTAGACCATCCCCATGGACAAGGCAAGAGACCATTTCGGCCGCCACGATACAAAAAAGATGTGGAGACTCTAGAAAGAGTGCAGAGAAGTGCAATGAAGATGATTAGGGGACTGGAGGCTAAAACATATGAAGAACGGTTGCAGGAACTGGGCATGGCTAATCTGATGAGAAGAAGGACCTGGGGAGACATGATAGCAGCCTTCCAATATCTCAGGGGCTGCCCCAAAGAAGAGGGAGTCAAGCTGTTCTCCAAAGCCCCTGAAGGCAGGACAAGAAGCAATGGATGGAAACTAACCAAGGAGAGAAGCAACTTAGAACTAAGGAGAAATTTCTTGACAGGGGGAACAATTAATCAGTGGAACAAGTGTCCTCCAGAAACTGCAAATGCTCCAACATGGGAAGTTTTTAAGAAGATGTTGGATAACCCTTTGTCTGAAGTGGTGGAGGGTTTCCTGCCTAAGCAGGGGGTTGGACTAGAAGACCTCCAAGGTCCCTTCCAGCTCTGTTATTCTATTATTTCTGAATCTTCTTGGTCTACCAACCAACCTCACAGATCTCTGTACTCCAGTCCAGAAGAGGCAGTGGAAAGCTGCTCCTCTGTGACTGAAGGATCAAGCTTCAAGGGCTTGATGGCTATTTCTCTAGTGGCTTGAGCATTCTTGAAAAAGAGACCTCCAGGTTATCAGTGGGCCATCCATGGGCCTCTCTAGCCCTACTTTGTCCTCCTGGGTTAGTCCCTCCAGGTAGTCCAGGCAAGAAACATACACAATGAATACTAAGGCTATTTTATTGGGGGGTCCTTGGTGCTCTCTGAGCTGGGGTGTTTTATTGCAAACGTTTCATGACCCAACTAGGGAACAACATCAGGGCTATCATGATCATGATCATCATCAGTTTTTTTTTAAAAAAAAATTGATTTATATACCGCCCTTCTCTGGAGACTCAGGGCGGCTTACAATGCGTTAAGCAACAGCCTTCATACTTTTGTATATTTTATACAAAGTCAGCTTATTGCCCCCACAAACTGGGTCCTCCAGTGACCTACTTTAGAAAGGATGGAAGGCTGAGTCAACCTTGAGCCTGGTGAGATTTGAACTTACAGTAATTGCAGACAGCTGAATGTTAATCACAATGCTTTTTAGTCTGCTGAGCCACCAGGCCCAAGTTGAAGTAGTTGAACTGATACTAGTTGTATCATAAGGAGGAGGATCGTGGGGTCCCTGGTGCTCTCTGAGCTTGGCAGTTTTCTTGTAGACATTTCATGACCCAACTGGGTAACAGCATCAGTGCGAGAAGGGAGGGGGCTCACTCTTATTTTTACATACTATTAAACACCTGCAAGAAAGCCATCAGGCTCAGAGAGTACCAAGGACCCTACAGTCCTCCTCCTCCTCCTCCTCCTCCTCCTCCTCCTCCCCCCCGCCCCACAACCCCCACACCTTCTAACACTGATGATGTTACCTAGTTAGGTCATGAAATGTTTGCCAGAAAACCAGCAAGGTCAGACATCACCAAGGACCCCAGAGTCCTCTTTTCTGTAGATCTCCTCGGCTGACGCTGTGCATTAAACAACACACTAAGCCTGGTGCCCAAACGGAGAAGCAAATCAAGTCCTTTTATAACTTCAGGATCCAGAAGAAGGAAAAGGAAAAACCGGCTTGTTCCCTTCTCCCAACTGTACCTGACCAGGGTCTGACGGTCGATTTTGTAGCTGCTGATGAAATTCATGTCCTGAAGCATGCTCAGAATGGCCTGGGGGGGAAAATGAAAGAAAGAGAAAGGTGAGTTGAGGGGAAAAGGTGGATGGCAAAACATCCTTTCTCTGCCTCTGCCTCCTCCTCCCCCTCCCTCTTTCTTTCCCTCTCTCTCCTCTTTCTTCTTCCTCCACTTCCTCCCTGCACTCCTCCTACCTTCTCCTTCTCCTCTTCTTCCTTCCTTCCCCCCTCCTACCTTCTTCTCCTCCTCTCTCTTTTTTCCCCTTCCTCCTTCTTCCTTCTCCTCTTCCCCATTCTTCTCCCTTTTCCCCTCTCTCTCTCCTCCTTCCTTCCTTCCTTCTCCTCCTTCTCCCTCTCCCTTTCACTCTCTCCTCCTTCCTTCCTTCTCCTCCTTCTCTCTCTCCCTTTCCCTTTCCCGCTCTCCTCTTTCCTTCCTTCCTTCACTCCTCCTCCTCCCTCTCCCTTTCCCTCTCTCCTCTTTCTTCTTCCTCCACCTCCTCCCTTCACTCCTCCTCCTTCTTCTCCTACCTTCTCCTTCCTTCCTTCCTTCCTTCCTTCCTTCCTTCCTCCTTCCTACCTACCTACCTACCTACCTACCTACCTACCTACCTTCTTCTCCTCCTCCCTCTTGGAGGACACTCTGAAGTTATTGCTGATCCAGAATGTAATGGTGTGCCCATGTGACCGCAGTTACACGGACAGTCACGTGGCCACTGGTGGCCTTGCAGTCGTGACTCCAGAGGCTGGTGGCCACTGACGAGGGTAGCTTTTCCTGCTCTGGGCCTGCCCAGGTTCTCAAGAGCCCTGACCTTCCTGGCTTCGAGCGGAGCCATAAAAATAGAGGTGTTTGTTTTCACCAGGGACTCCGCTAAACTTTCATTGGCAGCTGCTTAGGGATGTGCCTGGTGGATGGTCCTTGGTGCCATAGGATTCTATGGGTTCATTATTTATGTTTGATGTTTTCCAACCTGGATAACCTCCCCTGAGTCCCTTGGCAAGTGTGAGGTTGTAAAATGGGGCAAAACTCACCTGACAAATTGTTTAGCTTAGCAAAAGTAATGTTAGGCAATTGGTCAATGAATGAATGAATGAATGAATGAATTGATCAATGAATGAATTGATGAATGAATGAATTGATCAATGAATGAATGAATTGATCAATGAATGAATGAATGAATGGATCAATGAATGAATGAATGAATTGATCAATGAATGAATTGATCAATGAATGAATTGATCAATGAATGAATGAATTGATCAATGAATGAATGAATTGATCAATGAATGAATTAATGAATTAATGATTAAATGAACTGATCAATGAATGAATTGATCAATGAATGAATGAATCAATCAATCAACCAACCAATCTTTCCAGATGCTTTAAGCAGGCAAATCAGAACTCATGTTTACCATTGATGTGTCATCCTCAGGAAGGGATCGTGGTGTGTATGTGAATTTGGCGAAGTTCGGGTCAATTTGTGAAACTGGGATGATTCCTTCACGGAGAAGTTTGCTGTGCTCATCTTCGGATACCTGGAAGAGGAAAAGGACTCAACATTTCCAAACAGAAAATGGAAGGGTGACTTCTTCTGATGAAGCAACAATGCCAGGCCCCAGAGAGTGACGGGAGAAGACACTAAGTGGATGGATGGATGGACAGAAAATACATAGATAGATAATGGTAGATAAATGATGGATGAGATAGATATAGATATAGATGGATGATAGATAAGATAGAGATGATAGATGATAGATGGACGGATGATAGATGGACGGATGATAGATAGATAGATAAGATAGATAGATAGAAGGATGGGTATATATATATAAAAAAGATACTGTAGATAGATATAAGTGATATATAGATTGATATACAGATATACAGATCTCTCTCTGTCTCTCTCTGCCTCTACTGCTCTATAAAATCAAGTAAAAATAGCAAACGGGTGCAAATCTTTTACTCAAAACTTCCTTAAACCTCCAAGTAAGTTACGCAGACCTAATCCACATATCAAAGGAGAAGGTCTGCAAAAGAGTTTATTAAATTATGTCTTCCAGAGGAACTGCATGTTCACAAGAATACATATCCTTCTGACCGGGTCTTTCATTTTAGCCTTTGGATTACCTTCATGTGATACATCATCATCTCGTTGGCCAGGTGGCTTCGGTACTGAGCCTCATGGACCTTCTTGTAGAGCAAGGACTGCAGGAGGAAAAAGGAATAATTTTTTCAGTCCATCCTATCTTCTCTGAGGGAGATGTTATTAAGTTAATTTTCCAGGGAGCCTCCTCCCAGAAGGAACCAGCTTTGGATTGAGATCCAGATCCCGGAATTTCCCAGTGGATCCATCTGACTCTCGGCACCCGGAAGCTGCTCAGCTCCACCCGGACAAGAGCCAAGAGCCATGGGGGCGGGTGGGGGGTGGAGAGAGAATAAAACTCACGTACATGAGCGATGCTGATACCACAGTAGATGGAGAAGGCGGTGGCCAGATCCTCGTCAAATTTGCTAAACCATGGCCCGTTGATTTTATTGACCAGCTCAGCTACTCCAATCACCTCTGGAAGATTAAAGAGTGATGAGGAGGAAGGAGGAGGAAAAAGGAAGAGGAGAAGGAGGAAGAAGAAAAAGGAAAGAGGAGGAAGGAGGAAGAGGAGGAAGGAGGGGAAACCATTTGAACCTTATTTCTCTAGAGCAGGGGTCTCCAACCTGGGCCACTTTAAGACTTCTGGACTTCAACTCCCAGAGTTCCTCAGCCAGTGGAAGGGCTCTGGGAGTTGAAGTCCACAAGTCTTAAAGTGGCCCAGGTTGGAGACCCCCGCTGGTTATGAGCCAGCCCTGTGATGCAGCTGCAGAAATGTTGAAGGCCATTTTAGGCAAAGTTCTCAGAAAGGGCCTTTCTCTGAATCAATATTCAGCACCCGGTTTTAGAAGGGTTCGGACTGGAGTTCATTAAAGGGGCAGCTTTAAACCTTGGCAGCTTTCAGATGGGTGAACTTCAACTCCCAGAATTCCCCAGCCAGCTAAGCCTATCTTCCTTCCTTTTTCCTCCCTCCCTCTTTCCTTTTCCTTCCTCCCTCCCTCCCTTTCTGCCTTTCTCCCTCTTTCCTTCTTCTTTCCCTCATTCCTTCTTCCTTCCTTCCCTTCCTCCCTCCCTCCCTTCTTTCTTCCTTCCTTCCTCCCTCCCTTTTCTGCCTTTCTCCCTCTTTCCTTCTTCTTTCCCTCATTCCTTCTTCCTTCCTTCCCTCTCTCCCTCCCTTCCTTCTTTCTTCCTTCCTTTCTCCCTCGCTCTCCCCTTTCCTTCCTTCCTTTCCTTTCCTCCCTCCTTCTCTCCCTTCTTCCTGACCTCCCTTTCTTCTCTTCCTCCTTTCCTCCCTTGTTCCCCTCCTCCCTTCTTCCTCCTCCCTTCTTCCTTTCCCCCCTCCCTTTCTTCTCTTCCTCCTTCCTTCCTTCCTTCCTCGTTTCCCCCTTTCCTTCCTCTCTCCTACAGATTGTGTCTCCTTCTGACCACTTTCACTGCTTTTCAAAGACAAGCCCCCTGCCAATCCAGAATGCCCGTCTCTGGGGATGGTCTGAAGGCGTCCTGGCACCCCCCTGGCCAGAGTTGCCCAGGACTCACGTGTCTCCCCCACCAATGGGCTGCTCACCCTGATTCTCGTCTTTGATGGGGAAACAGAGGATGTTCCTGGTGCGAAAGCCGGTGCTGTCGTCCACGCCGCGGTAGAAGAGGGGGTGAGAGTAGGCGTCTTTGATGTTGAGGATCTTGCCGGTGGTAGCCACGTGGCCGGCGATGCCCTGATCGGCTGGAATCCGGATTTCATAGCTCTGTGGAAGAGTACCAAGGAAGCAGAATCTGCTGGTTACTCCAAATATATCTCGGTTTTTTTGCTTTACTTATTCCATAAGATGACACAAAGAGCAGAACAAATATAAAACGGGGACGAAAGGAAAAGGAGAACGTGGAGAAAAGAAAGCTACACAATAATAGTAATTTAAATTATGCATAAAGAGAAAGATGCTTCTGGAGGCTGCATTATGGAATCAGTGTTTCACAACCTGGGCCACTTTAAGCCTGGCGGACTTCAACTCCCAGAATTCCCTAGCCAGCCATGAATGATAGAGTTGGAAGAGGCCAGAAGGGTCATCTAAGTCAGGGGTTTCCAACCTGGCGGACTTCAACTCCCAAAATTCCACAGCCAGCTTCTGACAAGCCAAGTCGATGGGGGAAGCTGAATTCGCTTAATGACCACATGATTCGCTTAACAGCTGCATGGATTTGCTTAACGACTGCGGCAAAAGGAAAGGGAGGATTGTAAAACCAGGCACGATCCCCTATTAATCTTCCTTAGCGATGGAATTATTGACCTCAGTTGTGGTCGTAAGTAGAGGACTATCTGAATTAAGTCTTCTCTCCTTCATTCGGAATGACAGAAGGTACCCTGGAGGTCATCTAGTCCAACCCCCTCGTTTCTTTCCACGCTGGCGTCCTACTGCTTTTCTCACCTCGTCATCCACCACACCTCCGTCAAATACCTTGGCCACCAACTCTGGCTGCTTCGGTCCAGCAGGAAAACGGAACATCTGAAAGGGAAGCCCACAAGGGAGAAGGGGTTAGGAGAGAGCCTGGCGGAGGGAAAAGGGGGAAGAAGGGAAACTCAGGGGCAGGGACAGCTGGCCCCCATTCTGGGGGTCCCGGGACCAATTCCCCACTCCAAGAGAATTTGCAGCTCTGTCTATGAGCAGAGAATGGCTAGAGTGTACTTTGTTTCTATTCCTTCTCTATTTCATTTCTTCCCTTCTCTTTCACTCTCTTCCTCCTTCCTTTCATCTTCCCTCCTTCTCTCCCTCTCCATTCCTCCTCCCTCCCTCCCTTCTATCCCCCCTCCCTCCTTTCCTTCTCCTCCTATCCCTTTTTCTTTCCTTCTTTCCTCACTTTCTCCCCCCCTTCCTTCTTTCCATCCTCTCTCCTTCCTTCCTTCCTTCCTTCCTTCCTTCCTTCCTTCCTTCCTTCCTTCCCTCCTACCCTCTCTCCTTTACTCCCTCTCCTTCTCTATCTCTCTCTCCCCCCTCCCTTCCCCCACTCTTCCCCATTTTCCCCCCACTTTCTATTTTTCATCGATTACTCCACCCAGAGTCACCAATCAGAAGTGAAGCCATCCAAGGAAATTCTTGAAATAACCTAAGTATAAAACCGGGAAACGCCCCGTGCTCTCCCCTCCAGCATTTGGAGACACTGTGAGCAATCCAAAGACACCCCTCTCCTCTCCCCCACCCCCCGTGGCTGTTTTGGCTGTTCCACAAGCATGTCGCTCCCCCCACGAGGGGCCGGCTGGGACCACCAAGCCCTCCTGGCCAGGATGAAACGCACATTTCAGCATTGCTGAGATTCCGGGCTTCCGTGATGATTTCCTGCAGCAGGACCGAAACATCATCTGAAAGAGGAACACAGCGGAGACAAGCTCAGAGAACCAGCTGGTGAACTCAGACACATATTTTTGGGGGGTGGGTGGGTGGGGGCTTATTCCCACCCCACCTCCACTGGAAAGGAAGGCCACCCCCAATTTCAGGGAATGCAGCCAAATCAGCAGAACATCTCAGTGGTGGGCCTGGAAATGGAGACATCCCAGTTTTCAGCGCCTTGTTTCTCCAGCCCTTGGCCGGTGCTGGGTGGCCTTGGATACCTACCCAGGTGAGTGAAAAGATTCTTGGCCACTTGCAAAAGAGCCTGCGAAGAAGAAGGACAGGTGAAGGCGCTCGTTCTTTCTAAGGTGTGTTTGTTTGTTTGTTTTTGGAAAGGAGACACCCTACTACCTCTTATCCCAATCCTAAACTGCTCAGAATAAGGGAATATCAGAGCTGGAAGGGGCCTTGGAGGTCTTCTAGTCCAACCCCCTGCTCAGGCTGGGAACCCTACACCATTTGCAGACAAATGGCTGTCCGGTCTCTTCTTGAAAACTTCCAATGTTGGATCACCCACAACTTCTGGAGGCAAGTTGTTCCATTGGTTAATTGTTCTAAGTCTCTCCTTAGTTCTAGGTTGCTTCTCTCTCTGACGATTCTTCATCCAAATTGAACATAGAATCAAAGGGCTGGGAGGGACCTTGGAGAAATCCCTATATACCATTCTGGACGAATGGCTGTCCAATCTCTTCTTCAAGACCTCCAGTGATGGAGCATCCATCATTTCTGGAAGCAAGCTGTTCCTCTGGTTAATTGTCCTCGCTGTCAGAAAATTCTCCTTAATTCCAGATTGCTTCTCTCCTTCATCAGTTTCCATCTGTTGCTTCTTGTCCTGCCTTCTGGTGCTTTGGAGAATATTTTCACACACACACACACACACACACACACCCCCCCCCCCCCCCCCCCCCCCCCCCCCCGTTCTTTGGGGCAGCTACTCAAATCCTGGAAAACTGCTATCATGTCACCCCTGGTCCTTCTTTTCATTAGACTAGACACACCCAATTTCTTCAGCTGTCCTTCCTCAGATCTGAGATGCAAGATCTACAGGAGATCTCTTGAAACCTTGCAGGAGTTCAACGGGTTTTGACCTTCAAAAGCTGCAGCAGCTGAAGACCAGTTTGTCTGAAGGAGCATCCCTTCTCCTATCTGGATCTGAAGGCCTTGCAATCAAGACCTTCTCCAGTTCCACCCCATCACCCAAATAGAGGAGGTGAGGTGGGTCTCTGTTAAGGAGGAGAGCTTTTTCTGTGGTGGCACCCCATGTAGGGCATCCAGACTGGCAATCTCATTACCATCATTCTCACCCTGGGGGAAGAGTTTTTTTTATTTTCCTAGACCTCTTAACCTGATTTTAATTGTGTTTATGTCCTGTGATTTTAGATTTAGATGACTGCCTTTCTATCATCCCAGGCCTTTTAACTGGCTTAATTGTATTTTAATGACATTTTAATGTGTGTTGTTTCAGTCTTTTGAATGACTGCCTTGCAGCTGTCTTGTTTCCACTGTGTGATGTCTTTATTTTGCACTTTATTTGATTTTATGTGTGTAACTGTGTTTTATTGTAAACTACCTAGAGATCTTCAGCTGTCAGGCAGTTTAAAAATTTTAAACAAAGAAAGGAATGAACCAATTTTATTTCCCTGTCTCTAAGTCTTCTAAGTCTAAGTGAGAATATGAAAAATAGCTCCATTCTTATAAATCAGTCAAGAGTGTTGATTTACTTACTCAGTTTTGGTCGCCACAATATAAAAAAAATGTTGATATCTCTACAGTTTTAAATATCTCGGAGGACCTCTCATGGACTCTGAATGCTAACATGCTTGTGAAGAAGGCACAGAAGAGGCTGTACTTCCCGAGAATGCTCAGGAAGATAAATCTATCTCAGCATCTACTTCTGTCCTACTATCGTAGCACCATTGAGAGTGTCCTGATATATGGCATTCTTGCATGGTATGGGAGCAGCTCTGTAGCGGACAAAAAAGCTCTACAGAGAATCATTAAAACTGCCCAGAATATGATCGGACTCCAGCAACCAGCCCTGGATGACATCTTTGAATCTGGCTGTTTGAGGAAGTTGCATAACATTCTCAGAGACTCTTCCCATCCTGCTTACAATCTTTTTGGGCTGTTGCCTTCTCGCAGAAGATACAGAAGAATTAAAACTTGGACCGCACGTCTTCTGAATAGTTTTTATCCCAAAGCTATCATTGCACTCAACGATGAACTAAAGGGCCACCATCCGTGAGCTGTTGGACAGCATTACTTGGTCTGTTGTGTGGATGTTTGGGTGGTTTTAGGGGTGGGGAATTTGTGGTGGGTGGGAGCGTGTTTGGGGATTGTTATGTGTGTTGGGCCTGGTCTTTGAGTGTTAAGTGAATTTCGTTGTATGAGTATACTGTTTATACATGTACAATGACAATAAAGTTCTTGTTGTTGTTGTTGTTGTTGTTGTTGTTGTTGTTATTTAATCTGTAGTGAGATTCACAGTCTTTGAGGCTGGTTAATAACTCAGCAGCTGGAGTCCTAACCAAGGACCTAGGAACTGTTAAGGTATCGTCGGAGGATGTAAACTGTTCCGAGTAAGGTGGTTTTTTGTAGAGTCAAAATGTTCAAGTCCGGTAAATTTAGAATTTCTAAATAGCGCGGTAGCCCTTTGGGTATTGCTCCAAGGGCTCCAATTACAATTGGGACAACACACAATTTCTTTTTCCACAGTCGCTCAACTTCAATTTGCAAGTCCCGGTACTTTGTGATTTTTCCTTGCTGCTTATCTTCAATCCATGCATCCCCAGCTATTGCAATGTCAATGAACCATCCTTTTTTCTTTTCAACTACTGTTATGTCAGGTGTGTTGTGGACCAAGTGCCTGTGAGTCTGAATCCTAAAGTCCCACAAGATCTTGAGTTTCATTATTATTATTATTATTATTATTATTATTATTATTATTATTATTATTATTATTATTACAGGTGGAAGAGATCTGCAAGCTTCATCCCTTCAGGTGAAGTCCCACATCTGCATTCCCACAACACAGAAAGCTTGGTTGACCTGACTCTTGTTAAACTATCTTTTGCTGTCTGAATATGTGGTGCTAGTCCAGCTCTTGGGCTTATGGTTCAATCTGTTGTCAGTATATGCGTAATTCTGTATTTCTTTATTTATTTTGTCATGCTTATGTAGTGTATATTAGAGATGGAGACCCTTTGAGAGCTGTATGCAATGAAATTTCATTTCATTTCATTTTAATGTAGGCTGATTAGTGTACATTCAAAGTGACAATAAAGCTATTATAAGTCTTCTAAGTCTAAGTGAGAATATGAAAAATGGCTCCATTCTTATAAGTCAGTCGAGGGTGTTGATTTACTTACTCAGTTTTGGTTGCCACAATATAAAAAAAATGTGGAGACTCTGGAAAGAGTGCAGAGAAGAGCAACAAAGATGATTAGGGGCCTGGAGGCTAAAACATATGAAGAATTGTTGCAGGAACTGGGTATGTCTAGTTTAATGAAAAGAAGGACTAGGGGAGACATGATAGCAGCCTTCCAATATCTCAGGAGCTGCCCCAAAGAAGCGGGAGTCAAGCTATTCTCCAAAGCCCCTGAGGGACAAGAAGCAACAGATGGAAACTAACCAAGGAGAGAAGCCACCTGGAACTTAAGCAGGAATTTCCTGACAGTGAGAACAATTAATCAGTGGAATGACTTTCACTCAGAAATTTTTGGTGCTTCATCACTTTTTAAGAAGAGACTGGACAGCCATTTGTCTGAAATACAAGCAGGGTCTCCAGCTTGAGCAGGGGGTTGGACTAGATGGCCTCCAGGGTCCCTTCCAACTCTGTTATTCTATGGTTCTGTGTTGTGTAAAGGTAGGTGCCTTTTCAGATTCCTTGACCCACCGGCTCAATTCCTAAATGCATTTGCAATCAAGTTGATTGATTATGATCCATCGGGTTTCTGTCAACTCTTAGTGACTGCAGAAATTCGTCCCGTAACAACTTGTCCCTAACCTGGTTTACAATAAATTAGCGTTTGATAAACACATTACATGCAGCTGTTTAGGGTATACTATAAGGCTTGCAATATTTTTCCAAGCGGGACCACAAGAGGGAGCTCCGACACAGTTATGAATGGGCTGTGTGCAGGTTGAGAGCAGAAAGTTTTGTGTATGTGTGTGTGTGTCTTCCATTTTTCCTCTCCTGCATTCAATCTTGATGGGTTGTGAGAACCCAGAGAGCCACTAGAGGACAGCAAAGAGAAACAAAGTCTCTGGTGCCCTCTGGAGGTCATTCAGAATATTGCGGCCCAAAGTACACATTAAAGTTCTTAAGAAACCTATAGATATTTCTAACTCTTGGGTATTTGAATTATGAGTGCTTCCAAACTCACCACATCCCAATATTAGAAGAAACTTGATTATCTTATTCTGGAAAAGTATGTAAAGTGTACAGCCTTATCTGTACTTAACTGAGCCTGGTGGCACAGTGGACTAAGTGCTGTTAAAGTAGCACTTAGTTGCCAGCTGCCTGCAATTACTGCGAGATCAAATCTCACCAGGCTCAAGGTTGACTTTATCCACATAGATAAGCCTGTCTTGTGATTTCTGAGCTACTGCGCATGTCTCTTTCTTTCTAACTTCCTGATTTACTTTTTCCTTTTGTCCATCTCTGAGATATCACTGCCGGTAATACGTAGCTAGGTTTTTTACTTTTATAATAAAAAATGTTTCTTAGAAGATATACTTCGGGTTTTCTTTCTTGGAGAATATACACCATGGAAAACAAGATCCATTCACCTCTAATTAATTACAGTTTCCCCAGGGAAGGAACGAAGCTGATTCACGCTTCGACATTGTTCTCGGGGCTACCTGGGGGATAACAAGGACAGGTGGGGGGTGCAGCCCTTACCTGACACTCCCACTTGAGTTTCTGCTCCTTCTGGAAAGCCAACGTGCTGGTCAGCACCGTCGAAGTGTAGCAGAAGCAGTGCTGGATTTTGTAGACGTCGGCTTCGGTGTAGCTGCCGGAAACGGAGAAGAGCAAGAAAGAGGTTAGAGGACTGGAAACTAAAATAGCTGCAGTTCAGCAGTTCGAATCTCACCAGGCTCAAAGTTGACTCAGTTTTACATCTGTCCGAGGTGGGTAAAATGAGGACCCAGATGGTTGGGGGCAAGAGGATGACTCTGTAAACCGCTTAGAGAGGGGCTGTAAAAGAACTATGAAGCGGTATATAACTCTAGGTGCTGTTGCTATTGCTCTTCCTTCCTTCCCTTCGTCTTCATTCCCTTCCTCTTCCTTCCTTCCTTCTTCTTCCCCCATTCTCCTTCCTCCCTCTCTCCTTCCTTTTTTCCTTCCTTCCTTCCTTCCTGCCACGGTGACACAGTGGTTGAGAAAGTAGTATTGCAGGCTAATTCACTGCTCACTGCCAGGAGTTTGATCCTGACCGGCTGAAGGTTGACTCAACCTTCCATCCTTCCGAGGTGGGTCAAATGAGGACCCAGATGGTTGGGGGCAAGAGGCTGACTCTGTAAACCACTTGCAGAGGGCTGTAAAAGCACTGTGAAGCGGTATGTAAGTCTAAGGGCTATTGTTATTGCTAAAATATAAGAAGAACAATAGCAGGAATTGGGTATGTCTAGTTCAGGGGTCTCCAACCTTGGCAACTTTTTTTTTAAAGTTTTAAAAACAAACTTTATTCAATGTAAACAGATAAAAAAAATTTACAAAACATTCTTAACTCTAAAAACGAAAATACAATTCTATATTACCTATATTCTAATATTAATCAAGAAAATTGTCTATCTATAATATTTAAACATATAACTATATATATACATTAATCTTAATTTGCTGTTGACGGTGTAAATTTGTTACCTTTAATTTCTTAGTGTATTTCACATCTGTTTTTTTTCTCTTGTCTATCGATCCATTCATACCATATTTGGTAATACTGTGAGTCTTCCTTGTTATTTAGTTTTAAAGTTAATCTATCCATTTCTGCACATCTAGATATTTTTTGAATTATTTGTTCTTCTGTTGGCAACTGTTCTAATGTCCAAGATTGGGCTAGGGTTAGTCTTGCTGTCATAATTATGTGTAATGTAATGTATTTTATTTCTTTTTTGCTATCTTTTTTAAGTATGCCAAGGTCTCCAACCTTGGCAACTTTAAGGCTTGTGCACTTCACAAGCTTTGCTGGCGGAGGAATTCTGAGAGTTGAAGTCCACAAGCCTTAAAGTTGCTAAGGTTGGAGACCCCTGGTCTAATTTAATGAAAAGAAGGATTAAGATAGCAGTCTTCCATGATCTACCATAAGGAAGAGGAGGATCAGCCTGTTCTCCGAAGGACCTGAAGGCAGGACAAGAAGCAACGGATGGAAACTCACTAAGGAGAGAACCAACCTGGAATGAAGGAGAAACTTCCTAACTGTGAGGACAATTAACCAGTGCAACCTCCAGAAGTTATGGAAGCCCCATCACTGGAGGTTTTCAAGAAGAGACCGGACACTCGGTTGTCTTGAATTGTATAGGATCTCCTGCTTGAGTAGGAGGCTGGACTAGGAGACCTCTAAGATCCCTTCCAACTCTTCCGTCATTCTGTTAAAGACCCTGTTCCTCAGAGTACGGCCGAGTGCCCAACTCACCTCTCCCCACCAAGTTTGTTGAAGGCACAGGCCAAGGCTACCACCTGGGAAGTGGCTCTGCTGACCACAGGGACACACAGCATGCAGGTCACCTCAAAGCCCAGCATGGTGTTCAGTTGCTTGTGCTCTTCCTGGAAGGAGAGAGGACAAAGGTTGGTGGGAACCCAACAGTGGTGGTTTTTCTCCTCTTCATTTTATTTCATTTATTAGATTTATATACCGCCCTTCTTGCGGACTCAGGGCGGTGAACAGCCAGAAATAAAAAGCAGATTTTACAAAAGTTAAAAGAATTTTAAAAGCAACTAATATAAATTTGGCCCATAGTTAAAAACAGTTCAATTGATAATTAATATCAAAACTCTAAAAATTTTACCATGGGATCAGGCCAGTCCGGCTAACTGGAAAAGGTATGTTTTTAAGGCCCGACGAAAAGTCCGGAGGTCAGAGATCGTTTGCAACTCTGGAGGAAGGTCGTTCCAGAGGGTGGAAGCTACCACAGAGAAGGCTCTCCCCCTGGGGGTCGCCAGCCAGCATTGTCTGGCTGACGGCACCCTGAGGAGGCCCTCAGGGTGGGAGCGAACCGGCCGGTGGGAGCGAACCGGCTGGTGGGAGGCAATTGGTGGCAGAAGGCAGTCCCGTAAGTACCCAGGCCCTATGCCATGGAGCGCTTTAAAGGTGATCACCAACACCTTGAAGCGCACCTGGAAGTCCACCGGCAGCTAATGCAGCTCCCGCAGGAGAAGTGTCACATGGGAGTGCCCTGTCGCTCCCATAATCCCCCGCGCGGCCGCATTCTGCACCAGTTGGAGCCTCCGGGTGCACCCCAAGGGGAGCCCCATGTAGAGAGCATTACAATAGTCCAGGCAAGAAGTGACGAGTGCTTGAGCGACTGTGCGTAAGTGACTGTTCGTCAAGACGCCCTACGGAGAGAACCTGCTTCATTTAGGGGGGCAAAGCAACCAGGGAATCCCGAGTTCCTTTCCCAAAGGATCCTTTTCATGAAAAGGCAAACACTTTCCTGATGTGCACAGCAGGGGAAATGACAGGCAGCCCTTGACTGACAAACAGGATGTAGGGTGAGGACAGTTTCCTCCCAGGGTACCACCTTTCTGGCCAGAGCTGTTAAGCAGATCACCAGAGTGGTTAAGTTAGTAACAAGGTTGATAAATGAATCTGGCTTCCCCGTGGACTTTGTTCATCAGAAGTTTGCAAAAGGGGATCACGTAACCCTGAGACGCTGCGACCGTCATAACTATGAGTCAGAATAACAGAATACTCTCAGTTTCTTACGCTCTCTCTCTCTGTCTCATCCATCTTCTATCTATCTATCTATCATCCATCTGTCTCTCTCTATCATCCATCCATCATCTATCATCCATCCATCCACCCATTCATCCATCTATCTATCTCTATCTAGCTATCTATCATCCATCCACCATCTGTCTATCTATAATCCATCCATCCATCCATCCATATCTAGCTATCTATCATCCATCCATCATCTATCTATCTATCTGTCTATCTCTCATCCATCCATCATCTATCATCCAACCATCATCTATCATCCATCCATCCATCCATCCATCTCTATCCAGCTATCTATCATCCGTCCATCATCTATCTATCTATCTATCTATCTATCTATCTATCTATCTATCTATCTATCTATCTATCTATCTATTTTATCATCTACCCTGTTTTCCCCAAAATAAGACACCTCCTGATAATAAGCCCAGTCAGGCTTTTGAGAGCATGGCAATAAGGCCAAGCGCTTATTTCAGGGTTCAAAAAAATATAAGGCAGGGTCTTATTTTCAGGGAAACACGGTATCTATCTATCTATCTATCTATCTATCTATCTATCTATCTATCTATCTATCTATCTATCTATCATAGATCTATCTAATCTATCTTTCTACCTATCATATGTATCTTATCTACCTATTTCATAGAATCCTAGAGCCGGAAGGGTCCTTGAAGGTCTTCTAGTCCAACCCCCTGCTCCATTGCCAAGCCTCTGAATTTTGATCACATGATCATGGGGGTGCTGCAATGAACATCCGTGTGAAAAACGGTCATAAGTCTCTTTTCTCAGTGCCACTGCAACTTTGAACAGTCACTAAATGAACTGATGTAAGTTGAGGACCACCTGTATTATGACCCAAAGGGAAGAACCCAACCCTACATTTCTGGTGGACCTACCAAAGTGATGTCTTGCAGGATAAGCGATTGCTTCATTTCCACAACTTTTCCCAAGTGTCCAACGGTTAACTGGGTGGAAAACAGAGAGAGAGAGAGAGAGAGAGGAAGGGAGGGAGGGAGACAGAGTTGTGAAGAAGAGAGATAATGAGAACAACCAAACATAGAGACTGGGGTGGACGTAGAACTTCAGAGCTAGGAAACCGAGCTTTGGTGGAACATCTGAATGGCTGGAGATGACCCTTTCCCTTTGGTGGGATTTCTGGAGAAGAAGATTCCCTTCCCAAGGTAGAGGTCAACCAAGGTTATTGAGATCTAAGAAAAGTGGTCTCTGCATTCATATGAGAAGGTCCATCCATCATCAACGAAAAATAATCTTCGGAACAAAAGGTGTAAAATAAATGAAGGGTAGAACTGATTATGGGTGAATTAATTGGACCCCTGTCCAATTAACCCTTGACCATTTCCTTGCCTGTCTTATGATTCCATGAGATGTAAGCTGCTCAAAATTGCTAGAGGAGATCATGGAGAACAAACCATAATCCAATAATAGCAGACTTATATACCACTTCAAGTGCTTTTGTGGTTTGCAGATTCAGCCTCTTGCCCCCAACCATCTGGCTCCTCATTTTACCTACCTCGGAAGGACAGAAGGCTGAGTCAACCTTGAGCCTGGTGAGATTTGAACTGCCAAATTGCAGGCAGCCGGCACTCAGCAGAAGTAGCCTGCAGTACTGCACTCTAACCACTGTGACACTTTGGCTCATGCTGTAATGAGTATTTGTAGCTCAAGGTTGACATGAGGGGTCCTTGGTGCTCTCTGAGCTTGTTTTCTTTCGAAGACGTTTCATAACCTAACAAGGTAACATCATCAGTGCTAGTGCCGGTGTTGCCTACTTTGGGTCACGAAACAAACAAGCTCAGAGAGCACCAAGGACCCCTCACGATTGCATAATTAATGCAAATCGAGAAACAAATGCCGGTCATCTCACATTTTGATTTTATGGGATTTCCAGCAGGAGAATCTCAACGTTGAGGTGCATCAAGCAAAGAAGGCCACCTACGTTGTGCCAGATGTTCTTCTTGCCTTCTTAATCCTGAGAGTTAAGTCACCGAGATTTCCCCAGACTTAATTAACTTTTTGACTGACTGGTGGGATTCAGAATAATCTGTTGCTTCGTTTCTAACCAAAGCCAAATGGGCTCCAGTTCAGTAAAACCCTGGAGACAACACAACACAACACAACACGCCTCCTTCATATCTGCGTCCTGACATCATGCACACCTACGAATTGGAGAGATGTTTATTTTATTTTATGGAGTTGTTTTAAGATGATCTAAGATTATCCTCGTTTGTAAATATGTGTGATGTTTAGTCAGTTTGGCCTAGTGGTTAAGGCACTGGGATAAAAATAGGAGATGGTGAGTTCTAGTTCAGCTGGGTGGCTTGGGCCAATCACTAGGAGGCTGTGAGTTCTAGTCCCACCTTAGGCATGAAAGCCAGCTGGGTGGCTTTGGGCCAATCACCAGGAGACAGTGAGTTCTAGTCCTGTCTTATCCAGGAAAGCCAGCTGGCAAATAAACAGTAAACACACACACACACACATGTTATAACACAAAAGAGAGATTGCAATGTTACAATCCCTCATTTCATTATATATATATAAATGGATTAAATTAAAAAAAATGGGAGGCCACCACAAGGGAGGCCAAGTTTTTCTTGAAGGAAGTGACTAGGAGAGAGAGAGAGAGAGAGAAAGAGCCCTTGAAAACAGTTGGGCCCAACCACGATCAACCTCCGGGCAGCGTCCGACCACATCTATGTGAAGATGCCATGCAGAGCTGCCTTACTGGGTATCTCAGCTGGAGGAGAACATCTACAGAACATCGAAGGCTGAGATGCTCCAAGATGATTGACCCAAAGTCTTCTCTGTCCCTGGGCCCTCCAACCATTAGAGATCATGGAGGAATCATGAACCTTGGTCTTCCCTAAAAGAGAAATTCTCCCATTCTTTGCTCCATCAACCATGCCTGCCCACCTCCAACCTTCTCCATTCCATTCTTCTCCCTCATAGTTTCCTGTCCTTCCCTCCAAGATAGAGCAAACTTGGAAACCAAAACAGGCAACTCAAGCTACTTTCATGATAAGGTTATAGTAACAAGAGTGGTGCAAGTCTGGATGTGCTTCCCTCTTTCCTTCTTTAATCTTCACAAGAAGTTGAGAAGGTCAGGTCTTAGATGCTTTTTCAAATTACACTTCTGCTTTGGACTCAATTTCTTTTATCTAACTGTTGTCTTGGTTCCAGGTCTTCCTCCTGCTCCTGAAGGTTGTTCTTTCTACCCATTACAGACCATTACAAAAAGTCTGAAGGTCTCAAGAACATTTGAGATACATGTGGTTGGTTTTGGAGGCTCATCGGTAATACTTTTTTTTTCCTTGTGAGGTCAACTTGGAGCTCTCTTAAGGCTGAGTGTGCCTTAAGTGTGTGTGTGTGTGTGTGGAAGACGCTATTTTAGACAGGATTAATGATCACAACTTGAGCCTCACAAGGAGAGGGGTGGTTTAACAACTTACTGGGAAGCTCATGTCCTCCTCCAGGACTTTATCTCCAACCACCTGAAAGAAAGAAAGAAGAGGGCAACTGAGAAGTGGAGGAAGGAGAAGGAATCTGAAGGGAATGGCATCGAAACATGGAAGCTTCAGAGGAGTTTGTTCCCTATGAAGTCCGTTGGGAGGAAGAGTGACAAAAATTTGGGCTGGTCAGAAAAAAACCCTGCTGAATTTTTCCCCTTTCATTTCCCATCCCATAAGAAGAGGGGTCTCCAAATGTGGCCACTTTAAGACTTGTGGACTTCAACTCCCAGAATTCCTCAACCAGCATAGCTCAAGGCAACGAAGCACCCTCAATTCCCGGAGCCAAGCTGCTCTATCCATCCATCCATCCTTCCCTCCTTGTCTGTCTACCTATCTGTCTTTCTCTCTCTTTCCTGTATGTCTGTCTCTCCATCTCTCTCTCTAGCTCTATTTATCTCTATGTCTCTATCATCTCTCTCTCTATGTCTGTCTTTCTCTCTATGAATGTCTATTTCTAGATCTATCTATCTATCTATCTATCTATCTATCTATCTATCATCTCTCTCTTTTCATCTCTCTCTCATCTATCATCTCTCTCTCTCATCTATCTTATCTATCTATTGTATCTATCTATCTATCTTTCTATCTATCTATCTATCTATCTATCTATCTATCTATCTTCTTTCTCTGTCTTCATCTCTCTCTCATCTATCTATGTATCTTTCTCTTTCTTCATCTCTCTGTCTATCATCTATCTATCATCCATCCCTATCTATCAATCTACTTATCTATCATCTTTTTCTTCATCTCTCTCTCTCTATCCTCTTTCTCTCTCTCTTCATCACTCTCTCTCTCTATCATCTATCTCTGTCTGTCTGTCTGTCTGTCTATCTATCTATCTCTATCTCTTCTTTCTCTCTCTTCATCTCTCTCTCTCTTTCTCTCTTCATCTCTCTCTGTCTATCATCTATCATCCATCCCTATCTATCAATCTATTTATCTCTGTCTATCATCTTTCTCTTCATCTCTCTCTCTATCCTCTTTCTCTCTCTCTCTTCATCACTCTCTCTATTATCTATCTCTATCTCTATCTATCTATCTATCTATCTATCTATCTATCTATCTATCTATCTCTATCTATCTATCTTTCTATCTATCTATCTATCTATCCTATCTTGTCTTTCTCTTCTATCATCTCTTACTCTCCCTTAGCTACCTTTCATCTCTTTCTCCTGTTTATATGTCTGTCTGTGTCTCTTTATCTCATTCAATTTATATAGCTACCCATCTCACAAATATTCCAGGAAGTAAGATCAATAATTACACAAAAAGCCTTTCCTGAAACGAGATTATTTCTTTGAGGGAGAGAATGCTAAATTGATTGCTCAAGGTCTTATTCCTTTTTGATTTCTAGCTGCTAAGAGAGCCGTGCTAAATGAACAACGGAGACTTAAAAAACAGCTTACAATTGAAAAATGGTGTTCAAAGTAAAGACTGTGACTCTGGCTGAGAAAAAGAGGCAGAGATAGAATTCAAGTTTTAAACCCATAGAGAACCAACTGCAAGTTTATTGATTCCTGAATGATGATAGATTTTAATTCTGTTTTTAATCTCTGTTTTTTTTAACTCTTTCATACTGTTGTATGTTTTTATGATAAACTTCCCAGAGTCTCTTAAGTGACACAGATGGTGTAGAAATTTGGTCCTTAAATAAGTAAATAAATATAGCCATAAAATGTAACAAATGTGTTTTCTGATCATTTCAAGTATTGCAAAGTATTTCAAGTATTGTAATCTTGTTAAATGAAATTTTAAGAATTATATTGTATTGTACTGTATTGTAATGTAATGTAATGTAATGTAATGTAATATAACATTGTATTGTATTGTATTCTAGCATAACATTACATTACATTATACTTTATATTATATTATATTATTTAAATCCAGGTCACAACCTTTGCAATCCTTTACATTGTTCTTAGGCAAAAAAGGTTAACAAACAAAAATTTTCTGAATATATTGAGGACTGCAAATTTGTAATGTGACAATGAAATAAAAAAAATTAAATTAAATTAAATTAAATTAAATTAAATTAAATTAAATTAAATTAAATTAAATTAAATGTATTGCAGAGGTTGTGGCTTTAATTTAATTTAATTTAATTTAATTTAATTTAATTTAATTTAATTTAATTTAATTTAATTTAATTTAATTTAATTTAATTTAATTTAATTTAATTTAATTTAATTAATTTAATTTAATTTAATTTAATTTAGCAACCTCTGCAATCCCTTACACCATTCTGAGCTAAAGAAGTTGTAACAAAGAAGTTTTCTGAATTTTTCAAATATTGTAAGTTTCTAAAGTTACAATGAAATGAAATCAAATGAAAAATTGTAATTGAATTATTGAATTAAATTTACAACCTTTACAATTCCTGATACCATCCTTAGCCAGCAAAGTTGGAAAAAAAAACCCCAAAGGGAAGATTCATGTTGAATAGCCAATGGGGTTCGGGATCTCCGACGAAGGAGCCGTACAAGGAAGTGACAGCGAAGACTTTGGCCAACGGGATCTCACCCACCTGACAGAAGAGCTGATTGTTGTCCTCTGAGACCAAGAGAAGACAGCAACATTGAGACTGGGTCTCCTGCTTCAGCTGGAAGAGAAGAAGAAGAAGAAGAAACATGAAGAGTCTTGGACAAGACCAGCATAGCGTGGAGATGAACGGAGATGATCAAAGGTCTCGAGATTGAAACATATGATGAATGGTTGAGGGAACTGGGAATATCTACTTTAATGAAGAGAAGGACTAGGAGCTCCAACTGGTCCAGAATGTGGCCGCGCGGGTGGTTATGGAGGCGACTGGGCGCTCCCATGTAACACCTCTCCTGTGCCCTGGCTCCCAGTGGTTCTCCGGGTGCGCTTCAAGGTACTGGTTACCACCTTTAGAGTGCTCCATGGCTTAGGGCCTAGGTACTTACAAGACCGCCTTCTGCCACAGGTAGCCTCCCACCGACCAGTACGCTCCCACAGAGAGGGCCTCCTCAGGGTGCCGTCGGCCAGACAATGCCAGCTGGCGGCCCCCAGGGGGAGAGCTTTCTCTGTGGGGGCACCTACCCTCTGGAACGAATTGCCCTCGGAGATACAGTGGATCCCTGACCTTCACGCTTTCCAAACTGCCCTAAAGATGTTTTTGTTTCATCAAGCTGGGCTGGCCTAACCTACTCTTTTAAATTGTCTTAACTTAATTACTAAAATTACGGGTTTTAATATAAGGGTTTTAACTATGGGCCAAATCGATTTAATTGGATTTTAATACTGTTTTAAATTTTGTATTTTATTTGTTGGCTGTCCACCGCCCCGAGTCCTTCAGAAGGGCGGTATATAAATATAATAAACATAACATAATACAACACAACACAACACAACACAACACAACACAACACAACAAGCTAAGCTAAGATTCTTCAACCTTGGCCACTTTAAGGTGAGTGGACTTCAACGCCCAGAATTCCCCAGCAGTGGGATAGGTCCGGCCCCATTTTTTAAAGGAAGGATCAAGCAGAAAACCCGTTATGGCACCATGGGGGGTGATCAACACTCAGAAAATGCTAATTACTCACGTAATTAATGACTTTGAGCTGGAGGGAGGCCGCATCCAGATCGTACAGCTCTCCTGAAAGGCAACAGATGCAGATTTTACGGGTTGAGTGGTTGGAATGACAAAGTTGGCACGCTCGACACACAACACCGGGTGGCACACATCGCCCATAAACAGTGGCACGGCGATGTAAAACAAGAAGTGAAATGTTCAGCCATGCCCACATATAATAAAAACGAGACAGGTCCCTTATATACAACAGACTGAATTACACAACGCAGCAAACACGGACACAGGTGGCCCCTGATTTATGATCACAATTCAGCCCCCAATTTCTGTTTTTAAGGGAGTACTGCCTCGTTTTACGACCTTTCTTGCCACCGTCGTTAAGCGAATCGCTGCAGTTCTTAAGCCAGCAAGACGGTTGTTAAGCGAAACGGGCTTCCCTGTTGACGTCACTTGTCAGAAGGTCACGAAAGTGGATCACGTGACCCAGGGACACTGCGACGGTTGTAAATACGAGTCAGTTTCCAAGCGTCCGAATTTTAATCATGTGACCGCAGGGGATGCTGTAACGGTCGTAAGTGTGGAAAACAGTCATCGGTCACTTTATTCAATGCCGTTGTAACTTTGAGTGGCCACTAATCGAATGGTTGTAAGCAGTGCTGGGATTTAGCTGGTTCGGGCCGGTTCAGGCAAATCTGTTGTTAAATTGCTGCTGGCCCCTCCCTGCCCCGCTCCTTTCAGGAGTCCCCCCATGGCCCATTTTTGCTCTCAGGTAAGTGTAGGGAGGCTGAGTGCTGTCTGTTACACACCCTGGCCACGCCCATCATGGCCACGCCCACCCAGCCAGTCATTAGTGCAGAGAACCGGTTGTTAAATCATTTGTATCCCACCACTGGTTGTAAGTCAATTTCCTGTTTAATAACCGGCGAAGTTTGCTTCGTTCCTTTAATCAGGGCTGGGGAACTACGGACTGCGGACTTCAACTTCCAGAATTCCTGAGTCAATTGAGGACCACCTGCATACAAAGTTGGTTAATGATGGTCCCTCTTGCCCTTCAATCTCTTGGCCGGCCGTCTGTCCTTACCGCACAACTGTAGTATCTTGCTGTCCAGCTCACTGTAGCTGCTCCTGGGGGGCTCCGCAGGTTTGGCCTGGCAAGACTGCAACTTCCGAAGGCTTTGGAGACGCTTGTAGGACACCAGGATCTGAAAAAAAAACCACGTTCACAAATGAAGAAGTCATAAAACTACCCGGTCTAGCTAAAAGAGGGCTAAATAACTCATTGGGACATGACGAAGCCCCCTTGGCTACATTCACACAATGCTGGCTACCTAATTCACCACTTTCCCTCGGTTTTCACAAGGGTGCATTTGCCTGGTAACTTCAACCCAGATCCAGAATCAGAATAGAGCTGGAAGAGACCTTGGAGATCTTTTAGTCTAGTTGGAGATCTGCTCAAGAAGGAAACCCGATACAATTTCAGATAGGTCATTGTCCAATCTTTTATTTAAAACCTCCAGTAATGAAGCATCCACAATTTCTGGTGGCAAGATGGTCCACTGGCTAATTGTCCTCAGTATTAGGAAGTTTCTCCTTAATTCCAGGTTGCTTCTCTCCTGGATTAGTTTCCATCCATTATTTCTTGTCCTGTTCGGGTGCTTTGGAGAAGAGGTGGACCCCCTCCTCTTTGGGGCAGCCCCTCAAATATTTGGAAAACAGCTATCATGCCACCCCTAGTCCGCCTTTTCTCTGGACTGGCCAAGCCAAATCCTGCAACTGTTCTTCCCATGTTTTTGTCTCCAGGCCTTTGATCATCTTAGTTGCTTTTCTCTGCACTTTTTTTTTTTCAAAGTCTCATCCTCTTTTTTTTGTAATGTGGGGACCAAAACTGGATGCAGGATTTCAAGGTGCGGCCTTGGTAAGGCTTTATAAAGCGGTGCTAACACTTCACATGATTTTGATTCCGTGCCTGTATCTCAACTCCAGTCTTTTACCAATCCTGATTTAAGCATTCTGTGTTAAACATTTAGAACATTTAGAATAACAGAGTCGGAAGGGACCTTGGAGGTCTTCTAGTCCAACCCCCTGTTTAGGCAGGAAACCCTACATCACTTCAGACAAAGGGTTATCCAACCTCTTCTTAAAATCTTCCAGTGTTGGAGCAGTCACATGCACAAAAATGCAACTGGCGTGGACACTTGATGTGCACAGAAGCAAGCCCTCAAAAGTTAGAACTGATTAAATTACAAGTAGCCCTCGGTTTACAATCGCCACCGAGCCCCAGATATCTGTTGTTAAGGCAGGACAGTTGTGAAGGGAGCTTTGCCCCATTTTCCGAGCTTCCTCTCCACAGTTGTTAAGTGAATCACTGCAGTTGTTAACTTAGCAGCTCGGTTGTCAAGTGAATCTGACTTCCTCACCAAGTTTGCTTGTCAGAAGGTTTCAAATTGCATGACCCCGGGACACTGCGACCGTCATAAATATGAGTCAGTTGCCACTTAACAATTTCCTTTCTTGGTGAAGGAGTTTTGGCCTCAGCTGTGGTTGTGAGTCGAGATTTACCTGTAATTTCTTTTTTTGTGTTACCAGGACGCAGTAGGAAAGGGGAGAGATTCCAGCCCCCACGTTCTCCAAGGATTTTATGAATGGTAGGTTTACTTACATGCTTCTCTAAAGCCCGAAGATTTTGCTCATCCGAGTCTGAAAGTTGCCCGCAGTAAACCTGGGGAAATTAAAGGAAAGAAATCAAAAGAGGAATGGAGACATTGTGAGCATGTGCAGAGGGCCAGATGGAAATATATATATATATTAAATTTGATTTATATGCCGCCCTTCTCCGGAGACTCAGGGCGGCTTACAATGCGTTAAGCAATAGCCTTCATACTTTTGTATATTTATACAAAATCAGCTTATTGCCCCCACAAACTGGGTCCTCAATTGACCTACCTTAGAAAGGATGGAAGGCTGAGTCAACCTTGAGCCTGGCGAGATTCAAACTTACAGTAATTGCAGATAGCTGGTGCTAATCACAATGCTTTTAGTCTGCTGAGCCACCAGGGCCAGCCCTGGTGGCTCAGCAGACGACATTGCAAAATGACATTGCGAAGGGTTGGAAATGGGGGCCAAAAGGACAACAAAGCCCATTACACTGTAATCAAAACATCCTAGAACAGGGGTTTCCACCTTTGGCCACTTTAAGACTTGTGGACTTCAACTCCCAGAATTCCACAGAATTCCACAGAATTCTGTGAGCTGAAGCCCACAAGTCTTAAAGTGGCCAAAGTTGGAGACCCCTGTTCTGGAGAATGTTCTTAAATAAGTTGAAGGAGCTGGCAAAACTGGTTTAGATCCTTGTCTAAGATTCTAAAGCACTGTTTCCCAACCTTGGCCACTTGGAAGAGAGGTGAATCCCAGAATCCCCACAGCTTGCGATGCCGGGTGAGGAATTCTGGAAGTTGGAGTCCACCTGTGGTCAAGGTTGAGATCCACAGGTGGAATTTGGCACCCTGGGATGCCAAAATTCTGGAAGTTGACGTCCATAAGTCTTAAAGTAGCCAAGGCTGGTGTTGTGGCCCATCAGAGGCCTGTGCAGTTAGTAGCCGATTCCGACAGCGAGGAGGCTGGTGTGGTGCTGCGCCAGCAACCTGTGCAGCTGGTGCTCAAATCAGACAATGAGGAGGCTGGAGAAGAGGTGGTGCCAGTGGTGGGGATTCATCCAGGGCCTTCAGAACCTCCAGAAGCTCCCATAAGTGAAGAGGACGAAGAGGAGGAGCCTCTTCTCGATGCACGGGCGCGCAGAGCTGCCAAAAGGCAGGAGTGGCTCCTCAGGAGGAGGTCTCCTCGAGAGTAAGGTTTGGGGCTAATTGGCCACTCCCTTAGCCTATTTAAGGAAGGATGGCGACTGATGCAATTTGCAGGAAACAACTTCGTTCATATTCCTTTGCGTCTTGATTGGGCTCTTGTTTCTCTCGTATCAGTTTTCCTGCAAATTGCTTCTGGGCATTCTGCCAATCATAGTAAGCTTACGGTTATCTGAGAGACTGTGCCTCAGAATTGAGTTACTATTCTTTGGCTTCTTGTTGGCTGTTAATGAAGTTAAATTAACAGCCCTTGTTCAGAAAAGACTGATTTAAACTGTACTTGTGTTCGAACAACTACAAAGAAAGCTCATTAGTAGTCCTTAATTAGTAAGCTAAGGTTTGTACGGACTTTGTGTGTGCTGCATTCTTTGGGGTCCGTAGCTGGGGCAGAACAGCTGGAGACCCCTGTCCTTGAACAAACTTGGCACTTTAAGATGGCTGGACTTCAACTCCCAGAATTCTCTAGCCCAGTATTTCCCAACCTTGGAAGTTTGAAGATGGGTGGACTTCAACTCCCAGAATCCCCCAGCCAGTGCTGGCTGGGGGATTCTGGGAGTTGAAGTCCACCCATCTTCAAGCTACCAAAGTTGAGAAACACTGCCCTAGCTGGACTTGCTGTTACTGAGATGGGCCACAGATAAAGCTAAGGAATTAAAACCAATAAAGATCAAACAAAAAAGACAGGACAGGAATTTTTGAATTAATAAATTTAAATGGTTCTGTTTTACTTTTCTTTTAATCCATTTCATTCATATTTTAGTTGATAGACATACTAAAAAAAACCTAATGCAACAGGAGCACTAGTTTAATTTATTAATTGAATTGAATTGGTTTTTTTTATTTTAGTGTATTAATTTCTTCTAATTTCATTGATATTTTAATATATGTGTGTGTGTGTATGTGTGTGTGTGTGTGTGTGTGTGTTTCCTTTAAGCCAGGTTTTTCCTACGTAGCCAAGATTTTTCTGGAACCACAATTGAGCGAAATCACATTCACTACATTCTGGGTTCTTTCTCCATCTTTTCACTCTGGCAGTGCTGTATTCTGGGAGATATAAATAAATGTTAGTGGAATTGAAACATCCGGAGTCCAAAAGGCTCAGGCTGATTAGGAAACGAGACCTGCCTTTCAGGCCAACGGAGGCCTTCAAGTCATCATCTAGGGCAGCCCCATGGAAGTCACATTGCAGTAGTCTAGAGCCAAATTAGGCAAGGTTTCCATGGTCAGGAAGGGTGTGATATTTACTTTTTATTTAACCGCCTCTCTCTCGTTCATAGACAGCGATATTTCGTTTTCCTGTGGATTGCCACGGTTGGGATGAGAATGTGGGTAGATAAGAAGGGATAAAACCAGTGGTAATAAGAGAGATATTCTGTTCCACTCCCTCCCCCCCAAAATTGATCTTTGTCCAAAAGCAAACAAACAGCCGGAGCAAAAGATTTAAGGAGCAAAACTCAAAGATAACCAGAAACCCTGAGGTGGATGATACTCTGACTGTGATCCATCCATCAATAAGCATCAATAATTCAGAAAGAAGCAATCCATCGAAGCTCTGGAGGGCCTTAAGAAACGTGGTTAAAAATGAATCCTGGCTGTCTCCATCCAGCCTCTTCTTCCCCGTAAACCACGGAAGACAAAACAGAAAAAATTGGCGTGGAAAGAAACCAAGAATTTCTTCTGAGTTTTGTATGCCTGTTTTTTTTTCCCCTGGGGTCTTCCAGAGCTCTCTTCGGATGTAATCTATGCTCTTACAGGGGGTTCTCAATTTAGGATCCTAATAGAGGCTGTCCATCATGGTCTTAAGTCGGGATGGTCGTAAAACGGACCTGATTTTTTTCCCCCACCTTTTTTTGGTGACCGTGCCAAGGCCGTGAAGTGAACCAAGGCTCGCTGTAGAGTCTCATTTTGCAGAAAACTGAAAGTTATTGTCTGTATTTTTGTTGTGATTTTGGAGGTCTTCAAACAGGAGATCCTGGCCTATACGATTTCAGACAAGTGACTGTCCAGTCTCTTCTTAAAAACCACCAGTAATCCCATGATTTCTGGTGGCAAGCTGTTCCACTGATTAATTGTTCTCACTGTTAGGAAGTTTCTCCTTAATTCCACGTTGCTTCTCTCCTTGATTAGTTTCCATCCGTTGCTTCTTCTCCTGCCTTCAGGTGCTTTGGAGAATAGCTTGACTCCCTCTTCTTTGGGGCAGCCCCTCAAATACTGGAAGACTGCTATCATGTCTCCCCTAATCCTTCTTCTCTTTAGACAAGCCAAACCCAAATCCTGCAGCCGGTCTTCCTATGTTTTAGTCTCCAGGCCTTTGATCATCTCAGTTGCTCTTCTCTGAGCTTTGGAGAAAGTCTCAACATCTTTTTGGTAGCGTGGTGACCAGAGTTGGTTGCAGTATTCCAGGTGTGCTCTTAACTAGGGTTTTTATAAAGGGGCCCTAATTTCCGTTATGGGAATTGCAAGGAGCAATTGTTGCGACTTCGAATCCGGTTTGTAAATACTCTTCCCAAGTAGGACGTCCATTGTAACTTAAGTGGCAGGTCGTAAATCAAGGACGGCCTGTGTTGGGGCCATAACTGACCCCCTGGCTTCGCTGCAGAGTTATTGCTAGCGGGATAGGCAATGGCCAGGGTGGGCAGCTATGGTGACTTTACAACCTGTGGACTTCAACTCCCAGAATTCCTGACTGGCTCAGGAATTCTGGGAGTTGAAGTCCACAGGTTGTAAAGTCACCATAGCTGCCCACAGGGCAGAGCCTCATACCATTTGTTGACGCTTCTCCTCACGGGAGGTCAAGGGTCAAAAAAGTCAAGATGGCAGCCAGAACATTTCAAAAAAAAATGTGTTGATGGCCAAGTGGCTTGTGAGCTGCCATTTTGACCTATATTGCCCTCCCCTCCCTAAGGACACCTTTATGCCAATGACATTACGTGTCACAAACTCTGATTTCCGAGGACTTTCTTCCCCACCCACCCCCAGATACTCACTAGGATAACACAGACCACGGCCCCCGAACTCTTGTCCACCAAAGGATTGATTAACACTGAAAAAAAAAAAAAGAGGAGAAAAAAGGAGAAAGAATTAAATAATTAAATTAAATAATTAACCCAAAGGGAGAAACTGACATTATTCAATCCTAGGCAACTAAGGGCTAACATTGTCAACTTACGTCGTAGTTCCTGATTTATGACTGTGATTGGGGATCAGAAGTTCTGTTGTTAAACGAGGCAATTGTTAAGCGAGTCAGGCCCAATTTTACGAACTCTTTTGTTGTTAAGTGAATCTGTCAATTCCTTACCTTGCTTGCCGGCGGCTAAGGGGGCAGCCAAGCTGGCCATCGGCTTGCCCTGCAACTCGGCCAATGGAAGCCCATTGCAGGCCACCCTCTTCTGCTGAAGGACGACATCTCTGGAAGGACGAAAAAGGGGGATTAATCAAAAACAGGAGCAAATTTGGAATTTCAATCCCATTCAATTCCTCGATTCCCAACTGGGAAGAAGAGCCTGGGCGAATGGCTTAAGGGGGAACCATCCAAGAAGAGAAATTCCAGTTTGGTTCTGGGATAAGAGACCACCAGGAGATCCCATGGTAGAAGGGTAGCCTCGGAAGCTGGACAAACATCCCAAAGGAAACTGTGCTTGTTGGGTGCACTTGTTGGGTCTTCACAAGCCAAGCACCAGCCAAGGTTTGATTGGCCTTCAGCCCTAAGTAGGAGCGGCAAAGAGTCACAGCAGCAATCCCAGACACAATCTAGTTTAACCACAATCTAGTGGTTAAAGGCAAACCAGCTCGAAACAAGCGATTTCTAAATCCTGACTTAGGTAAGAAAAACTTTGAGTGAGTTCTAGTCCTGACTTATGTATAAAAGCTGGCTGGGTGCCTTTGGGCCAGTTATTAGGAGACAGTGAGTTCTAGTCCTGCCTTAGGCATGACAGCTGGCAGGGTGACTTTGGGCCAATGACCAAGTGATGGTGAATTCTAGTTCTGCCTTAAACATGAAAGCCAGCTGGGTGACTTTGGGCCAATCACCAGGTGACAGTGAGTTCTAGTCCTGCCTTAGGCATGAAAACCAGATGGGTGACTTTGGGCCAATGACCAGGTGATGGTGAATTCTAGTCCTGCCTTAGGCATGAAGTCCACCTGGTCTCTCTCACTTAGCCCAACCTACCTGACAAGGTTGTTGTCAGAAAAGGCCCACAAAGTATGGTATAAAAGTCAAGATGTGCCACGGAAGAAACACACCTGAAAAAAAGGTGAAGTTTCCATCCCACCTCGTGTCTGCCATCTTGGCTTTTTAGATTCCTCCCCCACCTGCAGCTGAAGAGGGAGGCCAACTTCTCTCTCCGTCATTCTCCAAACTGAGCTGGCCATTTCTTTGCTTTCGAGCTGGTGCCCTTCCCTTCCCCCTCACCTGTGCCACCTGTCCGTAGATTCACCTGAAGCAGGTAAACAGTTTATCCCTTGATCTGAATTGGAACCGGTTTCCTTGAGATCACAGCGTCCAACTAATCAAGCAAAGGATTACTGACTTCTTTTCCTTCCTTTTCATTCTGGAGGTTGCTTTTCTCCCCAAAGAATTCCCTAGCCGTTCTTGAGAGCTTCTTGGTTTTGTGTGTTTGTGTTTGTGTGTGTATGTCTGGGTTGCTTTCATCCTGAGAGATGAAAAACACCATCTCCGGCAAGGTTTTTTTCTGCCTTTGGCCTCACCCTCGAGCTGAGAACCGTTTCTCATTCATTCTTATTCTGCTCGGCTGCCTTCACAGATGTGGGGAGATAAATTTGGCTCTGATAAGTGAATGAAAAATCACCGAAGCTGGACAGGGTTCAAGATCCAGGGAGAAAAAGGAGAAACAGAGAGACAGAGAAGAGAGAAGAGCAGACGGACAGTTTCATACAACATAGAATAATAGAGTTGGAAGGGACCTTGGAGGTCATCTAGTCCAACCCACCCACCCACTTCAGCAGTATATCCCTGTGATGGTGAACCTATGGCAACCTACAGCGCCCTCTCTGATGGCACATGAACTGTTGCCCCAGTTCTGCTCTGCCACGCATGGGCATGTGCCTCCCCAGCCAGTGGTCTTTGGGTCTCTACCATGCATGTGTGAGGGCTGTGGGGTGTCTGGGGGACATGCATGCATGCACAGGGCGTGGGGCGTATGTGCCAGGGCCATGCATTGCATTTTGGGAGTTTGGGCACACATTTGCACATTCTCGCACACGCTTACACGCTTTGGGCACTCGGTCTGGAAACGGTTAGCCATCACTGGTATATCCTATGCCATTTCAGATAAATGGATGTCCAGTCTCTTTATGAAAGCCTCCAAAACTTCCAAAGTTGCTTTATTCTGGAGGCAAGTCGGTTGATCGCTCTCGAAGTTAGGAATTTTCTCCCCAGTTCTAGGTTGCTGCTCTCCTTGGTTAGTTTCCATCCTTTCTCATTTCTTTGAAAATAGTTTGAGCCCTGGTTTTTGTGGCAGCCTCTCAACCCTTTGGAATGAACTGGCCCCTGATATACGAAACATCCCCAATCTCCGTGCTTTCCGCTGTGCCCTCAAGACCCTGATGTTCAATCAGGCAGGGCTAAGCACGTTAACTGGGAATGATTAAAATATTATATAATTCTGGGTTTTATTTATTTGGGCTAAACTATGCTATAATTTTAATTCTCAATTTTATGATGTTTATGTATCTTTTATTTTTTCTTGACTGTACACCGCCTTGAGTCCTGCGGGAGAAAGGCGGTATAGAAATATAATAAATAAAATAAATCTGGAAGACTGCTATCATGTCTCCTCTTCTCTTCACTAACTAGACATACCCAGTTCCTGCAACCGTTCTTCATATGTTTTAACCTCCAGCCCCCTAATCCTCTTTGTTGCTCTTCTCTGCACTCTTTCCGGAGTCTCAAGCTCTTTTTTGTAACATGATGATCAAAACTGGAGGTAGCATTCCAGGTGTGGCCTTACCAAGGTTTTATAAAGCAATACTAATACTTCACGTGTTGTTGATCCTATGTCTCGGTTTATGCAACCAAGGATTGTGTTAGCTTTTTTGGCTTCTGCCACACATGGCAGAAGTATTTAAGGAATCATCCACTAGGACTCCAAGGTCCCTCTCCCAGTGACGGTTATTGAGCCAGGTTTCGCCTAATGTGTACTTGTACTTTAGTTTTTCCTGCCCAGGTGTTAAAAACCTTGCATTTCTCCACAATTAAATTTCATTTTGTTGGATGTGGTCCATTTTTCAAGTCTGTCAAAATCTTTTTGGATCCTGAGCCTGCCTTCTGAGGTGTTGGTTGTTCCTGCCAGCTTCTTGTCATCTGGAAATTGGAAAGGTCTAATTTCAAGACGCAAGTCTCCTTCTTCAGACCCGACCTGAAAAAGTCTTTAGGTCTGAAGAGACAAAGCAAAGTGAGATTTTGGGCAGTTTCTCCTCTTTAAATAGAGTCTCTGCTCACCTGCGGTGGGGGATCATGATCTGCTTTTGCTTTTCCTTTCTCTTCGATGAACGGCTTGTCAAAAAGACCTGTTGTTAAGATTTATGGCCAGAGTCCATTTGGCATTTTAGAGGGTTTTTTTATAATGAAGCATAAAACTACTAATAAAATCCAGGCCATTTGCATTTTGGGGAGAAGAGTTTTACAGATGGAAATTCAGAATGGAAAGGGCCTGGGAAAACTTCCAGCCCAACCTTCTGCCTAGGCAGGAATTCACCACTTTAGTAGGTCCAAAATACTGTTCAAAGGGCACCAATATAAGAGAATATATGTAGTTCAGGGTTGAAGAGACTCCTTAATCTCACAGCACATGCATGGATTCAGCCAGAGTTTCAAATGGAAGCCCTTAGCATCCTAGACAAAGCCAAATCCAAAATCCTAGGGAATTCCTGGAAACCTGGCAGTCAGATAAACCAACCATCAATAGGAACACAGAGATAAATCACGTTTACACAGCATTCAAAAGAGACAATAAAAAAAGCTAAGGAGGAAATCAAAAGATCAGAACATATTCTCTCCTGCAGCCAACACCCAGATAAGCAGGGATTAACCCCAGACAAATAATCAAGCAGAAAACAATACTCTAATCAAGGCATTATCAAAGAAAAACACCACCACCACCAGACTCCCACCCACACTGGCACGGCAAGCCACTTGTAACCAGAACCAGATGCCATATTCCAAGTGTGGTTTTACTAAGGCATTATAAAATGGTACTAACACTTTACATGATCTTGATTCTATCCCTCTGTTTATGCAGCCTACGATTGGCCTTTTTGGCAGCTGCTACACACGGCTGGCTCCTGTTTAAGTGATTGTCCACTAGACAATCTTGCAATTGCTACTGTTGAGCCTGGTGTTGCCTATTCTCTACAGATAGTCCTCGATTTACAACAATTTAGAATAGAATAGAACAGAACAGAACAGAATAACATAGTTGGAAGGGACCTTGGAGGTCTTCTAGTCCAACCCCCTGCCCAGGCAAGAAACCCTTCACCACTTCAGACAAAGGGTTATCCAACATCTTCTTAAAAACTTCCAGTGTTGGAGTATTCACAACTTCTGGAGGCAAGCAGTTCCACCGGTTAATTGTCTGCACTGTCAGGAAATTTCTCCTTAGTTCTAAGTTGCTTCTCTCCTTGGTTAGTTTCCACTCATGCTTATTGTCCTACCCTCAGGTGCTTTGGAGAATAGATGGAGCCCCTCTTCCTTGGGGCAGCCCCTGAGATTCTGAAACACTGCTATCATATCCAACCGTTCTTCCTATGTTTTAGCCTCCAGTCCTCTAATCATCTTTGTTGCTCTTCTCTGCACTCTTTCTAGAGTCTCCACATCTTTTTTACATCGTGGCGACCAAAACTGGATGCAAAATTCCAAGTGTGGCCTTACCAAGGCCTTATGAAATGGTATTAACCCTTCACGTGATCTTGATACTTTCCTTCTGTTTCATTCCTCTGTTTCTATCCCTCAGTTCATTTAGTGACCATTCAAAGTTACAATGGCACTGAAAAATGTGACTTATCACCATCGTTTCACAGTTATGATCTTTGCAGCGTGTGTTGTGGCTCCGTTGCCTGAGCCTGTGTCATCGGCAGAGGCAGACTGAGAGTGAGGGGGAGGAGTTGGCAAGGCCTCCCTCTCCAGGACCCTCCTCTTTGGCAGGACACCGAAGGGCAAGAGATAGGCCCAGAGCCAAGCACGTCCACGCAGCCACAGGTGGTCAGTGATGAGGGTAATGAGTCTTGGCTGGATCCTCAGCAGCGTCGCAGGGACAAGCGCACGCAACAGAAGAAAAGGCGTGCCAGAGATTAGGCTGAGTCACTGGACCACATCCCACAGGGTATAAAAGGGGGTGAGGTGGCCATTCAGACTCTGTGACGGACAAAACTAACTCCTATTGAGTCACATTGCATCTCTGGAAACAGCAATCTCGGCCTTGGTTTTATTCTTACAAACTGGACTATTCTTATCGTGGGTAATTTGTTTGTTGATAAAAGTTCTGGGCTAGCAGCTACTGGGTGGCTGCCAAGCGTCTTATCGGAAGAATTGGTTATCTGCCAGTTTATTTAACCCCCGGTTGTTTGTTTGTGTGTGTGTGTGTGAGACGGGGACAGAACATCGTGATCAAAATCCAGTCGCTTGGCAACTGCTTCATATTTATGACCTCAGTGCCACATGATCTTCTTTTGCAACCTTCTGACGAGCAAAGTCAACTGGGAAGGCAGATTCGCTTAACAACCTTGGCAGGAAAAGTCGTTAAACGGGGTGAAACTCACTTAACGAACGTCTCACTGAACCACAGAAAGCTTGGGCTCAATTACGGTCGTACACCAAGCACTACCTATACTGTGGATTTGATTTTTCTTGCCTAGGTAATAGAACTTTACTTTTCTCATGACTTTATTTCGCTTCATTAGTTCAAATCAGTCGAGATCCTTCTGGATCTTCAGCCAATCTCCAGATACGCCAATTCAAGGAAGAGGCCAGCCAATTAATGAAGTAGGACAGAGTAACCACGAGAAATGGGGAATGAAAGAATGAAAATGAATCTTCTCCCATCCAGTACACAGTAAAAGATGAACAAAAAAAAAAAAATCTGAAGCTCACTAAGAATAAGATTAAAGATATTTAATATAAATATGAATTGGGAACCTTCTTATATCCATTTGGTATGAGAAAGCACCGGGCATCTGTTAAGTGGAGATAAGGAATTGCAGAGAAACTAAAGGAATTATTTGAGTTAATCTACACATTTGGCAACAGATTTGCAGGTGATTTTTTTTCCTACCAGGGAATTGAATTGATCTGACTGAATTTGACTGAAGTTGATTGAACTAAAAGAATTGGGCAACTGGAAGCATCAACTGATGAAACACGCTAGAAAATTAAAAATAAACAAATCCTCATATCCACCCAAGATTCTTTCACAGTTAAAGTAAAGAATCTAATCTAATCTAATCTAATCTAATCTAATCTAATCTAATCTAATCATCATCATCTCTGTATGTAATTTCTCCCCAAAACCAGCGTTCACATTTCAGGGCTAAAAAATAGCCAGTGTAATACTAATTTTTATAAAAGGATTGCAAGGATACAGGACATTTTCCCCATTTTATTTTAACGTCTTTCCTGGAAAAGCTAGTGGAATATATAATTAGAGTGAAATCTCATTGAGAGAGAAAAAAAATAAATGTGTAAAAGAGCAATGCTCTTATGCTCTGGTTTGGCTCTGCAACCCAACAAGACACACACAGAGTTCAGAGGATCATTAGAACTGCAGAAAAAACAATGGCTACCAACCTGCCTTCCATGGAGGACCTGTCTACTGCATGAGTCAAAAAGAGGGCTGTGAAAATATCTACAGACCCCTCGCATCCTGGACATAAACTGTTTCAACTCCTACGCTCAAAATGAGGCTATAGAACAACTAGACACAAGGACAGTTTTTTTCCCGAACGCCATCACTCTGCTAAACAAATAATTCCCTCAACACTGTCATACTATTCACTAAGTCTGCACTACTATTAATCTTCTCATCGTTCCCACCACCCATCTCCTCCCACTTATGACTGTATGACTGTAACTTTGTTGTTGGTATCCTTAAGATTTATATTGATATTGTTTCCTGATTGCTTATTTGTTCCCTATGACTATCATTAAGCGTTGTACCTTATGATTCTTGATGAGCGTATCTTTTCTTTTATGTACAGTGAGAGCGTATGCACCAAGACAAATTCCTTGTGTGTCCAACCACACTTGGCCAATGAAGAATTCCATTCCATTCCATTCCATTCCATTCCATTCCATTCCATTCCATGAATTTAGGACAAACTGGAGTATGTCCTTGTAACTTAATTTGGAACTACAGTTTTGGAGAGCTTATCTAAAGTAGGGATGTCCAACTTTGGACACTTGAAGACTGGCGGACGTCAATCCCAGAATAGAGGAGGGGGTTCAAACTATTTTCCAAAGCACCCGAAGGCCAGACAAGGAACAATGGATGGATATTAATCAAGGAGAGATTCAACCTGCAAATAAGGAGAAATTTCCTGACAGTGAGAACAATCAACCAACGGAACAGAAGTTGCCTTCGGAAGAGCTTCATCCCTGGAGGCTTTCAAGAAAAGCCTGGACTGCCACCTGCCAGAAATGGTGTAGGATCTCCTGCTTGGGTGGGGGGGGGGGGGGTTGGACTACATGACCTCCAAGGTCCCTTTCAGCTCTGTTCTGATTGATTGATTCAACCAAGAAATAGGGAGGAATTTTATGACAGTGAGAGCAATCAACCCATGGAACAGAAGTTGCCTTCGGAAGTTGTGGGAGCTTCATCCCTGGAGGCTTTCAAGAAGAGACTGGACTGCCATCTGTCAGAAATGGTGTAGGGTCTCCTGCTTGGGTTTGGACTAGGGGGGTTGGATTAGATGACCTCCAAGTTCCCTTCCACCCCCCCTGTTCATCTGTTACTCTGTTAAGTGACCAAGGTTGGGCACCCTTGGCTTTAGGTGGGGCAAGATGCTTTCTGAGACAGACCATCCATCTTACGCCTTCTCCATTTTAATCTTCGCAAGTCTGGTGGACAGCGAGTGGCTTTGAAAAGAAGGAACAAGCTATCTTTGGGTCATCTCTGGCCAAATCTTTAACCATCCATCCAGCCTTTTGTCAAGGGCGAAGAAGCGGAGCCGAGATAAGAGATGAATCCGTTAGCTCTGGAGGTCATTAAGCAACAGCCTAACATTCCCAGGGATGATGGATGTCACTGTCCGAAATATCAATTCATTCATCAGCCTCTGAATGGAAAAGGCTGTGAAGGTTTCGCACCTCTCCAGACACAGATGCCGGAAGCTAAGATGACACATGGGGCACCGGATTAATTTGCAAATTGCAAAGATATTTCTTCCCGGCTGTCGACTGTCCTTCTAGTCCTTGCTTTATCAAACTGTCCAGGAAAAAAAATTCAGACACCCCTGCAATTTTTCCATCTCCACATCTGCTTAAATCCGGCTCCCTAAGTTTGGGCCAGGTTGCTGGTTGAGCATCTTGGAAGACGGGTTAAAATATTTTTACTCAATGATCTGGGTTAAGGACGCCTCAGTACAGGTCGTTCTTGATTTACAGCCATTCGTTTAGTGATTGCTCAAAGATACAACGGGTTAGAAGAATAACTTGGGGCTCTAACACGAGCTGGGGTTGCGCAAGAATAAATAAAAATGAGAGCCAGAGAGCTGGGAGGAAAGAAAAAAAAATTATTCCTAAAAGCAAAAATAGTTTTCCTTTAGGAGAAGCTACAGAGAAATGGGGTACAGCAACTTAGAACATCTGCAAGGAATGCAACCCAGCAAAGAGAGCATCAAGGACTCCTCCTGCTCCTCCTCCTCCTCCCTCTCTCCTCAAACACCCTCCCTTCTAGCACTGATGATGTTACCTAGTTGAGTCATAAAACTCCTACAAGAAAATCACCCAGATCCGAGAGCACCAAGGACCCCGTACATGTAACTTTTAAGGCCAGCAATTCAGAAGACGTATCTAACAGGAAGTTGCCTATGAAACAAGGGTCTCCCAAGTTTGCTCTTCCTAAAAATCCCCATCCTGAGGTTCTCCTTCCAGAGGCAAAGAAAAGGAGAAGGAGAAACCGATTCCAGTTTCTGTCAACATATAAGCGCTGATATAAGCCACGGCTGCCACTTGAAGGCTGTTGCATGAAAGACGGAGCCATAAAATAAAATACAGCAAGAGATCAAAAGGTCTGCGTGAGTCAAATTGGCGGAAAATATCCTGATTCACCCTGGCCTGAGCGATGCCTCATCATGTTGTGCGTGGGCGTTATTATTGTCATGTCCTAGATGGGATTTAATTTTCTTTCCTTCCTACATCCAGGACACCCATCAGCAAGAAGATGATCTCTGGATCTCCCTGCTCCTCAGAACTAAGCAGCCACCATCACTGGTGACATGGAAAACATGGTGACGTGAAAAGCAACGTAAAGACGCCGAATTGCAAAATTGTGGTGGAGAACACTGAGCAAGGGTTTTGCACACTTGCAGAGATGAGCTGGAAACCGAGAAGTTTCTTCGAAGAGGATCCCTTCTGAATTCTGCGTTCTGCATTCTGGATCCCAGTTTGGGGATCCCTCAGAACAGGGGTGCTCAGTGGAGGAACAAAAAGTCAAGAGCATGGAATCGTGAGGGGTCTTTGGATGCTCTCTGAGCTTGGTTTTTGTCTTGAAGAATTTTCATGGCCCAACTAGGGAACATCATGAGTGCTAGAAGAGAGTGGGGTTTGCAGGGAGAAAGAGTAAGAGAAGGAAGGAGGAGGAAGGAAAGAGGGAAGGAGAAAGAGGAGGAGAAGGAAAAGGAGAAAGAAAGGAGAACTGTGGGGTTCCTTGGTGCTCTCTGAGCTTGGTGGTTTCTTTGCAGATGTTTCACAGCCCAACTAGGGAACGTCATCAGTGCTAAGAGGGAGTGGGGTTTGTGGAGAGGAGGAGGAGGAAGACAATGATGGCTGTGGGGGCCTTGGTGCTCTCTGAGCTTGGTTGTTTTCTTTTAAATATTTCATGACCCAACTAGGGAACATCATACGTGCTAGAAGAGAGTGGGGTTTGCAGGGAGAAAGAGTAAGAGAAGGAAGGAGGAGGAAGGAAAGAGGGAAGGAGAAAGAGGAGGAGAAGGAAAAGGAGAAAGAAAGGAGAACTGTGGGGTTCCTTGGTGCTCTCTGAGCTTGGTGGTTTCTTTGCAGATGTTTCACAGCCCAACTAGGGAACGTCATCCGTGCTAGAAGAGAGTGGGGTTTCCAGGGAGAAAGAGGATAAGGAGGAGGAAGGAAAGAGGAGGGAATGAGAAAGAGAAGGAGAGGAGGAGAAGGAGGAGGACTGTGAAACCCTTAGATGCCCTCTGAACTTGCAGACATTCCATGACCCAACTAGGGAACATCATCAGTGTTGGTGGGGAGTGGGGTTTGCTCTCCATTTATATTCTAGTGGCTTGCCCTGTTGGTGTTGGGTGGGAGTAATCTTGGGCTTTTTACTGTTAGCTTGTTTAGCAATTCCTTGATTGGTGTATTATGCCTCAGGTGATCCTCCTGGACTTGCAGATGGAAAAGCAGGTGGCAGCCGTGGCCAGGAGGCCCTTTGCAAAGTTTCCCGGCACACTCCAGGTACAGTTTACATCGCTGCCCGATGCATTTGATGATGGCCTTTGCAGAATGCAAAGTCTCCTTTGCTCCAAGAGCTGCCATCAGGAGGTGCTCAAGTACAGAGAGAGAGGAACGAATGGGAACCAATACAGGAGAATATTTGTAGCTCAGGATTAAAATGGGGTTTTCTTGCAGATCTGCAAGAAAACCCCAAACTAGGGGTAACCCAAACTAGGTTAACATCATCTGTGCTAGTATGATCAATGTATTTTTACGATGACTATGATCATGATTTTATCGCTTATTGCTTGTATGTACACTGAGAGTTGATGCACCTATTCCTTGTGTGTCCAATCACACTTAGGCAATAAAGTGTGGAGCCTGGAAGGAGCCTGGATAGCTCAGCAGACTAAAAGCATTTAACACAAGCTGTCTGCAATTACTGGAAGTTCGAATCTCGCCAGGCTCAAGGTCAACTCAGCCTTCCGTCCTTTCTAAGGTAGGTCAATGGAGGACCTAGTTTGTGGGGGCAATAAGCTGACTTTGTATAAATATACAAAAGTATGAAGGCTGTTGCTTAATGCATTGTAAGCCACCCTGAGTCTCCGGAGAAAGGCGGCATATAAATGAAATTTAAAATAAAAATAAAAATAAAGAATTCTATTCTATATTCTGGTGCCTTGCCAGTCTGTGTGGATGGGGACGGTCTGAGAGATCCTTCAGTTGGGTGTTTCCTGTTGGCTTCTTTGGCCATTTCTTGAGTGGGGTGTTGTTTATTTTGACTGTTGGTCTGATGTTAACCCTGGAGTTAGTCTTTGCTGACCTGGGTGCTTGTTGCTGGTGGAGAGGTGCTGGGAGGTTCCCATTTGAGCTGGTTGGTTGTTTCTTTTGCGTAGTCTATACATGTTGTTTATCTCTATGTGTCTGTGTGTGTTATCTCTATGTGGCTAGTTTGTCAAGAGGGCCAGGCTTCTAGAAATTCCCTGGCATTTTTGGACTTGGCTTGGTCTAGGATGGTCCCATTTTCCCAATTGAAACTCTGGTTAAATCTGGCTATACGTTGTGAAATTAAAGAATTTTCAGCATGTCTTCTGACTGCTAGTTGAGGTTGGTGGATGTGCTATGAACAAAAACTGGCTTGCAGGGAAAATTCATGAATTTCCAGCCAAGGAAAGGAGAGTGGAGCCAAAACTCAACAAGTGGACGATCACTTAAACGTGAACCAGCCGTGTGGGGAAGCAGCCAAAAAAGCTAATAAAAATCCTTGGTTGTCCAAACAGAGACATAGAATCAAAATCACGTAAAGTATGAGTACCGCTTTATAAGGACTTAGTAAGGCCACAGTTGGAATCCTGCATCCAGTTTTGGTCCCCACATTACAAAAAAGAGGTTGGGACTTTGGAAAAAGTGCAGAGAAGAGCAACTAAGACGATTAAAGGCCTGGAGACTAAAACATATGAACAACGGCTGCAGGATTTGGGTTTGGCCAGTCTAGAGAAAAGAAGGACTAGGGGGGACATGACAGCAGTATTCCAATATTTGAGGGGCTGCCCCAAAGAAGAGGAAGGGGGGGCAACCTGTTCTCAAAAGTACCTGAAGGCAGGACAAGAAACAACGGGTGGAAACTAACCAAGGAGAAAAGCAACCTGGAATTAAGGAGAAACTTCCTAACAGGGAGGACAATTAATCAGTGGAACAGCTTGCCACCAGAAATCGTGGGTGCTCCATCACTGGAGGTTTTTAAGAAGAGAGTAGACAGTCACTTGTCTGAAATGGTATAAGGTCTCCTGCTTGGGCAGGGGGCCAGACTAGAAGACCTCCAAGGTCCCTCCCAGCTCTATTCTGATTCTGAAGTCAACGGCCAAATAGAGACGTTTTAGTTGTGGAACTGGCTGCTGTTTCAGCACCACGGCCGAGTGAACAGCTCCTGGATCCCATTGATGAGTAGGACGAGAAATCTATATAAACAGGGTAGAAAAAAAGACTCAGGAGTCCATTTAGTTTGTCCTTTGAATAACAGAATAGCAGGGGTTGGAAGGGACCCTGGAGGTCTTCTAGTCCAACCCCCTACTCAAGTAGGAGACCCTAATACCATTTCAGACAAGTGACTGTCCTTTTTAAAAGCCTCTGGTGTTGGAGCACCCATACTCCAACACCAAGACAAGAAAACCTCGCTTTCCTGAAGTTAATATTTGATCAGTGTCCTCTCCTTTATCACCCAGATAGTGCATTGGGCTTTAAATGTCTTTTTTATCTTGACTGATGAGCCTTAATTTTTATTTTATGGCACAATACCGGGGTTTTAAAGCAGCAAAAAAAGCAAACCACATCTGGCATGGCTTTCTTTTTTTCTTTTTCTTCCTTCCTTCCTTCCTTCCTTCCTTCCTTCCTTCCTTCCTTCCTTCCTTCCTTCCTTCCTTTCTTTCTTCTCCTGGGGACAAACACGTGGGGGGGGGGGGTTCTGCCTTGGGCAGAATTAATAGCTTTTAAAAGCCGAGGAGATCCATTAATTCTTACAGAATTCACTTCTTAAAATTCCACCCGTTTGACCTGTCTGTTTGTAGGGTGTGGTGATGGCCTTTGACATGCCACTCAAAAGCTGCTGTGGCCCTGAAGCCCCAGGAAATTGTGCGCCCCCTTTTTAAAGCGGTGTAAGCCACCTTGGTTAAATGCATAGGATGTGAATGAGCAGAAAGGAGATATCTGGTGTACTGCTTAAGGCACCAGGTTAGAAAGCAGGAGATGGTGAGTTCTAGTTCTGCCTTAGGCATGAAAGGCAGCTGGGAGACTTTGGGCCAATCACCAGGAGATGGTGAGTTCTAGTCCTGCCTTAGGCATAGAAGCTGGCTAGGCGACTTTAGGCCAGTCACTAGGAGACTGGGAGTTCTAGTCCCACTTTAGGCACGAAAGCCAGGTGGCTTTGCCCCCCCACTCTCCATCCCTCCCTCTCAACCCAACACACCTCACAGGGTTGTTGTGGGTAAAATAGAAGGAGGGAGGAGGCTTAGATAGGTTCGATACCTTGAGCTAGTTGTGAAAATAATATCGGCGGGATATAAATAGAAATAAATAAACGGAAACACGTCCAATCCTATTTAGCGAGACAGAGGCTGAATGCCCAAAGATGAAGCATTGCCTTGGAGGAAATCCAAAATTCTCAGCTGGCAGACTTTGTGGCTCAGACATTGGAGATAAGCCAGACTGATGTCACCGATGTCTGATGTCATCAGAGCTATGACATCATAGCATGCACGTGGTCCCTTGCGAGGCCAGGCTGAAGCTGCCATATCTAATGATCCATAAGCAGGTTGGACAAAACCAAGGAACACAGGTAGTCCTCCACTTATGACCACAATGGAGCCCAACATTTCTGTGGCTAAGTGAGACATTGGTTCAGTGAGTCATAAGTCATAAGTGTGAAAAATGATCCTAAGACACTTTTTTTCAGTGCCATTGTAGCTTTGAATGATCACTAAACAAATGGTTGTAGGTCGAGGACTTCCTGTATTATAACCAGTAAAAATTGCTTTGTTCCTTTAATTAGGGCTGGGGAACTATGTTCCCTTTATGGCCTGCGGACTTCAGCTCCCAGAATTCCCAAGCCAGCCATTCTCAGAATCCCATGCTGGCTCAGGAATTCTGGGAGTTGAAGTCCGCAGGCCATAAAGGGAACATAGTTCCCCACTCCTGCTTTAAATTGACTGGGTCTGCCTGTTGTTTTGGCCCCTCCAGCAGCCGAATCAGAAGAGGAGGAGGAGGGGGTGTGGGAGTCAGGGTCAGCATCAAGGCAACTTGAGAGCTCCGAGGGGGAAGAGGGAATGGAGATGGGAGAGAGAGAGAAAGGGGGGGGGGGAGAGAGAGAGAGAGAGAGACTGACTGGGCCGTCAGTCAGCCCCCAGGTCTGGAGGTGGCTGATGAGGAAGAGGAGGAACAGCTGGGTCTGGTGCCTGATGGGTGGATGCATAGAAGGCGGAGGAGAGGAGGGCAGTGGAAATCTATGGGTGGTCCTTGGGATGGAAGAGCCACTGTTGCTAGCAAAGCCTCACCCTAGCTCTGGGGATAAAAGGCAGGGGGCGGAGATGAATAGATGGGACACACAACTATTCATCTTCTGGACAGACGCAATTTTTAGCCTGCGGTGAGAGAGAAATTTTTTGCGGGGGCTGCTGGCGCTCCTCATAAAGGAATCTTTGAGTTCACTTTGGAGGGTTTGTCGTCTTTGGGGAGCTGAGTCAGAAGAACACATGTATTCTGAAGAACTGGTTGAACCTCCATATTCCATCGGAAGTGATTTGACCATAAGATGAACTTGGGGGCGCTTGTAACACCCCTTTTCCAGCCAACAGACCCCCCCCCAAACTTGGAGCCCAACAGATTGGCTTCTCACCAAATCAATTTCCCAAGCCCATTTCCCACTCCAAAGAATTGCTTTTGTAAAACGTTTCCTCCACTAAGCTGGGCACACCTAGAATTCAGGTATCCACGGGGGCTGTGAGTTGTGGTTCTCACACAATTGGGGGGAAAAACAAGAACGAAATGTCAGAGGTGGACAAGCTGATCTCGGGAGAGAAAGGCGGCCTCTTAAGCTGTGTGGGAAGGGAAATAAAATGTCAAGGGCTTGGAACATGGCTTTCTATAGAGGGGCCTCGCTTTTGAATCATAGCAACGGCTGAAATTCTTTGGAGTTATTTATTCAGCAAACTTATAGAGCTGCGCCTTGACACAAAGGAACTTTGGCTCGGAACAAAATAAAAATGCAGTATGTTCAAAGCCGCCAGTTAAGACAATGAAGTATTTCAATTAAGGCTCTCCAGCTCCACCAAGCAGCCCACGGCAGAGGTAGATACCTCTTGGCCACTGCCCTGGAGGTGGGGGTGGGTGGGTGGGAGGTGGGGCTGGGGAGGAGGAGGAAGGGAGGGCTGGAGGGAAGGCAGTGTCTTTAGCCGAGTGGTTTTCAGTTTGTCATTTCTTCTCCTGCTTTTACATGTTTTGATATTCATATGTTCTTTGTCATTGTGAGGTGCTGAGAGTGTCCATGATTGTGGCAGGGGAAGGAAGGAAGGAAGGAAGGAAGGAAGGAAGGAAGGAAGGAAGGAAGGAAGGAAGGAAGGAAGGAAGGAAAAAGGGAGGGAGGGGATGATGGGGACAGAGAAAAGAAGGGAGGAAGGAAAGGAGGGAAGGAAAGGGGAAAGAAGGAAAAATGGAAGGGTGGGAGGGAGGGAGGGAGGGAGGAAGGAAGGAAAGAAGATTTCACGTTCTCTTACTACAGGTTGAAATTTGCTCAGATTAGGATTTGCAGGCGGTATAGGGAAAAAAAACCCAGACCTTGATGCATTTAACATAATCCGCTTCTCTACAGGAAGTCCTCGATTTGCAACAGTTCGTTTAGTGACTGTTCGAAGTTACAACAGAAAAGTGACTTGTGGCCATTTTTTTCCCACTTACCACCGTTGCAAGCATCCCCAGGGTCATGTGATCAAAACTCAGGCAGTTGGCTCGTACTTATGATGGTCACGTGATCCCCCTTTGCGACCTTCGGACAAGCAAAGTTGATGGGGAAGCCGGATTCATGGAACAACCGCGTTATACTAAAGAACTGCGGTGATTCACTTAACGACTACAGCCAGAAAGGTCATAAAATGAGGCAGTGTTTCTGAACTTCGGCAACTGAAAAATGGGTGGACTTCAACTCCCAGAATTTCCCAGCTAGCATTCTGGCTGGGGGATTCTGGGAGTTGAAGTCCACCCGTCTTAAAGCCTGCTGGCTGGGGAATTCTGGGAGTGGAAGTTCATCCCTCTTAAAGCATGCTGACTGGGGACTTCTGGGAGTTGAAGTCCACCTGTCTTAAAGCATGCTTGCTGGGGACTTCTGGGAGTTGAAGTCCACCTGTCTTAAAACATTCTGGCTGGGGAATTCTGGGAGTTGAAGTCCACCCATCTTAAAGCATGCTGGCTGGGGAATTATGGGAGTTGAAGTCCCACCCATCTTAAAGTTACCCAGGTTGAAACTCTTCCCTGTGAATTTGCAAGGCAAGGAGACAGAAACTCTACCACTTCCCCAGCCAAAGATGATTTTGTTTCTTGCGGAAAAAGAGAAAGAAAAAACAATAATCTTGCGGAGAGCAAGAAGCAGAAACTCTGGTGGTGGCTTCACATTTTTTTTCATGCCGATCTGTGTTTCCAATTTGTCTTTGGTTCCGTCTGATGTCTTTTGGGGCTGCAATTAACAGTGGCTCAGCACACAGCGAAACACGAGACGAAATATATGAAATACTCAGTGCGGTGGGGGATGAACCGCTATATGAATCATCTGCACTGATTTTCAACCCCCCCTCAAAATCTTCCAATTGACCCCACCACATTTACGTGTGTGTGTGTTATACACACACACACACACACACACACACACACACACAAACACACACACACACACGCAAGTGAGGCTGTCTCTGTTCTTTTTCTGGATCTGATGCTGATGAGTGATTATAAAAAAATCACATTTTTTTCAAACCCTTTCCCTCCCTTCCTGTAAAAGTGACAAACAAATTGACTCCGGCTCTTTTTTTAATTTGTTGCTATTATCCCCGACAGGAGCCCTTTGTTGGCTGGTGGAGAAATGGGGCGGCCCACCTCTCCCAGGGAGCAATTACCCACTTTTCTGATCGCCCACCGAAAGCTGTAATTACCCCCAAAGCGAAGGAGTAAGTAGCACGGAGGCCTCCCGCCCTCCTGCCGTGACTTTAAAAGCCTCTTTGCAAGGCAGGAAAAAAGGACGTGTCTCACCTAGAACACTGCAAAGCAGGTATTAAGAGGGGCTAAGTGCAAAAACACAGGTAGTCCTCGTTTTATGACCGCAATGGAGCCTGATATTCCTGCGGCTAAGCGAGACATTTGTTAAACCGCAATTTGCCCCGTCTTTCGGGCCACGGTTGTTAAGCGAATCCCTCCCTGCCCTTGTGAAGTTAGTCACACTGTCGTTATGTGAATTTGGCTCCCCGCCACCGACTTTGCATCTCAGAAGGTCGCAAAAGGAGATCAGGAGGTTGAAAACTGTCATAAGTAGGAGTCAGTTGCCAGCGTTTGAATTTTGATCATGTAATTGTAGGGGGGATCTGCAATGGGTCACAAGTGTGAAAAATGGACACTATTTTTTAGTGCTGTTGCAAATTCAAATGGACACTAAATGAAATGTTGTAAGTTGAGGACTAGCTATATAAGCCTGTAGGGCAGTGTTTCTCAACCTTGGAAGCTTGAAGATGGTTGGACTTCAATTCCCAGAATCCCCCAGCCAGCGCTGGATAGATAGATAGCTAGGCAGGAAGAAGCCAGAATCCCCCAGCCAGCGCTGGATAGATAGAAGCTAGGCTAGATAGATGATAGATAGATAGATGATAGATAGATAGATAGATAGATAGATAGATAGATAGATAGATAGATAGATAGAAAGAAAGAAAGAAAGAAAGAAAGAAAGATAGATGATAGAAAGAAGATAGATAGATACAGATAGATAGATAGATGATAGATAGACATGGTAGATAGATAGATGATAGATAGAGATGATACATAGATGATAGATAGATGATAGATAGACAGACAGACAGACATATAGATACCCTGTTTCCCCCAAAATAAGACACCCCCTGATAATAAGCCCAATCAGGCTTTTGAGCGCATGGCAATAAGGCCATGCGCTTATTTCAGGGTTCAAAAAAGACAGGATCTTATTTTTGGAGAAACACAGTATTCTGTTCTGTTTTCTGTTTTCTGTTTTCTGTTTTCTGTTTTCTGTTTTCTGTTTTCTATTCTATTCTATTCTATTCTATTCTATTCTATTCTATTCTATTCTATTCTATTCCATTCCATTCCATTCCATTCCATTCCATTCCATTCCATTCCATTCCATTCCATTCTATTCTATTCTTATATTTTTGGTTTCTTCCTGCCCAGGTGCAAAACCTTGCTTTTCTCAGCCCCTTCAAGACTTCAGCTCCCAGGATTCCCCAGCCATCCATGCACCAGAAGCTGGGAAGACCTGGCAGTGGGGCGCCACCCCGCCCCCTCCTTGCCAGAAGCGCCTTCTGGCCTCTGCGTGGACACCTGCCATGCGGGCGCATCACTGCCAGATCATCCCGAGCAAATATTTGCTTACTTCCAAGAACTCCAGGGGCTTTTATAGCCCAGCATAAATAAGAATTTATGACCTGTTTTTGCAGGCTGTTTGCTCAAAAGCCACTTAGCCCTTCTGGGCGTTAATGGCCCAGGCTGATCGAAGTGATGCCAGGCAGGGGGGTCCTGGGTATAAGAACCCTGGTTTATTCGTGGTTTGGGGATGTTTGGAGATGATGCAGGCCTGGCCCTCAGGTTGCAAGTACAGACAATCCTCGGCTTATGACTGCAGTTCAGCCCGGAATTTACGTTGCTAAAGTTAAAGATATTCGTTACTTAGGTTTTGCTCCGTTTTACGACCTTCCTTGCCATGGATGTTAAGGGAATCGCTGCAATTCTTAAAAGTTAGTCCCGCGGGTCGTTAAGCGAAACCGGATTTCCCCCTTTGACTTGGTTTGTCACAAGTTCGCGAAATCACGGGACGCTGGGATTCTGCAACCGTCATAAATACGAGTCAGTTGCCCAAGCATCCAAATTTTGATCACGTGACCCTGGGGGCGCTGCAACCGTCATAAGTATGAGTCGGTTGCCAAGCGTCTGAATTCTGATCACGTGACACCATGCTGCAACGGTCGTAAGTGTGAGAAACGGTCAAAAGTCACTTTTTTCAGTGTCGTTGAAACTCCGAATGGTCACTAGACAAGCTGTTGTAAGTCAAGGAGCTGGTGTGTGTGTGTGTGTGTGTGTCTGTGTGATTGTGCAGCTCAAAAAATAGGAAATACAGAGAGTTCTCAATTTAGAATCATTTGTTTAGCAACAATCTGAAGTTACTTCCTAAAAAAGCCCCAGGGAATTCTGGGAGTTGAAGGCCAGGGAGCTGAAAAAGTCACTTACACCTGGTAGTTGCTATTGCCAACACTGCAACAGCCCCACGGTCACGTGATCACAATTCAGTATACAGATAGTCCTCGACTTATGACCACAATTGAACCCCAAATTTTTGCTGCTTACGTGAAATTTTGCATTCTGACCACGGGGGTGTTGCTGCAATGGTCATAAATCACTTTACTCAGTGCTGTTGTAACTGTGGCCACTAAATGAACTGTTGTAAGTTGGGGAATACCTGTATAGGCGGGCACAGGTAGTCCTCGACTTACGACCACAATTGAGCCCAACATTTCTGTTGTTAAATGAAACATTTGTTAAGCGAGATTTGCCCCATTTTACCAAAGTTGTTAAGTGGATCACTGCAGTTCTTCAACTAATAACCCGGTTGTTAAGCGAATCGGGCTTCCCCCATTGACTTTGCTGGTCCGACGGTCACAAACGGGGATCACGTGACTCTGGGACACTGCAACCGTCATAAGTGCGAGTCAGTTCCCAAGCATCTGAATGCTGATCACAGGGGGACGTAACGGATAAAAACGGCCGTCAGTCACTTTTTTGCCGGGCTGTTATAACTTGGAACAGTCTGTTGTAAGTCAAGGATCTCCTATGGATATTTTTTTCATGCAGGCAGGATTTTATGCAAGAATAGATCCGAGTTCTGATGTCCCAGCAAACAAGGGGAGTGAAACATCCACTCCGGATCCGTGTTTGTCTCTCGGGTGGTGCCAGGCCCACCTCGGCTGTGTCAACAAAGAGATGGCCCCATTGCACATTTTATGGGAGTGGGGGAAAGGCTGGCTCCAGATGGGAGCCAGGGCTGAAGCAAGGGACAACACAATAAACAGCACAATAAATGCCACATCGGTTGTGTTAGCCAGCGAAAGAATCCGTGCTTCAGAAAAAGCAGGGAAAACTCACTCTAGAAATTGGCATTTAGGGGGCTCTCATGCACCACCCTGGGAAGGAGAGACTGTTCCCCCACCCCAATCTGTCCTCCTTCTTCCCGAGCTTGTGAAAAAAAGTTGAGAATATTTTTTTAAAGAAATATCATGTTTCTGCCATGCTTTGATGGGGAGCCATACACCCTGTTACATCTGTAAGGCTGTGGCTATCACCCTAGGTGACTTTAAGACAGGTGGACTTCAACTCCCAGAATTCCCCAGCCAGCCTCGCATGATAGAGTTGGAAGAGACCAGAAGGGTCATCTAAATGCAGTATTTCTCAACCATGGCAACTTTAACACCTGTGGACTTCAACTCCCAGAATTCCCTAGCCAGCCATGAATGATAGAGTTAGAAGAGACCAGAAGGGTCCTCATAAGTCCTGTATTTCTCAACCTTGGTGACTTTAAGACCTGCGGACTCCCAGAATTCCCCAACCAGCCATGAATGATAGAGTTAGAACAGACCAGAAGGATCATCTAAGTGCAGTATTTCTCAACCTTGGCGACTTTCAGACAGGTGGACTTCAACTCCCAGAATTCCCCAGCCAGTATATGGCTGGCTGGGGAATTCTGGGAGTTGAAGTCCACCCATATTAAAGTCGCCTAAGCTGGGGAACACAGCCTTACAGATATAACAAATGTACTGATCCAGAAGATAAAAGCATGGTGCAAACATGATATTTCTTAAAAAAATATTCCCAACTTTTTTTTGACAAGCTAAGAATGAAGGAAGAGTGTCATTTTGTTCCAATATTCTCTTCTCTTCTCTTCTCTTCTCTTCTCTTCTCTTCTCTTCTCTTCTCTTCTCTTCTCTTCTCTTCTCTTCTCTTCTCCTCTCCTCTCCTCTCCTCTCCTCTCCTCTCCTCTCCTCTCCTCTCCTCTCCTCTCCTCTACTCCCTTCCAGCTCTTATCATTCTGGACTGTATGGGGAATTCTGGGAGTTGCAGTCCCCCCCATCAAGACGGTATATTCCTCGATGCCCCCGAGAGAGAGAGCCGAGTGCCAAAAGAGGGCTTGCCTGTGCCAAGGCCGCAGCGGGGCTCCTGAGGACAATTGTAGGTTAAGTGCCACCCTTCCTGCCATTGATTAACCAACCTCGGGCGAGTTAATTCACCAGCTATAGAGCGGCCGCCAAGCATCCAGCAGGGAGGTTTGCAATCAAGAGATGCCAATCGTCCCCTGCGCAGAAAATCTCTTTATTCTGCACAGAGGCACACATGAAAACAGAGGCGAGGCTGGACAGGCAGGGGAGACGGCTTGGTCGGTCGGTTAGTGTCATTCCACCTTGTACAACAAAAATAAATGCTATCTTCAGTGTACATAAGAAAACTATAAAAAGATAACACAAACAGACATCCTTCACATTCCATACAATTGAACTGAAAACCTGATATTGCATTAATATTGCACTATACAGTAGAGTTCAACATAGTTACTGCCCTGGGATAGAAGCTGTTTCTCAGTCTGTTTGTCCTTGTTTTTATTGCCCTGTACCGGCTGCCAGATGGTAATAGTTTAAAAAAAAAAGGAGGGGGTGACATCCAGGATGAGATGGATCTTTAAGAATGTTTTGAACTTTCTTAAGGCAGCGGGAGCCATAAAGCTCTTCCTAAGAGAAGAGGAGCCAACCCAGGAAGGCAATGACGTTGACCCTCTGGAGTGCTGTCCGATCTGCCACTGTACAATGGGCAAACCAGACACAGATGCAGTAAGTTAAAATACTCTCTACAGTGCAGAGGTAGAAGGCCACTAGTAGGTTCTCATTCAGTTGTTGTTTCCTGAGAAGTCTCATCTCTGATGGTGTTGTGGCCCGTCAGTGGCCTGTGCAGATTGTAGCTGATTCCAACAAGGAGGAGGCTGGTGCAGCTGGCGCTCAAGTCGGACAATGAGGAGGCTGGAGAAGATGTGGTGCCAGAGGTGGGGATTCAGCCAGGGCCTTCAGAGCTCCAGAAGCTCCCTTAAGTGAAGAGGATGAAGAGGAGGAGCCTCTTCTCGATGCACGGGCGTGCAGAATGGCCAAAAGGCAGGAGTGGCTCCTCAGGAGGAGGTCTCCTCGACAGTAAGGCTTGGGGCTAATTGGCCACTCCCTTAGCCTATTTAAGAAGGAACACTGCTTGCAACAAGCTGTGGAGAACAACTTTAGTTCACTCTCTTTCGTGTCTGCAACATTGCTTCTGGGCTTTCTGCCAACTCTAGTAAGACTGTGATTATCTTATCTTAGAATTCTGGTAGGCTGTTAAGACAGTTTATTAACAGCCTTTGGTTGATAAAGACTGAGTTATTTGAGTAAAATAAGCTTTGTATAGAGTTTGTGTGTGCTGTGTTCTTTGGGGTCCGTAGCTGGGGCAGAACAGCTGAGCCCTTTTGACCAGTGCTGCAATGTGAGGGCCCCAGGTCAGGTCCTCTTTTATTATAACAACACCCAGAAACTTAAAAGTGGCCACTTGCTCCACTCAGTCTCCATTGATAAGCAAGGGCCGGATGTCTGAGCTATTCCTTCTATAGTCCACTATAAATTCCTCGGTCTTATTGGTGTTAAGGACCACGTTATTGTCTCCACACCACGAAAGCCACCGGCCCACCTTATCTCGTTCCTTTTTTTTTTTTATTTCAATAGACTCTGTCAATCCTCCATTTATCATTACTTTTGCTGTCTGTTTTTGGTCTACGGCTTCTATGGCTTGGATAAGTTTTCTCCCAAAGCCCATTTGTTTCAACTGTAGTGACATAAATCGCCAATTCACATTGTCAAAGGCTTTCTGTGCATCTAGAAATATCAAAGCCATTTGCTTCTCTGGATGTGCCTCATAGTATTCCAAAGTGTCCAGAATTATCCTCAAATTGTCTCTAATCTGCCTTTTTGGCAGGAACCCATTTTGATCAGAGTGCATGAAATCATTTATAAATATCTTTTGAGTCTTTCTGCTAGTATTGAAGCGAAGATTTTATAGTCTGAGTTTACCAGGGATATAGGCCTATAGTTCTTGATTTGTTGTGGGTCAGTATCCTCCTTTCCGTCCACCTCATCTCGATAGGAAGACTCTTTTCCCCCATGGAGATGGATGCCACGATGCCAGGAAGCACAAGAATTCCTCTCTGTGGCAATCAGAGCAGATTTTCCAGCCCAGCTGCACATCCCGGTTACAAACAATGTTGAACATCTGTGACGTTCCCCCGGGAAATCCACGCCCACCTGAGGGATGTGAGGTTTTTCTTTTGCAATGCCAGGTTATTTCATTCCAAAAAGCAGAGTGGTATAAAAAAAATGCTGCGGTTGCAATTCAGATTTTTTTCCCCCCTCTGAGACTAACCTTCCTTTCTGCTGTCCTCCTAGGAGAAAATTAAGTCCAGGAAGTCCCTGACTTGCGATGACAAGTCAGCCCTGAATCTCTGTTGCTAAGCGAGACAGTTATTTAACTGAGCTGGGTCCGTTTTTACGAACTTTGTGGCCACGGTTGTAAGTGAATCGTTGCGGTTATTAAGTGAGTAACACGGTCGTAAAATGAATCTGGCTTCCCCGTTGACTTTGCTTGTCACAAGGTCATAAATGGGGATCATATGACACACACACACACGGGACATTGCGACCGTCATAAATATGAGTCAGTTGCCAAGAGTCTGAATTTGGCTTTGGTGTCTCTAATAGAAAAGAACTGCTTGCCGTATACGGCTTGGCTTGCTCACAGAAGTCATCTGAAATGGAATGGAATGGAATGGAATGGAATGGAATAGAATAGAATAGAATAGAATAGAATAGAATAGAATAGAATAGAATAGAATAGAATAGAATAGAATAGAATTTATGGAATGGAATGGAATGGAATAGAATAGAATAGAATAGAATAGAATAGAATAGAATAGAATAGAATAGAATAGAATAGAATAGAATAGAATAGAATAGAATAAATAGAATAGAACAGAATAGAATAGAATAGAATAGAATAGAACAGAACAGAACAGAACAGAATAGAATATATGGAATGGAATGGAATGGAATGGAATGGAATGGAATGGAATAGAATAGAATAGAATAGAATAGAATAGAATAGAATAGAATAGAATAGAATAGAATAGAATTTATGGAATGGAATGGAATGGAATAGAATAGAATAATTCAGAATAGGAATAATTGGAAGGGACCTTGGAGGTCTTCTAGACCAACCCCCTGCTTAGGCAGGAAACCCTCCACCACTTCAGACAAAGGGTTATCCAACATCTTAAAAACTTCCAGTGTTGGAGCATTCACAACTTCTGCAGGCAAGTCATTCCACTGATTAATTGTTCTAATGGTTTTCTTTCCTTTCCTTTTTCTTTTTTGGTTGGATAACAGAGTTGGAAATTAAGATTTTGAAAAGTACTATGATGTAAGCAACTGACTCAGACTTAGCCAACTGACTTAGTGTACGCTGTTCACCAAGCATTTCTCTTATGTAAAGGAAAAATATATAAATAAATGCGGGGGTGAGAGGGTGGGATGGGGAAGAAAAAGAAGTAATCGGAATGGCTTTCTAACCAGGCAGTTGGGCTTCTTTGCTGGGGGGAAGAGGGATAGTGAGTCACGTGGCCAGTGAAAATTAAGTGGTGGGGGGGATAGATTTAACCTCCAGGGACCTCTGTTTGGGCTTTAATCTCCCCAAAGTCATCCAATCATCTGAATGAGGGTTTAAACCAGGGGTCCTCAAACTTGGCCGCTTTAAGACTTGTGGACTTCAACTGGCTGGCTGGAGAATTCTGGGAGTTGAAGTCCACAAGTCTTAAAGCGGCCAAGTTTGAGGACCCCTGGTTTAAACTATAGATAGTCCTCAATTTACGGCCACAATGGGAACCAGAATTTCCGCCACTAAGCAATGCAGTCGTTGGTTGAGCTTTCCCAAGAGCAGACCTAATTTTACATCCATTTTTACTTTGGTTGTTAAGTGAATCATTTGGTTGTTAAGTGAATCATTAAGTGGACCCAGTTTCCCCAAACTTTTGAAGCCGGCAAGGAATTGCAAGGAGTCAACTGTGCTTGGAACAGCATCCATCCTGCGATGATAGTTGTAGCACCATCAAACATCTCAAGTCCTTGGGGAGGACTCGATAGGTAGGCAGAAATGCCAAATACAGGGTGAACATTCAGCTGATTGCGCAACCAACCATAACAACAACAACAACAATAACAACAAAAGCCTTGGGTGCAACCCCAAAACATCTGGAACACCATTGTCGTTGACCAATTCACCATCAGTCAATTGCAAAAGGCAGCAATTTACGAGTCCAGAAGAATCACCAATATTTCTCAATCTTGGCCACTTAAAGAAGGGGGGACTTCAACTCCCAGAATTCCCCAGCCAGCCATGAACAATAGAGTTGGGAGAGACCAGAAGGATCAGCTGGTCTAGAATTTCTCAACCTGGCTCACTTTAAAATGGGGGGACTTCAACTCCCAGAATTCCCCAGCCAGCACAGCTGTCTGGTGAATTCTGGGAGTTGAAGTCCCCCCATCTTAAAGTGGCCAAGGTTCAAAAACCCTGGTTAGATGATCTCCAGGGGTCCTGCCAAACTTTACAAATAAGACACTATAGGTCAAGGTAAAGGTTCCCCTCGCAAATATGTGCTAGTCGTTCCTGACTCTAGGGGGCGGGGCTCACCTCCGTTTCAAAGCCGGAGAGCCAGCACTGTCCGAAGACATCTCCGTGGTCATGTGGCTGGCATGACTCAATGCCAAAGGCGCACAGAACACTGTTACCTTCCCATCAAAGGTGTTCCCTATTTTTCTACTTATGCAAATCCTGTTACGTGGCACTAGGGATTCAAACCGCTGAAGTGCCAACCTTTTCGATCGACAATATCCGACAATGATCGACAATGAAGATGCTATGCAATGGTCCAAATCTTTTAAGTGACTCACTCCTCTTCTCTAAAGAAACCGTCCATCCTCCTACTACACAAAAGGTGCTCACACATGAACTGGAGTAGGTGTATACCAAGCCAAGCCTCACCTGAGCCGGCCCTCCTGTGGAAAGTCATGTGGTGGGTCGCTGCACGTCAGACGAGCTTCCTCATCCAGGAGGTATACAAACACCCTTTCCTGAAACACAAAGAGGGAAAAAAAACATTGAATAAATTAAGACTGGTAGTCGCTCAAGGGAGTAATTGGGTATTCATTTACCCAGAGACTACCTCGGCTGACCTGGGAAACATTTAACAAAATTGGATTTGGGTAGAGGGAGCGGTCTCTAGGTGGCAGAACTCATCTCAACCACTAGAGGGCAGCAAAGCCATGCACAAACTCACTCCCTTCCACCCCTAGTGGCCGTCTGGAATTTTGCAGCCCAACTCTAGTCAGTTTCAATGTGGATAAATCCAATAAAGCAGCTATTCTGGACAGACCTATAAGGAGGTGGTCCTTGACTTACAACCATCCATTTACTGACGAGAGTTAAAGCCGCACTGAAAAAAGTGACCTATGACTGGTCCTCTCACTTACAACCGTTGCAGCATCCCCACAGGGATAGGATCAGAATTTGGGCATTTGGCAACTGGTAGATATTTAGGAGGGTTGTGGGGTCATGGGGTCATGGGATCAGCATTTGTGACCTTTCCAGCTGCCCAGCAAAGTCAAGGGGGCGGAGGATTGGATTCACTTAAAAACATTTCTCTCTTTCTCTTATCTGTCTATCTCTGTCCATCTGTCTGTCTGACTGTCTCTCTCTCATCTCTCTTGCGCGCTCTCTCTCTCTCATCTATTATCTGTCTATCATCTATCTTCTATCCAATCATCCACCTATCTTCTCTTCTTCCTACTCCATCCATCCATCTATCCTTCTGTCATTGTCTGTTTGCTCTCTCTCTCTTATCTATCATCTCTCCCTTTCTTTCTAATCTATGGTCTGTCTATCTATCTATCTATCTATCTATCTATCTATCTATCTATCTATCTATCTGTCTATCTGTCTATCTGTCTATCTGTCTATCTATCTATCTATCTATCTGTCTATCTGTCTATCTGTCTATCTGTCTATCTGTCTATCTGTCTATCTGTCTATCTATCTATCTATCTATCTACATCCACTCATTCAACCATCCATCATCCATCCATCCTCCATCCATTCATCCTTCCATCTATTATTCCTCGATCTGTCTGTCAGAAAGTCTATCTGTCTGTCCATCCGTCCATCCATCCATCCATCCATCCATCCATCTATCATCTATTCACTTATCCAAATATCTTTCCTCCGTCTCTCCCTCCCTATCCATCCATCCTCCATCCTCCATCCATTCATCCTTCCATCTATTATTCCTCAATCTGTCTCTGTCTGTCTTTCTGTCTGTCTGTCTGTCCATCCGTCCATCCGTCCGTCCATCCATCCATCCATCCATCCATCCATCCATCCATCCATCCATCATCTATTCAACTATCCAAATATCTTTCCTCCCTCCCTCCCTCCCCATCCATCCATCCATCCATCCATCCATCCATCCATCCATCTATCTATCTATCTATCTATCTATCTATCTATCTATCTATCTATCTGTCTATCTCTATCATCTATTCAACTATCCAAATATCTTCCCTCCCTCCCTCCCTCCCTCCCCATCCATCTATTTTGGAAAACTGCCCCTCTACTTCAAGAAGGACTCTGGACAATGAGTAAAAACGAATAAAACATAAAAACAGGACACAAAATGTTCAATTTAAATTTCCCCTTCAGGAGGAGCCTCCTTTCTTTTCTGCCAACGTTCCCAAACAGCTATTTAAGGTCAGGGACTTTTCCCTTTTCCTTTCCGTGATGGAAGACAAATCAAGGCATTAAAAACCAACAATCCACAGTTCCCACAAGTCTACCCTAGGCAACGAAAAGTGGGATCCTGAGGTCACAACTCCGTTTTTTCCCCAGCCAGGGAAAATTCTCCTGTTGGGCACAGATCAATAGCTCTGTTGAGCTTCATCTAGAAAAAAAAAAAAAGATTTTTATCTATCTTGTACTGTGCAAAATTGCATTGTTAGCCAGCTCAGAGCGGAAAAATCATAACAGTTGATGGCGACTTCTATTATATTCCTCGAAGGGAGCACAATTTGTGCAAGCACACACTTTATTGTCATGTCGTATTGTTCGAGCCTCAAACAGTAACAACCGCAAACAAGAGGAAGATTTTGCAAACAAGAGGGCAAAATAAATGGAAGAAGTAAAATCAGGGCAGAGAAGCTTTTCAAGGATTCCGCTCCCACGACTGAAAACTTGGAAAATATCTCAGATGGTGCATCAGTTGAGTGTGGGTCTGAGCCAACATAACTGAGATGGAGAAGAGAAAACCCAACCCAGAATGAAAGAATGAATGAGTGAAGGAAGGAAAGAAGGAGGCTGAAAGAGGGAGGGAAGGAGAAAGAAGGAAGGAAAAGACAGAAAAAGAGATAGACAAGTAGGAAGGAAGAAGAAGGGAGGAAGAAGGGAGGGAGGGAGAGAAGGAGGGAGGGAGGGAAGAAGGAAGGAAGGAAGAAGGGAGGAAGGAGGGAAGAAGGGAGGAAAGAAGGAGGAAGAAGTGTGGAAGGGAGGAGAAGGGAGGAAAGAAGAAAGAAGGAAAGAAGGAAGGAAGAAGGAGGGAGGGAGAAAGAAGGAAGGAAAAGACATAGGAAGGAAGGAAGGAAGGGAGGGAGGAAGGAAGGTTGAAAGAGGGAGGGAGGGAAGAAAGCAAGGAAAAGACAGAGAAAGAGATACACAAGAAGGAAGAAGAAGGGGGGGGAAGGTTGAAAGTGGGAGGAAAGGAGAAAGAAGGAAGGAATGAATTTATGGATTTATTTATTCATTAGAAACCACCTATCTCCCCCACTAATGGACTCCGGGTGGGGGGTCAGGGTGTACAGGAACTCCTTGACTTACAACAGTTCATTTAGTGACCAAAGTTAAAACGAAACTGAAAAAAGGGACTTAAGACCATTGTTCACATTTACAACTGCTGCAGCATCCCCACGATCACGTCACGTGATCAAAATTCAGACGCTTGGCACCTGACTCACATTTATAACGGTCACAGCATCCCGGGGTCATCCCCCTCTGACAAGCATGGGGAAAGCCCTATTCACTTAACAACCGTGTTCCTAATGTAACAGCCGCAGCGATCCGCTTAACTGTAGCAAGGAAGACCATACAACGGGGGAAAAAACTCACTTAACAGCCATCTCGCTCAATGACAGAAATGCGGGGCTCGGCTGCGTGATGTAAGTTGAGAACCGCCTGTCTTTCTGGGACACATTTTATATGCTGTTTTTGTGATGCTTAGGCGCTAAAGCTTCGTGTTCTGTTACGCCGCGTGAAATAAACCAACCGACCAACCAACCGAAGACGGGGCTCAACTAGATGACCTTGAGGGGACCCTCGCCCTCCAGAATTTCAGGCTTCTCTGGATTCCCCTGGGGATATAAAGGCACAGAAAAGGCTCCTTTGCTAATTTGGCCCTCCGATTCAGCTATTATCAGTGGGACTCCCTCCGAGGTTCCCCACTGATCCGAAATTAAACTGTAATTATTGAATTATCTCCGTGCCTTCCTGGTACCTGTTGAGCATGCACTGGCATTCGGAAGCCACCGGGAAGTGACTCGCCACACCATGCTCCTCTGCCAAGATGCATCCTTGCCCATCTCTGGAACGATTTCCCATGCCGCCACTGGCCACTGGCCACCCTGTTGTAACCTGGCTCCCTTCCAACCCCCTCCCCTCCCCACCAAAGGTCCGGAGCTGGCCAAAGGGCGGGCGAGGCGGCTCTTGGCGAGAGACGTCGCCAGCCAATTCCAATTAGTTCCCCTTCGAGACGATTAAAGGTGCCAACGGTGCCAGCCGCCCAACCCAGGGGATGCTAATGGCCCAGGGCCATTAGTGGCTCTCAGCAGCTGGCACCCAGGGCTGAGCCCGTGTTTCCGGAGTGCCTGCCCAGATCTCCAGCATCGCCATCATCAGTATCGTAGCCTCTCCGATGGGCTTAATGATATTTGGCAGGCCGTTATCTCCTCGTGTCTCCATGGCTAATGAGCCTGGCAATTAGATCTCCCCCAACGGAGCGGTCGCTAGGTGCCTGATGAGCCTCTCTCTGCCCTTCCCCCTCCTCTCTCTGTCACTCTCTCTATGTCTCTTATGTCTCTTTCTTTTTCTCTCTGTCTTCTCTCTCTCTTTCTGTCATCTCTCTCTCTCCCTCTATCTCTGTCACTCTGTCTCCCTTTCTCTCTCTTTCTTTCCCTCTCTCTCTCCCCCTCCCTCCCTCCCTCTGTCTGTCTCTTTCTGTCATCTCTCTCTATCTCTATCACACATTCACTCTTTCTCTCTCTGTCATCTGTCTGTCTCTCTCTCTTTCTCTCTGTCATTTCTCTCTCTCTTTCTTTTTTTCTTTCTCAATCTCTTTCTCTGTCATCTCCCTGTCTGTCGTCTGTCTGTCTCTCATTCTCTGTCTCATTTCTCTGTCTCTATGCCTCTTTCTCTCTCTTTCCTGTCATTTCTCCCTCTCTGCTTCTCATTTTTTTCTCTTTGTCATCTCTCTCTTTATCTCTCCCTCATCTTTCTCTCCCTCTGAAGCAAGGATGATTCAAGCTGCAGGGAGCAGGTTAGGCTTAGGGCTGAATTTTGGTAAGGCTTCATTATCACAGGAGGCTTCCAAAGAAGAAAAATCGGATGGCCCTTTGTCTAGGATGATTTCAGGTTGGTCTAGAAGATCCCCAAGATCCTGTCCAACTTTAGGTGTTCCCCTTCTGTGAAAAGAGCTGGGAGAGAGGAAACACTTTGTGGCTTTGAAGAGGATAGAAACTACTTCAAATCTACCAGTCAATCAGTCTCAAGACGTTGAGACTCTGGAAGGAGCGCAGAGAAGAGCAACAAAGGGGATTGTGGGACTGGAGGCTAAAATATACAAAGAACAGTTGCTGGAATTGGGAATGTCTAGTTTCATGAAAAGAAACACCGGGGGAGACAGGATAGCAACCTTCCAATATTTGAGGGGCTGCCCCAAAGAAGAGGGGGATCAAGTTATTCTCCAAAGCCCCTGAAGGCAGGACAAGAAGCAATGGGTGGAAACTCATCCAGGAGGGAAGCAACTTAAACTAAGGAGGAATTTCCTGACGGTGAGGTCAATTAACCAGAGGAACAGCTTGACACCAGAAGTTGCAAATGCTCCATCACTGGAAGTTTTTAAGAAGAGATTGGACAACCATTGGTCTGAAATGGTACAAGGTTTCCTACCTGAGCAGGGGGTTGGACTAGAAGATCTCCAAGCTCCCTTCCAACTCTGGTATTCTGTACGCTCCTCCAAGAAAGTCAACAGGAGCTGGACAGTCTGCTTAGTGGCTTGCAAGCCTAATTTTAAAGTGTTGGTGTTGCAACTGTTGACCAGGGCTCTCTCTGTGTGTGAATCAGAATAGAGCTGGAGCACCACACCTTCTGGTGGCAAGCTGTTCCACTGGTTAAGTGTCCTCACTGTTAAGAAGTTTCTCCTTATATCCAGGTTGCTTCTCTCCTTGATTGGTTTCCATCCTTCGCTTCTTGTCCTGAATGAGTGACCATGTCAAATGTGGGAGTGTGTATATCGTTCCCAGACAACTGTGGTTGCCTTCAGCCAGTTGCTGCCTCATCCAACTGCCCAGATTTTGTGCAGCTCAATGCACAAATTCAATGAGTTAATTGAACATAATTGAGTTAGTTAATCTAATTTAAAAATTTGCATTCCTCATTTCTATCACTCCAGGCAGCACCTGATATAGTTTTTTTTTTCTGTTCCTTCGCTCATCTTCCACCGGTCTCTTGCGTGGCTTGATCTTTGAAGTTTATTATTTTGGGTTATTTTTTTTTTCTTGTTCTGCCGAAAAGCTGCACCCTACAATCAGTCCCAAACAGTTCCTTGGCAAACTGTGATTAATGCACAAAAAGCACCACTGTCGATCATAGCTTCCTTACTTCAAAGCTGCCGTTATCACGATTAAATTAAGCATGTTTTCAGCACAAGGACAGAATGAAACAAAATGTGTGCAGGACAAATTGGCTTAGAGCGAGAAGTACTAGTGCCCAGTGCGCTTCCCATCCAGCTACATATTTTTGTGAATTTTACAAATTGCCTTAAGATTTGTAAAACAAGAATAGCTGCCCAACAGATCTCGGTGCTCAACTTAGACTTCGGGGTGTATGTTTTGGTTTGTTGGTTTTGTGTGTGTGTCTTTGCATCAGTCATGATTCCTGGGGCATGCGAGTCAACCATAGCCACTTTAAGATGTGTGGACTCCAACTCCCAGAATTCCCCAGTCCATATATCTTAAATTTGAATTTTGGGAATTGAAATCCATGCATCTTAAAGCTGAATTTTGGCAGTTCAAGTCCTAGCTCGCTAGGGGTTTCTGGGAGTTAAAGTCCACATATCTTAAAAGTTGAATTCTTGGAGTTGAAGGCGTCACATGCTGGCTGGGGAATTCTGGGAGTTAAAGTCCACATACCTCACACTTGTCGAGATTGAGATATGGGAATGGCACTCCAAAATCTTTATTTTAACTTTCTCTGAATTTTTTCTAGCTCAATGTTTCTTGACCTTGGTCACTTTCAGACGTGTGGACTTCAACTCCCAGAATTCCCCAGCCAGCCATGAATGATAGAGTTGGAAGAGGCCAGAAGGGCCATCTGTATTTCTCAACCTGGGTGATTTTCAGACATGTGGACTTCCACTCCCAGAATTCCCCAGCCAGTCATGAATGATAGAATTGGAAGAGACCAGAAGGGTCATCTGTATTTCTCAACCTGGGTAATTTTCAGACATGTGGTCCTCTGTTGTTGTAGCTGATTTGGAGATTGGCCATGTTGTAATTTGCTACCTCTTTCTGCTTCCATTTCTTCAGTGATTGCAGGACATTATCTGCTCGGATAGAGCGATATTTCGTTAAATCGATTCTTCCTAAACACCCACATCATATTTCCCAGGCCATTGGCTTTCCACACAACCTCCCAAAGCTTAATGGAGCCACACTGAATGGTTAGCCAATGTTTCTTCTCTAAAATGCTTCACTCGTCTGGTTGCAATCGTACCCGTGTGATCGAAGCCAAACGCTTCCATTTTGCTTTTGATCTGTCAGAAGAAGAAGAAGAAGAAGAAGAAGAAGAGGAAGAGGAAGAGGAAGAGGAAGAGGAAGAAGAAGAAGAAGAAGAAGAAGAAGAAGAAGAAGAAGAAGAAGAAGAAGAAGAAGAAGAAGAAGAAGAAGAAGAAGAAGAAAGCACTTCATTCTGGAACATTTTTCAGCCCTATCAAAATTTTCTCCAGGTAGTTTTGATGAGGCGGAATTCAGAGAAAAGGCTTCCTTGTGAAAATGCTCCGGCAGAGATGATTGTTTTGGGAAGCTATCAATCGCTGGACACAGTATCAAAAACAAAAAGCAGAATTACAAAGACTTTTAATAAGGTGGGGTTTTTTTTTCCAGGTAAGGATTAAAGGGTAAATTACCAAATCTTGGAAACGGTGATAGGCCTATGTTATTAATGAGTTCATTAACATAGTTTCTTTGATCGCCTTTTGGCAGCTCGTCTTCTCAGTTTTTTGCAGCTGTGAGTGAGCTGCTGCTTAGGAGATAAGCTCCTAATAAACTCCTTATCGTTTTGTTGTTTAGGAATTAAATTCCGCTTTCCCAGCCTCCGCACAATCTCACATTGAAGCCGCACCGTGCTGGGTACCACGTCTCTTCCATCTTCAGCAGGTCCTCCCAGACCTCTGGGCCTCTTTTGCAGATATGACCAGTTCTTGGGTGGTTCTAGCAGAAGTCATTCTTGGTCCTGGTCGAAAAGTTCTCCAGGACGTAGTCAAAAAAACGAAAGAGTCAGGATGGGCCACCACGATGCAGTCTAAACTGCGCTGGTTTTATGTTGTGTGGTTCAAACGTTGAACAATTTTGATTTTATTTTTTTTTATTCTGACCAGATCCTGCAGCCACTTTTGGTCTTCTAGAGACAGAATCCAACCTGGGTCGGTCAACGGGAGCAGAGATTTAGTTTTCACATCCGTCCTCGGCAGGCAGGGGTGGGGTCTACTTACCTTTACTACTGGTTTGCAACAGGACCGCGTGGGCTTCTGCACATGTGCAGATGACCCACGATGATGTCATGGTGAGTGGGTGGAGCCTCCCGCCAGTTTTACTACCAGTTCTATAGAACCGGACTGAACTGGGAGCAACTCACCACGGGTCCTCAGGGAACTTCTCTCTAGCAGAGTATGTGTTTTGGCCTAGTCCAGGGGTGTGCAACCTTAAACACTCAAAGAGCCATTTGGACCCGTTTCCTACAGAAAAGAAAACACCGGGAGCCACAAAACCCTTCCCGTGCCTGACTATTTCTTTAGCGGCCACAAAACCAGCATATGCAGTTGAATTAAACATTCTGTTTTCTTCTGAAACTTTTCTTGTCTTGGATTTATCCATGGTTGGCCTACCGGGGGTTGAACAGCTCAATAAACCGCGTGCCGGTGGGTGTCGCACATTGGCGGTTGTGACGCATATTTTGAGTGACAGGGAGCCTCAGCGGAGGGGTGAAAGAGCCATATGCAGCTCCAGAGCTGCAGGTTGCTGACCCCTGGCCTAGTCTGTGTGTGGTATTTATATGGTCCCTGTCGTGTGGGGCTTTTTAAAGATATTGATTGGGGTGTTTGCTATTAAGACATTGGTTCCTTCTGCTGCCAAGCCCTCACCTCCTAAGTACTTGGTAAACTGATGGTAAATCAGCAATCCTGTTGATCCACGAGGGAAGGGGCCATTTCCCAGGTTTCAATCGCTTCTCCAGCCTGTTTTTGTCGCTGCTCATCCAACAATCTTAGTAGTCGCGAAATTGAATGTACGTCCTTGTTCGCTGCAGTGCGAGGCTACTGATTTACTCAGGTTTTCTCATCTGACCTCTCACTTGTGTTCTTGCAATCTGATGGTTTAGCTTCCTCCCCGTCCATCCTATATAGGCACAGGGGCAATCCAGGCAGGGGATCCGGTAGATTACATGCGGTCTTCTAGATCTTACCTTGATTTTTCCTCGGTCCGATGGGACTTAGCAATGTCCTAAAGGAGCTTTTTCCAAAAGGCAAATGGACTTTCTTGGTGGCCTCCCTAGGGACAGATCTGGACCCATCCTGATCGCTGATAAAGGAAGATGCAGGAGACCCTATCCCATTCAAAACAGGAGAATAATATTGAAAGGGGACTTGTAGGTCATATAGTCCAACCCCTCAATGAAGCAGGAGACCCTATCGAATTCCCTACAAGTGGCTGTCCAATCTCTTCTTAAAAACCTCCAGTGATGGAGCAACCACAATGTCCGGTGGCAAGCGGTTCCACTGGTTAATTATCCTCACTGTTAAGAAGTTTCTCCTTCGTTCCAGGTTGCTTCTCTCCTTGATTAGTTTCCATCCATTGCTTCTTGTCCGGCCTTCTGGTGCTTTGGAAAACAACTTGACTCCCTCTTCTTTGAGGCAACCCCTCAAATATTGGAACACTGCTATCAAGTTCATCTTTTCTCTAGACTCCTGCAACTGTTCTTCATATGTTTTTGTCTCCAGGCCTTTAATCCTCCAGGCCTTTTAATTCGCTGTATTTTTTCCAAAGTCTCAACCTCTTTTTTGTAACCTGGTGACTAAAACTGGATGCAGCATTCCGAGTGTGGCCTTACTTAAGGCTTTATAAAGCGGTATTAATACTTCGCATGATTTTGATTCCGCGCCTCTGTTCAAATCGCCAGTCCCGTTTCCAGCAGCTTTATTTAAACTCTTTATAAAATAGACTAATGAACCACAGGGAGAGAGAGAGAGAGATAGGATATCCTTGGACCGATACGAATCGTGTGGCGATATTTCCTTTCTCTTTTCTTCTCCCTCCCTTCCGGCGACCAAGCTCCTGGGGCAGAAAGCGCAGATAATCAAAAGATGACATTTGGCCAGAATTGAATCCTCAGCTGTCGGGTCTCACCTCTGCTGTGATTTCACATCTGACCCGAGAGGTTTTGTAAAAAAAATCCCTGCTTGTTAAGAGCTTGGCCCAGCTTCCTATCTGAAGCCGAGAACGGGCAGAGAGGGGGGTGGGAGGCAGCCCGAGGTGGCAGTGATGGATAAGGGTGAATACCTGTAGCTCAGGTGTAGGATGAGGGCGGAGGATCTTTCTCTGAGCTTGTGGCTTGGTTTATGAATGTTTCGTTACCAGGCTAGGTAACATCCTCAGCAGAGTTTAGGGCATGTGAGTGTTGGTTTTCCTACTGTGTTTCCCCCAAAATAAGACACCCCCTGAGATAAAGCCTTAAAATAAGCCCGCCCCAAAAATATTTAAACGCATGTGCAGCGGTCCCCACCATTTCCTCTGGTTAGGGTTAGGGAGACAGAGCTGGAAATCAGGTAAGATGGCAAGAGGAGTCCCGTCTTGCTCCACGCGCCCCAAAATAATAAGACCTCCCTGAAAATAAGGCCAAGCACTTATTTCGGAGTTCAAAAAAATATAAGACAGGGTCTTCTTTTCAGGGAAGCATGGTACCTGTTTATAAGGGCTTCCTGTGGTCAGGAGGTCTTGTGATGGGAAGGTCACGTTAGCTGAGGGTCTTGCGATGGGTTCAAGAGAGGGTCACATCAGGTGAGGCTCTTGCGAGGGGTCAGGTGAGGGGCCAGGTGTGGTTCTCAACAGATGAGGGTTTTGTGAGGATTAGGATGGATTTTTTGATGGGTCAGGTGAGGGCCACATCAGGTGAGAGTCTTGTGATGGATGATGTGATGGGTCAGGTGTGGGTCGCATCAGGTGGGGGGGGGGTCTTGTGATGTGTCAGGTGAGGGTCTTGTGATAGAGCATAGCCAACGGCACTGACCCTTAACCAACCAATGCAAGATCAGCCCCAACCAGCACTTCACCACCCAATGACCCTCAACGGACCTGACCTCCCCATCACAAGACCCTCACTGATGACCCTCACCTCACCCATCAGAAGACCACAAGAAGACCTTCACCTGACTTGACCCCCACCTGACCTGACGAGTCCTACTGACCATACAAAGCCCTCATGAGCAGAAAAAACACCAACACTGACATCCCCTAAACTCCGCTGAAGACGTTACCTAGATCGGTAATGAAATGTTCAGAAGCCAATCCAGGAGGAATCTCCGCCCTCTGTGATGGATAATTTCGGAAACTGATATCCTGCTTCTCGTTTTGCAAAATCAGAAGCGCCCATTTTCAACCTCTGGCTGTCAAAATGTGTGTGTGGGGGGGTGGGAAATCAAAACGTCTTAATCATTAGATCGCGGAGTTAATTAAAACCCGCAGCAATGGAGCTAAGAATGCAAATTAAAAGAAAAAAGGGAGGGGGGGGAGAAGGAAAAAGGAAGAAACAGTGACATGAAAAAGAGACGCCCCACCCAGTGTCCAAGAGGAGAGAATATCACATACAAGACTATGGGAATGCTGGGATGGCCGTAAGTGCGAGGACCGGTCGTAACTTGCTTTTTTTGCAGTGCTGTTTGAACAGTCGCTAAGTGAATCGTTGCAACTCGAGGACAGAAAAGGAGCATCTTTGCATGACCACCAAAGCCAGGGAAGAGCAAAAGTAACTTGCAGCTACCAAGATTTCAGTGAAATATAAGGAAAAACATTTTGATGGTAAAATCCGTACAAGAACGAAACTGCCTCTTTACAGACTTTGTCATTTTCCATCTCTGGGTGGTTTTAAGATGAGGGTCTTGTCCTTATACAGGTTGTCCTCGGCTTGCCACCATTCATTTAACGACCATTCAAAGTTTACAACACCGTCGAAAAAAGCGAATGCAACTGGTCTTCGCACTTAAGACCACCTTTTTTTTTTTTTTTAATTTGATTTATCTGCCGCCCTTCTCCGGCGACTCAGGGCGGCTTACAATGCGTGAAGCAATAGCCTTCCTACTTTTGTATATATTTATACAAAGTCAGCTTATTGCCCCCACAAACTGGGTCCTCAATTGACCCACCTTAGAAAGGATGGAAGGCTGAGTCAACCTTGGGCCTGGTGAGAATTGAACTCGCAGTAATTGCAGGCAGCTGGATGTTAAATGCTGCCTTAGTAGGAGGCATTACCCTCCTATGCCACTCAGGCTCCATAGCATCCCCACGGTCACGTGTTCAGAATTTGGGCACTTGGCCTATGCCTGTCTGTCTGTCTGTCTGTCCCCCTCCCATCCATCCCGCCATCCTCTATAGACAGGCTTAAGAAGACACAGAAGGATCTTGACAGACTTCAGCGCTATCTAACAAAATGAAATTCAATGGTAGAAAAAGTAAAGCTCTACATTTAGGCAAGAAAAACAAAATGCACAGGGACAGTGCATGTGGTATACCTTGCTCAATAGTAGTAACTGTGAGAGGGAACTTGGAGTCCTGGTGGCCGATCGCTTAAATATGAGCCAGCTGTGTGTGGCGGCTGCCAAAAAAGCCAACACAATCCTAGGCTACATCAATAGAAGGAGAGACCATGTGAAGTGTTAATACCACTTTATAAGGCCTTGGTAAGGCCACACCTGGAATACGGCATCCAGTTTTGGTCACCACGATGTAAAAAAGATGTGGAGACTCTAGAAAGAGTGCAAAGAAGAGCAACAAAGATGATCAGGGGGCTGGAGGCTAAAACATAGGAAGAACGGTGGCAGGAACTGAGTATGTCTAGTTTAATAAAAAGGACTAGGGGAGATATGATAGCAATGCTCCAATATCTCAGGGGTTGCCCCAAAGAAGAGGGAGTCAAGCTATTCTCCAAAGCACCTGAATCAAGGAGAGAAACAACCTGGAACTAAGGAAAAACTTCCTGAAAGAACAATTAGTAGAACAACTTCGATCCAGAAGTTGTGAATGCTCCATCACTGGAAGTTTTTAAGAAGAGGCTGGACAACCACTTCTCTGCAATGGTGTAGGATGTTCTGCTTGAGCTGGGGGTTGGACTAGAAGACCTCCAAGGTCCCTTCCAACTGTGATTCGGTTCTATTCTATCCTCCATCTATTTATCCTCCATTCTTCATTGATCTATCCTCCATCTATCTATCATCTGTTAATAAATAAGTTCTGCTTAGCAACATAAACTTTGGGCTCAGTGATGGTCATAAGTCAAGGACTACCTATATATCTTCTGAAGCGGCTCCCAAATCTGGCTTCCTTTTATGACGCTAGGAATGCCAAGCCAGCAAGCACATTTCCATATGATTTGCATTTCCCTCCAGCTTGCAAATCCTGGGACTCGTAATTCTGAAAAAACATCTGGAGGTCACCAGGCTGGGAACATCTGCTCTCAGCGAAGGCATCTCGGGGGCTGACAGAGACAGACTGCCATGGGCGTTGCATGTTCTAAACCGGTGGTCCCGGGTGCGGGTCTTCGCTAGAAGTTAATTAAATGTCTGAACTGGCTAACGGCCAGGCGGAGGGCTCATCAATCACGAGCTGTAATGGCCCGACAGCAGAACTGGGATTGCTGTTGATGCGCAATAACTGGCTGCTAGTGTGGAGGGGAACATTTGTGCAATGCCTCGCACATGGAGGAAAGGTCCCTTTGGTGAGGGTTGAAAAGGGATAATTGGGATGTTGGGATGTTCATAGCCTTGAAAGTGGGGAAACTGAGGCACAGAAGGCAAGCGAGAGAGGCAGACAGGGGAAGAGAATGATAGAGGGGGAGAGAGAGAAAGGAAGAGGGAAAAGGAGAGAGAAAGAGAGAGAATAAGAGAGAGAGAGAAACAGAGAGGAAGAGAGAAAAAGAAAGTGGGAGAGAGAGAGGCAGAAAGAGGAAGAGAGAAGGGGAGAGAAAGGGAGATAGTGAGAGAGGAGGAGAAAGGGAGAGAAAGAAAGAGAGGGAAAGGAAAAAAGAAAGAGAATAAGAGAGAGAGAAACAGGGAAGAAAAGAGAAAAAGAAAGTGTGAGACAGAGGTAGAAAGAAAGTAGAGAGAAAGAGAAGGGAAGAGATTATGAGAGAGGGGGAGAAAGGGAGAGAGAAAGAAAATAAAAAAGAGAATATGAGCAAGAGAGAGGGAGAGAAGGAGGAAGAGAAGGAAAAAGGGAAAGAGAAAGAGGGAGAGAGAGAGGAAGAAAGGGAGGGCAAGAAGGAGAAGAAGAGGGGAGGGAGGAGAGAGAGAAATAGAAAGAAAGAAAGTGAGAAGGCCAGAGAGGGAGAAGAAAAGAGGAGGGAGGGAGGGAGGGAGGGAGAGAGAGAGAGAGAGAGAGAGAGAAAGAAAGAAAGAAAGAAAGAAAGAAAGAAAGAAAGAAAGAAAGGGAGAAGGGGAGCGAGGGAGAAATAGAGAGGGAGGGATGTTTGTGTTACACTTCCCCCAGCTCTGGAATTTCAGATGAAGCCTCCTCGCCTTTCACCCTCCCCGCCCATTTCCTTCAAACTCCGTGGAGCCCCGAGTGTCGACATGGGATCTCGGGGTTTTTGCTGAGTTTGGTCGATTCCTTCACATTGGACGGTGAGAAGAACCATTTGATGCTCCTCTGAAGAGTAGATGAAAGCCGGCTACTTGCCCTGAAGCGCCAATCGCGAATCAAATCTGAGCTCGCGCTGATGGGAAGACAGGAATCATCAGAAAACACAACCACCTTCTTGACAAATCAAAAGCAACTGAAAAAAGCCGATGGGAGGCACCAGGTGTCTCCGTCTCATCCTTGATGACCCTGGCAGGAATTGGTATGCCCGTCTCCATCAAACACTCCTGGTGAAAGGAGGCTTATCATCACCCAGAATTGGAAATCGCTCAATGACAGGACAATAACAATTGTGAATGGACAGTGGTTGACAAATGGAAGACATTACGACTTTCTTCTGTCACTCCAGCTGAGAAACAGCTGTGCAAGGAAGAGCTTGACTGACCATCCTTGGCAGAGGTTATCCAAACTGTAGGTGGTCCCCAGTAGGGTGGGATGACCTTCTTCTGGTCTGCTGCCCACTGATGGGATGGATTTCAACCGTCCTCCTTCTCCTGCCTGGGCTGATTGAGAAGGATGGAAGATCTTTGAAGATCTTTGAAGGAAGAAAGCTTGTCCTTTCATTCTGCTCCTGGTGGAGAATGAGGCTGGAGAACCAAGTCAGGTAGTCAGAAGATCCTTCAGGCGATGGTTCAAGGACTCCAAGAACTTCAGGCTGTACTAGTTGTTGCTCAGAGGGAAAATCAAAGAGGCAGAACTGAATCTTGTGTTAGAAGAGAGTTGGAGGTGAATCTAACCAGGATACCTTCTTCAGATGAGACCACAACTGGGTGTTCCTGTAATTGAAGTTGTGTTAGAAGGAAGGTGAATCTAGCCATTTTATTTTCTTCACAAATGAAACCACAATTGGGTGTTCCTGTAACTTGAGTCTATTTAGAAGGAAGTTAAAGGTGAATCTAACCAGGATACCTTCTTCAGATGAAACCACAATTGGGAGTTCCTGTAACTTGAGTCTATTTAGAAGGAAGTTAAAGGTGAATCTAACCAGGATACCTTCTTCAGATGAAACCACAATTGGGTGTTCCTGTAATTTGAGCCTGTTTAGAAGGAAGTTAAAGGTGAATCTAACCAGGATACCTTCTTCAGATGAAACCACAATTGGGTGTTCCTGTAACTTGAGTCTGTTTAGAAGGAAACTGTTCAGTTGCTTCTTGTTCTGCCTTCAGGTGCTTTGGAGAAGAGGTGGACCCCCTCTTCTTTGGGGCAGCCCCTCAAATATTGGAAGACTGACATCATGTCACCCCTAGTCCTTCTCTTCGTTAGAGATCTTCTTTCTGAGTTTCCAACTTCCATTGCAGACCTCAGGGGACTCTCTGAGAATGCAATTGAGTTTATTTCCCATCTGCTCAGGAGGTCTCTTCCGCATCCACATCGTGGTTTGGCATGTCCAAATTTTACACACAATGACAATCCAAGACAGGCGTTGTGGCTAAGAGATGTTCTACTGTTGGTCTTTCAAGAGGAGAAAATTTTTCCATTCTTCTGCACAGGGCACACCAGATTGATTGATTGATTGATTGATTCAATTTATATGCCGCCCTTCTCCGGAGACTCAGGGAAGCTTACAATGCGTTAAGCAATAGCCTTCATACTTTTGTATATACCTGCTTAGTAGGGCTTTCGCCCTCCCCCCAAAGAGGTGTTCTTTTTTATACAAAGTCAGCTTATTGCCCCCACAATCCGGGTCCTCATTTCACCTCCCTCGGAAGGATGGAAGGCTGAATCAACCTTGAGCCTGGTGAGATTTGAACTCGCAGTAATTGCAGGCAGCTGGCAGCTAAGTGCTATCTTAACAGCATTTTAGTCCGCTGCTCCACCAAGGCTCTTAAAGATGCCTTCAAAAGTATAATTCAGGGCAGTTGATTTACGAAGGACTCGTAATGATGCTTCGGATCTCGGCTTGCGGAAAAAAGAATTTAATTAAAATACGTGTGTGCCCACAGAGGGCCTCTGCCCATGGGACCTTCATCAGAAATTGCGTTGTGCCGAAACAGATCCTTTCTCGCTTCGCTTTGTGATGGAATTATGACAAGAACAAAGCTCTCTCCCATTCCGTGCGGGAGTGCTTCGGTGTACAAGACAAAAATGCGAGAGCGTGAATCATCCATCATTTTATTGCTCTGAATACAATCCAAGATATAATTTCAGAGTGGCAGGCGTACCAAATGGTTGGAGGGGTTTTAAGTCTTTGGATTCGACCCCGGAGTCATTTCTGTTAAGATGTGGGCGGCCGTATCAATGCTCTAATTAACTAAATGAATAAATTCCACAGATGTACAAAAAATGGCAGAGAAATGGAGGGAAGAGTTTCGAGGAAGGGAAGAAAAAGAGGCTAACAAGACTAACGGCTGGGTAAGAGGGGTTTTGAACCTTGGCCAGAAGGATAATCTAAGTCCAGTGCTTCTCAACCATGATGGCTTAAAAACACGTGGACTTCAAGCCCCAGAATTCCCCTGAAAGCCATGCATGATAGAGTTGGAAGAGGCCAGAAAGACCATCTAAGTCAGGGGTCTCCAACCTTGGCGTTGGCTAAGGAATTCTGGGACTTAAAGTCCGCAATTCGTAAAGTGGCCAAGGTTGGAGACCCCTGATCTAAGTCCAGTGTTTCTCAAACTTGGCAGCTTTAAAATATATGGACTTTGAGTCCCAGAATTCCCCTGCCAGCCATGAATGATAGAGTTGGAAGAGGCCAGAAGGATCATCAAAGTTCCGGCTGGCTGGGGAATCCTGGGACTTGAAGTTTGTGTGGCTTAAAGTCACCAACACAGCAGAAAACATAAATTTGCCATAAATCATGCCTTAAAAATCTGCATAATTAAAAAACGGGAAACAGGGTTACAGCAGGCTACAAGATCAGCCACTGGTGTTTTAGCGGGTTTTTTCCCCCCTTTTTTAAAAACCCCTCAGCCCGGCCAAATTACAGAAAGATTTGTCGGCACTTAAATGTAACAGTCGAAATTCTGCTTGCGCACCAAAAGGCAGACACTGGTTGAAAACAGGATTAGCAGCAGAGGCAGAAATGCTCCCGGGGGCAGCTTTGCTTCTCCTCAGGTTCACACTCAATTGGAGAAAGCAAATTTGCACTCCAGCAAAACCTTTGAAAAGAGGGGGGTGGGGGGAGAGAAAATAAATAGATTTTTTTTTTCCAGGGATGTGTTTCTGGCTAGTGTGTTGTGTTCTTAAGGTCTGTGCAAACATCCTGCCTTCCACATGGTATTGTCTTGTCTCCAGCTTCTCTGGATTGTTCTCCTAGGTGAATTCCTACAGCCAGAGCAGGAGAGCTTTCCACAGAAGGGTCCATAGAGGTCATCTACTCCAGCCCCCTTGTCCAGAAGGGTGGCTTGTTCCTCTGCTTCATAGCTGTCATAGCCAGGAAAACCCTCCTCATTTTCTCTCTGTAAAACATCCATCCATTGGTTCTGGTTCTACTTTGGGACTTTATGAAGAAGAAATTCAATCAATCAATCAAAATCGAGCTGGAAGAGACCTTGGAGGTCAACTAGTCTAACCTCCTGTTCAAACAGGAGATCCTATACTATTTCAGATAGGTGATTGTCTGGGCAACTTACAAATTAATTGTAAATCACCCAGAATCATTGATTGGGATGGGGGCGGGGAAGGGGTATAGAAATTGAATGAACGAACGAACAAATGAAATCTACCCTATTTTCCTCTAGGACAGCCTTTCAAGGACTAAAAGACTGCTACAGGTAGTCCTCGACTTATGACCACAATTGAGCCCCTCATTTCTTTTGTTAAACGAGACATTTCCTCCTAAGTGAATTTTGTCCCATTTTACGACCGTTCTTGCCACTGTCGTTAAGTGAATCGCTGCAGTTGTTAAGTCGGTCACACAGTCGTTAAGTGGTTCCGGCTTCCCCGTGGACTTTGCTCGTCAGAAGGTCGCAAAAGGTGATTGTGTGACACACATACACACATACACCCGGGACGTTGCAAAACCGTCGTAAATACGAGTCAGTGGCCGAGCGTCTGAGTTTTGATCACGTGACCACAGGGGATGCCGCAACGGTCGTTAGTGTGAAAAAAGGTCATAAGCCAACTTTTTTCAGTGCCGTCGTAACTTTGAACGGTCACTAAACGAACTGTTGTAATTCAAGAACTACCTGTAATCAGTTGGTGGTTTCACACCCACCCACACACACACCTCCAGCTGCAAGTAGTCCAGCAAAACGCACAATGGCTTTAAGGCCAGAAGTCCAGCGGGGCCAGGAAATAAATCAATGAGTCCAAGAAGCAAAAGAAGAAGGCAAGAAGTCCAGCGAACTCCAGATGTCGGCAACGGCATCTGGATCTCCACAAATTCAGCGTTTGTTCCCGACAAATGCTCCTCCCCACAGCGTCTCTTTAAGTCTCAGTCCCCAGGTGTGCCTTGTGAAGAGGGGCGGGGCACTCTCCTCCCGTTTCCGGACAGCCTGCGCTGTTCTTGTCTCCTCTCCACTCTCCATGATCGGGGATCAGGAGGGAGCGGTCCTTGCTTGTCGTCTGAGCTCCGTTGCTCTTATCCGCTGCCTGCCCTCTCTTCCCCGCTCTCTAGATCGTCCTGCCCCCATTCCTCCCTGTTGGCAAGCCATCCCAAGCCCGAGGGGCATGCGGCTGCCTCATCTTGCTCTGCTCCCGGTCCTCCGAAGCCAACAAGGCTGCCCCCTCAGTCTCCGACGTCCCCAGCTCCGGCTCCTCCTCCTCCGTAGATTCAGGCTCCGACAGAGGGCATGGCAGGAACGGAAGAAAGCCAGAAGCTGCCAGCGAGAGACTGTCTCACTCGGGAGGAGGAGTGAAGTGGGGTATTAGTCTAGAATCCTTGAATGCAGTCCAAAAACACCAAGAAGTTTCTAGAAGCCAGTCAGTATTATCCGTACTCAGAGCTTGTGACGATTGTGCTGTGGCAGGCTGAATGGTCAGGCACCCTTATATAAAGTTGTGTGGGTGTCCATTTTGTTGAAAGATGTTACATATGCGGTCTGTTTTTCCTTTTCTAGCGTTGTGGGTTGCTGCTCATCAGAATAGCGTCCTTACACAGCTCGCTTGGGGGAGGTTGGGTGGCGGAGGGCTCGGTTAGTGTGGGTGGCTTTGTGAGAGATTTGCGTTTCTAATTTGCTGTCATTTCCTCCGCTGATGGGGATAGAAAAGCTCAGGAGGGAACAAAAAAGAAGGAACAAAAAAAAAAAAAAAGAAGAAGAAGAAGAAGAAGAAGGAAGGGACCCAACAAAAGGAACGAAGGAACGAGGGAGGGCAGGCGAGGGGATTAGCAAATGTCAGAAAAATGATTTCATGTTCTCGACACACATCAAAGCAGCCCCCAACTAGGCAGAGAAACAGCACTAGAAGGGATCTAAAGTGCAATTAGACACACACACACACACACACACACACACACACCTACCTCCCAGGATGCCCCCTGATTTTATTTAAATGGGTCTCGGGAAGAAAGGAAAGGAAGAAAGTTGGAAACTGCCCGAGTGAGACTGTCTCAGCTGGGAGGAGGAGTCAAGTGGGCTATTAGCCTGGAATCCTTATGTAGACACAAGGTCCAATCACCACTTGAGTGCCGTCCCAAAAAATGCCAGGGAGTTTCTAGAAGCCTGGCGCTCTTGACAAATCCGCCGTCAGTAGACACACAGACATTAACAACATCTATAGGCTACACAAAAGAGACAATCCACCAGCCCAAAAGAAGACAAAAAATACAAAAAACCCAGCACCTCTCCACCAATAATCCCAGATCAGCACAGATTAACTCCAAGGTTAACTTCAGACCAACCATCGAGTCCCAATCAAGGAACTGCCAAAGAAAGAAGCCAACAGCAAACAGCCTACCAAAGAATTTCTAAGACAGTAGCTTGAAGATGGGTGGACTTCAATTCCCAGAATCCCCCAGCCAGCGCTGCTGGCTGGGGGATTCTGGGAGTTGAAGTCCACCCATCTTCAAGCTTCCAAGGTTAAGAAACAGTGCTCTAAGACAACCCACCCAAACAGACAGGCTAGACATCAGAATATATACAGACATAAACAGCACTCCTTACTAACACTGATGATGTTACCTGGTTGGGTCATGAAACGTCAGGCTCAGAGAACACCAAGGGCCTCCTCATGTCAACCCCCGAGATTCAAATATTTTTCTTTATCACCCGGAAGGGACTCAGAGAGACGCCACCCCGATTCACTGGAGTATACAAATGGGGGGTTGGAAGTCCAACACGATCCATTCAGCTCAATTCAGAATACAGCCCGAAGGGACCCCGGAGGTCATCTAGTCCAACCCTCTCTCAAGCCAGAGACTCTATACCCGGGATGGCGAACCTACGCACGCCGTGCCCTCTCTGAAAATGGCATGCGAGCCGTTGCCCCAGGTTTTTTTTTTTTTAATTAGATTTCTATGTCGCCCTTCTCCGGAGACTCAGGGCGGCTTACCAGACGTTAAGCAATAGCCTTCCTACTTTTGTATATTTTTTTTAATACAAAGTCAGCTTATTGCCCCCACAAATTGGGTCCTCAATTGACCTACTTTAGAAAGGATGGAAGGCTGAGTCAACCTTGAGCCTCGAACTGGTGTAATAGCAGACAGCTGGATGTTAATAACAGGCTATTCAGCCGGTTGAGCTATCTGAGTTCAGCTGCATGCGTGCCTCCCACTGGCCAGCTGGTTTTCAGATCTCGGCTCTGCATGCACGGGGGCATGTGCAGGGAGTCATTTTCAGGCTGTTAATTCTTCTCCCTGTCAGGGAGTTTCTCCTTAGTTCTAAGTTGCTTCTCTCCTTGGTTAGTTTCCACCCATTGCTTCTTCTCCTGCCTTCAGGTGCTTTGGAGAATAGCTTGATCCCCAAATCTTCTTTGGGGCAGCCCCTGAGATATTGGAAGACTGCTATCCTGTCTCCCCTAGTCCTTCTTTTCATTGAACCAGCCATGCCCAGTTCCTGCAACCGTTCCTCATATGTTTCAGTCTCCAGTCCCCTTAATCCTCTTTGTGGCTCTTCTCTGCACTTTTTCCAAAGTCTCAACCTCTTTTTTTTGTAATGCGGTGACCAAAACTGGATGCAGGATTCCAGATGTGGCCTTACCACGGCTTCACAAAGAGGTACTAAGACTTCACGTGATTTTGATTCCACGCCTCTGTTGATACATCCAAGGATTGTATTAGCTTTTTTATGGGTGCTGCTTGCAAGGTTCTGTAACTCCGTAAGCGTAAAGTTGAGCCTTCCCTTCCTCGAGAGTTGATTTCATGGTCGAGTTCTATTTATTTATTTATTTATTTTGATTTTATTGAATTTATATACCGCCCTACTCCCGAAGGACTCAGGGCGGTGAACAGCCAAAGATAAAAATACAATTTACAAAAGTTAAAAACCCATTAAAAATATATTAAATAATTTGGCCCAAGAACGAATTTAAAAAACATCCAATTTACATAAAACTTAAAAACACATTTAAAAGGGAAAGTCAGGCCAGAGTTCTACCATCAATCTTGTAATTCTGGGCCTCGGTGCCTCCCCTCCCCCTCCTTTATACTCCTTATACTCCAGTGACTTTGGGAGGCGTCCGTCTGAAAGATTTCTGGACGCTATCCAGATGTTCTGGACTTTAAAAATGCTTTGTTGCTTTTTTGCTGGGCAACGGAGCCTGAATATCTCCATCAAGGTCATCTTTCTGATTCTCTACAGAGGTCCAAGGTAACCCTCAAGAAGACCCTTATTGTGTGAGCAGGGGGTTGGACTAGATGACCTCCAAGGTCCCTTCCAACTCTGTTACCTTGATATACAAGCCATTTCTCTGTGGAAGAGGCTAAATCGTGGTAGGGGGTTGCCCTCCCCCTTCAGAAGCCTTCATAGAGACCACGGATGGTCGTATGACAGAGACTCTGTAATAGACCCAGCCCTGAGCAAAGGGGATGGATTACATGACCTCAAGGGTCCCTTTCAATCTTACGATTCCTCCATCCCTGACTGGAGATCAAAGCAGAACCTCATTCGATGCAAATTACTCCTTTTCTTGCCAGGAGTCAATTGTTCCTTATTCTATAAGGCTGCTATATGTTTCTTACTGATTTTTTTTTTTTGGCTGTTGTTTTTTTCCTTTCTTTCTTTCTTTCTTTCTTTCTTTCTTTCTCTCCTTCTTTAAAAACAGGAGATGAATTCATCACCTTGTTCCCTCCTCCTCCACCCAGGCCCCAGGAGGTTCAGCTGAGAACAATAAAATTAGAAAATGACAACATAGCCCATTAGTCTTCTAATTCAGTCTGAAAAAAGGTACAGCGGCTCAGTAATTCAATCACATTGACTTAAGGAGCCCTGCTCAAGTCCTGCCAGGAGAGAGGAAGAAGAAAATATATTTTTTTCCTGAGCTGTGGACATCACCGGCAAGAATCAGGGGTTGGCAGCCTGCTGCGCCAGGCCACACTTGGCCCATGGAGACCCTCTTATCATCATCATCACCATCATCATCATCTAATGATCCCATAATCCCTTGCGGGGTGGAGTCTGGGCAACTGGATGGAGCTTGCAGAGTGTTTTTAGTGGCCGGATGCCTTTCCTGTTGCCAATGCGGAGTTTTGTTCGGCAGATACTGGTATATTCTCATCATGCCCAGAGAGAGAAATATCTGCCTCTACCTAGGATCGAACTCACAGCTTCCTGATGGTGAGCTGAGAGCTCCAGCTCTAAGCCACCGCACCACTCCTGGAGACCCTCTTATGGAGCCTTCGAAACATCTCCTCGCCCTGAAGGTGTTCTTTCTCTCCGTTTCGAGATGGGAAACTGATGAACAAGGGTAGGGCGGCCCTTAAAACAGATATATCTCAAACAAAAGGGCCAATCAGAACCATAGAATCACAGAAGCGTAGGGGTGGAAGAGGTCATTCATAGAGGTCTTCTAGACTAACCCCCTCCCCAAAGCAGAAGTCTTAGAACTTAACTTAGAATGACTTTATTGTCACTTTAAATGTACACTGATTGGCACACAGCTCTCAAAGGGTCACCACCTCCAATATACACTACCATAAACACGACAAGAAAATAAACAAACAAATAAATAAATAATGTCAATAATAATAAATAATAAATAAATATACCCACAAGTCCTTTTATGATCCCAGTCAAATAGTTGTCCATTCTATTTTTCAGATGTTTCCTGAGAGGGAGGACAATTAACTGAATGACTGAAGTTCTCAGATGACCCAACAGTGATCGGTTTCATTCGAAACAATGATGAATCCGCATACAGACGGGAGGTTGAACAACTAACCTCGTGGTGCGACCGGAACAATTTGGAATTGAACACACTCAAAACGGTAGAAATGGTGGTGGACTTTAGGAGAAACCCTCCCATACTTCCACCTCTTACAATACTAGACAGCACAGTATCAACGGTAGAGACCTTCAAATTTCTAGGTTCTATCATATCTCATGACCTGAAATGGACACTCAAAATCAAAAACATCATCAGAAAAGCACAACAAAGAATGTTCTTTCTGCGCCAACTCAGGAAGCTCAAACTGCCCAAGGAGCTGCTGATCCAGTTCTACAGAGGAACTAAAAGAGAGAATCATATAATAAATTAATAAAATAATATGATAAAATAACCCATTCCCGGATTTACTTAAAATCTGTGACAAGAAAGGTCATAAAGGGGGGGGGGGGCAAACCTCACTTAATAACTGTCTCGCTTAACAACAGAAACTTTGAGCTCAATTGTGGTCATAAGTTGAGGACTGCCTATATAACCTACACTACTGATGTACTGTATGTTTTTACTATTCACTGTTCTTTTTAATGACCAGAATTCTGTCAACCGGGTACTTCTGTTTAAATTTTATTCTTAATTTTTAATGCTGTATTAGAATGCGTCCGTTTTATATTTCAGAAGGTGTCGCCTCCCTGCCTCTGTTTTATGACCCACACTTGATTCTTTTATTTGCACAATCTCTTTTTTATATTCTTTCCAAAATGTATAATGGAACAAAGAACTATTAGAAGAACTAACATATATATATATACATATCGGAGAGAACTCTGTGGGCCAGCCAAGAAAACTGCCTGACTATATCCAGAACACTCATTAAATAAATCATAATCAGACAGCATGGCAAGCGTGTTAAACTCTGGTTGAAAAATGTCAGGGGTTGCATTCTCACAACCCCCCCCCCCGGTCAAAATTCCAAAACGTCTCCATTAATTTTATACATTTTAGAGCAGAAGATTAGGGCTGACCACAAAGAAAAGATACGCAGACCCCGTCTTCTGTTTTTTTCTAATTTCCAGGGAAAAAAGGAGAAAAGTTAAAATACGACTGCATTAAAACTCACACGTTCAGCAGGATAAAAGCATTCTCATACTTTCAAATGGTGGGAAAAGATGAGCATCCTAACCCAAGCCAAAAATGCCAGAGAATTCCTGGCACTCAGACAAACAGGCCATCAACAGGGACATAGAGATAAAGGATGTTTGCACACCATTCACCAGAAATGCTTGAAAACCTGAGTAGTAAACAAACAGACCAAAAACACACCTGTTTTCCAGCAATCCGCACCCGGATGAGCAGAGATTAATATCCACATTAATACTTGGAACAAAACCAAGTTGTAAACAACGTCCCAAATCAAGGAGTGATCAACTCAGACAAATAATCCAATGGTAAACATTCGCGTAATCAATGAACCACCAAAAAGCTTCCCACTAACACTGACAGAACAAACCACTAGTGAATAAAGAGAACAAACCCCCACTCCCTCCTAAAACTGATGTTGTTCCCTAGTTGGGTCATGAAACGTCTTCAAGAAAAGAGCCGGAGAATGTCAGAGACCTCACACTCCTCCTCCTTTCTGCAAACCCCACTGCCTTCTAGCACTGATAACATTCCCTAGTTGGGTCATGAAATGTTTGCAAGAAAACCATGAAGCTCAGAGAGCATTAGGGACCCCCACAGTCGTTGTCCTCCTCCTCCTCCTTTTTCTTTTTTCCTTTCTCCTTCAATGGCCATAAAGCGAGAACTTCCTGTACCAAACCGCTATTAAAGGAAGGCCTTTACATTACACTTCTCCTGCTGTAATATCTAACCAAATGCAAAAAACCCCTGATTATTTCACATCTATTGGGCCTCTTCAATAAAGCTTTATTGTACCTTCTTGTCTGCTACATTGGGTCCCTTTGGATTCGAGCTATTTCAAATGTTAATTTTTTTTTTCTGGGGAACTCCCTGTTTTCCTTTTCTTTTTAAAAAGAGATTGATGCTCTGCTGAAGTATACACTGAGGATTTGAAAACGAACAGGAAAAATACCCGAAACGGCGCACGGTGCATATTTTAGTTAGAAAGTAATCAATAATACCCATCAGTTACTCCACAAGCTGAAGAATTAAGTTCTATTTTTCTAGCTTTTATAACAGACAGTCCCATTTGGAAATGATTTAGAGAAAAGAAGGACTGGGGTGGAGGGGGGACATGATAGCCATCTTCCAGTATTTGAGGGTCTGCCCCAAAGAAGAGGGAGTCAAGCTATTCTTCAAAGCCCCTGAGGGCAGGACAAGAAGCAACGGATGGAAACTCATCCAGGAGAGAAGCAACCTGGCATTAAGGAGAAACTTCCCGACAGTGAGGACAATTAACCAGTGGAACTGCTGGCCACCAGAAGTTGTGGGTATGCTCCATTACTGGAGGCTTTTAAGAAGAGACTGGATAGTCACCCTTTCCTGTTTTGCTATTCTATTCTGAATCTCTACAGATTTTATAGACTCTGGAGTGCTTGTTTATTTTCTCTGCAGAGAATTTAAAAACAAACAAACAAACCACGACTTTAAGAACAAACGAGCTTGCAATATGTAAACTAGATCCTGGAATGTCCCATAACGGGATTGAGGAGATGGCTTCTTTTGATGGCGCACGGTAACCCTTTGGACTTGAAAATCCCCTCAAGGGGCTGCTGGATCAAAGCCCGAGGATTTGCAAAGCCTTCAATCCTTTGTGAATTTCTTTCCCTCAGGCCTTGATGCATGCCAGATCTTTCTCGCTGCTGAGTCAGCAGGCGATGGAGAAGAGGCTTCCCTCAACAGCTTTACAACTCCGTCTTAAAAAGCGATTTTTTTCCCACCTAAGCTGGAAGAATCCAAAGCTCGTGCAATTTGATATATGGTAGTCCTTGACATACGACCACGAACATTGTGGAATTTTGCCTCATTTTACAACCTTGCTTGCCACAAGGGCATCACTGCAGTTGTTAAAATTAGTGACACCGTTCCCACGACAGGGAAGACACAGAAGCGGCTTCCCCATTGGCTTTGCCTGTCGGAAGGTCACACAGGACACTGTGACCGTCATAAATATGAGTCAGTTGCCAAGCGTCCAAATTTTGATCAGATGATCATGAGGAGGCTTTGGAGAATAGCTTGACTCCCTCTCCTTTGGGGGAGCCCCTCAAATGCAGTGGTCGTAAGTGTGAAAAATGGTCATAAGTCACTTTTTCCCCAGGTGTTGTCACTAAAGAGGCTTGGTAGCGCAGCAGATTAAAGTACTGTTAAGTAACATCAGCTGCCTGCAATTACTGCAAGTTCGAATCTCACCAGGCTCAAGGTTGACTCAGCCTTCCATCCTTTCGAGGAAGGTAAAATGAGGACCCGGATTGTGGGGGTAATAAACTGACTTTGTATTAAAAAAAAGAACACCGCTTGGGGGGGCGCGAAAGCCCTACTAAGCAGGTATATACAAAAGTAGGAAGGCTATTGCTTAATGCATTGTAAGCCGCCCTGAGTCTCCAGAGAAGGGCGGCATATAAATCGAACCAATAAATAAATAAATAAATAAATAAATAAACAAACAAACAAACAAACAAACAAACAAATTGTAAGTGGAGGATTACCTGTCAACGTAGGACTTGATGAAAGGATCATTATGTTATGAAATATATTGCGGTTAACCTTGGGATTTGTAAGTGTCTAAGAAAATTCTCAGTCATCCAGGTCATGGTTTTCCCAAAGAACTGGAGAAGGTTCTTGGATGAGAAGCGAAATTTCTTCAAAGAAAAGCCTCAGCATTTGTAAATGGTATAGGACCATGATGGCGAACTGATGGCTCGGGTGCCACAGGTGGCAAGGGGAAGCCATATCGGTGGGCACGTGAGCTCAGCTCCGGCACGCATGCATGCGCCAGCCAGTTGATTTTCAGGCCTTCTGGGCTCACCAGAAGTCAGGAAACACACTGTTTCCGGCCTCTGAGGGGATGTGGAAGGCCGTTTTTGCCCTCCCCAGGCTCCTAGAAAGGCTCTGGAGCTGGGGGAGAGCAAAAAATGGGCCTACTGAGCCCACCGTGCCATTGCATGCCAAAAGCATGGGGAGCATGAGGGGGGCGCATAAAATTATGGATGCGGGCACACATGTGGGTGACCTCCGCCGCGCTCCCCCCACTTTTGGCACGCGATAGCAAAAAGGTTGGCCATCATTGGTATAGGAGTTTTAGCCATGCGTGGCAACAGGAGGTAGGTAACACATGACATCAAATTTGTGAGTTTTGTACTTTAACACATGGACTCTGAGAGGAATACAGAATAACAAGTTGGAAGGGACCAGCCCTCTCTATAACATGATATAGGGCCTATATCATTTCAGACAAATGGTTGTCCAATCTCTTTTTAAAGCTCCCCGTGATGTACCCACAACTTCTTGGGGCAAGCTGTTCCACTGATCCATTGTTTTCACTGTCGGGAAGTTCCTCCTGATTTTTAGGTTGCTTCTCTCCTTGATGAGTTTCCACCCATTGCTTCTTGTCCTGCCTTCTGGTGCTTTGGCGAATAGCTTGACTCCCTCTTCTTTGGGGCAACCCCTGAAATATTGGAAGACTGCTATCCTGTCTCCCCTGGTCCTTCTCTTCACTAGACTAGCCATGCCCAGTTCCTGCAGCCGTTCATCCTATGTTTTAGTCTCCAGGCCTTTGATCATCTTAGTTGCTCTTCTCTGCGCTATTTCCGGAGTTTCAACATATCGTCCTTCTGTGCAGAATAAAGTTGTGTTGCTTCAATCACACCCTGGTGTGTGCAGTTGGGCTTCAACACCCCGGACAGGGTCTGAAGTGTTGAGCTGGGCCATCAAGATCACCCAAAAATCCAAAAGACGTTGTGCGTGGATGAAGCAGAGGCTGTTGTACATGGCCAGATTTTATGCAGGATTGCTACCAACGTCGGATGAGATGCACCGATCTGCCGCCGTTCCCTGGTTTTAATTATTTTATCTTAACGACATCCACACTCAATTCTGCGTGGCAGGAGCCGATAGATTAACAGGTTGCTGATTTCCATCTTAATAAGCTTGATGGAAAATAATTGCCCTACTACAATTGAATCAGGCTGCCTTTTTTTTTATAAGTTGATTAAGCTGCTAATTTGATCTCCGAGCCTTACGGTACGAGTGGTGGGGAGAGATGGGGTAAAATTTGTAGCAGAAGACACGTGTGGGGGTTCTAGACACAATGAAACCCAAAAGCTCTTTTTAAGCTTTTAAGCGGAGAGGGGTGAAAATCGTTTTGGTTCTTTGTTTCCGTCAGAAGAACATAGGAATTGGCAGTTTACTTAATAAACCAAATTTCAGAAAATTGAGGTTTGGGGGGGAAAAAAACCAACCCTCAAAATCTTGAGATACGAAAAATGAAAGTTGGAGTAAAGAAATGGAAGGGAAGAGAAGGGAAGGGAAGGGAAGGGAAGGGAAGGGAAGGGAAGAAAAGAAAAGAGAAGAGAAGAGAAGAGAAGAGAAGAGAAGAGAAGAGAAGAGAAGAGAAGAGAAGAGAAGAGAAGAGAAGAGAAATTAGAAGAAAAATAATAGAATAGAATAGAATAGAATAGAATAGAATAGAATAGAATAGAATAGAATAGAATAGAATAGAATAGCAGATCTCCTTCCTCTTTGAGGTCCTTCTCTTCATTAAACTAGACCTACCCAGTTCCTGCAACCGTTCTTCATATGTTTTATTCCCCTAATCCTCTTTCTTGCTCTTCTCTGCACTCTTTCTAGAGTCTCCACATCTTTTTTTACACTGTGCTGACCAAAACTGGAGTTTCTTTAATTGCTCCTCACCTACAGACAGAAATCTGCCCAAATCAAAGCAACTACCGTACTTGCATCATGAAAGTTATACTCTGGAAACCGTTAAGGAGCAGCTGTCCTCACCCTCTTTCTCTCACACAGGCTGATCTAATCTACGCTGTCTCTTGGTCCTCTAGAAGGCAGCCCCTCCCTCTTGGGAATCCAGGCTACGTTCCACCACATCCCATCAAACAGGTTCCACCCCCATTACCTTCTGCCTTTCAGGGACCTATTGATTTGTTCAAAGTAATAGATCATATCTTAATCTAGTCCAGTGTTTCTCAACCTTGGAAGCTTGAAGATGGGTGGACTTCAACTTCCAGAATCCCCCAGCCAGCTGGCTGGGGGATTCTGGGAGTTGAAGTCCACCCATCTTCAAGCTTCCAAGGTTGAGAAACACAGCTCTAGTTGGTATGACCACTAATTCTGGGAGTTGACGTCCACCCAACTTCAAGCTTCCAAGGTTGAGAAACATTGATCTAGTCCATTGTTTTCTTTCCTTCCCAATTAGCAAAATCCATAATAAAGGTAGTCTTCGATTTATAGCCATTCGTGTAGCGGCTGTTGGAAGTTACAATGGCAATGTCCGTTTTTCACACTTATGACCCTGGCAGCGTCACATGATCAAAATTTGGGCGCTTGTCAGCTGACATGTATTTATGATGGTTGTGCATGTGTCCTGGGGTCACGTGATCCCCCCTTTTGGGGGGTGTGTGTCATGTGATCACCTTCTGTGACCTCCTGACGAGCAAAGTCTGGGAAACTCAGACGTTTAACAACCTCATGATTCACTTGAACGACGGTAATGATTTGCTTAACGACTGTGACAAGAAAGGTCACAAAAACAGGGCAAAACTCACTTAACCACCGTTGTCTTGTTTGGGGATGGAAATGTGCAGCTCAACTGTGGTCGTAAGTCAAGGATTACCTCCTCTTGGACGTTCTTAAGCAGGAGACAAGAGGTCAAACATTGGAATGAACTTTATGCTTGGTCAGAGTGCAACATCAACCAAGGAGGTTGAGGCAAGTGAGTTGACCTCTGTGCTTTTCAAGTTCTCAGGAGAGTCCATGCCAGGTTGTAGATGACTCACCTGTACAGGTGTGCCTGGAGGGAAAAAAAGGCCCCACCAGCCCCTTGGTCCCACCCTCTCCCTGAAGGTCCCTCCAAGCACTTACCACTTTCGGGAGGACGGAAGCAATGGCATCTTTGATGACTTCCCGAAGGCTGGAGGTCTCAATCACGGAACCCAAGCTCAAGAGGGCCTCCTGGGGAAAGAAAATACCTCCATCAGCAAAGGCCTTCAAAACAATCCAAATAAATCTGGAAGGGACCTTGGAGGTCTTCTAGTCCAACCCCCTCCCAACCTTAGACCAATTCAGACAAGTGACTGTCCTGTCTCTTCTTAAAATCCTCCAGTGATGGAGCCACCCCCAACTTCTGGTGGCAAACTGTTCCACTGTTTAATTGTTCTCACTGTCAGGAAGTTTCTCCTTAAGTTCCAGGTTGCTTCTCTCCTTGATGAGTTTCGATCCGTTGCTTCTTCTCCTGCCCTCAGGGGCTTTGGAGAATAGCTTGACTCCCTCTTCTTTGGGGCAGCCCCTTAAATATTGGAAGACTGCTCTCATGTCACCCCTGGTCCTTCTCTTCTCTAGACAAATCCTGCAACTGGGCTTTATTTGCTAGAGAGGGTCAAGCTGTTGGGACCCAACTCCTCCTGCAGGCCAATTCAATTCCTCTTTATTTCCATTTTTTATTTTGGAATTGCCAGACTTTCCCCCAATTTTTAGGAGGCTCCAAACACAGACCAACTTGCAACCATCTTTCTTTTCTCCTCCTTGGCTTTCTTTATCCCAATCCTGTCCATGCAGGTGTGGGGTGGCCCTCCCCTCCCCCCTTTGGTAACAACAACCACAAAGTTCCAGTCTCCTTGCAATGTCTCCTCTCCTCCCCCCACCCCCACTGTACATACCCCGGCGTTTCCCTTTTTGGCAAAGTTTCTAATTGATGGCGGAATTCTCCAAAGGTTGGGAAGCCTCCAGGAGTTATAGCTTAATGTGTGTGTGGAGGATTGTGGGTTCAAGAAAGGGATTGTAAAGGTTTCAATTGATTCCAGAGGAGGACGCTAATAAATTATTCCCCCTCTGCTCATCAGTTTCTCTCTCCGTGAATTGCCTGGAGTCCCTGCCAGGTGACTTTAATGGAAAGGGTTTTTTTAAGGCTAGCAATTTAACATTCCTCAGAATTGAAAAAGGAGAGGAGAGGAGAGGAAGGAAGGAAGGAAGAGAGGGGGGGAGGGAATGAAAAGAGGAAGAAAAGAAGAGAGGAGAGGAGAGAAGAGAAGAGAAGAGAAGAGAAGAGAAGAGAAGAGAAGAGAAGAGAAGAGAAGAGAAGAGAAATGGAATAGAATAGAATAGAATAGAATAGAATAGAATAGAATAGAATAGAATAGAATAGAATAGAATAGAATAAGGAAAGGAGAAGAGAAGAGAAGAGAAGAGAAGAGAAGAGAAGAGAAGAGAAGAGAAGAGAAGAGAAGAGAAGAGTGGAAAGAAGGTAAGGGAAGGGGAGAGGAGAGGAGAGTGGAAAGAAGGGAAGGGAAGAGGAAAGGAGGGGAGCGGAGGGGAGGGGAGGGGAAGGGAAGGGAAGGGAAGGGAAGGGAAGGGAAGGGAAGAGAAGAGAAGAGAAGAGAAGAGAAGAGAAGAGAAGAGAAGAGAAGAGAAGAGAAGAGAAGAGAAGAGAAGAGAAGAGAAATTACGTGACCCCTGGGAACACTGCAGTGGTCATAAATATGAGTCCGTTGCCAAATGCCTGAATTCTGATCGCATGACCCTGGGGATACTGCAACGGTCATAGGTGTGAAAACTGGGCGTAAGTCCCTTTTTTTCAGTGCCGTTCTACTTTAGAACGGTCACTAAATGAACTGTCGTAAGTAGAGAACTACCTATCCTCTTCCCCATTTTTTTTACAATCTTTTTTCCTCTGGTTGGCACATCAGTCACTTTCTCTGCTGTCCCGGCACTAGGTGTTCACACTTCAGCTCCTGAGAAACCAAACCCTGCTTGTTTTTATAGAATTTCACAGATTAACAGAGTTGGAAGGGACCTTGGAGGTCATCTAGTCCGACCCCCTGCCCAAGCAGGAGACCCTCCTACAGCATTTCTGACAAATGGTAGTCCAGACTCTTCTTGAAAGCCTCCAGGAATGAAGCTCCCACAGCTTCTGAAGGCAACTTCTGTTCCACGGGTTGATTGTTCTCACTGTATGAAAATGTCTCCTTATTTCCAGGTTGAATCTCTCCTTGTTCAGTTTCCATCCATTATTCCTTGTCTGGCCTTCAGGTGCTTTGGAAAATAGCTTGACCCCCCCACCCACCTCTCTGTGGCAGCCCCTCCCTCAAATATTGGAAGATGCTCTCCTGTCTCCCCTGGTCCTTCTCTTCCCTAGACTAGCCAGGCCCACTTCCTGCAACGGTTCATCCTCTGTTTTAGCCTCCAGTCCCCTCATCATCCTGGTTGCTCTTCCCTGCACTCTTTTTAGAGTCTCCACATCTCTTTTTTATAGTGTGGGGACCAAAACGGGATGCAGGACTCTGGGTGTGGCCTTACTAAGGCTTTACAGAGTGGTATTAGTACCTCCCTTGATCTTGGTTGTCTCCCTCTGTTAATGCAGTTTAGGATTGCATTGGCTTCTTTGGCTGCTGTCGCACAATGCTTGGCCAAAGGCCAACTGCGTTTGGCACAACTCGGTTTCTGAAACCTGCTTCCGAAGTTGGGCTGGGATGCCTCTCTCTTAGAAAAGAAGCCAGGGGCCTGTTTGAAGCAGGACGGAGGCCGGTTTGTGCAAGATGGGTTTATGGGTGAGGATTAACTGTGGTACGGTGAAAAGAGCCAAGAGTCTTTGGATGCCGGGGGACAGGCGAGAAGGAACAGCCGATCGCCAACTTGATGGGCAGCCAGGAAATTAAAGAGGAAGGGATAATGAAATCCACTGATGAGGTTTCCTCGTTAGGCAATGAAACATTTGCAAAGAAAAAAGAGATAAAAAATCAGCTCAGAGACCATCACAGTCCTCCTCCTTCACAAACCCTACCCACTTCTAGCACTGATAGTGTTATGCAGTTCGGTCATTAAACGTCTGCAAGAAAACCATCAAGCTCAAAGAGCACCAAGGACCCCATAGTCCTCCTCCTCCTCCTCTTCTTCCTCCTCTTCCTCTTCTTCCTCCTCCTCTTCCTCCTCCTCTTCTGCCTCTTCCTCTTCTTCCTCTTCTTCCTCCTCTTCCTCTTCCTCCTTGTCCTCTTCCTCCTCCTCTTTCTCTTCCTCCCCCTCTTCTTCCTCTTTCTCTTCCTCTTCTTCCTTCTCCTCCTCCTCTTCCTCTTCCTCCTCCTTGTCCTCTTCCTCCTCCTCCTTCTCCTTTTCCTCCTCCTCCTCCTCTTCTTCCTCTTTCTCTTCCTCTTCTTCCTCCTCCTCTTCCTCCTCTTCCTCCTCCTCCTCCTCCTTCTCCTCCTCTCCACAAACTCCACTCCTTTCTTGCACTGATGATGATGTCTAGTTTGGGTCATGAAACCACGGAAGCCTCTTCAGACAACCTTGGCTCCCTCAGCCAAGAAGCAGAGATCGGCGCATGCCTTAAGGCTGGACAGGGAAAGAAGTCTAATAAAAAGGAGGACCAGGCCAGGGTGACATGATCGCCACCTTCCAATACTTGAGGGGCTGCCCCAAAGAAGAGGGAGTCACGCTATTTTCCAAAGCCCCGGATGGCAGGACAAGAAGCAACGGGTGGAAACTCACCAAGCATGGAAGCAACCTGGAATTGAAGAGAAACTTCCTGACAGTGAGGATAATTAACCGGTGGGACTGCTTGCCACCAGAAGTTGTGGGTGCTCCATCATGGGAGGCTTTTCAAGAAGAGGCTGGACAGCCATTTGTCCAGAATGGGATAGGATTTCCTGCTTGAGCAGGGGGTGGGACTAGATGACCTCGGAGGTCCTTTGAGCCCTAGGACTCTTTGATTCCTCACGCATCCAGGGTCCTAACATTTAATTTGAAGAATGAAAACCATTTATGACAAATGCAAGTGGGTTAAAAACATCATTCTTAACCAAGTAAATAATTCTCTCCAAATGACCAAGATGCAGCATCAGCTTAAGCCTGGGTTTTAAAACAATCTTGATATTCTCATTTAACAACAGGATCCTTGCAAAAGCTGACACTATTTGCAATCTCTGATGCTCGTTTAGGATCTCTTGAAAATTTAGCATCCCCCCCCCATTCGTCTGTGCATTTCCAGCTGATTTAGCAATCTCCGTGCCACGTTTTGCAGGAAAAAAAGCTGCAACAGGTGTGAATTGATTATTTTTCTTCTGGGAAATCAGATCGTTGTTGGTCTCTTTAACAGCGAACATTCCCTCCCCCCAAATGATCAGGGGAACTGAGGAGAAAGCCCGGGGAGGGGGGGGAGGGGGTCCAAGCCTAATCCATCTCCAAGGGCCCATGCAGGGGGGAGCAGTGATAATACCCACCCACCCAGAAAAACCTGCAAAGAGCAAACTGTTAGGTACATCTCTGCTTTCACCCCAACCTTTCCTTCTCGCCTTTGTTTGTTCCCCAGCTGGGATTGATGTTATGCCATTGTGCCCTCCCCAAATGTCAGCGCAGAAACACGGCGGGATTAAAATCAGAGCTGGGAGCCTCGGCAGAGAAACAGACGTCGGAAATGCCAACCGGCTGCCCAGAGAGAGAACCCATCGGAGTCTGAGTGAGGCCACTTCAGCTGGGAGAGAAAAGATTCCGGATCATCTTAAAATCACCATCCTTGGAGGATGGAAAGGGGGCTGCTCTGCTTTACTTGTGGCTGCTCCAACACCGGGGGGGCTTTTCAGAAGAGGGTGGTCAGCCATTTGTTCGGAATGGTATAGGGCCGTGATGGCGAACTATGGCACATGTGCCACAGTTGGTACACAGAGCCATATCGGTGGACATGTGAGAGTTGCCCGGCCAGTTGATTTTCGAGCCTTCCAGGCCTATCAGAAGTCAGCAAATGGGCCATTTCCAGCCTCTGGAGGGCCTCGGGAGAGGGAAGGCTGTTTTCGCCCTCCCCAGGCTCCTAGAAAGGCTCTGGAGCCTGGTGAGGGTGAAAAAATGGGCCTACTGGGCCCACCTTGCCATCATATGCCAAAAGCGGGGCTAGCGGGGCAGTAGTGGGTTTCAAAAATGTTTACTACCAGTTCTGTGGGTGTGGCTTGTTGGGCGTGGCACGACTGGTGGGCGTGGCAGGGGAAGGATACTGTAAAATCTCCATTCCCTCCCTACTCCATGGGAAGCTTACTGCAAAATCCCCATTTCCTGCCAATCAGCTGGGACTCAGGAGGCAGAGAACAGAGGTGGTATTTACCGGTTCTCCGAACTACTCAAAATTTCCGCTACCGGTTCTCCAGAACTGGTCAGAACCTACTGAAACCCACCTCTGGAGTGGCGGGGGCACGTATTTGCAGGGGGGCGGGGCGCATTGAATTATGAGATGAAAGAGAGATGATAGATGATAGATTAGGCAGGCAGGTATGTATGTAGGTAGATAGAGAGCTGAAAGAGAGAAAAATTATAAGATAGATTTCATTCATTCATTCATTCATTCATTCATTCATTCTGGGGGTTGAAGTCTACAGGTTTTCAAGTTGACAAGGGTTGGCTATCCCTGGCCTGAAGTATCTTACCACAATGTTGTATGGGCACCCTGGCACACAAGGTGTGACGAAAGAGAGAGAGAGTTGGGGAAGTGGTGAGATGGGAAAGAGAACCGACTGTTTTCATTTCACTGGAAAATGAACCGTGATGGCTGCAGATGGATCCAACTACCTCTCCTTTCTGTCACATTGAGCGTTGCCCATTTGATCACGGTGGAATATGTGGAGCAGATCTTCAACATGCCATGCTCGTGGACCAGGATGGATCCGAGGGCTCTCCTGGATCCTAAACGCCATTTGAAAGAGGCTATCGTAACAGTCACAAAATCAAAACCGCTTTGGGCTGCCTTGATAGGACCTTGGAGCACTCACTGGGTCCAGTTTTGGTCAACACGATACACAAAAAGATGTTGAGACTCCAGAAAGTATACAAAGAGAAGAGCAACAAAGGAGACAAAGGACCCGAAAATCAAAGTAATGAAACTTCTGCAAGAAAATAACCAAGAATCAAGGACTCCTCCTCCTCCTCCACTTCCCCCCTCCTTCCCATAACCACCCCTTGCTTCTAGCGCTGATTATGTTACCTAGCTGAGTCATGAAACGCCAGCAAGAGAACAACCAAGCTCAAAAGGCACCAAGGACCTCACAGTCCTTCTCCTCCTCCTCCTGAAATCCCACAAGTTTCTAGCACTGACTATGTTACCTAGCTGGGTCTTAAAACGTCTGCACAAAACAATGACGCTCAGAGAGGCAACTACATCAACTCATCCCTCCTTCTTCTTCTCCTTCTCCTTTTCCTCCTCCCCCCCCCCCCCCCGGATAAGAAGGGCCATCGGTTATCCCCAGACCTAAATGTCTGCGTGAAATTTCCCCACAAATGATGGGAGCAATTTAACCCTGTTGGTCTTGCTCGGTTGTCTCAGCAGACATCGCATAACCATCACCTCCTCAGCCACCAAATATTGTCAGACGCTAAATGCCACGGCATGCTGTCCATTAAATGCTAAGCATCATTACAGGTCAGCTTATCGAAGGAGAAGACAAGAGACGTGACATAAGTCTAAAAAAACCACGCTCAGCCGTGGAAAATATGGAGAGGGAAAGAAGGATTGAGGGGCGACATGATAGCAGTGCTCCAATATTTGTGGGGCTGCCACAAAGAAGAGGGCATCAAGCTATTCTCCAAAGCACCCGAAGGCAGAGCAATAAGGAGCCTGGATAGCTCAGCAGACTAAAGCCTGTTATTAACATTCAGCTGTCTGCAATTACTGTAAGTTCGAATCTCCCCAGGCTCCAGGTTGACTCAGCCTTCCATCCTTTCTAAGGAAGGTCAATTGAGGACCCAGTTTGTGGGGGCAATAAGCTGACTTTGTATAAATATACAAAAGTAGGAAGGCTATTGCTTGGCGCATTGTAAGCCGCCCTGAGTCTCCGGAGAAGGGCGGTGTATAAATCAATTTTTTAAAAAATTTTTTTAAAAAAAGTTACTAGAAATTCTACCTTTACAAAGCCTTAGTAAGACCACACTTGGAATACTGCATCCGGTGTTGGTTGCCACGATATAAAAATGATATTGAGACTTCTGGAAAGAGTGCAGAGAAGAGCCACAAAGAGGATGAGGGGGCTGGAGGCTAAAACATATGAAGAACGGTTGCAGGAACTGAGTATGTCTAGTTTAATGAAAGGAAGGACCAGGGGAGACATGATAGCATCTTCCGATATCTCAGGGGTTGCCCCAAAGAAGAGGGAGTCAAGCTATTCTCCAAAGCACCTGAGGGCAGGACAAGAAGCAATGGGTGGCAACTCATCAAGGAGAGAAGCAACCTGGAACAAAGGAGGAACTTCCTGACAGTGAGGACAATTAACCAGTGGAACAACTGGCCACCAGAAGTTGTGAATGCTCCAACACTGGAAGTTTTCAAGAAGAGACTGGAGAGCCATTTGTTCACAGTGATGGCTAATCTTTTTTAAGCGGGAGGAGTGCATGTGATGGAGCGGTGGACCCAGTAGGCCCGTTTTTCACTCTCCCCAGGCTCCAGAGGCTTTCTAGGAGCCTGGGAAGGGTGAAAACGGCCTCCCCTCCCCCAGGAGGCCCTCCAGAGGCAGGAAACAGCCCGTTTCCCGACTTCCGGTGGGCCTGAAAATCAGCTGGCCGGTGCATGCATGTGCTCTGGAGCTTAGCTAGCCACACTCGTGTGCCCACAGCTATGGCTCCACGTGTCACCTGTGGCATACATGCCATAGGTTCTCATGGGTATAGGGTTTCCTGCTTGAGCAGGGGGTTGGACTAGAAGACCTCCAAGGTCCCTTCCAATTCTGTTATTCTGTTATTCTGTGTCCTTTGTCCTGCTCAACCTGTTGGAACTGGAAACGACCCTCTGAAATGAAACGCAAGGAAGTTGAGAACTAGTAGTACGAAATCCTTGCTCTCACATCACTTAGCTGAACATGGATTCCGTTGCTGCCCTTTTTTAGAATGGTTGTAGTTTTTTTTTAAAAAAAAAGAATTAAGTGCAATTGAAGCTGGATCTGGGTTGTTGTCGGCTTTTGTTATTATTATTATTATTATTATTATTATTATTATTATTATTATTATTATTATTATTTGCATGACGCCGGGTCGCTCAGATAAATTAGCCATCAACAGGCACGCGGACATAAACCACATTTACACACCGTTTAAAAGAGACACTCAGAAAGCTAAAAAGGAAACAAGACAAAAACCAGCAACCAGAGGAACAGAGTTTAACAGCGGGATTAACACCAGACCAACAATGAAAAAGTTAAGCATACCCCACGAGGAACTAATAATTCAAACAACTGAACAGCAAACAGTAACCTCATCAAGGAACCATCAAGAATACTCCCACCAATAACGACAGCCCCTTGTATATAAGCATAAGAGTAAAACCCACTCCTAGCACTGATGATGTTCTCTAGTTGGGTCATGAAACATTTGCAAGAAAACAAACACATTTAGAGACACCAAGACCCCACCATCTTCCTCCTCCTCCTCCTCCTCCTCCTCCTCCTCCTCCTCCTCCTCCTTTCCACAAACGCCACTCCCTTCCAGCACAGAAGATGTGCAGAGAGCACCAAGGACCCCAGCACTAAGGTTGATTAAGATGCTAAGCAGCAATTTTGCAGCTGATGGAGAGGCATTCTGTCAATGCTGGGGGCATTCAAGTGGTGCTCCAGATGTTTGGGGATTGCACCCAAGGCGCCTATTGGTAATATATTTTATGATGATGATGATTTACAGTAAGCCAGATGTTTTGACGGGAGATTTGGCATTTTTATCTATTCATGCCTACAAAGAACGTGTTGCAAGAGCTCAACCAGGGCCCAGGGTTCCTGATGCTGGGGCATTCTGGTCTGCTAGAGCCACATCTGTCACATCAGCCAGAGATGAGTGAAGGCTCCCCTGGCCGTCACGTCTGCTCATTGCTACAAGGGCCAGAATGCAGGAAGTCTCCCAGTCCTGAACTCCCCGCCTTTAAGCATCTTGACAACAATACAATAATTACCAATGATAACCTGGGTTTGTCAAGAACACATCTTGCCAATTTAATTGTGACAGCAGGCACTCAGCCGTGACTCCCTATTAGCCTGTCACAGATACATCCAGACAGATATGTTGTTCTGTCACAGCCAGGGTAGCAGGAGAGCTGACAGGTTTTCCCATGGAAAAAGTCTGTTGCTCTGTGTTGGCAAGGGGGAGGAGAAAGTGGAAATGCTGAAGGAGAAGTAGGGGGAGGAGGAGGAAAAGGAGAAAGGGGAGAAGTGGAGAAAAAGTGATGGAGAAGGAGGAGGAGAAGAAGGAATGGGAGGAGGAGGAGAGGACTGTGGGGTCCTTGGTACTCTCTAAGCTTGGTTGTTGGTTTTTTTGTTTTGTTTTGTTTTTTGCAGATTTTCATGACCCAAGTAGGGAATATCATCAGTGCTAGAGGGAAATGGGGCTTGCAGAGAGGAGGAGGATGAAGAGGAGGAGGAGGAGGAGGAGGAGGAGAGGAGGAGGAGGAGGAAGAGAAGAAGGAGGAGAGGAGGAGGAGGAGGAGGAGGAAGAGGAGAAGGAGAAGGAGAAGGAGAAGGAGAAGGAGAAGGAGAAGAAGAAGAAGAAGAAGAAGAAGAAGAAGAAGAAGAAGAAGAAGAAGAAGAAGAAGAAGAAGAAGAAGAAGAAGAGTGGAGGAAGAGTGGAGGAAGAGTGGAGGAAAAGGAAGAGAGAGGAGAAAAAGAAGAAAAGTATAGAATGGTTGGGGAAAAAATCCAGAATAGATTCTATACAATCCATTCATCGTTGAAGCCTTGTTGGTGACTCCAAGAATCCCTGATTCTTGAAGTGACCTCCATGAGATTCTGGAAGAAGATCCCTTGAAGGAAGTAGAGGTGGGATATGGGGCACTGGGTAGCGGGTAGTGGGTTCGTTGGGTAGTGAAGCATCTGAAGAAAACAGTGAGGCTCTGAGAGCAGCAAGGACCTCCCAATCATGGCTAAGAAGCACATCATGCAAACACAGTCAAAGACTGAATTATCGCCCTAGATTGAGCCGCAATGTGTCATCTTAGCCTTGATTAGTCCAATGAGATGCAATGGCAGGTTTCAGACAACAAATTAACCCCTGAGCCCTCTTTTGTTCATTCATCATGAGTGTGTTCTCCGAAGGGACTTGTGACAAGCTAAACAAACTTTCTGGGATGCAAATCCCTAGCCTGAAGCGGTCCTTAAGGATGAAGGAACAGTCTACGGCATATACGGAGAATTTGTATAAGATGTTTTACAGGTGGCATTTACCCCCCAACGAGGATAGACAGAATGTTCCAGAATAAATCGGAGAAGTGTTGGAAGTGTCATCAGACTCCAGGATCCTATTAACACATGTGGTGGACATGTGGAGATGCAAAGAGATATTGGACTAAGATACACACGTGGTTGGAAAAAATGACTAAGAGGCATATTGATCTTAAACCAGAGATATTTTTATTAGGGATCTTATCACAGACATTTAATAAGAATTGCAATATTTAATTGTGAATATTTTAAAAGCAACTAGAATTGTATTTGCAAAACTTGGAAAGGAGAGAAGATAATTACTGATGAAGAAATTATTAAGAAAATGTTGGACTGTGCTGAAATGAGTAGATTGACATTTGAAATAAGAGAACAGGAAGATAAACAATATTCTTTGATATGGGAGCTATTTTATTAATGGACAGATAATAAAGCATGGAGATGAAATTGAATGAAATTTGGATAAAATATGCAAACACTTGTTTTCTGTTAGAGGAAAGAACATTTGTCATATATTGAGATTTTGAAAGCACAAAATAATTCTAGCCGATTGAAACACTGTCTGTAATTGTTGGGAAGGATGATGTTTTTATGTGGTTTTTCTTTAAAAAATAAAACACTTTTTGCAAAGAAAAAAAAAGGATGAAGGAACAGGCACTATAGGAGCCAGCACAGTTCTAGGTTGTATTAACAAAGGGAGAGAATCAAGATCACGTGAAGTGTTAATCCCACTTTATAAGGCCCTGGTAAGGCCACACTTGGAATATGGCATACAGTTTTGGTTGCCACGATGTCAAAAAGATGTGGAGACTCTAGAAAGAGTGCAGAGAAGAGCCACAAAGAGGATTAGGGGACTGGAGGCTAAAATATATGAAGATCGGTTGCAGGAACTGGGCATGTCTACTATAATGAAGAAAAGGACTAGGGGAGACATGATAGCAGTCTACCAATATTTGAGCGGCTACCCCAAAGAAGAGGGAGTCAAGCTATTCTCCAAAGCCCCTGAAGGCAGGGCAAGAAGCCATGGGTGGAAACTCATCAAGGAGAGAAGCAACCTGGAATTAAGGAGAAACTTACTGACAGTTAGTGCAATTAACCAGTGGAACTGCTTGCCACCAGAAGTTGTGGGTATGCTCCATCACTGGAGGATTTCAAGAAGAGATGGGATAACCATTTCTGCAAAATGGTATAGGGCTGTGATGGTGAACCTATCGCACGCATGCCGCAGGTGGCACGCAGCGCCCTCTCTGTGGGCACACGAGCCGTTGTCCCAGTTTGGCTCCACCAGACATGCGCGGGTGCCTCCCACTGGCCAGCTGGTCATCAGGTCTCTGCCGCGCATGAGCAGTGGGTGGGGTGCACATGCGTGGGGGGCAAGGCACATGTGGGGGGCTGTGAACACATGCACAGGGGTGCATGCAGAGTGGGATGCAGGCGGGGGCATGCATGCATGTGTGGGGGTGGGGTGCATGTGTGGGGGCCGCATGTGCATTGCATTTGGGGGGTTCGGACACACGCTCTGGCCACTCAGTCCGGAAAAGGTTAGCCATCCCTGGTCTAGGGTTTCCTGCTTCAGCCGGGGGTTGGACTAGAAGACCTCCAAGGTCCCTTCCAGCTCTGCTATTCTATTCTATTCTGGGATGCCCATATCCATGGATGAAGGGCTTTTTTAGTGATGGGAGGGGGAGGAGGAAGATTGCACCAAATCCCGTGGTCACCTGATTGAAATTCAGATACTTGGCAACTGACCCATATTTATGACGGTCGCACTGTCCTGAGGTCACGTGAGCCCCCTGGGTGACCCTCTGACCAGCAAAGTCCATGGGTGGGGGAGGGGAGCCAGATTCACTTAACAACCGCATTCCTAACTTAATGACTGCCGTGATTCACTTAACGACGGCATCAAGAAAGGCCACAAAATGGGGCGAAACTCACTGAACAACCATTTAACTTAACAACCAGAAATTTTGGACTCTGTTGTGCCCTAACTAGCTGCAGTGATTCACTTAACAGGTGTGGCAAGAGAGGTCCTCAAAGGGGACAAAATCCACTTAACAACTGTCTCACTTAACAACAGACATTTTGGACTCCATTGTGGTCGTACATTGAAGACCACAGGTGCCAGCTACCACACGGGGCAGCTTCTTCCCTTCCACGGGAGGTTTTCCAGCAGAGGCTCAAAAGTCCTCTAACAACGTGGAAGAAACGATACAACAACGTATTGATTTAAAACCAGAGCTGTTCCTACTGGGTATCCTTCCAGAGAAAATTAGCAAAGAAAATATTTTATTTGATTATACATGTAATAACAGCTGCAAGTATTGTTGCTGCACGAAATTGGAAAGCAAAGAAAATACCTTTGGAAGGAGAAGTAATTAAAAAAAAATTTAGACTGTGCAGAAATGAATAGATTAAATTTGATGATCAAAGAAAGAGAGGATTTAGAATATTTTAAGATATGGGATCAATTTTACCCATTGGTTAGAAAAGAGATATAGATAAGCAAACTAATAGTTATGTAAGAAAATGGGACAATTAGAAAACTGTACTTTTGGAGAAATGCTGTAACAGATTTGGTGAAAATGAAGATAGAAGAAACAGCAAAAAGATGAAGCGGTGGAGAAAACACTGAGATGTCGCAGAGAAGGAATGACTGTTGTATTAAATGTTTGTTTGTGTATAAAATAAAAAATTAAAAGAAAAAGTCCCTTAACAGCGGACGGTGTGGTGAAAACTGCACTGTGCAGGGCTGGACTTGATGACCCCTTAGGTCCCTTCCGAGGTCTAAACCTCTCTAAGACTTCCTCCCATCCCCGCGAGGCAGGCAGCCTGAATGTTTCTGAATGTTTTGTTCAATTTTCACTCGGAACCCGGTACAGATGACAGAATCTGGCTAATCTTGACTGAAATTGAAGAGCTAAGCAGGATCAAGCCAGTTTTATCCTCGGATGGGAGGATAAACCAAGAGAACCTACGGAGGCAGAAAAACACGTCCAGGAAAATGCCACAGCAAACTGATTCTGCATTGCTACCCCAAAAACATTAACTTTGCTTAAATATTTTTTCAGGGGCAGATTGTCCTTGACTTGCAACGTATTCATTTAGCGACCATTCAAATTTAAAATGGGCAGCCAAAAAAGGGGGCCGTATGACTGTTTTTCACACTTACGACCGTCGCAGAATCCCCGTGATGACGTGATCCAAATCTCACAAGCAAAGTCAACGGGGAAGCCGGATTTGCTTTTAACCACCTGGTTCCTAACTGAAAGACTGCAGTGATTCACTTAGCAACGGCGGCAAGAGAAGTTGTAAAACGGGGCAAAAATGGCTGAACAATTGTTTGGCTTAGTAACAGACATTTTGGGCTCCGTTGCAACGCTTACAGGTAGTCCTCGACATAAGACGGTTCTAATCAGGGGTGAAATCCAGCAGGTTCTGACAGGTTCTGGAGAACCCATAGCGGAAATTTTGAGCAGTTTGGAGAACCGGCAAATGCCACCTCTGGCTGGCCCCAGAGTGGGGTGGGAATGGAGATTTTGCAATATCCTTCCCCCAGGAGTGGGGAGGGAATGGGGATTTTGCAGTATCCTTCCCCTGCCATGCCCACCAAGCCAAGCCCACAGAGCCAGGAGTAAAAAAATTTGGATTTCACCACTGGTCCTAATGCGGATTTAACCTGCATTTTCCCTTCTAAAAATCCTACATGTGACTTCTTTTCGCTCACTTTTTAAACTTCTGTCCTCTCTGTTTCTATCAACTGTACATCACTTTCTGCAGGGAGACTTTAAGCAAAGAAAGAAAGAAAGAGAAATAATCTTGTCTATATATTGTCGAACAGATGTCATTTCTGCTTCGCAGCAGCAAATAATCTTGGCCATGTGGATTTTTCTTTCTTTCTGGCAGCTGATCCTCGATTTTGGTTCCTTCTTCCCTTGCATTAAACAAAGGGACTTGCAATGTGCAGGGATGCAAAGAACAAAGGTTGGGAAATTAAACCACACGTGGGACATTAAAAAGTACATCGCAGTACATTGCTTACTGTCTTTTATGTTTATTTTATTTTTTTTGCTGTCTGACAGATTCTCTTCCTGGCTCGCTGCGTGCCTCCAATGCAGCGTGGCAGATTCAACCCGTCTCCAATGCCTCTTCTTTTCAAATGTCGTTTTGTGACAGTCCGAGCAGAATAAGGAAGGAGGTTTCGAGAAGAGGAATTTAACAAGTTTTCTGCAAGGAAACCGACTTGTCCTGTCAGGTGCAGAGCTTGGAAGGATCAACGCAGCCAAAATAGCCATCCTGGACATTAAAAGTTTTTGCACTGAAAATAAGGAGCATGTCTCTGCAATGAAGTTCATCCATCAAATGGAAAAGGATGGACAGTTGCATCACCAAATGCAAGAAATCCTACCTGTTCTCTCCCTCTCTCTCTCTCCCTTTTTCTGCCTATCTCCCAGTCTCTCCCCCCTTATTGTTTCTTTCTCCCATTTTCTTTCTCTCTCCCCGTCTCCCCCTCTCATTCTCTCCATTTCTTTCTCTCCCCTTCTCTCTTGCTCTCTCTATTTTTTCTTTCTCTCTCCCACTCTCTCATTCTCTCCCTTTCTTTCTCCCCCTTCTCTCTTTCTTCCTCTTTCTGCCCCCCTCCCACTTTCTCTCTCACTTTCTTTCTCTTATTCTCTCTCTCTCTCCCTTTCCCTCTTCCTCTCTCCCCCTCTCTTTCACTATCTTCCTCTTTCTAACTCTCTCTCTCCGTCTCTCTCTTTTTCTCTCCTTCTCTCCCATTTTCTCTTTCTCTTATTTTCTCTTACCCTCTCTCTTATTTTCTCTTTCTCTCTCTCCCTTTCTCCACCTCCCTCATTCTCCCTTTCTTTCTCTCCCTTCTCGCTTTCTTCCTCTTTCTTCTTCTCTCCCACTTTCTCTTTCTCTTTTTCTCTCTCCCTTTCCCTCTTTCTTTCTCTCACCCCCTCTTTCTCTGTCTTCCTCTAACTCTCTCTCTCTCCGTCCCTCTCTTTTTCTCTCTTTCTCTCCCATTTTCTTTCTCTTATTCTCTCTTGCCCTCTCCCTTTCCCCCCTCCCACTCTCATGTTCTCTTCTTTTCTCTTTCTCTCCCCTCTCTTATTCTCTCATTTTCTACCAGTTCTGCTGCTGGGCCTTTCCCACGCAGCATCTTTTACAAAAGATTCCAGAAAACATTTCTCCTTTTAAGTGCAAACTTTGCATTCAAATTTCAAATGTACTTGTTCCTAGTACATTACTGTGGACAAGATTATGTGACTTCGGTCTGGGGCACCCTCAAATCCTGCACATATGTTCCTTTACTGAGCTGGTCTCCAGACGGTGTACTGTGAGAAGCTGGCATGACTAAGAAACATCTACTTTAGAGCTGCTCTAAATTCCATTAAGACACATTTTGTCATCAGCAACAACCACAGAAAGGAGGAATTGAATTTCCTATCACTTATTTAATTTCTGCCAGGTCTGTTTTCAGTTATTTATTAGCTACTGCAGCTATATGAATTGCTTGCTAGGGAGAATGTTTCTTTCTTTCTTTCTTTCTTTCTTTCTTTCTTTCTTTCTTTCTTTCTTTCTTTCTTTCTTTTTTCTTTCTTTCCCTCCCTCCCTCCCTCCCTCCCTCTATGCCATCCAGTTTATCCAACAACCTTTTATTTATCTAATTAATTGCTGCTAAACTTAATTTTTATGCTCGTAAAGTTTTTATATCTACGTTTTTACAGGATAGAATAATAGGGTTGGAAGGGACCTCAGAGGTCTTCTAGTCCAACCCGTATTCATATAATTATTTATCCTATTATTTACATTACTACAATATATAATAACGTATTATTATTATATATTATATTTATTTATTACATACAGGTAGTCTTCGATTTACGATCACAACGGAGCCCAAATTTTTTGTTGCTAAGCGAAACGTTTGTTCAGCGAGTTTTTGCCTCGTTTTACGACCGTTCTTGCCACGTTAGGTGAATCTGGCTTCTCCCCTCCCACCCCACGTTTATTTTGGTCGTCTGAAAGTCGCAAAAGCGTATCCCATGGCCCTGGGGACACTGCAACCGTCATAAATAGGAGTCAGTTGCCAAGCATCTGGATTTTGACCACATGACTGTGGGAAAATCAGTCATAATAAGTCATTTTTATTCACTGCCGCTGTAACTTTGAACGGTCACTAAATGAGTGGTCGTAAGTCGAGAACTGCGTTGCCTTCTCCGAGCTCGATTATTTTCCTGCCAGATGCTTTTTGTAAGAGAATAACTGAATTAAAAAGAGAACAGCACACGGCTACATCCCTCAAATGCCAGATTTAGAGCAGGAGGCCTTCCCCTAACTTCTCAGGCACGTGCCAGAAGTTTGCAGATGGGCTCGGTAGCCAAGACGCCATCATGTGTTCAAAATCCCATCATGCATGCCTTGGAACGTGTTCCAGATCTGGTCTGGGCTGCAATCTGGAAGGACTGCAATCTGGGCACGTGTGTGTGCAGGCGTGATGGATCTGTTGGCTGAGATATTTTCCTCCCTCCCACTCAACCCGAGGAAGCAAGGAAACGCATGGCCATTTTCATCTTCGGATAAAAAAACAAAACAAAACAAAATAAAATAAAACAAAATAAAATAAAAAAGGGCTTGTTGTGGTTTTCTGGTCCTCACACAACTGCAAAATGCTGGGGTTTTGGAGCAGTGTTGTACTAAAAGCTGAGCTACATCACGTGTTAATACCGCTTTATAAGGGCATGGTAAGGCCACGTGTAGAATACGGCTTCCAGTTTTGGTTGCCATTGATGTAAAAAAAAAAGATTTGGCGAGTGCAGAGAAGAGCAACTAAGAAGATTAGGTGGCTGGAGCCTAAATCAAACAAAGAACCAGTTGCAGGAATGGAGTATGTCTAGTCTTATGAAAAGAAGGACTAGGGGGGACAAGATAACAGTGCCCCAATATTTGAGGGGCTGCCACAAAGAAGAGGGAGTCAAATTATTCTCCAAAGCACCTGAGGGCAGGACAAGAAGCAACGGATGGAAACTCATCAAGGGGAGAAGCCACCTGGAACTAATTTCCTGGCAGTGGGAGCAATTAACCAGCGGAACTGCTTGCCACCAGAGGTTGTGGGTGCTCCATCACTGGAGCCTGGAGTGGGATAATGTCTCCTGCCTAAGCCGGGGGTTGGACTAGAAGACCTCCAAGGTCCCTTCCTTCCCACACTGTTACGGTTCTATGATTCCAGCTGTCTGTCTGCAGCATTATTGCAGATTGGTCACAGCCCCAACTCTCCCAGAATTCCCAATAGGGGAGGGAGGAGGAGAAGGAGGCAAAAGAGAAGAAGAAACAGTGGAGAAGGAGGAGGAAGAGGCGGTGAAAGAGAAGTAAGAGAAGGACGGGAACTGCGACCCAACAGATTCGGAGTGCTTCCATTTGGAGACCCCCAAAGGAAGGAAGGGAATCGTCCCCTTCACCTCCTTTACATTTTCTTCTCTCCTGTGTGATTGGACACACAAACTCCTTGTGTGTCCAATCACACTTGGCCAATAAAGAATTCTATTCTATTCTATTCTATTCTATTCTATTCTATTCTATTCTATTCTATTCTATTCTATTCTATTCTATTCTATTCCATTCCATTCCATTCCATTCCATTCCATTCCATTCCATTCTACTTTCTATTTCTATTATTTATTTATTTCATTCTATTCTATTCTATTCTATTCTATTCTATTCTATTCTATTCTATTCTATTCTATTCTATTCTATTCTATTCTATTCCATTCCATTCCATTCCATTCCATTCCATTCCATTCCCTATTCTATTCTATTCTATTCTTCTTCTTCTCCATCCTTCTCTTCTCTTCTCTTCTCTTCTCTTCCCTTCCCTTCCCTTCCCTATCCTATCCTACCTATCCTATCCTATTCCTATATTCTATTCTATTCTATTCTATTCTATTCTATTCTATTCTATTCTATTCCATTCCATTCCATTCCATTCCATTCCATTCTACTTTCTATTTCTATTATTTATTTCTTTCATTCTATTCTATTCTATTCTATTCTATTCTATTCTATTCTATTCTATTCTATTCTATTCTATTCTATTCCATTCCATTCCATTCCCTATTCTATTCTATTCTATTCTTCTTCTTCTCCATCCTTCTCTTCTCTTCTCTTCTCTTCCCTTCCCTTCCCTTCCCTTCCCTATCCTATCCTACCTATCCTATCCTATCCTATTCCTATATTCTATTCTATTCTATTCTATTCTATTCTATTCTATTCTATTCCATTCTATTCCATTCCATTCCATTCCATTCCATTCCATTCCATTCCATTCCATTCCCTATTCTATTCTATTCTATTCTATTCTATTCTATTCTATTCTATTCTATTCTATTCTATTCTATTCTATTCTATTCTCCTACTTCCCCATCCTTCTCTTCTCTTCTCTTCCCTTCCCTTCCCTTCCCTTCCCTATCCTATCCTACCTATCCTATCCTATTCCTATATTCTGTTCTTTTCTATTTTCTCTTCTCTTCTCTTCTCTTCTCTTCTCTTCTCTTCTCTTCTCTTCTCTTCTCTTCTCTTCTCTTCTCTTCTCTTCTCTTCCCTATCCTATCCTATCCTATCCTGATGTTCTTCTCTGCTGAACCCCTTTGAATGGAGAGGCTGGGGAAGAAGGGAGGGGGGGGGCTTCTTTTCTCCATTATTTCCCCAGGAAATCCGCAACATGTTGGCAGGGCCCCTGAATGTGCCCGCCATCCAACACCTGGCCCCGGTGGCGTTCTAGCAAGCAAAGCCTTGGCAGGCAGGCCCTCCTACCTGCTTCCATTCCAAGCGGGGAACCTCTTTCTCCCCCTCCCCTCGGAAATGTCACAGGGGCTGGAGACAGCTGCTTTCAAGGGGAGGGGGAGCCTTTGCTAATGAAAACCCCCTAATCCCCGTCCACGGATCGCTTTCTTTGAAATCCCTGCTGCAATCAGTGAGTTATTAGATAACAACAGGCTCAAAAATGATGGAGCGGGGGAGGAAGGGAGGAAGAGAGAGAGAGAGAGAGAATCACTTTATGAAATGTGGATGATATTTGGGGATTGATAGGAGAAGCCTCGTCTTCCAAAGGAAAGCAGACACACAGCCAAAGAGAGAGAATCAAAATGCTTAATGCAGGTAAATACAGTCTCCCTATTAATATATCTAACAATAATACCAATGGAAGAGAATATGGGCAGCTCGGGGTTGAACCGAGGGTTCCTTGGTGCTCTCCGAGCTTGGCTATTTTCTTGCAGACGTTTCAGGACCCAGCTAGGGAACATCATCAGTGCCACAAGGGAATGGGTTTTATGGAACAAGAGGAGGAGGAGGTCTGTGGGCTCCCTGGTGCTCTCTGAGCTTGGCTGTTTCACGGTCCATCTAGGGAACATCATCAGTGCAGAGTGATGTCTCTAGTCTGCCTTGGGCATGAAAGCCAGCTGGGTGACTTTAGGGTAGTCACCGGGAGACGGTGAGTTCTAGTCCTGCCTTAGGCACGAAAGCCAGCGAGTAACTTTGGGCCAGTCACTAGGAGACTGTGAATGGTAGTCCCACCACCTTCGTATGAAAGCCAGCAGGTAGTGACTTAGGGCCAGTCCCTCTCTCTTAGCCCAACCCACCTCCCAGGGTTGTTGTGTGGCAAACAGGAGGAGGGAGGAGTATAATTGTCCTAATCTCACCGACTCAGATCTCCTGGCTAGATTGAGACAGCACCTTGCACTCAATTTCCCTGCGTCCCAAAGGATTCCCAGAAGGGAATCCTTTCAGCCTTCATTTTATTAAAATGGCCCTCTCCCTGGCCTCTGTCCTTCCTCTTCTCATCTTTCCTTCCAGCTTTCCCAGCATCATTCTCCGGAGATCATAGCAGAATAACAGAGTTGGAAGGGACCTTGGAGGTCTTCTAGTCCAACCCTGTTTAGGCAGGGAACTCTACATCACTTCAGGCAAAGGGTTATCCAACATCTTCTTAAAAACTTCCAGTGTTGTAGCATCCACAACTTCTGGAGGCAAGCCATCCCACTGGTTAATTGTCCTCACTGTCAGGAAATTCCTCCTTAGTTTAAGTTGCTTCTCTCCTTGATAAGTTTCCGCCCGTTGCTTCTTGTCCTGCCCTCAGATGCTTTGGAGAATAGCTTGACTCCCTCTTCTTTGGGGCAGCCCCTGAGATATCAGAACACTGCTATCATGTCACCCCAGAACTTTTGGGGCTCCGTCACTGGAGTTTTTAAGGACAAAATCGGTCAGCCTTTTGTCTGGAATGGTAGCCGTGATGGCGGACCTATGGCACGGGTGCCACAGGGGGCACATGGAGCCGTATCATTGGGCACGCGAGTATTGTCGTAGCTCAGCTCCAGCGCGCATGTACGCACTGGCCACCTGATCTTTGGGCCTTTCGGTCCTACCAGAAGTTGGGGAATTGGCTGTTTCCGGCCTCCGGGGGAGTGGGGAAGGCTGTTTTCGCCCTCCCCAGGCTCCTAGAAAGCCTCTGGAGCCTGGGGAGGGTGAAAAACAGGCCTACCGGGCCCATGGTGCCATCATGTGCTAAAAGTGTGGGGTGGGCGGGCATATGCGCCGGGGTGGGGTGCATTGAATTATGGGTGTAGACACACATGTGGGCGACCTCGCCACCCGCTTTTGGCACACGATGTCAAAAAGGTTAGCCATCACTGGTATATAGGTTCTTCTGCTTGATCATGGGGTAGGTCTAGAAGATCTCCAAGATGCCTCCCAAGCCTGTGGTTGCTTATTTTGTTAAGCAACAACAAAGGAACAGAGCAACAAAGATGGTTAAGGGACTGGAGGCTAAACCGTATGAAGAACAGCTGCAGGAACTGGACAGCTGCAAACAACCAGGGGTGACATGAGAGCCTCTTCCAGTATTTGAGGGGCTCCTCCAAAGAAGAGGGGGTCAAGCTATTCTCCAAAGCCCCTGAAGGTAGGAGAAGAAGCAACGGGTGGAAACTCATCAAGGAGAGAAGCAACCTGGAATTCAGGAGGAATTTCCTAACAGTGAGAAGAATTAGCCAGTGGAACTGCTTGCCACCAGAAGTTGTGGGTGCTCCATCACTGGGGGGTTTTAAGAAGAGACTGGACAGCCACTTGTCTGGAATGGTATAGGTCATCTCCTGCAGGGGGTTGGTCTAGAAGACCTCCAAGGCCCCTTCCAACTCGGTGGTTCTGTTGAATAGCCCGCATTTCCGTGCTGGTGCTAAGGAAGGACAGACAGCCTTTCCAGATGCTGGTGTGGTTTGCAACTGTGCCACCACCATGCTGTGTTCTTATTAAAGACCCCATAATCTCCCCGGATCAGTTAAAAGCTCTAAACATCCAGTTGGGTTTTTGGCAGCCGATCAAAATAAGCTAATCTGGGAGTCAAAAAAGCTGCTTCCAAAATGTGACATTTCCCAAGCAATCTCCAGGCGACAAATACTCAGAATTAGACATTTCTGTCTCCGGATTACAGCCCGAAAGGACAAGCTGGGGCATTAAACTTTAAAATCCTTCCTTCCTTCCTTCTCCTTCTAACCCTTTCCTTCCTTCCTTCCTTCCTTCCTTCCTTCCTTCCTTCCTTCCTTCCTTCCTTCCTTCCTTCCTTCCTCTCTCCCTTCCCTTTCTCCTTCTTTCCATCCTTCTCCTTCCCTCCTACTTCCTTCCTTCCTTCCCTTTCTCCTTCCTCCCTCCCTTCCCTTCCTTCCTTCCTTCTCTCCTTCTCCTTCCTTCTTTCCTTCCCTTCTTTCTTCCTTCCTCTCTCCCTTCCCTTTCTCCTTCCTTCCTTCCTTCTCCTTCCCTCCTTCCTAGCCCTTCCCAGAATGTTTTCCTGGGGGAAACATAAGAGAGGAAAGAGATGGCATAGACTTGCCCAAAGTCCCACCGTCCTCAACGAAGGGGGCATGAGAACTTCCAGAACCCATCTCCATGTCCCACTCCATCCTCTGTGTCCTCAATCCCACCACAGGAGGATGGAGGAGGCTCCCGGAGAGAATTCAGAGGCCACGTTCTTGCAGGTCCATCCTGTGTCCACTCACATCATCCCGATCAGAGAACCCCGCTGATCCTGAGCCTCGTCCTCCCTGGCTCTCAGGCTGGATTTGACCTCCAGAGGTCAACATCTCCCGTGGTCTTCCTCAGGTGACACAATCACGGATGGTTTTAGCTCCGGCTGTTATTCCAACAGGGCCGTATCTCCAGCTGCTTAAACACGCTGGAGACACATGCACTGTAGAATACAACCAGGCCAGAAATCGATCGATCAGAGCAGAGCCCAGAGGGACCCTGGAGGCCATCTAGTCCAACCCCACCTACCCCTGCCCAAGCAGAAGACCTTATACCGTTTCTGACAGATGGCAGTCCGGTCTCGTCTTGAAAGCTTCCAGTACAGCAGTGTTTCTCAACCTTGGAAGCTTGAAGGTGGGTGGACTTCAACTCCCAGAATCCCCCAGCCAGCACCGCGGTGCTGGCTGGGGGATTCTGGGAGTTGAAGTCCACCCACCTTCAAGCTTCCAAGGTTGAGAAACACTGCACTACTGCTTCCCTTCCAACTCTGGTTATTCAATTCTAAATGCGAACGACAAGTGGCTTTTCCCCATTTCTCTCCCCAGAGCTGCCTGCCTGAGAGATGTCATTAAGCAGGCAACCTTCTTTGTGACCGGGCGGGGTGGGGGGGGGCGGCGAGAGGGGGGTCATGGCCAGACTCGGGCGTTTGAGATTGTCAAACAGCTCAGACTTTGAAGGATTAGAGACAATGGACGCTATCTAAAGGAACCCAAGGTCTCCGGAAAGTCATCATTTAATATGTACAAGGAGGAAACTTCGCTTGTGATGACAGAAGGAAGAGAGGGAAGATAACCTGGGCAGCTCAGAGTTGAACTGTGGGGGCCTGGCGCTCTTTCTCTTTCTCTCTCTCCTTCCTTCTTCCTCTCCTTCCTTCCTTCTCTTTTCTCTCTTCCTTTCCATTCTCTTTCTCTCTCTCCTTCCTTCCTTCCTCCTCTCCTTTCCTTCCTCCTCTTTTCTCTCTTCCTTCCCATTCTCTCTCTCTCTCCTTCCTTCCTTCTTCCTCTCCTCTCCTTCCCTTCCTCCTCTTTTCTCTCTTCCTTCCCATTCTCTCTCTCCTTCCTTCCTCCTCTCCTCTCCTTCCCTTCCTCCTCTTCTCTCTTCCTTCCCATTCTCTCTCTCTCCTTCCTTCCTCTCCTTCCCTTCCTCCTCTTTTCTCTCTTCCTTCCCATTCTCTCTCTCTCTCCTTCCTTCCTCCTCTCCTTCCCTTCCTCCTCTTTTCTCTCTTCCTTCCCATTCTTTCTCTCTCTTTCCTTTCTTCCTCCTCTCCTCTCCTTTCCTTCCTCCTCTTTTCTTTCTTCCTTCCCATTCTTTCTCTCTCTCTCCTTCCTTTGTTCCTCCTCTCCTTTCCTACCTTCTCTTTTCTCTCTTCCTTCCCATTCTCTCTTTGTCTCTCCTTCCTTCCTTCCTCCTCTCCTTCCTTTCCTTCTCTCTTCCTTCCCATTCTCTCTCTTTCTTTCTCTCTCCTTCCTCCCTCCCTCCCTCCTCCTCCTTTCTGCAAAGCTGCCTCCCTTCTAGCACGGATGATATTACCTGGTTGGGTCATAAAACCTCGGCAAGAAAACCACTCCGCTCAGAGACCCCCAAGGACCCCAAAGGAGGAATTGAAATGCAGGCGGCAGCCACTTCCAAACTCAAGAGTTCTGTCCCAGTGTCCCACATTCCACCAGCTAGCTGGTGTGTGCACAGAGACGGACACAGGACCCAAAACACACGTTTAGGACTAATGAAGTGGACAATTCAATTTGAAGAGGGCCGTAGATCTTAGCCTAAAGGTAGCAGGGACCTGGGGATGGATCAGGCAGGACTGAGCGCTGTGTTGCAGGTAGATTGATGGACCAAGAGAGGCTCGTTACGTCTGAAACGGGAACAGGAAAGTTGCTATTTAATTCTGCTCTCCTTTCTTAGGTCTGCGGGGATCATTTCGGCTCCCGTTTCTGCACGGGGAGGTGGGGGGGGGGCAATGAAACATTTCCCAACCCCATTTGCTGATGAGGCAAGGAAAAAACAGTTTCTGAAACACAGATTCTCACCTGGTTGAAATACAGGCGGCTTTGCTAAGCCATTTCAGGCAGTCATGCCTTATGTTTTTGGCCATGATTGTGAAGCAGGCCATTGTAGCTGTTAAGTGAATCACGTGGTCGTTAAGCAAATATGGCTTCCCCACTGACTTAGCACTAGAAGGAAATGGGGTTTGCTGCCTGTTTATTTATGTTAGGTTGCCCAACACTTACTAGCACTGATGATGTTACCTAGTTTGGTAATGAGACGTCTGCAAGAAAGCTATCAAGCCCAGAGAGAACCAAGGACCACACAGTCCTCCTCCTCCTCCCCACACACCCACTCCCTTCTAGTGCTGATGATGTTATCTAGGTGGGTCATGAAATGTCTGCAAGAAAGCTCAGATAGCATCAAAGACTTCATAGCTCTCCTCCTCCTCTTCCTCCTCCTCCTCTCCTTTCTTCCTCCTTTCCTCCTCCTCCTCCTCCTCCTTTCTTCTTCCTTCTTCTTTCCTCCTCCTCCTCCTTTCCTCCTCCTCCTCTTCTTCTTCCTTCTTTTCCTCCTCCTCCTCCTCTTCCTCCTCCTCTCCTTTCTTCCTCCTTTCTTCCTCCTCCTCCTTTCTTCTTCCTTCTTCTTTCCTCCTCCTCCTCCTTTCCTCCTCCTCCTCTTCTTCTTCCTTCTTCTTTCCTCCTCCTCCTCCTTTCCTCCTCCTCCTCTTCTTCTTCCTCCTCCTCCTTCCTTCTTCCTCCTTCTCCTCCTTTCTTCCTCCTCCTCCTTTCCTCCTCCTTCTCCTCCCCTTTTCTTCCTCCTTCTCCTTTCTTCCTCCTCCTCCTTCCTCCTTCCTTCTTCTTTCCTCCTCCTCCTCTCCTCCTTTCTTCCCCCTTTCTTCCTCCTTCTCCTCCTTTCTTCCTCCTCTCCTCCTCCTCTTCCTCGCTGAAGGTCACCCATCTACTGCATCTCCCAGTAACCCACCAACCGCAAGGGCAGCATTTCCATTCTGTCCCCCCAATTCTTGGAGGACCCCTGCAGCCCCCCTCCCTCCCTCCCTCATTAGGGAAAGCCCCAAATGCAAAGCTTGAAAAGACATCCACCTTCCCCCCCCCTCCGCCCCCCTCCCGATCTCTCCTTCCTGACCACCCATCAGCCGGGAAAGGTCACAACTGGCGGTGTGGAACAACCCCTCGCAGCAAAGGCATCCAGGGCTGACAGCCGCTTTGACAAGATTGTCAAGCTTTGAGCCCTGAAGTTCATTAATAATAATGACACAACTCCCACCTCCCCACCCCTCCTTCTACCCTGTGAAAGGCAGAAGCCGAGGCAGCGTCCACCACTGGTTAGAGCCTGGGATTTTTCCCTCTAGAACCAGAATGTCCAACTTTGGCCATTTTAAGACTTAAAAAAAAAGATGTTGAGACTCTAGAAAAAGTGCGGAGAAGAGCAACAAAGAGGATTAGGGGACTAGAGGCTAAGACATACGATGGACGGTTGCAGGAACTGGGTATGTCTAATTTGATGAAAAGAAGGACCAGAAGAGACATGATAGCATCTTCCAATATCTCAGGGGCTGCCCCAAAGAAGAGGCAGTCAAGCTATTCTCCAAAGCACCAGAGGGCAGGACAAGAAGCAACGGGTGGAAACTAAGCAAGGAGAGAAGCAACTTAGAACTAAGGAGGAATTTCCCGATAATGAGAACAATTAACCAGGGGAACAGCTTGACACCAGAAGTTGCAAATGCTCCATCACTGGAAGTTTTTAAGAAGAGATTGGACAACTATTGGTCTGAAATGGTACAAATTTTCCTACCTAAGCAGGGGGTTGGACTAGAAGATCTCCAAGCTCCCTTCTAACTATTCTTCTCTACTCTACTCTACTCTACACTACTCTACTCAAGTAGACTTCAACTCCCAGGACTCCCCAGCCCAGCATGGTCTGCATACCATGATCGTGACTTGTGACAGTCACAACAGATCTGATTTTATGATCGTTTTTGTGGCACTTGTGAGGCGAAAACACCAGTCGTTAAGCAAACACTGTGGTCATTAAGCGAAGCAATGGTTCGCTATGGTCAGTTTGGCCCGAACCCAGAAGTAAATGCAGGTTTTCACGGTGGACACTACAAATCACCATAAATGAACTGAGTGCATAAAGTTCACTCATGTGGCCACTGGGGGAGCGACCGTTGGAAGTTTGAATCTGGGTCACAAGTAACCCCAAGGTAGGTCTATGTGAATGGTTGTAAGTCAAGGACTACCTATACAGATGGTCCTTGACTTACAGCCACAACGGAGCCCCAAATTTCCCTTGCTAAGCAAAACAGTACTTCAGCAAATTTTGCCTCGTTTTACGACCTTCCACGTCATGGTTGTTAAGTGAGTCACTGCAGTGGTTAAGTGAGTCACATGGTTATTAAGCAAACCCGGATTCCCCATTGACTTTGCTTGTCAGAAGGTTGCAAAAGGGGGTTGTGTGACACTCCCAGGACGCTGCAAACCGTCATAACTACGAGTCAGTTGCTGAATTTTAAACACTTGACCACGGAGGATGCTGCAACAGTGACAAGCGTGAAAAATGGTCATAACCTTGAATGCTCCCTAAGTGAACGGTCATAAGTCGAGGGCTACCTGCCCATGCGAACAAGCAAGCGTCCTCATGTCTCCCCGTCCTGAGCGATCCTAACAAGCATTCGGGAGAGGAAGAAAAGAGGATGATGTAATTTTAAAAAAATTAGATTGTGCAGAAATGGACAGATTGACACTAAAAATAATAATTAAAAAAAAGAACATATAGAGTATTTTCAAACATGGGACTTGTTTTATACATGGCTGGGTAGTAGAGGTAGAAGTCAGGAGTGGGAAAAGTTTTATTGTATATAAATAAATTGAGTCAGACAATGCGCTGTTCACTACGCACTTATGGATGTAATGTGAAGTAATAAAGAAACTGTTAAAAAGGGGGTGGAAAGGAGAGGAAGAAAAGAGACAGAAATTTACGCACGTCCTCTGGACAGGCAGCTGGGGCACAGGTTGAGCTCTCACCCCACTGCCAGCTTCACAACAGCCGGTCGGTCAGCTATGCCCTTTCCGGAAGGGAACGCACGTCCGTTCCTAATGTTCTGATTTGATTTGCAGCCGGGCACCGATCGCAGCGGGTGACACACAAAGCCAATAAGCAGATCCAACGGCAATCTTCTCGGAAAACACCACGGGAAAGCAACTCCTTTTATTAAAAGTCTAACAAAACGAAGGACACGCAAAGCATCCGTGGCCGCTTAGATGTGTGTGTGTGGGGGGGGGGGAAATGCACCGTTGGCTCTTTGTCCAATTCGCTGGAGCAACCGATCGGAAATGCCGATTGCTCTCCGTTTATTAACACCTTTCAAGATGGCACGAGAGTGATGTATTATTCTAGGCTGGGCAGGGCTCTGGAAGAGGAGCCAGCTCCTTGGTGGTAGGTACACAGCTCTTTAGCAAAGATGCACAAATCCTAAACACACCCTGGGAAGTTTGTCACTTTGGAAGGGTCCTTGGTGAGGGGTCCTTGGTGCTACCTGAGTTTGCTTGTTTTCTGCAGACGTTTAGAACCCAAACTAGGGAATATCATCAGTACTGGAAGGGAAGGGGGTTTGCAGGGAAGAGGAGTGAGAGGAGGGGGACTGGGAGGAGGGGAAGAGAAAGGAGGAGGAGGAGGAGGAGGAGGAGGAGGAAGGAGGACGACTGTGGGGTTCTAGGTGCTCCCTGGGTTAGTTATTCTTTTGCAGACATTTCATAGCCATAGTAGGTAACATCATCAGTCCAGAGTGATGTCTACAGTCCTGCCGTAGGCATGAAAACCCGTTGGATGGCTTTGAGCCAGTCCCTCTCTCTTAGCCCAACCCACCTCACAGGATTGTTGTGTGGAAAACAGGAGGAGGGAGGAGTATCATGCAAGTTTGTTTAAAGCAATAAGAATAAAGTAATAAAAAATAAAAAATATTCCCCCCAAAAGGAACGAACTGCTCTAATCTCACCTACTCAGATCACCTGGCTAAATTCGGACAGTGCCTTCGACTCAGTTTCCCTGCGTCCCAAAGGATTCCCAGAAGGGGTAACTTCAGCGTTCATTTGATTACAATGGCCCGGCCCAGCCTTGACGAGCGCAAAGCATTATGTGGCCGTGTGGGACTCATCCTGGGACAGGCTGAGCACGGTGCCAAGCAAGGAAGGAAGCCAGTTCTCCTTTTAAGGAGCGGGTTAAAGAATAACGATTAAAAAAAAAAAAGATATAAAATTTGGGGCGCAGAATAATTTGGATCCAATTCCTAAAAAGCTGCACGTTACTGATAAAGACGGTTGAACGTAAAGGTGAAAGGAAGAGTCACCTGGGCCTTTGAAGCACATCGGCAAGACAAATGCAAAGGATTTGGGGCCAGTTCTCCAATTAATTATAAAAGTTATAAGCGACCTCAAAAGAAACTGCACAGAGGTGAAATCAAAGGTTTGGGCATTCAGCTACGGGTAGTCCTCGACTTACGGCCACAATGGAGCCCCCCCCCCAAATTATGTTGCTAAGCGAGAAATTTGTTAAGTGAATTTTGCCCCGTTGTGCGACCATTCTTGCCACAGTTGTTAAGTGAATCACCGCAGTTCTTAAATGAGTAACGGACGTTAAGTGAATCCGGCTTCCCCATCGACTTGGCTCGTCAGAAGGTCACAAAAGGAGACACTGTCACCGTCATCAACGTGAGTCGGTTTCCAAGCCTCCGAATGTAAATCACATTCGGACGCTTATTTATAAATAAATAAATAAGTCATAAGTTGTTAACTTTGAATGCTCCCTAAGTGAACGGTCGTAAGTCGAGGGCTACCTGTCCATGCGAACAAGCAGGTGTCCTCATGTCTCCGGTCGTTAAGTGTGAAATGGTCGTTAAGTGTGAAAAATGGTCCGAAGTCACTTTTTTTCCAGTGCCGTCGTAACTTTGAATGGTCACTAAATGAACTGTTGTAAGTCAAGGACACCTTCATTCCGTTTTATCACTGGACACATAACAACCCAAAATTGGCAAGCTTCATCACGGTCCTAAGTCGAGGACCAAGGTTGAAGTGGATGCAACCAACTCAAAAATTGTGTTTTCTCTCATGGAATCACATAAAAGGTCTGGAATTTTTTCTACACCTTTTTTTTCTCCCCAAAATTATGCCAGTGGCCTGGAAAGATAATTCGGAAGCATTTTGCCTCCCTTCCCTGCTGAGAAGGAAATAGAAATTTCTGTCTCTCTTCTTGTTATTGTCATTAATCATTTATTTTCTGACAGCCTGTTTGGGACGCGGACCAAAAAACCCCCAATCCCCTTACCTTGATTGACAAGCCTCACCTTCTCCATTCCCTTGGAGAAGAGGCAGGAAGCTTCCTTACAGAATTGCAAAATTACAGAATCACGGAAGGGACCTTCCGAGGTCTTCTAGTCCAACCCCCTGCTCAGGCAGGAAAGATTTATACTGGATGTCCTCGATTTACGACAGTTTAGTCTCCCATTATCGGTGTTCGTGCAAGCGTGATACGCAGCTATCGCCCGTCCGTGAAGCCTTCCCTTTGTGCGTGTTGCAACAACTCAGACTAGGCCACGGATTCACACTTTCTGACATCGGCCCTTTCGTTCACCACCGGGTGCCAATTCCGCGACTCTCTTCCGCCACACCCTCTCCTTTTCATGATCACACAAGTCTCCTCCTCTGCCCAGCATGCTCTGCACAGGGAGTCCTCTACGTACGGCCACCACTGAAGCCGGAATTTCCATTGTTAAGCGAGACGGTTGTTAAGTGAATTTTGCCCTGTTTTATGACATTTCGTGCCCCCCATCGTTAAGTGAGAAACACGGTTATTAAGCAAATCAGGCTCCCCCCCCCTTGAGTTTGATCGTAAGAAGGTCGCAAAAGGGGGTGACGTGACCCTGGGACGCTGTGGCTGCAGCTGTCATAAATATGAATCAACCGAGCGTCTGAATTTTTATCACATCACTGTGGAGATTCTGCGATGGTCATAAGTGTGAAGAACGGTCACCAGTTGCTTTTTTCAGTGCCGTTGTAACTTTGAATGGTCACTAAGTGAACTGTCGTAAGTCGAGGACTACTTGTAGCATTCCAGACAAATGACTGTCCAATCTCTTCTTGAAAAAAGTCCAATAATGGAGCACTCACAACTTCTGGAGGCAAGCCGTCTCACTGATAACTGGCAGTCCTTGACTTAGGACCACAGCTGAGTCCAAAATTTCCATCGCTAAGCAAGACAGCTTTGCCTCGTTTTATGACCTTCCTTGCCACCGTTGTTAAGTGAATCACTGCGGTTGTTAACTTAGTAACATGGGTGTTAAGTGAATCAGGCTTCCCCCCCTTGACTTTGTTTGTCAGAAGGTCATAAAACGGGATCACGTGACCCTGGGAGACCGTTGTAAATACGAGCCAAGGGTCCGTATTTTGATCATGTGACCGTGGGAGAATGCTGCAACGATCATAAATGTGGAAAAGGGCCATAAGTCAATTTTCCAGTGCTGTTGTAACTTCGAGAACTCACTAAGTGAACGGTCATAAGTCGAGGACTTCCTGCATAGGCTTAAGAGGCATGTGTCGTCCAGTATGCACATCCTTAGTCCTCAACTTACATCCACTCATTTAGCGACTGTCCCAAGTTACAACGGTACTGAAAAAAAGTGACTTAGGACCGGTTCTCACACTTACGACTGTAACAGCCTCCAGGAGCAACATGAGCAAAATTCAGATGCTCGGAACTGACTCGTATTTATGACGGTTGCAGTATCCTTCAGGGCACCCAATCACCGTTTGCAACCTTCCCAGCCAGCTTCCAATAAACAGAGTTGATGGGGAAAGCAGGCTGCGTTTAACAACCGTGTGTTTCGATTAACAACCGTGTGATTCACTTAACAACTGTGTGACTCGCTTAACAGCCGTGGCCCAAGTAAGGTCGTAACGTCCCATGTGACTCGCTTAAAAGAACTCTCCGGGTTAGCAAGGGAAATCCTGAGGCCAACGGTGGTCGTAAGGTCGAGGACTGCCCTTTGGGAAATGAATTTCCCATTGCTGAAGCAACCAGGACCCCCCACCCCCCACCCTTCCAAGCCGATCCTGGTTTGTTCTCTCTCTTCATCATGATCGCCTGATGATGGACAAGGATGGTCCGGTAGAATTTCTGTTGCCGTGGATGTGATGCCCGTTGCTTAGCAACGGACAAAATTAGTGCGTGGGAACTATTTGTGGGATGAGCAGTATTCCGGGGGGGGGGGGGGGGGGGGTCTGGAGGCCAAGGGAAAAGACAGGGATTGATGGGGGGTGAATTTGTGCTATGGCACCTGCCCCACGGACAGGTGGCCCCGGATTAAATCCTCCCCGCCCCCCGCCAGATGGAAAATGGGGGTACCCATCCCCAGGCCCTAAAGACTAGAAAAAGGGGAGGGGGCGAACATAACTCTGATCCAGTTTTTTCAATGTCCATCCCAACTTTCTGTCTGTGGGTAGTCCTCGGCTTATGACCACGACTGGGATTTTTTTTTGTTGCTAAGCGAGATAGTTGTTCAGTGAGTTTTCCTCCCTTTTACAACCGTCCTTGCTGCAGTTGTTAAGCAAATCGCTGTCGTTGTTAAGCTGGTCAGGCGGTCATTAAGTGAATCCGGCTTCCCCATTGACTTTGCTTCGTCAGAAGGTTGCAAAAGGGAAATCACGTGACCCCGGGACCGTCATAAATATGAGTCTAGTTGTCAAGCTTCTCAATTTTCATCACGTGACTGTGGGGATGCTTCAACAGTTGTATGTGTGAAAAACGGTCATAAGTCAGTTTTTTCAATGCTGTTGTAACTTCAAACAGTCACTCAATGAATTGTTATAAGTCGAGGACTTCCTGCACTTATTTAGTAAAACAGAATAGAGACCTAAACAGAGCAATGATACGAAAGAACTAAAAATGAAAGTAAGAGGGGGAGGGGGGAGAGAAAGAGAGAGCGAGAGAAAGAAGAGGGAAAGAGAATGGGAGAAAGAGAAAAAAAAAGAAAAAGAGAGAGAGAAAGGAAAAGCTAAAGATAGAGAAAAGAAAGAGAAAGAAAAAGAGAAAGAAAGGAGGAAAAGGAAAAAGAGAGAGAGAGAATGAGAGAAAGAGAAAGAGAAAAAAGAAAGGGAGAAAGAGAAAAAGAACAGGAGACAAAATGGAGAGAGAATATAAGGAAGAGAGAAAGAGAGAAAAGGGAAAGGGAAAGAAAGAGAGAGAGAAGAAGAAAAAGAGAAAAACAGAAGGGGAGAGAACGACAGAAAGGGAAAGCAAATGTGAGAAAAAGCAAGAGAGAAAGAGAAAGAAAAAGATAGAGAAAGAGAAAGAAAAGGAGAGAGAGAATGAGAGAAAGAGAGAAAAGAGAAAGAGAGAAAGAGAGAGAAAAGAACTGGAGACAAAATGGAGAGAGGATAAAAGGAAAAAGAGAGACAAACCAGAAAGACAGAGAATGAGAGAAAGATTTACAGAAAGGGAAAGCAAAAGAGAGAAAAAGAAAGAGAGGGTAAAAGAGAGAAAAGAACTGGAGACAAAAAGGGAGAGAAAATAAAAGAAAGAGAGAGAGAGAGAGAGAAGGGCAGAGAGAATGGGGATGCTGCAAGGGTCATAAGAGTGAAAAATAGCCCTCAATCCCTTTCTTCAGGACCCCTGTGACTTCGAACGGTCACTAAACGGACTGCTGTAGGTCGAGGACCACCTGTAATGCTGAGGGCCTCGAGGGGCCTTTCCTTTTCTCCAAGATCTTCTGCTGTCTTTGGGGTCACTTGGGGTCAGGGAGGGAACCCCAGAGTCAATGAAGCTGAGCCTCCTCTCTTCTCTGCAGCCCCCACCCCACCCCCCCCGCCGCTGCTTTCCTGATTCGATGTCATTTTCCTGACCCCTGGACCATTAAATTGGAAAAGAAAGTGGGGCGGGCTCTCCAAACGGCTATTAAACCAATGGGCCGCATCTGCCTCCCGCCGGGCTCTATTAAGTTCTTGTTTTTTCGTCCAACTCCCCACTATGCCGGCGCTGACTTCCGACTCTTTTTAGCACCGCGGAAGATAAATAACGTGGCAGCCTCGACTTTTCACAGGCGGTCCTCGACTTGTGACCGCAAAAAGAGCCCATTCGTTTCTCTTAAACGAATTTTGCCCCATTTTATGACCTCTCCTGCCCACGGTTGTAAAGCAAATCACTAGCAGTTGTTAAGTGAGTAAGACGGTTGTTAAGTGAATCCGGCTTCCCCGATGAATCTTGGCTTGTCAGAAGGCTGCAAAAGGGGATCGTGTGATTCCCCCGTGACATTGCAGCCGTCATAAATATGACTCAGTTGGCAAGCGTGTGAATTTGTGACCGCTGGGAATGCTGCTACGGTCGTAAGTATGAGAAACGTTCATAAGTCACTTTTTTCCCGTGCCGTTGCAACTTCGAACGGTCACTAAACAAGCAGTTGTAAGTGGAGGACTACCTTACTTCCTTATTTTTATGCTTCTATTTAGAAGTATGTCCAGGGAGGTCAAAAAAGTCAAGATGGCGTCCACGGCTACACGAGGAAGGCTCTGCCACTTTTATACATGAAAAAAAAATTGGGCACACAGATGAACCCAGCGGCCATCTTGACTTTTTTGCCTTGCCTTGCCTTACCGATACTGCTCCTTCTCTCTTGTTTTCTCGACTAAGCTCATAATTCTTGCAAGCCCTTTCCTTATCTTGGAAAGTACCAAATTCGGTTTTCATTAGAAAACTGGGCTGGAGGCTTTATCGCTATCTCAGATAAGCAATAAATGTAATATTACGAGAAGGATATTCAGGAAATTTATCTTTTCAGACCACGAGGCCCACCTTTGTATTAAAAAGAAAAAAAACATGATTGTGCTAAAGGTTGTACTCTGTATTGCACTGATTTATGCTTCTAAGCAGAGGCAGAAAACATTGTTCCTAATCAGCAACTTTTACACTTTTACACTTCAACTCCCAGAATTCCGCAGCTACTAGTGGTTAGGGCACCAGTCTAGGAAGCAGGGGACCGTGAGTTCTAGTTTTGCTGTAGGCATGAAAGCCAGGAGGTTGACTTTCGGCCAATCACCAGGAGACGGTGAGTTCTAGTCCCACCTTAGGCGTGAGAGCTGGCTGGGTGACTTTGGGCCAATCACCAGGAGACGGTGAGTTCTAGTTCCGCCTAATACATGAAAGCCAGTGACTTTGGGCTAGTCCCTCTCTCTCAGCCCAACACACCTCACAACACACCTCACAGGGTTGTTGTTATGGGGAAACTAGGAGGAGGGAAGTCTGTTTAGATATGTTCACCATCTTGAGTTATTGAGTAAATAATAAGGGGAGGAAGATACAAATAAATAAATAAATAAAATAATCTTGGCAAAGAGCTCCAGAGCACGCAAAGAGTATTCAGAAAGCAATTTTAGAAAAGGAAGACTTTGCAGACACCATCAAACATCGTTCCCTCCTTGGCTGATTATAGGAAGCAGGTGACCGTGAGTTCTAGTCCTGCCTTAGGCATGAAAGTCAGCAGATTAACTTTCAGCCAATTACCAGGAGATGGTGAGTTCTGGTCTCGTTTTAGGCGTGAAACTTGTGTAGGTAACATTTGGCCAATCACCAGGAGACAGGGAGTTCTAGTTCTACCCTGGACAGTAAAGTGGGTTGGGGAACTATGGGCCAATCACCAGGAGACAGTGAGTTCTAGTCCCTCATTAGGCACGAAAGTCACTTGGTTGACTTTGAACCGATTACCAGGAGACGGTGAGTTCTAGTCTTGCCTTAGGCGTGAAACTTGTGTAGGTAACATCTGGCCAATCACCAGGAGACGGGGAGTTCTAGTTCTGCCCTGGGCAGGAAAGACAGCTGGGGTACTTCCTGCCTGGGTGGGTTCACTCTTGGCCCCTCGGTGGCCAAAATCCAAGCAGAAAAGTCTTTTGTGTCGTTCTTGGACCCTCTAACAGCCCTGCCTTTCGTTGTTGTGGTCCGCCAGCAGCCTGGGGAGCTGGCAGCAGAGTCGGACAGTGAGGAGGCTGGGTGTTGTGACCCCAGCCCAAGTAAGTAGTAGGAAAATCAGTCTGTGAAAAAACAAACAAACTTTATTCAAACAGCTGAGAATGACTTCATTCCCAGCGTCATTCCACTAAACGAAAGCAAATTCCTCCCAACACAAAATCCTCAGTCCTATCGCAAACCTTGGTCCAATTAGGCAAACTGCCAAAGGCCTTTCTTGGCAAACGTTCAGAAATCACAGATACAAAAATAAATACAAGACGAAGACGAAGCTACCAACGTTGTTTTCCGGCAAAGGCCAAACGCCGTTGCTGGTCTGTTTTAAGCCTTATGGGAGGGGCCAATCATCTCTTGGCCCTACTCCCGAGTTGTCCTCTTTGCTTGAGCTGCTCTTGCCTTCTGGCAGCTCTTCTCATACATCCACTAGGAACAGGCTCCTCCTGTTCCTCTGCCTTTCTACTGTCAGCCTCTGGAGGCTACAAAGTCCACACCTCACTCATCGATGGCCCTGGCCCATCTCTGCCTCCGACGCAGAGCCCTCATCCGGGCCTTTCCCAGCCTCCAGGACTGACCCACGTTCTTCCTCAGCCTCATTGCTGTCCGACTCCACTGCCAGCTCTGCAGGCTGCTGGCGGACCACAACACTGGGGAGGAACATGAGCCAGTCCTGGAGACTGAGGAAGGCTCAGATGAGGGCTCTGCGTCAGAGGCAGAGATGGGGCCAGGGCCATCAGGGAGTTAGGTGCTACCTCCGGAGCCTCCAGAGTCAGACATCAGCGAGGCAGAGGAACAGGGGGAACCTGTTCCCAGTGCACACATATGCAGAGCTGCCAGAAGGCAAGTACAGTTAAGACAAAAGGGGCGACTCAGGAGTAAGGCTTGGAGACGATTGGCCCCTCCCATAAGACATAAAGGAGGAGCAAAGGCACATGAGCCTTTGCAGGAAGCAACTTTGTTCGTGCTGGTCGGTTTAAATTCCGAAGCTCCGTTTTTGACTCTGTGCTCCGTGTGGCCTTGCAAAGCCAATTGCCAATGAGGTCTTTGGCAGCATGTCAAGGGAGATAAAGGTGGGTGTTTATCAGCCTTATCCCGAAGGACTGTGGCAGACTTCTGTTGGACTCTTTACAAATTATTTGGGACACATCATAGGCTGGGAATGAACAGAATTCACAGCCCTTGAAATAAAAAGAGTTTTTTTAGGATGAATTGTGTGCTTTTTATTGTCTCAGGAAGCCTCAGTCAGAACAGTTGCTGAGAAGAAGAAAAAAAATGTGATTTTCCTTTGTATGTTTTCTTTTTCTGCACGGTCCGATCTTGGCAGGAAAGCAAAGGCGGAGCTCCCTACCCAATTCTCGCTTAGACAGCCGCTGCCTCGGTTTCCCCAGCGGGAGAAGAATTGAGCCGCCCCCAGGAAAGCGGAAGGGTTAATTAACTGCCCGCTAAAGCAATTTCAGGTGTCCGGCTGGAAGCCGCCGCATAAAACTCCGAGCACTTTAAAAGAGGATTTTTCACAAAAGGCAAGAGAGACATTTTGGAGAGGCAGCATCGGTTCCTGGCAAATATTGGCGAAAAGGGATATAATTCTTACAATGGTTCAAGTCACCTCAAGTCCTTCTCTTCATTAGACTGCTAGACATTTGCGTAGCCCAGGTGGAGAATGTTTTGGCTTCTAGTTCTTGGTTAATTTTAATGTTTTAATTCCTAATGTGGAGTTAAAAAACGTTTAATGTTTTTAAGGTTCTTAGGATTATCTCAGGGGCTTCTACAAAGAGGAGCTATTCTCCAAAGCCCCTGAAGGCAGGACAAGAAGCAACGGATGGAAACTAACCAAGGAGAGAAGCAACCTGGAACTAAGGAGTAACTGTTATATCTGAGTTTTCCTGCTCCGCCAACTGTCTATCTCAATGTTTCTCAACCTTGGCCGCTGGAGGATGTGTGGACTTCAATTCCCAGAACTCCCCAGCCAGCTCTGGCTGGGGAATTCTGGGAGTTGAAGTCCACACATCCTCCAGCGGCCAAGGTTGAGAAACACTGGTCTATCTGCTTGCAAAAAGACTTCCCCAGGTCCAAGGAGGAAGTGGACATTTGCAAACACACAGACACACACAGACACACAAAAACAGCTCTAGCAAAAGAAATCACAGCTCATGGTCTGTATGTGTGTGTGTGTGTGTGTGTCTTCAGGATGCTTTTCAAAACCACACAAGACTCACACCCTTCTCCTCTGGGCCAGTTGGGGCAAACACATGTCAAACACCTTCTTTGAGAAAAGGAGAAAAAAGACTTTGAGGTGCCGAGATCAAAAATGACAGCCAACTTCTCTAGTCCTCGTAGAGGATTGGCGCTGGGAGAAGGACGGTGAACTGCCAAGAGCGAAAGGGAAGATTTCCCCAGATTTCATCAACGCTCTTCAAATGATGGAACATCCACCTCAGGAATCCGCTTTGGGATATCCGTGGGGTTAGGACTCTGAAATGGCCCCCCAAATATCTCTCTCTCTCTCGTTCTTTATTATCTCTTTCTTTCTCTCCTGCTCTCTCCATCCATCTACAATCTCTATTCGTTTATCCATCCACTCTCTCTCTCTCTTTCCTCCCAGTATCTATCTATCTTATCTATCTTCTCTCTCTCTCTCTCTCTAATCTATATCCATCCACTCATTCATTCATCCATCCATCCATCCTTCCATCTATCATTCCTTGATCTATCTGTCCGTCCATCCATCCATCCATCCATATCTATCTATCTATCTATCTATCTATCTATCTATCTATCTATCTATCTATCTATCTATCTATCATCTATCATCTATTGTCTATCTATCATCTCTCTCTCTATCTGTCTATCATCTGTCTATCATCTCTCTATCTATCTGTCTGTCATCTATCTATCATCTCTCTCTCTATCTCTCTATCTATCCATCCTTCCATCTATCCATCATCCTTCCATTATCTAAGAATTTTTAAGATTGCCAGATCTCCTAGATCTTTCCCTGAAATCTTGTGCAAAATCACAAGAAGATAACATCAATAATAATAATAATAATAATAATAATAATAATAATAATAATAATAATAATAATAATAATAATTTCTATACTGCCCTTCTCCCGAAGGACTCAGGGCGGTTTACAGCCTATTAAAAGCATAAAAAACAGACATCAATTAAAAAATCATTAAAATTATTAAATAATTTCGGCCCGAATTAAAACCCAAAATTTAAAACACCAAGAGCTTTGCAAAAAAAAAAAAAAATGGTGGGGGGGCACTGCCCACACTCATTCATCTTTTCCTTCCTTCATTCAATTTTCGGGAAGCCTAAGCCAGCATACAAATCAAGCCACGGTGTTTGAGCCGGAAAGAAACGGCTGACTCCGGCTGAATGTCAAGCAGTCCTGGGAAAACAGGGATTATTTTCAACCTGAATTGGAGTTCATCATCATTATTGATCGAATAAATTATGGAGATCTATCAGGCACTCTAGTTTATTCCTGCAGGGGGAGGGGGGAGGATGTCCCAGGGATGTTAGCACAGCAGTGACTGATGTTTCCTCTCTGGGAGGCCACCGACCCTTTAGAAAAGTCAACTGGGGGGCAGCCTGTGGGGGAGGGGCCCATAGCAGTCATAGGTTCTAAGGCAGCCTAACCAGATCAAGTGGCAGATTTTCTTAATAAGTGATGGCTACCAAGATACTCTTTAGACCAGTGTCTCTTCACCTTGGCAGCTTGAAGATGGGTGGACTTCAATTCCCAGAATTCTATGCTGGCTGGGGAATTCTGGGAGTTGAAGTCCACCCATCTTCAAGTTCTCTATCTGTCTCTAAAAACAGAGATAGACAGAAATCTATCTATCTATCTATCTGTCTGTCTGTCTGTCTGTCTGTCTGTCTGCCTTCCTGCCTGCCTGCCTGCCTACCTACCTACCTACCTACCTATCATCTATCTACCTACCTACCTATCATTTATCTATCATCTATCTAATTTATCTATCATCTATTTATCTATCTATCTATCTATATCTAGTATATATATATCTATCTATCAGCTATAAATCTGTTACTCACTCACTCTATCTATTTATCTGCCTGTCTATCTATCTATCTATCTATCTATCTATCTATCTATCTATCTATCTATCTATCTATCTATCTATCTATCTAACTATCTAACTATCTATCTATCTCATTTGTCTATCATCTATCTATATCTATCTAGTATATCTAGTATATCTATCAGCTATAAATCTCTCTCTGTCACACTCACTCTATCTGTCTGTCTGTCTGCCTGTCTATCTCTCTATCTAATCTCTCTTATCTCTTATATATCTGTCTGTCTGTCTGTCTGTCTGTCTGTCTGTCTGTCTATCTATCTATCTATCTATCTATCTATCTATCTATCTATCTATCTATCTATCTATCTATCTATCTATCTATCATCTGTTTTCTTTCTCTGCCATCTCTCTAAATCTCTGTCTTCTATTTACTATCCCTCTCTTTCTCTCTCTCTCTCTCTCAATTTAATCTCTTTCAATCTTTCTCTCTCTCCAGCCCAAACCTGCCTCAGCTTTTGCGGCTACTGCAGCCCCCCTGCTCCCTCCTGCTTCATCTCCCAGGACCCCCAACCTAGAGACGGGGCTGCCGAGATACCAGCTCCTCTGAATGCCATTACACGCAGGGCCAGATGAGCCCATTGGCAGACACACACACACTACAGCCCAGTTCATCTGGCTGGCTCTGCCCCCCCACCCCCCACCCCCCACCCCCGTTGTTCTTCACTGCTCTGCAAACAAAGGCCGGAACCGGCGGGGGGTCCGAAACGAATCCAATTGACCCATTCCATGCTGTGCAAAACACAACAGGCCCTGCCCAGAATGTGCCAAGGTTTGTTCTTTCCATTAGCGGGTCTGTCTGTTGTCGTGACTCAGGTTGAGGTACGTGACACCCCAGAGAAAGCTTCCATTTGCCGTGTGCTCTGTCTCTCTTTCTCTCCCTCCCCTCCTTCCCTCTTCCTTTCTTTCTCTCTTCTTTTTTCTTTTCTCTCGCTCCCTCTTTTCCTCTTTTCTTCTCTTCCCTTTCTCTCTCTACTTTTTCTCCCTCTTTCTTCATTCTTTCTGTCTCTTTTCCTTTCTCTTCTTTCTATCTTCTTTCCCTCCTTTGCGCTCTCCCCCCTTCTCCACTGGTTTTTTTCTTTCTTTCTCTTTCTCTGTCTCTCTTTCTCTCTTCCCCCTCTTTCCTTTCTTTCTTCTTTGTCTCTCTTTTTCTTTCTCTCTTTCTCTGCTTTCTCTTTCTTTCTCTTTCTCTCTCTCTCTTTCTCTCTCCCCCTCTTTCTTTCCTTTTCTTTCTTCCCCCCATTTCTCTTTCTTTCTTTCTTTTTCCCTCCCTCCCTCTCTGTCTGTCTTTCTTTCTCCATTTTTTTTCTCTTTCTCTGTCCCTCACTCTTTCTCTCCCTCCCCCTCTCTCTTCCACTCTCTCTTCCTTCCCCCCGCCCTCTCTCTCCTACTCTTGAAAAAGCCGTTCAGACCCCAGAGACTCCCAGAGTAAATGTTGCCGGCCGCTCTTTAGTGACAAAGCCCCCAAATTTGCCCAGGCTAAACAAGAGCTTCCGAGAGAGTTTAAACAGTTGCCAAGAGCAACTCCCTTCGCTCCTCGGTTTTCTCCCTGAAGCGCTTGAGGGAAGCATCCAGATGGGGTGAGGCCTTCGAGCAGAAACGACCCTTTGCTTGTCATACGCTAAACTGATCTTCAGTTTGTGGAATGCTTCCATGGCTCCCAGGGTTTTGGGAACTCAGAAATTGGCTTAGTTCAGTCACCAGATCAAGCGGTGCAAGGCAAAACACAGCCAAGATATTGCGGGACAGAAGTGATGTAAACCAGAGTAACAGAATGCCAGAGTTGGAGGTCTTCTAGTCCAATCTCCTGCTGAGGGGAGAACCCCTCTACTACAGTGTTTCTCAACCTTGGAAGCTTGAAGATGGGTGGACTTCAACTCCCAGAATCCCCCAGCGGCTGGGGGATTCTGGGAGCTGAAGTCCACCCATCTTCAAGCTTCCAAGGTTGAGAAACACTGCTCTACTATTTCACACAAATCCTAAATAATTTATCTGAAAAGAGGCCACTGAAAAGTGTAGACTTCGTATTGATGAAAATTCAACGTTTTGACCATTTTCAAATCTCTGAGTTGTCTGTCTGTTTCATCTATCTGTCCTGTCTGTCTATCATCTTTCTCTCTTTCATCTATCTATTTATCTGTCTGTCTCTCATCTGTCAGTCTACCAGTATCTATCTATCTATCTATCTATCTATCTATCTATCTATCTATCTATCATCTCTCTATCCATCAACTTTATCTATCATCTGTCTATCTCTGTCTGTCTGTCTGTCTCTGTCTATTTAATCTATCATTTATCTCTATCATCTATCTTCTTTCTCTCTGTCTGTCTCTCTCTCTCTGTCTGCTATCCATCCATCCATCCATCTATCTATCTATTTATCATCTCTCTATCCATCAACTTTATCTATCTATCATCACTCTACCTACCTATCTACCTACTATCTACATATACTTATTTGTAACACTGAACTCTGGTGCTGGAGCAGACTCCGGCAAGTCCCTTGGACTGCAAGGCGATCCAACCGGTCAGTCCTAAAGGAGGTCAACCCTGGCTGCTCTTTAGAAGGCTGGATCCTGAAGAGAAAACTCAAATCCTTTGGCCACCTAATGAGAAGGAAGGACTCCCTGGAGAAGAGCCGAATGCTGGGAACGATGGAGGGCAAAAGAAGAAGGGGACGGCAGAGAACGAGGTGGCTGGATGGAGTCCCTGAAGCAGTCGGCGTGAGCTTAAATGGACTCCAGAGGATGGTAGAAGGCAGGAAGGCCTGGAGGAACGTTGTCCGTCGGACTTGACTTCACAAATAACAACAACAAATCTGTAACACTATCTATCTATATCTATATTTCTCTCCCTCTCTCCCTGTCTCTCTCTGCAATCTTTTTTTCTATCTTTCTATCTCATTTCTAGACTTTTGGATAAATAAAGGGCCAAAGGCTCTTGATTATTATTATTATTATTATTATTATTATTATTATTATTATTATTATTATTATTATTATTATTTCTATGCTGCCCACTCTCTGAGGACTCTGGGCAGCTTACAACAATCGACAGTATACTAAATAACATATTGCCCCCAACAATCTGGGTCCTCATTTTACCCACCTCGGAAGGATGGAAGGCTGAGTCAACCTTGAGTCGGTGAGATTTGATCCGCTGATCTGCTGAACTAGCAGTCAGCTGAAGTAGCTACAGTACAGCACTCTAACCACTGCGCCACCTCGGCTCTTGAGAAGATGTGAAGGATGTCACTTTCACATATTTTTTTAAAACTGATTTCTCTGATATTTTTTTAATTTATTTATCTATTTGATTAATTTTCCTGATCGAGGGCCCCTGGTAACCCCAAAGTCTCCGCAGTGCCTCCGCCAAACAACCTTTGCCCAACAACCTTTCTCATCATTTTTAAGACAGGAAATCGCAGCAATTGTTGCAAGAGTCTTAAAATATGCTTATCAGACTTTGAAAAACAGAATAAAAGGATTGTCCCAAGGCCAGGAAATTTAAAAAATGGTCAAGCCCATCACGGAGTGAAGAGAAAGGTTTGTAAATCTCAAGAAAAATTCTAGAAGTCTCCTAAGATTCGTTGCACACACAAATACACACACACAGAGAGAGAGAGAGAGACCTAAAAGCACCCCATTAAGTCCAGAGCTGAATTGAGTCAACAGACTAAATCCTAAAGTCAGTTTAACAAAAAGTTCATTTATTAATTGCTTTCATTTATCAATGATATGTAGCTTCGGGAAGTCCTTGCCTTACAACCATTCAACTGTTCAAAGTTATAACAGCGCTGAAAAAAATGACCTATGACCGCTTTTCACACTTACGACCATTGTAGCATCCCTGTGGTTGAGTGATGAAAATTCAGATGCTTGGCAGCTGACTCACATTTATGACGGTCGCATAAGGGATTCACAGGATCACGTGAATCCCTTGTGCGACCTTCTGAACAGCCAAGTCAAGTTTTATTTTACATTTCATTTTACTAACATTTTTATTTTACTTTATTGCCACTTTATATATTACTTTGTCTTCTATTTTCATTTGCTTTTTATTTCCATTCCTTTTACTTTATTTTACTCTTTATTTTATTCTGTTTTCTGTTTTCTATTTTCTGAATTGCACTGCATTGTATTGTTTTGTATTATTTTCCACTCATCTTGCTACCCAAAGTGACTTTTGCTTATTGAGGGCACAATTGCAGTAACTCTTTGTACTGAATGCAAGGATTAGGTCCCAGAATTTTAGCCCCTGCCTGCAGAGTAGATCTTTGCAAGTGGAGAACGAAACCTCTGTTCCAGTGCTTTTTAACCTCGGCCACTTTAAAGTGTGTGGACTTCAACTCCCAGAATTCCCTAGCCAGCTAAAGCTAGAGCTGGCTGGGGAATTCTGGGAGTTGAAGTCCACACATCCTAAAGCGTCCAAGGTTGGAAAAACATTGCTCTAGGCTCTTGTGCCCACTGTATAATTTTATTTATTTAAGCTTTAACTCATTTTTCTACTGCCTGCTGCAATCTAGAGGGACTTCTGGCCATTAAGAGCCGCAAATTCAATAAAAAATGACATTAAAAATATAACAATGCCATAATCCAATTCTGCGAAAAATGCAGATGGCTCCTTTTTGCATGCATCGGTTCCAATTCCCTCCAGAACAGCTCAGTTTTAACTAATTTCTGGAAGACCAAGAGAGTCAGCAGCAGCCTCAAGGGAGAAACTATTTCACAGCCCAGAAGTTACCCCAGAACAGAAGGACCTTCTCTGCAAAAGAAGAGGATGGTTTTGATCTGGCCGATTTTTCAAGGGTTCGGCCTCCTTCTGCTCCCAGGCTGATGCTGATCTTTGGCACTCCGACTCCCATCATCCCTAGCCTGGCTGGAAAAATGCGGGAGCTGACATCCAATGGATCAGGAAGGCATGAGGTTGGGCAAAGTTGGTTTTATTATGAAAAAAAAGAGTGAGATTTAGATCCCACTATAACCATCTTGTGCCTTGGGCTGGGGGTGAGGTGAGGTGAAGCCACTGAGGTGCCTTCCATCTTTAGGATATTAGGATTCTATGAAATAGATAATGATAGGCAGGATAGACAGATAGAGAGACGGATGGACGGACGATGGATAGATGGATAGTAGGTAGGTAGGTAGATGATAGATAGATAGATAGATAGATGGATGGATGGATGGATGGATGGATGGATGGATGGATGGATAGATAGATAGATAGATAGATAGATAGATAGATAGATGGATGGAAGTAGGTAGGTAGGTAGAAGTGGATGGATGGATGGATGGAGATGGATGATAGATAGATAGAAAGAGAGAGAGAGAGAGAGAGAGAGAGACAGAGAGACAGAGAGAGAGAGATGAATGGATGGATGGATGGAGAGATGGACAGACAGACAGACATAGATATAGACAGACAGACAAATATAGATGATAAACAGTCAGACAGACAGCTGATAGACGGAACAGCTTGCCTCCCAGACTTTTGGGTGTCCATCCCTGAAGGTTTTTGAGACAAGATTGGGCAACTCTTTGTCCAGGATGATCTAAGGATTCCCGGCTTGGTTGGGGCAGGTGGGGTGTTGGATTAGAAGACCTCCAAGGTCCCTTCCAGCCCATGGAAGCTATGAGTTGATGATGCTGTGCCTGGAGGAAGGAGGAGACCATAGCAAAACGGCCCAGGATCCAATCAGCAAAGCCAGCTGAACTGCACCAGCAAAGAAAGAGGAAGAGACAAGAGTCCAGAATCAGAACGGTGGGAGAAAAAAAAAAGAAATACTCCCAGGTGAAGAAAAGGCTGAACGAGAAGGGGCCTCTGTGTGTGGTGGTGTTGCTGAATAGCCAGGAGGAAAACTGAGCACACGTCCAGCTCCCAATAACCTACTTTTAATCAGGGCAGATGGATTGTTTTCCGCCAGACTTTTTCCTCCAAAACACATTTGCCCTTTTTAATTTACTTTTCGAGATCCCTCTGCCTTCTCTTCTCAATCTTCGGCCGTGGCTCTTCTCAAGGACCACAAACTGACACCATGGATGGATGGATAGACGATAAAGAGATGTAGATAGATGGATAGGTAGGTAGGTAGGTAGGTAGGTAGGTAGGGAGAGAGAGAAAGAGAGAGAGAGAGAGAGAGAGAGAGAGAGGTGGATAATGGGTGGGTGGGTGGGTGATAGATGGATGGATGGATAGATAGATATATCTTTTTTGCCACAGTTGTTAAGCAAATTGCTGCAGTTGTTAAGTGAATCACATGGTTGTTAAGTGAATCCGACTTCCCCCTTCCCTGACTTTCAGTGTGGGAATTGTCTGTCGGAAGCCAGCTGGCAAAGTCGCAAAGGATGATCCTTTGGTGCCCAGACACTTTAACTATCCTGAAGCCCATGTCAGTTGCCAACCACCTGAATTTTGATCCTGTGAACAGAGGGATGCTGTGACGGCCATAAGTGCGAGGACCGGTCGCATGTCACTTTTTTCAGTGGTGCTGTTACTTCAAACGGCCACTAAACGAACTGTCGTAAGTTGAGAGCGCCCTGTAGTAACACTATAACCTCAATTTTCTTACTTTCTATACTCAGTATATAGGCAGTCCTCGACGTACGACCACAATTGAGCCCCACGTTTATGTCATTAAGTGAGACATGTGTTAAGTGATTCCTGCCCCATTTTACCACCTTCCTTACAGTTGTTCAGTGAATCACTGCCGTTGTTAAATAAGTAACGCGGTTGCTAAGTGAATCGGGCTTTGCTTGTCAAATGTTCGCAAAAAGGGAATGACGTGACCCCAGGACACAGCGACCGTCATAAATGTGAGTCAGCTGCCACAAAACACAAAAACCCCACCGTCCTTCTTAAGACCAGAAACAAACCTCCCTGAATCCCCTGAAAATATTCGGCTGGACGTCCCAGCTGAGCCTGGAAAAAGAAAGCAAGCAAGAAAAAAAAGAAGAAAGCCAAGCGAATTCTTTCCTCCGATTGGGACTCACATCCATCACCGCCCGTCCCGGCCTGAAGCTCACGTCCAGCCTGTCGCCGGACAAACGGCCTTGCAACAAAGGGCCCCGTGTCAAGGCCGCATCCTGTTGATGCTCAGCTGTCAGCCGAGGACAAATGCCTCCGAGGACGCCAGGAGCTGCTCTTCAAGGATTTCCCGTGGCCGGGAACATTGCACCCGCCTTGGACCGGCCCCAAGACACACACAGCTGAGCCACAACCCTGAGCCTGACTTGTGTGTCATCCACCCCCCCACACACACGTGTCCTCCCTCCACCCCCCCCCCCACTCATGTCACAGCCGAGAGTCCTTGGGAGTCAGGAAGCGCTTGATTTAGGACAAGGAGCGGGGTTGATCTTTCCCAAGAATTTGAGAAATCTTTGCAGAGGACCGAACTGAGAAGGCTGTGAAACGCCGCAGGCCGGGCACGCGTAAAGTGGGAAGAAAATTAAGTAGCAGTCGCCTTCCAAAAAATATGGGTAGTCCTCGACTTGCGACCCAGAAATGAAGCGTACAGGTACAGATGAGGTGAAAGCTGGCTCAAGCGTCGTAACTGCGAGACGGGACAAAAGTTGCCTTCGGAAGCGGTGGGAACTTCATCTCTGGAGGCTTTCGAGAAGAGACTGGACTGCCATCTGTCAGAAAGGGTGTAGGGTCTCCCGCTTGGGCTTGGATTGGGGGGTTGGACTAGATGACCTCCAAGGTCCCTTCCAAATCTGTAATCGGGATCTTGGGACCAGAGGAGAGAAGCACTTAAATAGGAACCAGCTGTGTGTGACGGCTGCCAAAGAAGCCAATGCAATCCTAGGCTGCATTAACAGAGGGATAGAACCCAGGAGCAGCTGAAGGGTTACTACTGCTTTATAAATCCTTAGTAAGGCCATACTTGGAATCCTGCATCCAGTTTGGGTCACCACGATGTAACGAAGATGTTGAGACTTCTGGAAAGAGCGCAGAGAAGAGCAACAAAGAGGATTAGGCCGGGGACTGGCGGCTAAAACATACGAAAAACGGTTGCAGGAAGTGGGCTTGTCCAGTTTAATGAAAAGAAGGATTAGGGGTGATATGAGAGCAGTCTTCCAATATTCGAGGGGCTGAAGGCAGAAGAAGAAACGATGGATGGAAACTCATCAAGGAGAGAAGGAACCTGGAATTAAGGAAAAACTTCCTAACAGCGAGGACAATTAACCAGCGGAACAGCTGGCCACTGGAAGTTGTGAATGCTCCAACACTGGACGTTTTTAAGAAGAGACTGGACAACCATTTGTCTGGAATGGTATAGGGTCTCCTCTTGAGCAGGGGGTTGGACTAGATGATCTCCAAGATCCCTTCCGACTCTGGTAATCTGTTATTGGGTATGTCTAGTCTAATGAAAAGAGGGCAGAGAAGAGCCACAAAGAGGATGAGGGGACTGGAGGCTAAAACATACGAAGAACAGTTGCAGGAAGTGGGTTTGTCCAGTTTAATGAAAAGAAGGATGACGTGATAGCATCATCCCTAATCTTTTGGGGCACCCCCTCCAATATTTGGGGGGCTGCCCCACAGAAGGGAGTCAAGCTATTCTCCAAAGCACCTGAAGGCAGAAGAAGCAAAGGATGGAAACTAATCAAGGAGAGAAGCAACCTGGAATTAGGGAGACACTTCCTAACAGTAAGGAAAATTAACCAGTGGAACAGCTGGCCACCAGAAGTTGTAGGTTCTCCAACATTAGTGGCATTTTCAGAAGAGACTGGACAGCCACTTGTCTGCCTGCTGACTGGCTCAAAGTCACCCAGCCGGCTTTGATGCCTCGTCCAGTGGGACTAGAACTCCCCATCTCCCGGTTTCTGGTTCCAGCCCCTCTGCTGTGGTGCTGGATTTTGTGCCCGCTTGGGGAATGCTGGGAGGTGAAGTCCACCCATCCTCGGATGGCCACGGTGGAGAAACGCAGCTTTTACGGTTTGCTCTCCGTAAACTTTTCCTTTCCATGCCTGGCATCAGTTCAAAAAGAATCCAGGGACTTGTTGACAGCGTCTTCCGTGGGCAGGGTGCCCACGCACACCCGCAAACATTCACACACGCTTCCCCGAGAGAAGGACAAGCCCATCTGTCAGCGGGTGATGGGGGGGGGTGGCTTGGAAAGTCATCGAACGGGTGGCAAAAACGCCTCCATTGTTCCATTGTGATGCCCTCCACACTTTACCCGAAAGGGAGGAGAAAAGGGGAGAGTGAACCCAGCCTCCAGGGAGTCGTTTAGCCCAGCTTTACACACGCAACAAACACAAATGCTCCCTCACTTCTTATTTGCACTGGGGTTGTGGGTTGGTTTTTTTTTGTGAACATTGCAAAACGTGGAAATTTGTCTTCTGCTCCAGAAACCGAAGAAGAACAAAAAAGGTGCACAAAATATTCAGCAATTCTTCGTCAGCTCTCTTAAAGCCGACCCCCTCCTCTCTCCAGGCACAGGTAGTCCTCGACTTATGACCACAATTGAGTCCAAAGTGTCTGTCGCTGAGCAAAACCATTGTTCAGTGACGCCCTTGCTTGCTGCAGTTATTAAGTGAATCACTTCTGTGGTTAAGTTGGTCATTAAGGGAATCCGGCTCCCTCATTGACTTTGCTTGTCAGGGGGTCGCCAAAGGGGATTGTGTGAACACCCCACCCCCACCCCACCCCCGGGATGCTGCCACCGTCAGAAATGTGAGTCAGTTGCCAAGTGTCAGAATTTTTGATTGTGTGACGGTGTGGGTCGTAAGTGCGAAAAATGGTCACCAGTCGTATTTTTCATTACGGTTTGAATTTTGAATTTTCGTAATGAATTTTCATAATTTCGAAAATTCGTAATGAATTTTCATTACGGTTTGAATTTCGGTCCCTAAACGAATGGTCGTAAGTCAAGGACTATTTAAACTTATCTTTTTTACACATTCTGCAAGCCATGGTTTATTGACTAAGCCACAATTGCCCGGGTTTGCAGAGGCATCTTGGCTGTAAATCACGCACAGCCGTTTGATCCAGGGTGCTCCGGTTATAACTCAAGGACTCTGCCTGTTTCACTAAGACCTGTGGGAGGTTTTATATCAAAATACATTTCCTTCTTTCAATTGTTTCCATTTTATATCAAAATATATTTTTTAATTCTTTCCCCCTCATCTCTTCAAACACGTGAACAGAACGCACAGCGGCCTGAGAATCAGCATCTCCACCAGCTAAATGGACAGTCAAGCTGGAATTAAATTAATCAGGTAAAAATAGCAAGCGGAGGAAAAATCTTGTTGTGTTCCAACTTCTTCAACCGCCTCCAAATAAATTACCCAGACCTAATCCACATATCAAAGGATAAGGTCTGTAAACACAAACAGATTTAATTCGGTCTCCCCCTGCAGAACTGCATATTCAAAAGAATAAACATCACACAGACACACCTACACACACAAACATCCCTCAGGTGTCACCCCAGAACAGGAGTCTCCAATCTTGGCCACTTTAAGACTTGTGGACTTCTCCGAAATAAGTAAATATTTCTCATTTTTCCTCAAAAGCTTATCTGGATTTCATTTTGATTTATATATTCTTGCACAACCCCAGCTCGAGTGGGAACCCCCCCCCCCAAAAAATTGTTCTTCGGACAGCTCCTTCCAACCAACCGACTCAGAGAAAAAGTCGCCGGCCAGCGTGGGACCCCCTTGATGCCATCTAGCCAGGATGACAACTAACCCAGCCAAGAATCTGCCCTGGGAAATGAAGTGATTCTCCAGATGTGGCTCCCAGCAGAGGAGCCGTCCTCGTCTCTCTGAGTGGTGGAAATCCATGCGCTCCCCGTGGCTACGTCAGGGGTGGGAGCGAGGCCGGCCTGCTCCAAGGACCATTGTTTTTCAGGTGGACAATTCCCAGGAGACCCCTTCCCAACATCAAAAGGCCTACGTCACCGGAAACTGGATAATTTGTTTTCTTTCGCTACTTCGCAGCAGGAGTTCCTTTCCAAGAGAGACTCACCCGGGCTTGCCAACACAATCCACCCGGCACCTCTGCCCCTCTGCCGGCCCTACAGATTTGTCCAGAGCTGGAAAGGAGAAGAGGAGAAGATAGATGAGGCAGACCAGGCTGACAAACCAAAGCTGGATAGGACAGGGCTAGGTTTCCTGGACCAAAATTGACAAAATATCAGAGTCAGAAGGGACCTCGGAGGTCTTCTAGTCCAACCCCCTGCTGTAGCAGGAGACCCTACGCCTCCATTTCAGACAAGTGGGTATCCAGTCTCTTCTTAAAAACCTCCAGTGATGGATCATCCACAACTTCTGGTGGCAAGCTGTTCCGCTGGTTAATTGTTCTCCCTGTCAGGAAATTTCTCCTTAGTTCTTGGTTGCTTCTCTCCTTGGTTAGTTTCCATCCGTTGCTTCTGGTCCTGCCCTTCAGGGGCTTTGGAGAATGGGGGACCCCCTCCCCCCACCAGCGTCTTGCAAATCTGGAGGTTCTCCCCCATTCTTCATGGTCTTTCTCGGATTAGGGAGGGTCATTTTCTTAGCCTCAGTTAAAGCCTGTCTTAGCTGGCTGATGCCCTGCAGCTTCTATTTCCTTCCTTCCTTCCTTCCTTCCTTCCTTCCTTCCTTCCTTCCTTCCTTCCTTCCCTCCTCTCCACTCCCTTTCACTCTCCCCCCTTCCTTCCTCTTTCAATCTTCCTCCCTCTCTTCCTTCCTCCCTTCCTCCCTCCTTTGCTTACTTTTTTCAATCTTCCCTCTTCCTTCCTCTTTCAATCTCCCTTCCTTCTTTTTTCAATCTTCCTTCTCCCTCCTTTACTTCCTTCCCACCCTCCTCCCCCCCTTCCCTCCATCCTTTCCCATTTTCTCCTCTTCCTCCCTCCCCTCCCTTCCTTTTTTCTTCCTTCCTTCCTCTTTCAGCCTTCCTTCCTTTCCTTCTCCCTTTCCTTCCTTCCTACCCTCCTCCTCCCCCTTCCCTCCATCCATTCATCCCTTCCCACTTTCTCCTCTTCCCACCCTCCACTTCCTTCTTTTCTTCCTCTTTCAATCTTCCTTCCCTTCCTTCTCCTTCTCCTTCCTTCCTTCTCACCCTCTCTTCCTTCCATTCCAAATTTACTTTTCATGAGAAGAGGCCCTTAAATCTGCAGTCGGATTTTAAAATCCTACTACAGGTGGGGTCTGTTATTTTACTACTCTTATTGTTTATTGTCTTCACGCTGCACATTTTCAGCAGCTGTTCTTTCTTTAAAATGTTAAAATGTGATTTTTTTAAAAAAAAAAAAAGTTTCTTTCTCTTGGTGGAGAAACGCTTTGGGAAGAGCAGCATGGAAAGTTTTAAAATCAAATGTATTCCAAGCGCCGGCGAAAAATTGTCCAATCCTACTATTTGCATCCTGTGCTAAACCCATCGGGCTACATTGCCCAATACAGGCAGTCCTCGACTTACGACCACAATTGAGCCCAAAAGTTCTGTTGCTAAGTGAGACATTAGTTAAGTGAGTTTTGTCCCATTTTATCACTTTTCTTGCCCCATGCACACGTCATCAAAATTTGGCTGTTTAGCGACTGGTTCATATTTATGACATTTTCAAGCCACAGGCCCTCTGCACCATTCCAGACAAATGGTGTCTAATCTCTTCTTGAAGGCCTCCAGTGATGGAGCAGCCACAGTTCTGGTGGCAAGCTGTTCCACTGGTTAATTGTCTTCACTCTGAGGATGTTTCTCCTTAATTCCAGGTTGCTTCTCTCTTTGGTTAGCTTCCATCCATTGTTTCTTGTCCTGCCCAGGTGTAAAAACCTTGCATTTCTCCACATTAAATTTCATGTTTTAGCCTCTGGCCCTTAATCATCTTCGTTGCTCTTCTCTGCCTCCTCTTGTTTCCCACAAATGTTCAGTAAAACAAAATCTGGATGGGTTCACACAAGACAGGGCCTAGCTAGCCAAAGTTTAGCACAGCACATTTTGCATGCCTAGCATGTCATTATTTTACGGCCCTGGGTGTGACCGATTGCAAGAAAATTGGCTTGACTAAACCATAGTTAAATATAAGTAAGCAAGCTTTTGCCAACTAAATATCCCTTCCAGTGCTGGTTATGTTCTGCGTGGATTGCCGTTCAGAGGCTGTGTCTGATTTTCAACAGAGTGTAAAATTGTATTAAGCCTAGATCTTGGCAAATAGCTGTTGATGTTATTTCGCAGTTCCTAGAAATCGTCCTTTTAATCCGTCATAAGAAAAACCAACGGGAAAGTTCAGCAGTCAGGTTTAAAGTTAATAAAAGTTATTTCTAAGTCGAGGATCACAGAGCCAGTTTGGTCTAGAGGCTAGGTGCTGGGCTAAAAACCGGGAGACCGTGAGTTCTAGTCCTGCTTTTGTCACAAAAGCCAGCTGGGGGACTTTGAACCAACCACTAGTCCCACTTTATGCATTAAACCCAGCTGAGTGTCTTTGGGCCAATCATCAGGAGCTTGTGAGTTCTAGTCCTGCCTAAGGCAAGGAAGCTGGCTGGGTGACTTTGGGCCAATCACCAGCAGTCTGAGTCCCAATTTAGGCATGAAAACCAGCTGGGTGACTTTGGGCTAGTAGTCTCTCTCTCTTTCACAACCTCACAGGGTTATGGTTGTGGTTGTGTGGAAAATAACACAAGAAAAGAATCTTTTGCATGTGTGTTCCCTGAGTTATTTATAAAAAGGAAGGCGATATATATATATATACCTGGAATGAAACCAAGAAAACCTATCAAACTTCAACTCCAAGAATTCCTCGGCAAAAAACAGGCCTGTGTGATGCTCATCGGAGGAGGAGCTCGGAGGAGGGGGCAACAGGCTTCTTGGACCCTGGACCTTTCCATACCTTTATTAGCCCTACAGGGAAGGCTTGACTTACAACCATTCGTTTACTAACCGCTCGAGGTTACAAGGGAAATTGGAAAAAGTGACTTACAACCACTCCTCGCACTTATGACCATCGCAATATCCGTACTGTCTCAGAAGGATCACATCTCAGAGGGATGTGATCATTATTTCCCAGCTAGATTCTGACAAGCAAACCCAACGGATTTGCTTAATGGCCGCAGGATTCATTTAATGACTACAGCGATTTGCTGAACAATCGTGGTCCAAATATAAAAAACAAAAAACAGAACGTGATTCTCTTAACGTCCGCCTTGCTTAGCCATGGAAATTCTGATTGCAACCGTGGGCGTTAAGTCGAGGAGAGCAGCTACATGCCTCCAAAGGGTAGGAGGAATTCCCGGGGGGGGGGAAGCGATGGGGGGGAAAGAGCGAGTACCCTGCAGACAGAAATAAAATTTCAAAACGCTCTCGACAGATGAGAGAAACGGGCTGAAAATAGCAGAATGACATTTAACCAAAATACTTGCAGTCTGGAAAAAGATGCTCGGCAGAGGCAGATATTTCTCTCTCTAGGCGCATTGAAAATATATCTGCTGAATAAAACTCCGCATTGGCGACAGGAAGGGCATCCGGCCAGTTGCCCAGACCCCGCCCCACAAGGGATTAAGAGGTTGTTAAAAGAGGAGGATGATGACTTGCAGTCTGGGGGGGAAAAAAACCAGCCAGCCAGCTGCACGGCTGATACACTTGGGAGTATCGGTGCCCTTAATGGCCAAAGCACAGTTCGTAAAACGAGACGGGGCTGCCCTCGAAGCAACTGAGAAATGGGCAGGAAGAACCAAGAATTAAGTTTTCAGGGGGTCCTCGACTTATAGCGGCTTGTTTAGTAACCTCTTCGAAGCTTCAACGGCACTGAGAAACGTGCCACTGGTGGCTTACATCCTCGTGGTCAGATGGTCAAAACTCAGGTGCTTGGCAATGGGCATGTCAATCTGGCTAGCCCTGGAGTTATGACTGTTTAGTGACCGTTCAAAGTTACTAGAGCACTGGAAAAAATGACTTGTGACCATTTTTCACACTTACGACCGTTGCAGCATCCCCATGATCACGTGATCAAAATGCAGATGCCACTGACTCATACTTATGACGATTGCTGTGTCCCAAGGTCACGGGATCCCCCTTTGGCGACCTTCTGACAATCAAAGTCAATGGGGAAGCAGGATTCACTTAACAACCGTGTTAACAACTGCAGAGACTCGCTTAACAACGGTGGCACGGAAGGTCATCCAATGAGGCAAAATTCTCCTACCAACTGTCTCGCCTAACAACGGGAAATTCACGTGATCAAAATTTCAGACGCTTGGCAGCTGGTTCCTATTTATGACGATTTCTTACGATCGAAGTCAATGGGGAAGCCTGATTCACTTCACAACCGTGTGACTTGCTTAACAACTGCAGTGATTCACTTAACATCAGCAGCAAGAAAGATCGTAAAATGGGGCAAAATTCATTTAACAACCGTCTTGCTTAACAACAGAAATTCCAGTTTCAATGTTGGTCGTACGTAGAGGACTCCCTGTGCAGAGCACGTCGGCCGAAGAGGAGACTTGTGCGATTGTGGAAAAGGGGAAGGTTGCGATAAAATTGAACAAAGTTCACACTCGATGTGGTGGAAGAGAGTCACGGACGAAAAAGCCGATGTCACTAAGTGTGAATCCGTGTCCTAGTCTGAGTTGTTACAACACGCACAAAGGGAAGGCTTCACAGACGGGCTATAGCTGCCTATCACCCTTGTGCAAACACCGATAATGGGAGACTAAACTGTCGTAAATCGAGGACATCCAGTATAAATCTTCCTGCTTGAGCAAGGGGTTGGACTAGAAGACCTCGGAAGGTCCCTTCCACGATTCTGTAATTTTGCAATTCTGTAAGGAAGCTTCCTGCCTCTTCTCCAAGGGAATGGAGAAGGTGAGGCTTGTCAATCAAGGTAAAGGGATTGGGGGTTTTTTGATCCGCGTCCCAAACAGGCTGTCAGAAAATAAACAATTAATGACAACAACAAGAAGAGAGACAGAATTTTCTATTTCCTTACAACGTGCACCAAAGGGAAGACTTCACAGACGGGACATAGTTGCGTATCACACTTGTGCAAACACCAATAATGGGAGACACAAATAAGAGCGTTGGGGAAAACGGTGCGATATGGTGCAATACGCACGAAAAAACATCTTCGGCTCGATGACATGAATGAGCAGGCGTGAATGAGACGAGAGCCCATAAGAGGAAAAGTGATTGGCCCATTCAGAGGCCCCCCAAATGAATGAAAACAGGTTTATTTGGTGAATATCAGCATAGAAAAAGAAGAATTCTTTCTTTCTTTCTTTCAAGGGCCCAATTTAAGCCCGTCTATTCATATCTACAGATGGTGGAGGAATGAATGCGCCATTGAAAAGCCTGATTAAATTGTAAAACGGAGAGAAGAAACCGAGTGAAGAAAACAAGGGGGAAAAAGAGATTCTGAATGCACCATAAATTATAATTTATTTTGGGGGGGGGTAGATGGCGGAGGAAACGGCCTTAAAAAGGAAAAGTGAAAGAAATTAAAGAGGAATTTTTAAAAAAAAAATTGTGGGAAGAGAAAATGAGAGTCCTTCATTAAAAAGGAACCGAAAATAGGGACTGAACAGCAAACGGCCCAAAGAAAGAGAATTCGTTTAAGTCCTCGAGTTACGATCGCAATGGAGCCCAGCATTTTTGATGCTAAACTGGACAGTTTGCCCCGTTTTATGATTTTTCTTGCCGCTGTGGTTAAGTTTGTCACATGGCATTGGAAAAAAAGTGACTTGTGACCATTTTTCACACTTATGACCATCACAGCATCCCCGCAGTCACGGGATCAAAATTCAGATGCTTGGCAACTGGCATGGACTTATGTCGGTTGCAGGGTGCTGGGGTCACGTCATCCCCTTTTGAGACCTTCAAACGAGCAAAGTCAGCGGGGAAGACAGATTCGCTTTACGACCATGTGACTCGCGTAACGACTGTGATGATCCACTATAACAACTGTGTCAAGGAAGGTCGTAAAATGAGGCAAAATGGCCACATAGCAACTGCCTCGTTTAGCAATGGGGCGCAATTGCGGCCATAAGTCAAGGACGACCTCTAGTGAAGAGATGGAGCTAATCCCCCTGGCCCACCGATCCCTCCCCACCAATTATCCTTCTTCTGGGAGGCCAGAAAACATTTTATCCAGACACAATTGTGGTTTGTGAAAAGGGATGCCTTCTGATTGGGTGGGTGCCATCGGCTCAGTTTTATTGCCGTTTTTTATTAAGATTCTCCTTCCGCTTTTAAATTCGTCATGGGAATGTTTGCTTACAATTTTCTACCATCAATTTTGAACCGCCATCACTGCTTAAATGAGGAATTTCTACAGACGCCTCCCTGGCTCTGTTAAAATCCTAGCCTTCGAATTTGGACCTGACTTATTTTTATTTGTAAGATTTAGCTTGGTTTTTAACAGAATGTCAGAGTTAGGAGGGATTTTGGAGGTCTTCTAGTCCAACCCCGTGCATTTAATCCAGTTTTACGGCTTTTTTTTTTTATTTGATTTATATGCCGCCCTTCTCTTGAGACTCAGGGCAGCTTACAATGCATTAAGCAACAGCCTTCATACTTTTGTATATTTATACAAAGTCAGCTTATTGCTCCCACAAACTGGGTCCTCAATTGACCTACCTTAGAAAGGATGGAAGGCTGAGTCAACCTTGAGCCTGGCGAGATTCGAACTTACAGTAATTGCAGGCAGCTGAATGTTCTTCTTTCTTTCTTTCTTTCTTTCTTTCTTTCTTTCTTTCTTTCTTTCTTTCTTCCTTCCTTCCTTCCTTCCTTCCTTCCTTCCTTCCTTCCTTCCTTCCTTCCTTCCTATGCCGCCCTTCTCCGGAGACTCAGGGCGGCTTACAATGCGTTAAGCAATAGCCTTCCTACTTTTGTATATTTATACAAAGTCAGCTTATTGCCCCCACAAACTGGGTCCTCAATTGACCCACCTTAGAAAGGATGGAAGGCTGAGTCAACCTGGAGCCTGGGGAGATTCGAACTTACAGTAATTGCAGACAGCTGGAGTTAATTACAATGCATTACAATGCATTAGTCTGCTGAGCTATCCAGGCTCTCTATTCATGTATTTACATGCGTTTTTTGTATTGTTGTAAATCCCCCAGAGTCATGTAGGTGAGATGGGCACAGTAGAGATTTCATTAGTAATAATTAATTTAAAAAAGCAATGATGGTTCCAATAGTCATCGGCACCTTGGGTGCAACCCCAAAACATCTGGAGCACCCCTTGAAACACCATCAGAACTGACAAATGCACAATCAGTCAATTGCAAAAGGCAGCTTTGTTGGAACAGCTGACATCCTGGAATGATATTTGTAATGCAATCGAACATCCAGATCTGCCTAGCCCAGCTCCTTGGGAAGCACTCAATAGGTAGACAAAAACGCCAAATCCAGTGTGAACATCCAGCTGACTGTGCAACCGACCACAATAATAATAATAACAATAACAGACAACTCGGGTGCAATCCCAAAACCTCTGGGGCATCCCTTGAACATTATCGGCATTGACAAATTCAACACCAGTCAATTGCAAAAGGCAGCTTGACCCAGAACAGCTGACATCCTGTGATGATATTTGTAACACCATCGAACAACACATCAGCCTATCCCAGGTCGTTGGAAAGGACTTGATGGGTGAATAAAAAGCCAAATCCAGTCTGAACATCTGGCAAACATCAACATTGACAAATTCCTCATAAGTCAATTGCAAAAGGCAGCTTTGCTTGCAACCGCTGACATCCTGCTATGATCCCTTTTAATACCATCCGACACCAATATCCTTCTCCTGGGTCCTTGGAAAGGGCAAGCTTGACAGGTGGGGGGAAAAAGCCAAATCTGGCTGACTGTGCCACCAACCTTAATAATAATAATGACAGGCACCTTGGGTGCAATCCCAAAATATCTGGAGCATCCCTTGAACACTGTCGGCGTTGACCAAACTCCTTCGGTCAATTTCAAAAGGCAGCTTGACTCGGAATAGCTTACATCCTGCCGTGAGACTTTCAAAACCATCAAATGTCCACATCAGCCTATCCCAGGTCCTTGGGAAGGACTCCAGAGGATGGATAATGATGCCAACTCTTGCCTGAACATCTGGCTGTCTGTGACGGACCGCAAAAATAATTTTGGAATTCAAAGCGACAGGCACCTGCCACATAACACCCCAGATTTAACAACTGTCAATAAGAAGGAGAAAAAAAATTCTGGCTATTGAACTTGGCTGTACCTGGAGAGAACAGAAGAAGAAGGGAAAGAACTGAAGACGATCACAAAAACACAAGAAAACAGCAAATAGAAGTAGAACAAGGGTGGCAGTAGAAGACATAGGTGGTTCCAATGGTAACAGGTGCCCAGGATGCAATCCCAAAACATCTGGAGCACTCAATTTGCAAAAGGCAGCTTTAATCAAGTGAGGTACTCAATACCACTCTGTAAAGCCTTAGTAAGGCCACACCTAGAATCCTGCATTCAGTTTTGGTCGCCACACTATAAAAAAGATGTTGAGACTCTAGAAAGAGTGCAGAGAAGAGCAACCAGGATGATGAGGGGACTGGAGGATAAAAGATACGATGAGCAGTTGCAGGAAGTGGGCCTGGCTAGTCTAGGGAAGAGAAGGACCAGGGGAGACAGGAGAGCCATCTTCCAATATTTGAGGGGCTGCCACAGAGAGAAGGAAGGGGTGAAGCTATTTTCTAAAGCCCCCAGAGGCCAGACAAGGAAGAATGGATGGAAACTGACCAAGGAGAGATTCAACCTGGAAATGAGGAGGAAATTCCTGACAAGAAGTTGCCTTCAGAAGTTGTGGGAAGTTGTCATCACTGGAGGCTTTCAAGACGAGACTGGACAACACCATCAAACAACACATCTGCCTATCTGAGGTCTTTGGGAAGGACTCGAGAGGTGGACAAAAATGCCAAATCCAGTCTGAACATCTGGCTGAGCATGCAACAAACCTTGAGGGGGACAGGTGGCTTAGAAATGTTAAACAGAAATAAATAAAATAATAATAATAATAATGACCTTGCTGGCCTTCCAAATCCCACCCTCGCTCCACAAAGAGAAGCCAGACTCGGCAAGATTCGGGTTGCCAGCGAAGGAGAAAGGCAGGTGTGAAATTGCAAGAGGTTGAGGACACAAACTGCTGTGAGTTTGTGGTCCTGAAGAAGAGCCACGGCTGAAGATTGAGAAGAGAAGGCAGGGGGATCTGGAAAAGTAAATTAAAAAGGGCAAATGTGTTTTGGAGGAAAAAGTCTGGTGGAAATCAATCCATCTGCCCTGATTAAAAGTAGGTTATTGGGAGCTGGACGTGCGCTCAGTTTTCCTCCTGGCTATTCAGCAACCACCCACCACACACAGAGGCCCCTTCTCGTTCAGCCTTTTCTTCACCTGGGAGTATTTCTTTTTTTTTTTCCCCTCCCACTGTCCTGATTCTGAACTCTTGTCTCTTCCTCTTTCTTTGCTGGTGCAGTTCCGTTGGCTTTGCTGTTTGCACCCTGGTCCATTTTGCTATGGTCTCTTCTTCCCTCCAGGCACAGCATCATCAACTCATAGCATCCATGGGCTGGAAGGGACCTTGGAGGTCTTCTAATCCAACACCCCACCTGCCCCGACCAATTCTATCTATCATCTATCTATCTATCTATCTGTCTGTCTGTCTGTCTGTCTGTCCGTCCGTCCGTCCGTCCGTCCGTCCATCCATCCATCCATCCATCCATCCATCCATCCATCCATCTATCTATCTATCTATCTATCTATCTATCTATCTATCTATCTATCTCTATCATCTGTCTTATCATCTATCTACTGTGTTTCCCCGTCTTATATTTTTTTGAATCTTAAAATAAATGCTTGGCCTTATTGCCATGCACTCAAAAGCCCGATTGGGCTTATTGTCAGGGGACGCCTTATTTTTGGGAAAACAAGGTATCTATCTATCTGATCTATCACTCTATCATCTATTATTATGTATCTTTCTTTCTATCTGTCTGTCTGCCTGTCTATCCATCCATTCATCCATCCACTTTACCCTGTGTCTATCATATGCATCACCTCTATCTCATAGAATCACTGAATCCGTAGAATCTTGGAATCCTAGGGCTGGGGGGGACCTCAGAGGTCTTCCAGCCGAACCCCCTGCTCAAGCACGAGAGCCTATACCACGTCAGACAAACTCTTCTCCAGGCTCTTCTGGAGAACCGCCAGTGATGGAGCACCCACAGCCCAAGTCCTATGGTACAATAGTTGAAGGAGAAAACCCCTAGTAATGGGGTAACATGATATTAAGTGGGCAATTCTGGCATGGATGGGGCTGCTTTTATGGACTGCGAGACCTCTCTTTTCACAAGAAGTCAGACAGATGCAGAGGGTCTCCTGCCTGGACAAGGGGTTGGACTAGAAGACCTCCAAGGTCCCTTCCACCTCTGCAATTCTGTTATTCTATTGGTTTCCTTGAGAGTGTTTCCAACCCTCCGTTTTTACCATCTCCCCAGTTTAAAAAAAAAAAGAAATCCATTATTCTTTCTTTGGCAATGGCATCTCCTTTTCGCACGTCACTTTTCTGCTTTCTTGGCTCCGCAGCATTTAAACAGTGCTGGGCTTCTCCATAGCAAACCCATTTTTTCCCCCTGCATGTTATTCCGGAATGCTTGGAGTTCCCTCACAAAGGCCGCACCCGGAGCCACTCAATGCCTCCTTTGAGGTGGAAACCAGTGCAAGATGGATGTGTAGCAGCCGAAAAAGGCACTTTCCCAGCAGCCCAGCCAAGAGCCAGCCTGGCTCACTCGCTCCTCCATTCAGTCGGTTGTTTAAAGGCCGGGCACTTCCACCCAGGGCCCAGAGTCCTTCTTTACAGGCAGAGGGCAACAAGCCAATTTAAAAAAGAAAAAGAAAGAAAGAAGCCACAATCTTCTTTCTCACAAGTCTAATTAGCTCAAGACGAGCCTCCTGCCTCCAGGGCTTCTACAGTTAGTCTGCCAGAAAACCACCAAGCTCAGAGAGCACCAACGACCCCTAGAGTCCTCCTCCTCTTCTCCACAAACCCCACTCCCTCCTAGCACTGATGATGTACCCTAGTTGGGTCATGAAACGTCAGAATAGAATAGAATAGAATAGAATAGAATAGAATAGAATAGAATAGAATAGAATAGAATAGAATAGAATAGAATAGAATAGAATAGAATAGGAATGGAATGGAATGGAATGGAATGGAATGGAATGGAATGGAATAGAATAGAATAGAATAGAATAGAATAGAATAGAATAGAATAGAATAGAATAGAATAGAATAGTAGAAAATAGGAATAGAATAGGATGTAATAGAATAAGGAAAGAATAGAATAGAATAGTAGAAAATAGGAATAGAATAGAATAGAATAGAATAGAATAGAATAGAATAGAATAGAATAGAATAGAATAGAATAGAATAGAATAGAATAGAATAGTGGAAAATAGGAATAGAATAGATATAATAGAATAAGGAAAGAATAGAACAGAATAGTAGAAAATAGGAATGGAATGGAATGGAATGGAACAGAACGGAACGGAACGGAACGGAGCGGAGCGGAGCGGAACAGAACAGAACAGAACAGAACAGAACAGAACAGAAAATAGAATAGAATAGAATAGAATAGAATAGAATAGAATAGAATAGAATAGAATAGAATAGAATATAGAATAGAACAGAACAGAACAGAACAGAACAGAACAGAATAGAATAATGGAATGGAATGGAATAGAATAGAATAGAATAGAATAGAATAGAATAGAATAGAATAGAATAGAATAGAATAGGAATGGAATGGAATGGAATGGAATGGAATGGAATGGAATGGAATGGAATGGAATAGAATAGAATAGAATAGAATAGAATAGAATAGAATAGAATAGAATAGAATAGAATAGAATAGAATAGAATAGAATAGAATAGTAGAAAATAGGAATAGAATAGGATGTAATAGAATAAGGAAAGAATAGAATAGAATAGTAGAAAATAGGAATAGAATAGAATAGAATAGAATAGAATAGAATAGAATAGAATAGAATAGAATAGAATAGAATAGAATAGTGGAAAATAGGAATAGAATAGATATAATAGAATAAGGAAAGAATAGAACAGAATAGTAGAAAATAGGAATGGAATGGAATGGAATGGAATGGAACAGAACGGAACGGAACGGAACGGAGCGGAGCGGAACAGAACAGAACAGAACAGAACAGAACAGAACAGAACAGAAAATAGAATAGAATAGAATAGAATAGAATAGAATAGAATAGAATAGAATATAGAATAGAACAGAACAGAACAGAACAGAACAGAACAGAATAGAATAATGGAATGGAATAGAATAGAATAGAATAGAATAGAATAGAATAGAATAGAATAGAATAGAATAGAATAGAATAGAATAGAATAGAATAGAATAGAATAGCAAAGTTGGAAGGGACCATGGAGGTCTTCTAGTCCAACCCCCTGCTTAGGCAGGAAACCTCGTTTCCTTGGGAGTTTGCTCACTGAATCCACAATCCTCCAAAGTCAACCTCAAAAAAGAAGTTATCTTCACCAATAACTTAAAATAACTCTAAATGTGGGGCTGGCTTCCAAGTCATCAGTCCCTTGGCTGAAATCAAGACCGAAGATGCTCAGCCAGTAGATGTTCTCCTTAACTGAATCTTCATTTGCAAGAAGAGGCCAATAATAATTGCATAAAAGGGAAATTCTGGTCGTTCCAGCTTCTCCCAAGCGTTGTGCAAAAACTAACACTGAAGAGGCCCAGGAATTTTTTAGCAATAGGAAACAAATTACAGGAAAGGTTTAGATCTCCCGGGAGAAGTTTCTCCTCACCCGGATTAGAGAAATAACGACGATCGTGTCCCACTTTTTAACGAAGTCCTTGGGAAAAGATCTCAACTAGCAGGTTGAAGAAGTGTTGCCCTGCGGCTTAATTGCCCCTCCATTAAAGACTATTTATTCTGGAATTCGGCTTGAATGTTGATGGAAAAGACGGAGAAAAGGAGACGGAAAGTACAGGATAATGTAAAGTAGCCTTCCTCGTGGGTGAAGGTAAGTCAGACTCCATTGTAACAGGTTAACAGAGTTGGGAGGGACCTTGTAGGTCATCTAGTCCAACCCCCCACTTAAGCAGGAGACCCTACTACACCGTTTCCGACAGATGGCAGTCCAGTCTCTTCTTGAAAGCCTCCAGGGATGAAGCTCCCACAACTTCCGAAGGCAACTTCTGTTCCATGGGTTGGTAGTTCTGTCAGAAAATTCCTCCTTATTCAGCCTGCCTATAGATAGTCCTTGACTTACAACAGTTCATTTAGTGACCGTTCGAAGTTGTGACGGCACTGAAAAAAAGTGACTCAGGACCATTTTTCACACTTGCGACCGTTGCAACATCCCCACGGTCACGTGATTTACATTCCGAGGTTTGACCACTGACTCACACTTATGACAGTCGCAGTGTCCGGGGGGGGGGTGTCACATGATCCCCTTTTGCAACCTTCTGACGAGCAAACTCGATGGGGAAGCCCGATTCACTTAACAACCGGGTTACCGATTTAACAACGGCAGTGATTCGCTTAACAACTTTGGAAAGAAAGGTCGTAAAAATGGAGCGAGACTCCATTAATGAACATTTTGATTCTGGCTGGGGAATTCTGGGAGTTGAAGTCCACCCCGTCTTCAAGTTGCCAAGTTGGAGAAACGCTGATCTAAATCTTGCATCGAAGTCAGGTTTTTGGATATTCTGCCTTAGAGTAGAATAGGAGCCTGAGTAGCATAGGGGGCTAATGACTCCTACTAAAGGCAGCAATTAACATCCTGCTGTCTGTAATTCTGCGAGTTCAATCCTAGCCAGGCTCAAGGTCGACTCAGCCTTCCATCCTTTCTAAGGTGGGTCAATTGAGGACCCAAATTGTGGCGGCAATAAGCTGACTTTGTATAAATATATACAAAAGTATGAAGGCTATTGCTTAATGCAGTATAAGCTGCCCTGAATCTCCAGAGAAGGGCGGCATATAAATCAAATTAAAAAAAAAAAAAGAGCAGCCAGGGAGGTGGGAGTTGAAGTCCACCTCTCTCAGAATTGCCAAGTTTGACCAATGTCATCGTTCAGATATTTTTAATGCAGCTGGGGAATTCTGGCAGTTGAAATCCACCCACTCTTCAAATTGCCAAGTTGGAAAAAAAAAAGATTTAGATTTTTCTAAATCTTGTAAATTTAGTCATATTTGGGATTGTCTGCTTTAATGCACCAAGGAGAGAAAAGTGGATAAAAAAATGGACATGAATCCTAGGTCCCTTTCTTCAGTGTCGCTGTGGCTTTGAATGGTACACTAAATGGACCTGTTGTAAGTCGAGGACTTATCTGTATTTTTTTTTAAAAAAGAATAATTTTGTATTTTAACTTTGGGGAAAGTAATATTTAAAAAATTATTCCTTCTTGGAAAGTAAAGAAGAAAAAAAGACCAAAGCCGACCAGTTTTCTTCCTGCTTTCCTGCCCTCGCTTGGGGCAATGGACCGGAGGGTTGATGGTAGAGGGGGAAACAGCAGTCCGGTGACTCCCGATGGGTCAGGAAATAGCGGCCGGAGAAGGTCCAGAGGTCAGGATGCAGAGCCCATCGAGAAGGGCTGGATGGCTTTTCGACACTTCCTCCGACAGGCAGATGGGTCGTAAGGAAATGTACCAAGGAGAAAAAAATAAAGTGATTTTATCCGCAGTTGCCTTTGCCAAGGAGGCCGGGACAGGCAAGGCCTCGGGAGGGAACCAGATTCGAAATGACTGTCAGCAGCGCATTTCCCCAGGCAAAGGGTCATTCTCCACCCACCCGCTCGGAGAATAGCAGGAAAATGTGACCTGGCTTGCTTGTCTGGATCTGTTCTTGCCTGGGGAGAACTTTTTAGCAAGTCCAACACCATGTTTGATGTTGGGTGGATTAGGTATGTCTAGTCTAATGAAAAGAAGGACTGTAATAATAATATTCCAATACTTGGGGGGCTGCCACAAAGAAGAGGGGGTCACATTCTCCAAAGCACCAGAAGGCATGACAAGAAGCAAAGGATGGAAACTAACCAAGGAGAGAAGCAACCTGGAATTAAGGAGAAACTTCCTAACAGGGAGGACAATTAACCAGTGGAACAGCTGGCCACTAGAATGTGTGGTTGCTCCATCACTGGAGGCTTTTAAGAAGAAGAGACTGGACAGGCACTTGTCTCAAATTATATAGGGTCTCCTGCAGGGGGTTGGACTAGAAAAACTCCCAAAGCCCCTGCCAGCTCTATTCTGATTGGTTGATTGATTGGCATCTCGCATCCCACCCATTCCCTCTTTCTTCCCACCTCCAGCCAGGCTGGTTCGGCTGTGCCAAATCTGCCAGGATACAGAGTCAGGTGTTAATCACTGCACTGCCTGGCTGCACTTACAGACTCCCGAGGGATTTTTTTTCCCCCCATGGGAGCATAATTATTGGGTGGGCGGATGTGTGTGTGTGTGTGTGTGTGTGTGTGCATAGGAAGCAAGAGAAAGAAGAGTGCAAAAACTCCGGGGCTTATGGATGAATGGTTTTCAGGTTTGAAAAACAAGTTTTGGAGGATAGAAATGGCATGTAAATAGTGAGAGAGAGAGAGAGAGAGAGAGAGAGAGAGAGAGAGAGAGAGAGAGAGAGAAGGAGAGAGAGAGAGAGGAAGGAAGGAAGGAAGGAAGGAAGGAAGGAAGGAAGGAAGGAAGGAAGGAAGGAAGGAAGGAAATAAGAAAGAGAAAGAAAGAAAGAAAGAAAGAAAGAAAGAAAGAAAGAAAGAAAGAAAGAAAGAAAGAAAGAGACAGAAGGAAGGAAGGAAAGAAAGAAAGAAAGAAAGAAAAAGAAAGAGAAAAAAGTAAGTAAGTAAGTTTTGGAGGATAGAAATGGCATGCAAATGGTGAGAGAGAGAGAGAGAAGGAGAGAAGGAAGGAAGAAAGGAAGGCAGACAGGCAGGCAGGCAGGAAGAAAGAAAGAAAGAAAGAAAGAAAGAAAGAAAGAAAGAAAGAAAGAAAGAAAGAAAGAAAGAAAGAAAGTTAGTTCTGGAGGATAGAAATGGCATGTAAATGGTGAGAGAGAGAGAGAGGAGAGAGAAAGGAAGGAAGAAAGAAAGAAAGAAAATAAGAAACAGAAAGAAAGAGAAAGGAAGAAAAAGAAAGAAAGAAAGAAAGAAAAAGAAAGAAAGAAAGAAAGAAAGAAAGAAAGAAAGAAAGAAAGAAAGAAAGAAAGAAAGAAAGTAAGTAAGTAAGTAAGTAAGTTTTGGAGGATATAAATGGCATATAAATTTGAAAGAATGAATGAATGGAAGTATGTATGTTCTGGGGAAAAGCCTACCTAAAATGCTTCTAGCTGCAAAATTCCTACAGCAGAAGGACAGTCCGGAGAAATAGGTGTGCAATCTCTTCTTAAAAGCCTCCAGTGATGGAGCCCCCACCACGTCTGGTGGCCAGCTGTTCCACTGGTTAATTACTGTTCACTGTCAGGAAGTTTCTCCTTAGTTCCAGGTTGCTTCTCTCCTCGCTTAGTTTCCATCCAACGTCTCTTGTCCTGCCTTCAGGGGCTTTGAAGAAGAGGTGGCACCCACCCCTCAAATACTAGAAGCCGGTTATCCTGTCCTCTGTGCCCTTTTCAGCCCCGCAGCTGCTGCGTATAGAAAATGGGGAGGGGGAGATTTAAAAATATCTGATGCTCTCTGGGGTGGTGTCCAGTGTCCCCTTCCATAGCCGAGGCTCTTGGACTTTCTGCCAGACAGGTGGAGATTTCCCACTTCCATGGGGAAAGTCACACAACCCCACGTGAAAGGGCAAAGCCTCTGGAGTCTTCCCAGAGGAATCTGACAGGTTGCTGCCTTCAAAGGGGAAACATCTTGGTGAGGAATTTATGGCGTTGCTTTAAGGTTGCTCCTTGTAGGAGAGGGAGTGGCGCAGGGCGTTTTTTAAGAAGAGACTGGACAGGCATTTGACTGAAATGGTCTAAGAATTAAGGAGAAACTTCCTAACAGTGAAGACAATTAGCCAGTGGAACAGTTTGCCACCAGAAGTTGTGGCTTGCTTCAACACTGAAGGCTCTCAGCCAGCCATCTGACTTAAATTGCTTAACGCATTGTAAGCCGCCCTGAGTCTCCGGAGAAGGGCGGCATATAAATCGAACCAATGAATGAATGAATGAATGAATGAATGAATGAATGAATGAATGAATGATACAGTCTCCTGCTTGAGCAGGGAGTTGGACTCTTGTTATTCTGTTAAGGGCAGAGCCTCTTGGAACGGAGTCAAAAGAGGGTGCAGCCTAGAATCATTACAGGTAGCCCTTCACTTACAACCACCATTGAACCCAACACTTCTGTCGTTAAGCAAGACGGTTATTAAGCAAGTTTTGCCCCATGTTACAAACTTTCTTGACACCGCTGTTAAGCAAATCACTGCAGTTGATTATTAAATTAGTACTGCACTGTTACCGAAGTAATAACATGGCTGTTAAGTCAGAATCAGAATACAGCCGGAAGGGACCTAGTCCAGACCCCCTACTCAAGCAGGAGACCCAATAACATTTCAGACAAATGGCTGCCCAGTTTCTTCTTGAAGGCCTCCAGTGATGGAGCACCCACACCTTCTAGTGGCAAGCTGTTCCACTGGTGAATTGTTCCCACTGTTAGGAAGTTTCTCCTTAATTTTAGATTGCTTCTCTCCTTGGTTAGTTTCCATCCGTTGCTTCTTGTCCTGCCCTCAGGGGCTTTGGAGAAGAGGTGGATCCCCACTCTTCTTTGGGGCAGCCCCTCCAATATTGGAAGGCTGCCCCCATGTCACTCCTGGTCTTTCTTTTCCCTCGATGTACCCGATTCCCGCAACCGTCCTTTGTATGTTTTACCCTCCCGTCTTTTAAGCGTCTTTCTTGTTCTTCTCTGCACCTTTTTCTCGAGCCTCAGCATCTTTCTTTGGTACCCAGCAGCCGACCTGAGGCTGATTCACCTCCGCCTCGCTAAGCCTCCTCGTGGGGTCCTGGCAATCTTGGATCGGGATGGGAAGGGAAGGCGGGACGAAGACAGTAGATGTGAACCCTCCGGCTGAGTAGGACACCCACGTGCGCACGATCCCCATGGCAACTAGCGAGTAAGACGGGTGTTCTCTTCCTGCCAGCTCAGGGCTTCATCCTGTTCCATTCATCCGTAACTGTGTCGCCATCCTTCGCCACTTCCCGAGCTGCTGCGAAGGGCTTTTGTGTCACAATGCGGGACTTTTATTTACTTATTTATTGATTCGAAACCTTTATATACAGCCGCTCGTCTTACAGAGTTCTGGGCGGGTCCCCGTTCAAAGTTTTACACAGCAGGAAAGCCAGGTTAAGAGGCTGGGAGCCAACAAGAAAACCTGGCACCAAGACCAACGTCTCACTTGCAAGGAGCCAATCTTCTCCCAGAGCTGGCTGTGGGTGGGGGTGGGGAGGATCCTAGAATGCGAGGGCTGGAAGGGACCTCGGAGGTCTTCTAGTCCAACCCTCTCTGTTCAAGGCAAGAGACCTTATGGCAACCTGGACAATTGGTTAACAAATCTTTTCTTGAAAACCTCCAGCAATGAAGCAGCCACAACCTCTGGACACGAGACTATCTATTTATCCGTCTGCCTGTCTATATCTATTCATCCATCTAATTTGTCTGTCTCTCTCATCTATCCATTTTTCCATCCATCCATCCATTCCATCATCTGTCTGTCTGTCTATCCATCCATCCATCCATCTATCCATCAAATTTCTCTGTATCTCATCTATCTCTCAGCCAGCCAACCATACATCCATGCATCCATGAATCCGTCAATCCATGCATCCATCCATCCATCCATCCATCCATCCATCCATCCATCCATCCACCTATCTATCTATCTATCCATCTATCCTGTTCGTCTATCATCTATCCATCTAATCAATCTCTCGTAACTGTCTACATCTATCTGTCTGTCTGCTGTCTGTATGTTTAGATAGATAGATAATCTATTCATCCTCATATCTATCTGTATCATATCTATCTCTGTCTATCTATCTATCTATCTATCTATCTATCTATCTATCTATCTATCTATCTATCTATCGAGCTATCGAGCTATCTATCTATCGAGCTATCTATCGATCTATCGATCTGTTCATCCATTCATCTATTCATCTCCATCTAATTTCTCTACCTCCTACCATCCATCCATCCATCCATCCAGTCTATCTTCCCCTCCTCCTCATTTCCACAAACCCCACTCCTTCTGCACAGATGATGTTCCCTAGTTGGATCACGAAACACCTGCATGAAAAGAATCAAGGTCGGGGAGCACTGAGGACCCCATTCAAAACCTCCAACCTGATTTTCATTCCTGACATCAGTGGATACCCCCACTTCTTCACCTCCTAGGCCCATAACTCCCACCCTTCACCTCTTCGGAGCCTCCCAATTAGGTTCTCCTCCCCAGGAAGCAGGATGAACCCCTAGCATCCTGTCCCCTTTCCCCTCCCTCCTTTCCCCCCAATCTGTGGCTGTCAGCCCATCACCCCCTTTCCCGTCAAAGCCAGCCTCTCTTCCCGAATAAGAGGCATCTCGACAGAAGGAGACATTTTTACAGCAGACGGCAATTCGCTAAGATAATTAGATCTGCTAAGGAAGCACTTTTAAACACATACACACACACAAAGAAGGGAAAAAACTGGGGGTGGGAAGGGACTCATTTCATTTCCATTTTATTAGTCATTCTGCAGAAAGAGGCTGGTGGCATTTGGGGGAGATTTTACTCCAAAGGCTGCAGAGTGTCTCTCTCTCTTCCCCCACCCCCACCCAATTTGGGGGGTCCATTCCTGGCCCCAGGAGCCACTCTGCATTTTGGGGGTGCCAATTCAATCTGGTTTCACGCACAGAATCCATATGGCCATGATCCTGATTCCCAGCAGCCCAGGAATTCAGGAGACAAGCTGCACAGTTGCGATACAGGCAAGCAAAAATGCACAATTATGCACACACAAACCGAGGCCACACTGCACAGTGAAGCATCATGGGTAAGCTCCCAGCTGCTGCCCCTCCCACGAAAAAGACCTTCTATCCCCTTGCCCACCCTGAAGATCAACAGGTCCAGTTGAGTCAAGCCTAATTATAGGCAAATAATTACGGACAAATTGTCCTTCTAAATCCGGGGTCTCCAACCTTGGCAGCTTGAAGCCTGGAAGACTTCAACTCCCAGAATTCCCCAGCCAGCTGGCTGGGGAATTCTGGGAGTTGAAGTCTTCCAGGCTTCAAGTTGCCAAGGTTGGAGACCCCTGTTCTAAATCAATCTATCAATCAATTAAATACAGGTGCCACCAGATACCTGGGTCATATTATCATATGTGACGGACATACTGAAAGGCAGAAAAAAATACCGGATAAAAATACACAGGTGGCTGGGAAAAAATGATAAAGCAGCACATGGATTTAAAAGCCAGAAATATTCTTGTTGGGGACTTTGCCCGAAAAATATAGTAAGGGGAATGCATATTTAATTATTCATATATTAACCGCAGCTGGAATTGTGTTGCCACAAAATTGGAAAAGTGAAGAGATTCCCACAGATGAGAATGTGATCAGGAAAATACCCTGTTTCCCTCAAAATAATACACCCTCTGATAATAAGCCCAATCAGGCTTTTGAGCGCATGGCAATAAGGCCAAGCGTTTATTTTACGGTTCAAAAAAAATATAAGACAGGGTCTTATTTTCAGGAAAACAAGGTAGATAGATAGATGATAGATAGAGATGATAGATAGATAGATGGATAGATAGATGATAGATAGATGATAGAGATGATAGATGATAGATGATAGATAGATAGATAGATAGATAGATAGATAGATAGATAGACAGACAGACAGACAGACAGACAGACAGACACCCTGTTTTCCCCAAAATAAGACATCCCCTGATAATAAGCCCAATTGGGCTTTTGAGCGCATGGCAATAAGGCCAAGTGCTTATTTCAGGGTTCAAAAAAATATAAGACAGGGTCTTATTTTCGGGGGAATGCAGTATTCGAATGGGCAGAAATGAATAGATCAGGGGTCTCCAAACTTGGCAACTTTAAGACTTGTGGACTTCAACTCCCAGAACTGCTCAGCGTTGAAGTCTACAAGTCTTAAAGTTGCCAAGTTTGGAGACCCCTGGAATAGACTAACGCTAGCGATTAAAGGAAAAGGACAAACTGAAGATTACAGGACATGGGACGTATTTCATCAATGGTTGAATAATAAAAGCAGAAGTTAGAAACAGAGATGTGTTAAGAGAGAGAAGCAAATATGATGATGATTATGTTTAATATTATTATCCTAATATCATAGAATTAATGTTAAAGTCATGAATATTGTTGTAAATCTTGATTATTATTTTACAAAGATATTTGCACCCGGATGACATACTGTTTAATTGAAGACGGAATTACTATATTTAAAAAAAAAAAAATGGGAAAAAATCCCCCTCCAGGATGGCAAGGCGAGGGGAGAAACTCCTTTCTGCCCACTTCATGCCCTCTGCTTTTTAAGGAGCCAGGGCGATGCCAGCCTGCGTTCAGCCCCTCCATCCGATCAGCTCCTCAGCCGGGCTGCCAACGTGGATCAATTAAGCTTCGATTTATAGGAGTGTCAGCCGGTAATTGCACTGAGTGGCAAGCCAACAGCGGTGGGGACTGAAGGATGGCACGGCGGGGCTGAGAGGTGGGGCGGAGGGCAGGATGGGCTGGTCTCCCATTCAAAAATCGGAGGGCTCCTTCCTTGGTTCATTCTTAAAAGAAGGGATGGCTTCGCTCTTTTGGAACTGCGACAGAGGCAGCCTCCGTGGCAAAAGCCTTGGCATAAGCGATCCGCAGAGGCTGCCTCTGAGATTTGCAAACATACAGTACCGGTGGGTCCTCGACGTACGACCGTCCGCTTAGCGACCGTTGGAAATGACCATGGGGCTGCAAAAAAAAATGCGACTTGGGACTATTCCTCGCACTTACGACCTTTGCAGCGTCCCCATGGTTACGGGATCCACATGGTGGCAAGTATTGGAAAGAAGCGTGTATTTACAACGGGTGCAGCGTCCCTGGGTCACGTGATCGCCACGTGTGGCCTTCCCAGCTGGCTTCCGACAAGCCAAGTCAATGGGGGAAGATGGATTCATTTAATGACCATGTGATTCATTTAACAACAGCAGTGATCCGCTTTACAACCGTGGGAAAAACAGACATGGCTCACTTAGCAGCTTCCTTCCTTCCTTTCTTTCCTCCCTCCCTCCCTCCCTGTCGTTCCTTCTCTCTTCCCTCTCTGTCCTTCCCTCCTTCTCTCTTCCTTCCTTCCTTCCTTCCTTCCTTCCTTCCTTCTTCTCTTCCTTCCTCCTTCCCTCCCTGTCCTTCCTTCTTTCCTCCCTCCCTCCCTCCCTGTCGTTCCTTCTCTCTTCCCTCTCTGTCTTTCCCTCCTTCTCTCTCTCTTCCTTCCTTCCTTCCTTCCTTCTTCTCTTCCTTCCTCCTTCCCTCCCTCTCCTTCCCTCTTTCCTTTCTTTCCTCCCTCCGTCCCTGTCCTTTCTTCTTTCTTCCCTCTCTGTCCTTCCCTCTTTCTCTCTTCCCTCCCTTCCTTCCTTCTTCCCTTCCTTCCTTCCCTCCTTCCCTGTCCTTCCTTCTTTCCTTCCTTTCCTCCCTCCCTGTCCTTCCTTCCCTCTTTCTCTCTTCCCCGTCTTTCCTTCCTTCCTTCCCTCCCTCCTGGTCCTTCCTTCCCTCCTTGTCCTTCCTTCTTCCCTTCCTTCCTTCTTTTCTTTTCTTTTTCTTTCATCAAATGTATATACCTTCGGAACTCACACATTGGTGATCTTGCTTGGGCATTTATAACATTTTAATAAGCTACCACAGAATAACACCCACAACACCCCATCAATCTCTCTCTCTCACACACACACACACACATACACACACATTTCAGTCCTCAAATTTGCTAAGGTTTTCTGGACTCTGCATCCGAAGAATAGTTCATTCAAGCTGGTGAAACCTTGGAGTAATATTTAGGGCTTGCAAAAGGAGTTTAGACCGTCCTTCCCAGCTGGCCAGGAGAAGGCCTCACCTGTCTGGGAAGGTTTGGCCCAAAGCATCTGCCAAGCACCAAAAATTCTCGGCCTTTTAAAGCAGCTGTCATTGCACTGGATTAAAAGTTATTTCAAAGAAGAAATTTTGGGAAATTTTTTTTCCTGGGTGTGGTGGTGGTGGAATGTCCCTGCATTTACTAGCAACTTGATTGACAATGCTGCTTTTCATTCTAAATTAATCTTTGTCCAACTTGGGCACTTTAAGATGGGGGGACTTCAACTCCCAGAATTCCCCAGCTGGCTGGGGAATTCTGGGAGTTGAAGTCCGCCCATCTTAAAGTGTCCACATTTGACAAACACCGCTTTAAACCTTCTAGGAAATCCCCAGGAATTCCACCACGAGGGGACAATTTCCTGCTTTCATTTATTTCTTCATTTTGCTCATTTATTATCCCTACCGAAGGATTTGCCCTTCTCCCAAAGACCCCTTTGGAGGAAAAAAATCTCCCCCAGCTCCTTAAGCTGCAAACTGAGATGGAAATTTTGACAGGAAGTTTGCATTTTCCGCTTGCTAATTCCTCAATCTGGGTTCAGACATAAGGAATGGCACCTCTGCACCAATCCTCTCTGGAGATTCTCAGCCCATCCAGGTCATGGTTGTCCCAAAGATGGGTCCCCCCCCCGAAGGCAACTGAACTTCCATGTTTTTCCTTGAAGATGTTTCGCTTCTCATCTCAGGAGCTTCCTCAGCTCTGACTGGATGGTGGGGAAGGGAAGGATTGATACTCCTTGCAGACAGCCAGTCATTTGCATCCTTTGAGAGGGTCGGTGAGGCCACTTGGAGGTTTGTCTGTGTTCTCAGGGTCACCTGAGTGGTGCAAATGGGGGTGGAGCCTGCAAGGAATATCAACCCTTCTCTTCACCCCCCATCCAAGTCAGAGCTGAAGAAGCCCCTTGGATGAGAAGTAAAACGTCTTCAAAGAAAAACCAAGGAAGTCCACTTGCCCCTTGAAAAAGCACATCGGGGGCGATCTGCAGGCATCCTTTCTGGAGGAATTCATCCCTAATCTGGCTTCTCTGTGGGGAAAGCTACGGAGGTCCTCGGAATATTGGCCATTCTTGCTGGAAAGGAAAACGCAGGTGATTTTTCCAGGTGATGGAGAAACCTAGAAAAATACACCAGAGGTTCTTATACAGTGACCATCACTGGAAAAAGTGACTTATGATGGCTTTTTCACACTGATGGCCATCGCAGCATCTCCTTGATCAAAATTCAGATGCTTGGCAACTGACTCACATTTATGACAGTTTGCAGTGACTTGCGACCTTCAGATTCACTTAATAACTGAGTCAAGGAAGGTCGTAAAATGGGGCGAAACTCACTTAACAACTGTCTCGCTTAGCAACAGAAATGTTGGGCTCATTTAGTCAAGGATTACCTGTAGCTGATTTTGATTTGATCCTGCCAAGGAATTAGCGCTATGATTTGCTCAAGCATTTTGTAACAAATAGAAATAAATTTCTTTATTGAGCTTCGTAATTGTTGGTTTTTGTGCAACGGAATGACAGGAGATGGAGAAGGTGATTGGCTTAGGAGGTTATCCCAGCTCCAACCTTTCAGAGGCAGCTGAAACATTTGCAAAACTCTCTAGCAAGCAAGGCTGGGAATTATGGGTGGGTGGGTGGGGGAAACAGGTTGGTGGAAGTTGAATTTTTCACTTTCTCTGCCTGCCTCATTCAAGAACAGATACCCAGCCCCAAGTCAGTCTCCTTTATTAAAAAAAAAAAAAAGATAGAACCTAAAATAATAGGTCTGGAAGGGACCTTGGAGGTCATCTAGTCCAACCCCGTTTAAGATACGAGAGCTTATATATTCACAGTCAAATGGCTGCCCAAGCTCTTCTTGAAAGTGACATATCACCCAAAACTCGGCGAGGCAAGCTCTGGTGATACGTTCTCATGGATAGAAAATTCCACCTTAATTCTAGATTGGATCTCTCTTGGATAAGCTTCCATCCCTGACTTCTTCTCCTGCCCTCTGGCCCTTTGGAGAACAAATCGACACCCACCCACCCCTTTTAATAAATAACAAGGACTCGACAGGTGGATAAAAATGCCAAATCCTGTCTGAACATCTGACCGGCTGCACGACCAAGCATCACCATCATAAAGGAAATAATTTCGCCTTTCTCCTAACCCCAAAAGCATGTAATAAAAAAAAAAAAACCACAGTGGATTTAGACTTTCGCTTCCTTCTACATAACCAAAACAGCAGCGGCAACAAACAACAGACGAGGCCTGTCATCGCAGCCTTAAAATATGTCATTTGCCCCCAAAGTGGCTCTAATTAACTCGATGTCAATTACTGAGCGAAAGCTTTATTTGCATTGAGGGAACGAGCATGTAGGAAGGTAATTGTAGGACTCACCTATTTCTCTCCATCTTTGCTAAAATCCACCTAACTCAGAGTCGGCTGCAAGCAGAGAAAGAGACAGGCCAGAGCTTCTCTTGTGCAGGTCACACTGGCCCGCAGCGCCAACAAAACAACCAACAGAATAACTGAGTTGAAGGGACCTTGGAGGTCATCTAATCCAACCCCCTGTTCAAGCACCCTATACCAGGAGTGTCTAAACTTGGAACTTTAAAATTTGTGGGTTTCAACTCCCAGAGCTGGCTGGGGAACTCTGGGAGTTGAAATCCACAAGTTTTAAGGTTCCAAAGTTAGACACCTTTACACTATTTCCGACAGATGCTTGTCCAACCTCTTCTTGAAAAACTCCAGCGTGTTGCCTCCAACCCACAACTTCTGGAGGCAAGTTGAAGCAACACAATCCAGAGGCGATGTTTACAGGCCTTAACTTTGCTATTGCATTCGCCTGTTTTCTACCTCTACACACAGCAGGGAAAACATACCGCTATTCAGTGAGCTGCGTTCACACAAACACAGTACCTCCAAAAGAAATCAAGTTTAATATTGAGCAGGTTGTGTGAATAGAGCCACACACTCAAACCCAATTCAGTTTTCTCTTTTTGTCTTGCGCCCAAAAGGAAAACGTGAATTCCAACTGGTCTAGTGTTTTTTTTAACCATGGCAACTTCCACCCAACAGGAAAAATAACATCATTTTAAGGCATTTTGGGTGCGTTTAATGCCTGCATCCTCTGTGTCAATCTTACTTTCAACAATATTTGACATACACAGCATATTATAAAATATCACCGCTGAGCTATACCCTTGTGAAATATGCAAACATTTTACAGCATTTTTTGTTTCTGTATTTCAAAGGACAGGAAAATACAATTTCACAACTAGTGGCAATCGGTCTGTTTGAGAAATGTTCAGCCCACTGCAAGCAGGGTGGGGAAAATAGGAGGAAGAAGGAATATTAGGCGGGTTCCTCAAGTTATTTATAAACGTAATAATAAAGGTTGGGTAGCAATAAATACATGATAAACACCAGGGAGAAATATCCAGCTCCAGGTTAAACGCAGCCCTGGGGTCTCTGTAGGGTGTGAATTCCCAACCACCAAGTAAAAGAATTAACTTCAGAAACTGGGTTTTCTTGGAAAGTCACTGAAAACCCTTCCTATCAATGCCTGACTTGGGATAGAAGGCACAGATTGTGGTCTTGGGTTCAGGAGCGACAGGGATGGGAGATGGGGAGTCTGGGGAGAAAGCTCAGAAGATCTAGAGGTGTAAATACGATAGAATTGACTCCTGAAGAGGCCGGGGGATTGCTGCGCCCTAATTTTCAGGCAGTTGTTCAAAACTGCACAGAAATGATTCTGCTGCCTCGTTCTGTCTCCCTGATTAGTCCTCCATCGTTTGGACTAATTTCCCACCTCCGCTGCTCTATCTGGAGGTCTGCAATGCTCCCATCATCCCCAGCTGGCAGAAGCAAGGGGAAACCTCTTCCACGGGTACCCCCCAAATGCTGGGGATTTTTTTTTTTAAGTGACGTGGCGAAGGTGGCCTTAAAACAACCATCCTTGGCTTGGAAGAGAGAACGAATGTGGCACCATGGAAAGAAAGGAAGAGTGGGAGAAGGAACGGAGGGGAAAGGGGGAAAGAAAGAGGAAGGAAAGAAGGAAAGAAGAAACGGGGAGGAAGGGGAAGAAGGAAAAGGGAAGAAGGGGAGAGTGGCAGAAAGAAAGAAGGGAAGCAGACAAGAAGGAAAAAGGAAGGGAAGAGGGAACAGAGGAGAGAAGGGAAGGAGGGGAAGAGGAGAAGAAGGAAAGAAGAAAAAGGGAAGATGGAAAGAAAACAAAAGGGGAAGAGGGAAAAGGGAAGAGGGAAAAATGAAGGGAAGAGTGGAAGAAAGAAGGAAAGAAGGAAGGAAGGAAGGAAGGAAGGAAGGAAGGAAAGAAAGAAAGAAAGAAAGAAAGAAAGAAAGAAAGAAAGAAAGAAAGAAAGAAAGAAAGAAAGAAAGGGAACAGAGGGGGAAAGGCAAAGAGGGAAGGAGAAAAGGGGAAGAAGGGAAGAAGAAGGGAAGCTTTAAGAGCACAGGTTCAGTCAAACCAAGCCCCCTCCCACCCACCCCCAAAATAATCAGTACAATCCGGGCACCCCCTCCCCTCCCACTTCCCTGGGGCGAGGCTCTTGGCCCCGCAGCCCCGGGAGAAAGGAAAGGCAGCCGCTTACACTCTCGGAGAAAGTCTCCATGGCCGGCGCCCATCCCCGGAGCTCCCGCCTGGCCCGCCGGATTCCGCGCAACTGCCGGCGAGGGAAGCGGAGCAACGGGCGAGAGGCTCGCTCTGCCCACTTCCTCAGCCGCCGGCGTGGCTCTTCCCCGCCAGCAGCCTCCCCGCCCGCCCCCCAATATAGGAGAGCGAGAACAGCAGAGAGGGAGAGAGACAGACGGAGAGAGAGAGGGAGGGAGGGAGAGAAGGAGAGGGAAAGGCAGAGGGAGAAAGAAAGGGGAGAGAGAGAAGGGAAGAGAGAGAAAGAGCGAAGGGGAAAGAGAGAGGAAGAAAGAAAGTGGGGAAAGAGAGAGAACACCAGAGTGAGAAACAGACAGATGGTGAGAGAAAGAGAAGGAGAGCAAAAGGCAGAGGGAGAAAAATAGAGGGGAGAGAAGAAGGAAAGAGAAGGAAAAGAGAAAGGAGGAGAGAAAAAGGAAGGAAGAAGAGAGAAGGAAAAATAGAGAGGAAGAAAGAAGAGAAAGAAAGAAAGAAGAAGAGAAAGAGCGGGAGAGGAAGGAAGGAAGGATCCAGATGTTGAGACTCTAGAAAGAGTGCAGAGAAGAGAAAAAAGGTGATTGGGGGACTGAAGGCTGAAACACATGAAGAACGGTTGCAGGAACTGGGAATGTCTATGGAAGAGAAGGATTAGGGGGTAACATGATAGATGTCTTCCAGGATTTGAGGGGCTGACAGAGGGAGGAGTGGGATAAGAAGGCCGGACAAGAAATATCGGGTGGAAGCTAGGAGAGATGCAACCTAGAACGAAGGAGAAATTTCCTGACAGTGAGGACATTTAATCAACTGGATAGCTTGACTCTCCATCCCTGGAGGTTTTCAAGAAGAGATTGGACAGCCATCTGACCAGGATGGGTCAGACTAGAAGACCTCTGAGGTCCCTTCCAGGCCTAGGATTCTATCTTCCATGGGCAGCCACCTGCAACTCGCTGGCTGTGGTCAGCTGAGATTTGCTTTGCTGAGAAAAACTGAAATAATAATAATAATAATAATAATAATTATTATTATTATTATTATTATTATTATTATTATTATTATTATTATTATTATTATTATTATTATTATTATTTCAATCTCCAGCTTTCCCCTAGGTGGAGAATGCCATAAGAACTAGGAGCAGAAACTTCCACAACGGGGGGGAAAAATAACAGGAAAGGAAAGGAAATAAATCTGCAGGCAATTAAGCTCGATCCCAACCAAAGTGGCTAAGACCAGATCAAAGGATCGCAGCCTGTTGAAAACACAATGTCGTGGGTGATTAAACGGAGGAGCCGGGGAAGCTCCCTTAAAAGCTCGCCGTACTTCAAATGCTGGTTTGAAAAGGGTCTTTTTTAACGTCGGCCAGGAAGGATCACAGAAAGGGCTACAGAAGCTGCCAACTGAGAGGTTTTTGTTTTTCAAAAGCTTTTAGGAGACTGTTTTTTTTTTTTTTAAACAATCGGGGCAATCAGCCAAGTTGGTTTATTTTTTTTTTTATCTCCTTCTTTATCGCAGATCTGACACTCGGGGGGGAAAGCAGATCAGACGGACAGTGGCGCCACTTCCTAAGAGATGGGGGATCACAGAAACCACAGAATCCTAGGGAGGGAAGGGACCCTGGAGGTCTTCTAGTCCAACCTCGGGCTCAAGACAGGAGACCCTCTCCCCGTGATGGCGAACCTATGGCACGCGAGCCACAGGTGGCACCCGGAGGTATATCTGTGGGCACGCGAGCCATTGCCTTGGCTCAGCTCCCCAGCTGATTTTCGGCTGGCCCCGCCCACGCCGTCCCTCCCCTCCCAGGAGTCTCCACGCAGCCCGTTTTGGACGCCAGGTAAGTACAGGGCTCGCGAGGAGGCTCTGGCAGGGCGTTTTGGGCCTCTGGAGGGCCTCCGGGGACGGGGGAAGCTGTTTTCACCCTCCCCAGGCTCCTAGAAAGCGTCTAGAGCCTGGGGAGGGTGAAAAAACGGGCCTACTGGAAGTCTGGAAACGGGCTGTTTCTGGCCTCTACAGGCTTCAGGAAGGGGGTTGTGTGTGCATGCATGTGGGGTGGTCATGTATGCATGCGTGGGGGACTGAGGCACAGGGGGCATTGAATTATGGGTGTGGACACACATGCGCCCGACACCTCTGTGCTCCCCCCACATTTGGCATATGATGACAAAACGGTTAGCCATCACTGCCCTAGACCATTTCAGACAAATCTTCTTGAAAACCTCCAGTGGTGGAGCCCCCACAACTCTAGGAGGCAACTGGTCTGTCTGTCTGTCTAACTAATCTCTCTTCTTTCTCTCCTCTTCTATCTTGTCTGTCTGTCTATCTATCTGTTATCTATCTATACATCCATCCATCCATCCATCTATCCATCCATCCATCCATCCATCCATCCATCCATCCATCTAATCTATCCATCCATCTAATCCATCAATCCATCCGTCTATCATCTATCATCTATCTATCCATCTATCCATCCATCCATCCAATCCATCCATTCATCCATCCATCTATCATCTATCTATCTATCTATCTATCCATCCATCCATCCATCCATCTAATCCATCCATCATCTATCCATCCATCCATCCATCCATCCATCCATCCATCCATCCATCCATCCATCCATCCGTCTGTCTGTATCTACCTACCTACCTACCTACCAATCAACTATCCTAGAATGAAAGAATCCTAGGGCTGATGGTGACCTTGGAGGTCATCTAGTCCAACCCCTCGCTCAAAGCAGGAGACCTTGTACCCTCCCAGACAAAGGGCGGTCCAATCAAACCAAGTCTCTGGTCAGTTTTTAACGGCTTTCTCCCTGGAGGGACTGTTTTAACTAAAGAGATGAAAGGTGCTTTTTTCTCAAGGAGCAACGGGACTCCCTTGGTTTTTCCTTGAAGACGTCTCACTTCTCATCCGAGAAGAAAGTGAAGAAGCTTCTTGGATGAGAAGCGAAACATCTTCAAAGAACAACCAAAAAGTCCAGGGGCCTCTTGGGGAAAAAAAGCCCCTTTGGGATAAAGAGACAAATTTTATGTAGTTTTGTTTTCGCTCGGAAATGGCCTCTAGACTTTTTGCTTGAAGCTGAAAGACAGATTAAACTTTGATTTCAGGTTTTGATGGAATGATTTTGAACAGAATGGTTTTAGAGTGATTTTGAGCACTGATGACGTTCCCTAGTTGGGTCATGAAACATCTGCAAGAAAACGGCCAAGCTCAGAGAGCACCAAGGACCCCACAGTTGGTGTCATCATCAACTTTTCTTGCCCGTAACAAAAAGTGGTCTACCACTGCCTCCTCCTGGGCTATCTACCCGCTCTAGGATTTCCTGGTGGTCTCTTTTCCAAGTAAGAACTTGATCTGACCTGGTTAGCATCCTTCAAGCTTAAACAAAAACCAGTGCAATGGCGCCCCCTGCGGTACTCCAGCCTTAGGACAGCAACCCATTTTAGAGAAAATTTCAGATCAGAGGTAGAATAAACCCCACGACATCCACTTCCCTTCCAATCTGGAAGAGGTGCCGTTGCAACCTCAAACAGTCCTTAAACGAACTGTTGTAAGTGGAGGACTACAAGTAGAGTAGAGTAGGAATAGGAATAGAAATAGAATCTGGAAGGGGCCTTGGAGGTCTTCTAGTCCAACTCCACCCCCCACCCCCCTGCTCAATGCCCCGTGTGGCTTTAGAGAATCATTCTTGGCTTGAAAGAGAAAAAGAACATGAAATAATGGGGAAAAGGGAAGGGAAAGGAAAGAAGGAAAAAAGGGAAGGAGGGAAGAAATAAAGGGAAGGAGGGAAGGAGAAAAAGGAAGAAGAAGAAGAGGAAGAGGAAGAAAAAGAAGAGGAGGAGGAGGAGGAGGAGGAGGAGGAGGAGGAGGAGGAGAAGAAGAAGAAGAAGAAGAAGAAGAAGAAGAAGAAGAAGAAGAAGAAGAAGAAGAAGAAGAAGAAGAAGAAGAAGAAGAAGGAGAAGAAGAAGAAGAAGAAGAAGAAGAACTAGTAGTTATCCTTGGTGCTCTCTGAGCTTGGTGGTTTTCTTAAAGACATTTCATGACCCAACTAAGGAATAGCATCAGTGCTAGAAGGGAATGGAGTTTGCAAGGAGGGGGGGAGGAAGAGGAGGAGGAGGAGGAGAAGAAGAAGAAGGGGGGAGGAGGAGGAGGAGGAGGAGGAGGAGGAGGAGGAATCTGGCATCCTTGGTGGTCTCTGAGCTGGTTGTTTTCTTGCAGACGTTTCATGACCCAACTAGGGAACATCATCAGTGCTGGAAAGGGCAGGGAGGAAGGTTTGCAAGAGAGGAGGAGGAGGAGGAGGGGGTTCCTTGGTGCTCTCTGAGCTTGGTGGTTTTATTGTAGACATTTCATGACCCAACTAGGTAACGTCATCAGTGCTAGAAGTTAGTAGGATTTATAGAGTGGTGGAGAAGAAGAATGGAAAGAGGAAGGACATTTCATGACCCAACTATGAAACATCACCAGTGCTAAAAGAGAGAGGAGGAGGAGGAGGAGGAGGGCGGCAGCAACTGTGGTGTGCTTGGTGCTCTGTGACCTTGGTGTTTTCTGGAAAACATTTCATCACCCAACTAGGTAACCTAATCAATGCTAGTGGGAAGAGCTTTGTGGGACCCAGAGATTTCCCATGGCCATCCCAGACAAGAGTCAGTTCAAAAAAGGGTCTTCAGGAAGTTTGTTAGAGGTTCATGATCAGCCAGTTGAGAGTGAAAGGGGAAGGAGACCAAGAAGAAATAATGCCTATCACTTCTGAAGAGAGGCAGGTGGGTGTCTATGTGTGTGTGTGAAAAAGAAAGAAAGAAAGAAAGAAAGAAAGAAAGAAAGAAAGAAAGAAAGAAAGAAAGAAAGAAAGAAAGAAAGAAAGAAAGAAAGAGGGAGGGAGGGAGGGAGGGAGGGAGGGAGGGAGGGAGGGAGGGAGGGAGGGAGGGAAGGAAGGAAGGAAGGAAGGAAGGAAGGAAGGAAGGAAGGAAGGAACTTATTGTGAAAAAAGGGAAAGTTGCTTGCCTCTTGTGGGGTGTGTCTGTGTGTCTGTGTGTATTTAGGGAGTTTTATTTTTATTCCCCTGAACTTAGTATTGGTCTCGGCTATTCTGGCAAGGGCAAGCCAGGGAGATCCACAACGTGTCTCCCACTTTGTACCACTCACACAACTGTGAGCGAGGGCGAAGGAGGGGGAAAATGAGGAGGGGCTGCATTCTCACCCCCACCCACCCACCCAGCCCCCAAATGGGCCATTTGCAGAAGCCGAACGTTCCCAGAGCTGAGCCGGGAGCGGCGCACCCCCCCCCCCCCCCACCGCTGATGTTCAGCGATGACAACTCTCCCAGCCTTGCGCGGCCTCCGTGGCGTTCAGCGCATGAAGGAGTCCTGCATTGCAGACCCGGGCAGGCCGCCTGCAGCCCAGCACGGAGGATCGTCGGGGACTCCGAAGACCATCTAGACTAGAGCCTGGCAGAGCCAGCGGGCAGAGCGAATGCCGTCCCCCTCCTCTCTGCAGGAGGAGCTGGGTCTGAATAACGGTCTTCCCCGGGAGGTCAGCGACTGTCAGAAAGCAGGCAGGGAGAGAGTACAAGTGTCAGATGGAGGGGAAGGGAGGGAGGGAGGAGAAGGAAGGAAGGAAGGAAAAGGAAGGAGGGAATGAGAAGGAAGGAAGGAGGAGGGAGGGAGGGAGGGAGGGAGGAGAAGGAAGGAAGAAGAAGGAAGGAAGGAAAAGGAAGGGAGAAGAAGGAAGGAAGGAGGGAATGAGAAGGAAGGAAGGAGGAGGGAGGAGGGAATGAGAAGGAAGGAAGATGGGAATGGGAAGGAAGAACAGAGGGAGGGAGGGAAGGAAGGAGGGAAGGAAGGAAAGAGAAACAAGAAAAAAGAGGGAAAGACAGAAAGAGGAAGGAAGGAAGGAAGGAAAGAAAGAAGAAAGAAAGAAAGAAAGAGAAAAAAAGAAAGAAGAAAGAAAGAAAGAAAGAAAGAAAGAAAGAAAGAAAGAAAGAAAGAAAGAAAGAAAGAAAGAAAAACAACTTCTTTAAAAGGCAAGCTAACAAAAGCAACTTTGTCCTGCCAGCTCAGCGAAGCCTGGACGGGACAGAGGACGAAGCTGGAGGCGAGGCGGAACCCCTTCCTCAATGCCCACCTCCCCGAGCCTCCCCCCCCCCGGCCTTACCTGCAGGGAGTCGGTGCCTCCGCCGCCGCCGCCGCCGCCTCCCGCCTCTTCGGCCTTGGGGAAGACCTGCTGCCCCCGCCTGAAAAACCGAAGGGCAGCGATCAGCATGTGGGGCAGGATCAGCACCATGGTCCTTGCAGCCTCCCGCCCGCCCGCCCGCCCGCCCTCTCCTCCTCCTCCTCCTCCTCCTCCGGCTACAACCGGCTCCGAGAAGGAGGCTTTGCAAGCAGGCTGGCAGGCAGGCATGGTCCGCCCCCCCCCCTCCAGCCTTCTCTCCCCCCCCCTCCCTCCCCGGCTGCTGTCACTTGCCCTGCTGTCCCCACCTGCCAGCGGCGGCACCTCGCCTGGGCATCCCCCACCCCCGCCGGCTCTGCCCCGGCCGAGCAGGACTGGCCAGGGTCCCCGAAAGAGCCGAGAGCCCCGGCTGGGTCTGGAGCCTGCAAGGGGCAGAATGGCAGGGGGCGCCCAGCCTTGCACGTGGGGGACACACCCTCGGCTCACGCGCCCCGCACAACCACACAGCTTGTCCTCAAGGGGAATTCTCCCCCTACCCACTTTTAGGGTAGGTCAATTTTTCAAAGAAACGAACAGATCAAAGAATCTGGACGCCTTCAGTGCAGGGGGTGGGGTGGGGTGGGGGGAGTCAGAGGAGCTGGAAGATCCAGGAAGAAAAAAAATTAGGTCCCTTTCTCCAGGTTCTGGTAATAATTTTAATATTTCCTCCCCACCCCACCCCCCAACACCACCTTTGTGGAGGTCTCAGGATGACCAGAAAGTGTTGGCTCAGAAGATTTATTTAGAGCCTGTATGTATTATTTTGAGGAATAATCAGGCAAACATATCGAATATATACCTCCCTCCTCCTTTCCCCCCCCCCCACAACAACAACCCTGTGAGGTGGGTTGGGCTGAGAGAGAGAGGGATTTGGCTCAAAGGGACTGGCGGGTATTTTTCATGCCTAAAGCAGGACTAGAACTCGTGATTGGTCCAAAGTCACCCAGCTGGCTTTTGTACCTAAGGCAGAACTAGAACTCACAGAGTCCTAGTGATTGGCCCAAAACTACCCAGCCAGTTTTCATGCATAAGACGCAATTAGAATTCACCATCTCCTGGCGATTAGCCTAAAATCTGGGGGAATTCTGGGAGTTGAAGTCCCCCCTATCTTAAAATTACTTAAAGTTGAGAAACTCTTATCTTGGATGTTCCATATTGCATGCCTAAATTCTAAATAAGTATCTCAACTATGCAGAAATAAAATCTACTAATTGCTTCCCTATGAGTGGTAAAAGTATATATCTGGGAACATCACCTAAAATGGTATTGGTCTTATTTGCATGTACATGACATGTCTGGCTCATAATTCATTTGCCATCAAGGACGATTCCAAAATATGTATATTTCCCCAAATTCCATTGAATCTGGTTTCTGCCATCATGTACATATAGGTATGTATATGTAGGTCTTTGGTAATTCGGGTCTTCTCCCGTGTAAAATTGGAAGTGTCTTGGTGACGTTTCGATGAAGTCTCATTCATCATCTTCAGGCTGGTGTTTTCGGCTTCGTGCTTCTAGGAGCAATGTGAGACCGCAGCTGTTTCTTCCTTTTAACTGCTAGTGGGGGTGTGAACTGATTGGGTGGGAGCTTGGCTGTGTTCTGATTGGGTGGAGGTGTGTTCTGATTGGTTGGGGGCTTGGCTGTGCTCTGATTGGATGGGGAGTTGCATATGTGTATATATATGTGTATATATGTGTATATGAATAAAAAATATATTAAAAAATATTAAAAATATGTATATATAAATAAAAAATGTTCTTTTTTGCTTTTTTCTCAAAGGGTTTTGAGGTCAAAACAGGAAAGTCTCAAAGTGAATATAACAATAAAACCAGAAACTTTTTCGGCAGGTTTAATAGAAAAAGACTTGGAAGAAAAATGGAACTTTGATGTTATATCTGTTGAGGGCAGCAAGATTATTCTATGCACAAAAATGCATAGAAGGACATTTCGATCCCCACCATGGACGAAAGGCTGCAAAAGTTGATGGAGGCAGCAGAGATGGCTAAATTGACTTGTTTTGCTCAAAGGAAAAAAAAAATCACAAGTGCTTTTTGTTTCTACTTGGAAATCACTTCTGGACTTTTGTGCTCAGGGTGGAGAAAAAATGAAACTTTGATTTGTGGTTTTACCGATGAGATGGGTTTGTCGTTATAGAAATGGCTAGTTTACGGTATTAGGGAGAAGCAAAAAGTTGAAGTTTGATGCTATTATTCTACTGCACCAAAAGGAAGTTTGATGTCTTTTCTTTTTTTTTACACTCTTCCCTTCTCTTGTCCCTCCCCTATTTTCCCTACTATTTTCTTTCGCATGTTTCTATTTTTATTATAAACCATTTTTTTAAAAAGGAAATGAGAAAGGGTTTTGAGGTCTGTGTCTTCAATTGTGGGTTGCAAATGCACCCGGATAATCATAAACGAATCTTAAAAGGTTTGCAAATTTGGTTTTTGTTTTTCGGGTGTGGGGTGGGAGGCTAAACTGCCCTAGAAGAAGACCAACAGGTTTGGCGAGGTGTCCTTTAATTGCCCTTGTCCCCAGCCCTCCCCACCCCATTCCCCCCACCAGCTGTCTTTCAGTTATTTTTACCAACCAGAACTAAATCTGGAATTTCTTCATTCCAACCAAGGGCTTCCATGAGTCTTGCCTGGAGCGTTTAGAGAATTGCTCTCTTTTGCCCCACCTCCCTTCCTGGATTTCCCCAGACTATTAAACTATGGGTTGCTTCATCCTGGTTTATGAATAATTGCATTGACAGAAGCTTTTTCCAGGTTGCTCTCCTTAGACAGGGGGAGATTGCAATACAGGGAACCCTCAACGTGCAACCATACATTTAGCAATTAGGACCAGGGGTGTCGAACTCAAGTTCATAGAGAGCAACATCAGAGCCACGATTGACCTGGGGGTGGAGGGGTGTGTGGCCGACTGGTTGGGTGTGGCCAATTGGGTGGGCGTGGTCATCCTGACGCCACTCACTGGGCATGGCTGGGTTGGCGTGGCCACAGTGGTGGGTTCCGCCCAGTTCCGCCGAGCTGGTAGTGGTGACAATATGAGGTCACCAAACCAGTTCGCTGAGTCAACCTTGAGCCTGGTGAGATTCGAACTGCCAAATTGCAGGCAGCCGGCAGGCAGCTGAAGTAGCCTGCAATACTGCACTCTCACCACTGCACCATCATGGCTCTTTAGTGACTGTCTGAAGTCTCAACGGCCCTGGAAAAAAATGACTTATAAACACTTAACGACCGTTGCATCCTCCCCAAGGTCACGTGATCAAAATTCAGACACTGGGCAATGACTCATAGTTACGACGGTTGCCGTGTCCAGGGAGTGGGTGTCACATGATCCCCCTTTTCACCTTCTGAACAAAGCCCATGGGGAATTCTCCGGCTGGGAATTGAAATCCAGAGTTTCTCAAGAAGCGAAGATTGAGAAGCACCGAATTATAATTTGCAAGCAGCTGGACTTCCAGCTAATAATGAAGCTGGTTTATTAGTTCTGATTTAATGGTTCCGTTCTGGAGGGCTCCTGGTGGAGTGTGATGGGTTTATTTGCCCGTGGGCAAGAACTTTATTCTCCTGTACAGTATTCGGTCTGAATTAAGTCGGATTTATTGAATACTCTGGATAATTCCTCTGGTGCCATCTTGATTCATTAAATTAAAAATTGAAATTAAACCCCTCTCTCTCCCTCCCTCTCTCTCTCTCTCTCTCTCTGTGTGTGTGTGTGTGTGTGTGTGTGTGTGTGTGTGTGTGTGTAAGACACACAGATGTCTCACCGCAGCATGAACCCAGGTTGCCCTATCTCTCCAGGGACTGCCCGTTTCCCCAAAATTCCCCTTTTCCCACTTGATTCGTTGCAGGGTTTTGCATTCATGGTTTTCCTCTCTTTGGTTTGAAAGAGGGGTCAAAGAGGCCACCTGTGTCCAAACTGAATGGCCCTCCCTCAAGAGAGGGGGAGGGATACAGCATCACCTAACTCCAGTCTACCACGCAGTCCTTTCAGCCGTTCCGAGAAGGCTCCATCCCCATTTGCATCACTCAGGTGAGACCCTGAGGGTACCGGGAAACAATGCAGCAAATGTCTGTGGAGATTCTCCATCATGCAGGTCACGGTTGTCCCAAAGGTGCTTTTTCAAGAGGCAACTTGGACTTTCTGGTTTTTCTTTGAAGACGTTTCACTTCTCATCCGAGAAGCTTCTTCAGCTCAGACTTGGATGGTGGGGAAGGGAAGGATTTCTACTCCTTGCAGACCGCTGGTCATTTGCATCCTTTTTGAGGGTCGTTGAGGCCACTTGGAGGTTTGTCTGTGGGTCCCCTGAGTAGTGCAAATGGGGGTGGAGCCTTCTTGGCTGCAGGATGTTTTCTGTCCTATGTCCCTTCACTTTTGGCTCCACGCCCATTTGCCCCACTCAGGGGACCCTGAGGACACAGACACACCTCCGAGTGGCCTCAATGACCCCCTTAAAAGGATGCAAATCACCAGCTGTCTGCAAGGAGCGTCAATCCTTCCCTTCCCCACCATCCAGTCAGAGCTGAAGAAGCTCCTTGGAGGAGAAGCGAAACGTCTTCAGAGAAAAACCACAAAGTCCAGTTGCCTCTTGGGGAAAAAAACACCTTTGGGACACACTTTCTGAAGGAAGAAGAAGAGGCTGGCTTCCCTTGCTCATGGTTTACAAGGTTGTGTATTGATTGCCGTGGTTCACAACTGCTTCCCCCCCCCCCAAGGGACACTCTGCAAACCATGACTGGGCAGGGAACATCTGTCAGGTTTCGAGGTCGTCTCAAATAAATTGCATTTCAAACCAAGTCTTTGATGAAAACCTCTCATTTATTATGCACAACATTCTAACTCTGACTCCATCGTAGCCAAGACTGACTTCCTGACCCAAAACCCTCCCTTTCCTTTCCCCACTCCTCTGCACTCATTGGCCATCTTCCAAGTCACTCTGCCCCTAATCTACTGCTCCAGCTCAAGGGAATTTCCCCCCTCCTATCCCATCTCCTAGGGGATATTATCTCCAGGGAAAATAAGTAGGTGAAAAGTCAAACGTCCCTTTCCAGATGCCTCCGCTTCTCCTTCTTATGTCAGCACTAGAGTAAATGCAGCTCGAAGTGCTGACAACATCATTGTATGGTCCAGAGGTGGGTTTCAGCAGGTTCTGACCAGTTCTGGAGGACCGGTAGTGAAAATTTTGAATAGTTCGGAGAATAAATAGCACCTCTGTTCTCTGCCTCCCGAGTCCCAGCTGATCAGGAGGAAATGGGGATTTTGCAGTAACCTTCCCCTGGAGTGGGTTGGGAATGGAGATTTTACAGGATCCTTCCCCTGCCATGCTCACCAAGCCACACCCACAGAACCGGTAGTAGAAAAATTTGAAACCCACCACTGGTAAAGTCCATCCTTGTGACTTACGACCACAATTAACAGAATCGCAAAATAACAGAATTGCAGAATTGAAAGGGACTTTGGAGGTCTTCTAGACCAACCCCCCACCCCCCCAGTCCAAAACTTTTGTTGTTAAGCAAGACAGTTGTTAAGCGAGTTTTGCCCCATTTTACAATCTTTCTGGCTGCAGTTGTTAAGCGAATCACTGCCGTTATTCAATTAGTATCACGATTGTTAAGCGAATTTGGCTCCCCCCCTTGACGTGGCTGATCAGGAGGTCACAAAAGGGGTTCACGTGACCACCACCCCCGGGATACTGTGACCGTCATAAATATGAACCAGTTGCCAAGTGTCCAAATTTTGATCAGGTGGGGACACTGTGATGGTCCTAAGTGTGAGAAACAGTCATAGGTCACTTTTTGCAGTGCTGTCACTAAACGGTCACTAAATGAACCATTCTAAGTCAAGTACGGACTACCTGTACATCTCACCTATTCTGCGAAGCGGCTCACCTGTTGACGTCACTGATCCTGTTGTGGCCTGTTGGCCGATGGCCCCTCCAGCTGTTGACTCAGAGGAGGAGGAGGAGGGGGTGTGGGAGTCAGGGTCAGCCTCAAGGCACCCTGGGAGCTTGGAGGGGGAAGAGGGAATGGAGATGGCAGAGAGAGAGAGAGAGAGGGAAACAGAGGCAGAGCCTGGGCCATCCATCAGCCCTCAGATGGACAGTCAACAGCCCCCAGGTCTGGAGGTGGCTGATGAGGAAGAGGAGGAACAGCTGGGTCTGGTGCCTGGCACATGGATGCGCAGAAGGGAGAGGAGAGGAGAGGAGAGCAGTGGAAATCTATGGGCCGGTCCTTGGGATGGAAGAGCCACTGTTGCTAGAAAAGCCCCACCCTGGCTCTGGGGATAAAAGGCAGGGGGCAGAGATGAATAGATGGGACAGACAACTATTCATCTTCCGGACAGATGGAATTTTTAGCTTGCTGGCGCTCCTAATAAAGGAATCTTTTGAGTTAATTTCAGAGGGATCTGTCATGTTGAACAGATCCCAAATCTTCCCCCCCACCCCGTAAAGTCCCCTGCCCCCCCTCCCCACTCTTTTAAAATCCCCTTCCAAATGACCGGACTTTCTAATTGACAGAATCCCGATTTTTTCATTCTGGAAAATGAGTTTTAAAAGTGGAGATGCAGCAATTTTGCAAATAGACTATAAGCCAGGGGTTTTATCTGTTCTCATTAAAAAGCCTCCACAGGGGAAAAAATGTTACATTTCCCCCTCTGTAGGAAATGACGATGGAGAGTGAGGGGGGTATCCAGCCTGGGGTCTTTGGCCTGATTGATTAAAGCCGGTTGCTATAGGAGGAGAGGGATCAAATGGGAAGGATGCCTTCTCGTGGGACGTTCATGGAAGGTAAAACAGGCAGTCCTCGACTTACGAACACAATGATGAGTTGATTTTTGTCGCTAAGCAAGACAGTTGTTAAATGAGCTTTGCCCTATTTTGCAACCTCTCCCCCATTGATTTTGCTTGTCGGAAAGTTGCAAAAGGGGAGCACGTGATCCTGGGACACTGAGACCGTGATAAGTACATGCCAGTTGCCAAGCATCAGTATTTTGATCAGATGGGAAATGCTGCAACGGTCGTAAGTGTGAAAAATAGTCATAAGTCACTTTTTTCACTACTGTTGTAACTTCCAACGGTCACTCAACGAAGTGTTGTAAGTCAAGGACTGCCTGTACAGGGTCTCCTGCTCTAGCAGGGGGTTGGACTAGATGACCTCCAAGGTCCCCTCCAACTCTATTATTCTATGTTTTTGGGAAACCCCAAGCATCTCTCCAAGGTCACCGGCTGCTTTCTATCTACTGGGTTCTGTGAAGTGGCTCAGAGCCCCCATTCTGGTTGTCAGAAGCGTTCCCAATGCTGGCAGCCAATCAGGTGTGAATACTTGTAAGAGTGGGAGGGGCCATCCTGTATCCTCTGAAGATTTGTCTTATTTCTTGGTGTGATTCCGACAATCAGCTGGCCTCCCGGAGTTATGGGTGCACCACCCATGGAAGCTTTCAGAAACAGACTTTTGTCCAGAGTGGTATAAGGTCTCCTGCTTTTGAGCAAGGGGTCCGACTAGATGACCCTTGAGGTCTTTTCCTGCTCTAGGATTCTTACATCAAGCATTGCAATTTGCTAAAGACTCCTGATTGCAGCAATAGCATCTATCCCGGGGAGGGGGCATCTGATCCTTTTGCCTCCCCCCGCCACACACACACAAACAATAGGGAGAACTAGGTCTGGCACCCAGAATTTGGGGGGGAGGAGAGTGGGATGCAGGTCAAAAGATCTACTGGCGAATGTCATCATAGCCATTTTATATTTTAATTTCATGGAAGAAGGATGAATCACCATGCGGAGTAGAGCAATCTGGGAGCACAGCGCCCTCTGGTGCCTGTTCTTTGCAGGTTCCTCGAGGCTTTGCCCTGCCTTTCTCCTTCCATCGCCCCTCATACAAGGTTTGCTAGGCGGTTCTTTCCAAAATTCAGATTTCTGAAGGGACCAACAGGTCCCGGCTCTTGTGCTGTGTTGTGTTGTGTTGTGTTGTGTTGTGTTGTGTTTATCATTCCAGTTCTAATTCTATTCTATTCTATCCTATCCTATTCTATTCATTCCTCTAATTCAATTCTATTCTATTCTATTTCACATTCTGTTCTATTCTGTTTCATATTCTATTCTGTTCTATTTATTCTTATTCCTTATTCTATTCTATTCTTTTCTTTTCTTTTTTACGGAAGGAAAGCCTACCACTACTCAAGTCACACTGAGGTGATTCCAGGCGGTTTACCAAATTTTAAAAATCCACCGTATAATAAAACCCATTTTAAAAAACCAGCCCCTCTTGGTTGTTACAGGGAGTCCATAATTCAGTGACCAGACTTTGCAAAGCCGTTACTATGTGCAACGGTGGCCTCTCACATTCCTCTTAAATACCCATTTAATTTCCCTGGTTTGATGGTGGGAGAAATAAAAAAAAGAGGACGCTCGGCTCCCACGCAGGTCAGATTAAGCCTCCCGAGTCCCTCTCTGCCTTTCTCTCTGCTGCGGCCATCGCTGGCTCAGCCTCAGATGGCCCCAGGTGGCAATTTCAGCCTTCTGCTCCCTTGTTCCCCCAAACACACAAACCAGAACTTCCATCGCTAAGTGAGGCAGTTATTCAGTTATATTTTTTTTGCAGGGATTAAGCAATTTACTACAGTTGTTAAGTCAATCAAAGGGTTGTTAAATCAATCAGAATAGAGCTGAAAGGGACCTTGGAGGTCCTCTAGACTAGTCCAATCACTCACTCAAGCAGGGGACCCTAGATCATTTCAGACAAGTGGCTGTCTACTCTCTTCTTAAAAATCTCCAGTCTTGGAGCACCCACAACTTCTGGTGGCAAGTGGTTCCACTGGTTAATTGTCCTCACTGTCAAGAAGTTTCTCCTTAGTTCTGGGTTGCTTCTCTCCTTCCTCGGTCTCCATCTGCTGCTTCTTCTCCTGCCATCAGATGCTTTGGAGAATAGATTGACCAAATTTTATGGCTTGGCAGTCTGGGGAGGGGGGCAGAGGGGAGCCGGTCTATGCACATTTGTGCCAGCTCACCACTCCTCTGCCAGCTGCCCCTGTGGCCCAGTTCCAAACAGGCCACAGCCCAGGGGTTGTAGACCCCTGAGAGAGATAGCAGAAGATGATGATGATAGATAGATGATACATGATGGTAGGTAGGTAGGTAGGTAGGTAGGTAGGTAGGTAGGTGGATGGGTGGGTGGGTGGATGGATGGATGGGTGGATGGGTGGATGGGTGGATGGGTGGATGGGTGGATGGGTGGATGGATGGATGGATTGGTGGATGGATGGATGGATGGATGGATGGGTGGGTGGGCGGGTGGGCGGGTGGGCGGGTGGACGGGTGGATGGATGGATGGATGGATGGATGGATGGATGGGTGGGTGGGTGGGTGGATGGATGGATGGATGGATGGATGGATGGATGGGTGGATGGGTGGATGGATGGGTGGGTGGGTGGATGGATGGGTGGGTGGGTGGATGGATGGATTGATGGGTGGATGGGGGGATGGGTGGGTGGATGGGTGGGTGGGTGGATGGATGGGTGGGTGGGTGGATGGATGGATTGATGGGTGGATGGGGGGATGGGTGGGTGGATGGATGGGTGGATGGATGGATGGGTGGGTGGATGGGTGGATGGGTGGATGGGTGGGTGGGTGGATGGGTGGATGGGTGGATGGGTGGGTGGGTGGATGGATGGACGAGATAAATATATGAGAGAGAGAAATTGGGTGGGTGGATGGGTGGGTGGATGGACAAACAGATAGACAGAGATAATAGATAGATAGATAGATAGATAGATAGATAGATAGATAGATAGATAGATAGATAGATAGATAGATAGATAGACAGACAGACAGACAGACAAACAGATAGATAGCCGACGCCCGATGATGGATATGGCACAAGAAGAAGAAGAAGATAGAAGAAGATAGAGAGACAGTGTTGTGACCTCGACTCCTGAGCTTGTCCTACCAGAGGAAGAGGACTCAGAAGGTGATGGGGAGGAAGTGATAAGGCCTCCCTCTCCAGGACCCTCCTCTCTGGCAATGCCTCAGGTTCCATCTGAAGGCCAAGAGGAACAGCCTGGGATAGGCCAGGAGGAAAGCATCTCGGAACAATTTAATTTAATTTAATTAATTCAATTTATATGCCACCCCTCTCCGAAGACTCAGGGCAACAACAGATAGGGAGCGAGGAGGAGGAATCCTGTCTTGATCCCAGGCAGCGTCGGAGGGAGAAGCGTGCACAGCAACGAAATAGGCGTGGGAGGGCCAGAGATTGAGCCGAGTCACTGAGCCACACCCCACAAAGAATAAAAGTGGGTGGGACTGCTCTTCAGGCTTTGTGACGGTCAAAGGTAAAAACCTGAGAGTCACATCGCGTTCCCTGAAATCTGGCTTGTGCATAATTGGATTGGACCTTGGCTAAACTCTTGCTTCGTGGATTATTTTTTGCTACTGAACCGGACTGAGGATAAACTCTCTCTCTCTTGCTGACTGTGAGTGAAAACTGACTTGGCAGGCATTTCACAGTTTATTGCCAAAACTCTTATCTGCAAAGGTTTCTAGTCTGATTGCTTAATCAAATCTTGGCAGGCGTGCCCGGCTGTGTGTTTGCCTGTGTGGGGAAGGGGGACAGAACAGACAGACAGAATTGTGGGTGCTCCATCACTGGAGGTCTTCAAGAAGAGATTGGACAGGCATGTGTCTGAAATGGTGTAAATTGAGCAGGGGGTTGGACAAGAAGACCTCTAGGGTCCCCTCCTAGCCCTTAGATTCTAAAGTGGATAGGATCTGTTCAAGAATTACGATCTGTCAGTCAAACCCTTTTTTTCCGCCATACATTGAGAAACGATTGCTCCAAGCATATGTCAAAACAGAATGACAATAAAAGGGTTAGCATGTATTACGCTGGAGATTAATGCTCTCATGGGGGAGGAAAGCCACGCATAACACTTCTGCTTTTGGCTTCATTGTTAGAGTGCAGGGGGGAACGGATAAATATTTAGCCCGGGGTTTATAAATGGACAAAGCAAAATCAACTCCTGTTGCTGGGATTATCTAAATCTGGGAAGTCAAAAGAGATCTATTTTCTGCCTGGGCGGGTGGTGCATTTTCTTCGTAGTAGGAAAGTAAATAATAATAAGAAAATAGAATATTGGGTTAAAAACCCAAAGGAAAATCAAAGCAGAATGGCTGTATCCATGTAAGTCAATTAAAGGTCCCATGGGCACATTCATAGGCGTTAAACTCTATTAATGTGAAGGTGATGGCTTCAGGTTTTTTGGGACATTTGACTGACAGGCCAGGAACCAGGATCGGAGCCCCGCCCACCTGCAGGATGCCCATTAAAAATCTTGAGGAATTTTTTGTTTGGCATTTTGATTGACGCACGGAAGATCATGATGGACAAACCCAGCTGGAACTCAGGAGGAATTTCTTGACAGCGAGAACAATCAATCAACAGTTTGTCTTCAGAATTTTGCTCCATCGCTGGAGGTATCAAAGACGAGACTGGACAAACGTCTGTCTGAAATGCTCTAGAAGACCTCCAAGGTCTCTTCCAATGTTATTCTCTTACTCTATTCTGTTGCTCTCAAGACGAGAACGTTGGTTGCGGGATTTTGGTACATCTGAATTAATGAAAAGAAGGACTAAGGGTGACGGGATAGCCGTCTTCCAATATCTGAGGGGCTGCTGCAAAGAGGAGGGGGTCAATTTATTTATTTATTCTCCAAAACACCAGAAGGCAGGACAAGAAGCAACAGATGGAAACTAACCAAGGAGAGAAGCAACCCGGAATTAAGAAGAAACTTCCTAACAATGAGTACAATTAATCTGTGGAACAGCTTGCCACTGGAAGTTGTGGCTGTTCCATCATGAGGCAGAAGAACAGATTGGACAGCCATTTCTCTGAAATAGTATAGAGTTTCTTCCAAGGTCCCTTCCAACTCTTGTTATTCTATGGTTGTATGATTATTATCCTGTTTCCCCGAAAACAAGACCTATCCCAAAAATAACCCCTAGCATGTTTTATGCCTGCGCCTAAAATAAGCCCCCCAAAATAATAATAATAATAATAATAATAATAATAATAATAATAATAATAATTTTATTTTAAATAAGCCCTACTTAAGAGCCTGTGCAGCCAGCCAGCCAGCCAGCCAGCCGCCCATTCCAACTGTTGCTCGTGGTGCGGTGGCCATGAGGCAAGGAGGGGTGCTGGTGGAGCTGCCCCATGCCACGCGCCCTGCACCGGCTTACCTCAGGGCCCCTGCAGTCAGACCATCCCTGTCCTGACACCTGCCTTCCATCGGCAGCAGTGACGATCATTTACAGCAGGAGCCCACCTGGCTGCCGGCCCACTTCTGCTTCCTTGCGGCCGCAACGACTAAGTGGTGGGTTGGTGCGGTGACTGTCAAGTGAGGCAGGTGTCAAGGCATGGATGGCCTGGCTGCGGGGACCCCTGAGAAAAGCTGGTCCAGGTTGCGTGGGGCAGCTCCACCCCCATCCCGCCTCACCTCAAGGCCGCAGCATTAGCGCGGCACTCGACCTCCTGCTCTGTTGTGGCTGCGAGCGAGCAGGAGTGGGCTGGCGGCCACGAGGAGTTCTGGTGGACAGGGCTGCTGGAGCCACTGCTGCCACGAGACGTAGCACGTGTCAGAGCATGCATGGCCTGGCTGTGGGGGCCCTGAGGTAAGCCAGTGCAGGGGTACGTGGCGCAGCTCCACCCACTCTTGGTGGCAATAGTGGTACACTGCACAGCCTCCTGCCCACCGTGAGCAAGCAGAAGAAGTGGGCCTCCTGTACATGGGGGGTGGAGGACAGACACCCCCTGAAAATAAATCCCAGGGCTTATTTTGGGACCCAAAAGAAAATAAGACTTGGTCTTATTTTGCGGGAAACACGGTAGATAATCACATCTAGTTTTTGAAGTCAGGCTGAGCCTCATGGGCCTGGCAGTCGTCATCTCCTCTTCCTAACCGAATAAACAATGCAGTAAATGTCTGTGGAGATTCTCCATCATGCAGGTCACAGTTGTCTCAAAGGTGCTTTTTCAAGAGGCAACTTGGACTTTCTGGTTTTTCTTTGAAGAGGTTTCACTTCTCATCCGAGAAGCTTCTTCAGCTCTGACTTGGATGGTGGGGAAGGGAAGGATTTCTACTCCTTGCAGACCGCTGGTCATTTGCATCCTTTTTGAGGGTCGTTGAGGCCACTTGGAGGTTTGTCTGTGGGTCCCCTGAGTAGTGCAAATGGGGGTGGAGCCTTCTTGGCTGCAGGATGTTGTCTGCCTTGTGTCCCTTCACTGTTGGCTCCATGCCCATTTGCCCCACTCAGGGGACCCTGAGGACACAGACACACCTCCGAGTGGCCTCAGTGACCCCCTTAAAAGGATGCAAAGGACCAGCTGTCTGCAAGGAGCGTCAATCCTTCCCTTCCCCACCATCCAGTCAGAGCTGAAGAAGCTCCTTGGAGGAGAAGTGAAACATCTTTAAGGAAAAACAAGAATGTCCAGTTGCCTCTTGGGAAAAAAAAAACACCTTTGGGACAATGCAGTGAATGCCACATCAGTTACCGTATATTAAAAGGGAATCGGAAGAGTGATCCACCAAGGATTTTTTTAAAAAAATGAGCAAGGTGCTGTATCCCTCCTGGGTGCATTGGATGTTCTGGACTGGAACGCCAAACCTTAATTGCTGGTCATCATTTGATTGTACAGATTGATAATGATTAGTTTAAATGGCTGGATAAAGAGGGCAGCGAGCCTAGACAGTGGATAGGAGAGAGCATGGGGGGAAAAGCCAGGCCTGTTAGGTGGCATCCAAACTCCCCTTTCTTTCTTTCTTTCTTTCTTTCTTTCTTTCTTTCTTTCTTTCTTTCTTTCTTTCTTTCTTTTAGAGGCTTTTGATCATCGCTGAAGGCCGGGGTGGGAGGGAGCTTTTCTGGAGACATTTGGCCAGGCTGAGGGAGATGTGGGGGGGCCTTCCCCCGAAGCCTGTATTTGGGGGGGGGGGCAGAAGACAGAGAGATTTCTATCCTTTCCTCTCTCTCTTTCTCTGTCTTTCTTTCTGTCTCTCTTTCTTTCTCTATCTCTCGGTCTACATTTTCTTCTCTCGCTTTCTTTCTCTTTCTTCCTCTTTCCCTTTCTTCCTCTCTTTTCTTTCTTTCTCCCTTTCTCTCTCTCTGTCTCTTTTTCTTTCTCTTCTTTCTCTTTCTCTTTTTCTCCCATTTTGTCTCTCACTCCCTTTCTTTTTCTTTCTCACAGGCTTTTTTCTTCTTTCTCCCTTTTCTCTCTCTCCTCTTTCTTTCTCTTTTACTTTTTTCTTTCTTTCTCCCTTTTTGTCTCCTTACTCCCTCTTTCTCTCCCTTTTTCTCTTTCCCCTTTTTCTCTCTGTTCTTTTTCTCTCTCGTTCACCCTATTATCTCTCTTTCTTTCTTTCTTTCTTTCTTTCTTTCTTTCTTTCTTTCTTTCTCTTCTTTTCTTTCTACCACTGATTCTCAGTCTCTCTCTCTCTCTCTCTTTCTTTTTCTTTCTCTGTCTCTCCCTCCCTCCCTCCCTTTCTCTCTCTCACACACACTCAGGGGATAAATTAAGAGTCCCAATTATATATAACTATGCCATTTACACTGGAGGTTACAGATTTATGCAGACTTTTTTCAGAGCCCTCCGAAAATAGAGCAAGCTTTGCAGAGGGCAGAGATAATGGTGTAATGCCGTTTGCTTGTTTTTTCTGGAAGTGCTAAATCACTGGCACAGAAGCGGGCTGGGGGCTGTGAAAAGGAGGGGGCTTCCCTCCCCCACGGCCTTCTCTGCCTTCCTTGTAAACCTACCTGTTGGACTTCCCTACCTGTTTCCCACCCTATATCCATTCTGCCTCCCTCTTCCTCTCTCTTCCGCCTCCTTCCAATCATCCTACCCCTCCTGCCAGACCCCCCCCTCCACGAAAACCACTGGATGGACCAGATGGGCAGCAAAATAAAATCTCCCCCTCCCCCAGTGAATTTCTGGAGGGAGATAGAAGATTCTGCCAGGCAGGACAGATGCCTGAAATAGGTATTTCGAGATACTTGGGAGTATCTCAGACCTTCTCTAACCCTCTTCTCTCCCAAGGGAGATTTCCCCCAAAGTGGCAGGTATGACGGTGGGCATTGCTCACAGGGCAAGGCAGGTGATCTTTCTCTCTGGTGGGTGCTCGCCAAGGGTGACTCAACCTGGGCACGGCTAAAATTAGAGCCCTTGGTAGAGGACACGGCTGGGGTGGAGGAGGGGGGTAAGGGGTGTTTAAACTGTGCATTTCATCAGACGGTCTCTGGCAAGAAGAGAGGAAGTGGGGAGGGAGGTGGGATAGGCTTTCTAGGGAATTAGGACAGGCGTTGGTGACCCCCGTCTGATGCCGCTTAAGCGCTTTTCTATGCCAGCACAGTGTATCTCAGCCATGGATGGGTGGATTTCAACTCCCAGAATTCCCCAGCCAGCTAGGAGGAAGAGGGAAGGAAGGATGGAGGTAGAGACAAAGAAGGAAGAAGAGAAGAAGGAGAGGGAGGGAGAGGTGGAGGAAAGGAAGGAAGGAAAAGAAAGAAAGAAAGAAAGAAAGAAAGAAAGAAAGAAAGAAAGAAAGAAAGAAAGAAAGAAAGAAAGAAGAGGGAGGGCGAAGGATAGAAAGAAGAAAGGGAGGGAGAGCGAGAGAGAAAAGAGAGAGCATTGCAGGCAGGCAGATCAGAAGGAAGGAGGGAGGGAGGGAGGAAAAGGAAGGGGGGATGGAAAGGAAGGAAAGAAAGAGAAGGGAAGGAAGCAGGAAGGGTAGAAAGAAAAAAGAGTGAGAGGGAGTGATAGAAAGAAGGAAGGGAGAGAGGGAGAAAAGAGAGAACTTTGCAGGCAGGCAGAGCTTTTCTGGCTAGGGAATTCTGGGAGTTGAAGTCCACCCCCCCCTTCAAGTGGCCAAGGTCCAGAAGCCCTGGACCAACCCATCCCCTTCTCTTGGCGTCCTTCAAGGGTGCTTGGTCCTTCGTCTCCTCCACTGGCCCTCCTGGCAAGCTCAGAGGCCACCTCCATGGTCACATTCGGGATCAGAATTTCTGTTGCTTCTGTTGAAGATAGTTATTAAGTAAGTTGTTGCTTCCAATGCTATGATATATATATATATTTGCCACGAGTGTTAAGGCAATCACTGTGGTCGATAAGTGAGCCATACGGTCATTAAGCAGACCCAGCTTCCCCCATAGACTTTGCTCATTGGAAGCCAGCCAGGAAGGCTCCCAAATGATGATCCTGAAGATGCTGCAACCGGTGTAAATGGGAGGACCGGTTGAAAGCCATTTGTTTTTCCTGGTGCTGCTGTCACGGTCGCTAAACGAATGGTTGTAAATCGAGGATTCCCCGTAGTGTGCTACATGTGGTTAGTGTTAATAGTTAGAGGTAAAAATTCAGGCCGCAGGATTCATTTGGGAATCAGCAGATTGTACAAACTCACAAACGGGATTCATTTTTTCAAAGAGAGTCAATGCTGTTGTTCTGCTGTTCTGTTTCTCTGCTGTTCTGTTCTTGTTGTTCTGCTGTTCTATTCTTCTGCTGTTCTGTTCTGCTGTTGTGTTGTTCTGCTGTTGTGTTCTGTTCTTGTTGTTCTGCTTTTCTGTTTTTCTGCTGTTCTGTTCTTCTGCTGTTCTGTTCTTGTTGTTCTGCTGTTCTTTTCTTCTGCTGTTCTGTTCTCCTGCTGTTGTGTTGTTCTGCTGTTCTGTTCTTGTTGTTCTGCTGTTCTGTTCTGCTTTTCTGTTTTTCTTCTGTTCCGTTCTTCTGCTGTTCTGTGTTGTTCTGCTGTTCTGTTCTCCTGCTGTTGTGTTTGTTCTGCTGTTCTGTTCTTCTGCTTTTCTGTTTTTCTGCTGTTCTGTTCTTGTTATTCTGCTGTTGTTCTGTTCTTGTTGTTCTGTTTTTCTGCTCTTACTCTGCTGTTCTGTTGTTCTGCTTGTCTGCTCTCCTGCTATCCTGTTATCCTGGTATTATTCAGCTCTTCTGTTATTCTGTTCTGACCCACTAACCTGACCTACACTCGTTGTTCTCCCCCACCCCCGCCCGAAGGAAACACTGGGGAGCCCTGTCCAAACGGCCGGGAGGGGCCCATTGCGCAGAGGGGAAAGGGTGGCCAGGAAAACCAAGCTACGGGTCCTGCTTGGAACCCCAATTCACCGTCTCGTCAGGATGGCTCGTACCCCGTCTGCAGACAAGCGCGCCCTCCCAGGAGTAAAGCTGCACTTCAAGGCGGCCGTAATAATGGGGCTGCTGCGATGCCCCCGCCGCCCTCCCCACCACGGTTAATGATGGGCCCTGGCAAGTAAAGGGCGCCATTCCAGCTGCTTTAATGAGCCCTTTTCGGCTGCAGACAGAGGGGCAATTACAGCAAAGTGGAGCAGACGCTTGTCAGTGGCACGCTGTGCAAAATGCAAGCCCCCCCCCGCCCCTGCACACACACACACACACACACACACACACACACACACACACACACGGGCTGGAAGCGGTGCCAGTGAAAGAGGGGAAGTCAGGTGCATGCACATTTTGGAGGAAAACAGGAGGAGGAGGAGAGAGGAGCTCGTCCCCCACCTAGGGCCCTGTGGTTGCAGAATAAAATGAGTCCTGGCTACTCAAAGACTGGGATTTGGGTACGAGGTCTCCTCTTGGGCAGGGGATGGACTGGAGGACCTCCCGGGTCCCTTCTAACTCTATGATTCTATGCCAGACCCTCACAAGCAAAACGCAGCATGGAAATCCCAGCCAAATCATCATAAAAAGAATTGTCTATGTGCAGAAGTTGGACAGATCCAGTTTAATGAAAGGAAGGACTGGAGGTGACAGGATAGCAGTATACCAGTATTTGAGGGGCTGCCCCAAAGAAGAGGGGGTCAAGCTATTCTCCAAAGCCCCTGAAGGCAGGAGAAGAAGCAATGGGTGGAAACTCATCAAGGAGAGAAGCAACCTGGAATTCAGGAAGAATTTCCTAACAGTGAGGACAGTTAGCCAGTGGAACTACTTGCCTCCAGAAGTTGTGGGTGCTCCATCATTGGTGGTTTTCAAAAGGAGACTGGACAACCATTGGTCTGAGTTGGTAAAGGGCCGTGATGGTGAACCTATGGCACGCCAGCTGATTTTTGGGCCTTCTGGGCCCACCAGAAGTTGGGAAACGGGCTGTTTCCAGCCCTCAGAGGGCCTCCACGGGGGTGAGGAAGGCCGTTTTTGCCCTCTCCAGACTCCAAGAAAGCCTCTGGAGTCAGTGGAGGGTGAAAAATGGGCCTTCCAGTCCCACTGCAAGTTGGGAAACGGTCCATTTCCAGCCTCCGAAGGGCTTCCGGAGGTTGGGGAAGGTCATCTTTGCCCTCCCCAGGCTCCAAGAAAGCCTCTGGAGCCTGAGGAGGGCTAAAAATGGGCCTACCGGGCCCACAATGCCATCGCGTGCCAAAAGTGGGGGTCGCGCGGGGGGGTCCCACACGCATGGGCGGAGGTGGTACACATTGAGTTATGGGTGTGGGCACGTGTGCGCACAACTCCTCCGCACTCCCCCCACTTTTGGCACGCGATGGCAAAAAGGTTAGCCATCCCTGGTATAGGGTTTCCTGCCTAAACAGGGGTTGGACGAGAAGACCTCCGAGGTCCCTTCCATCTTTGTTTTTCTTTGTCTTCTGAATCAACCTCCGTGGCTGTGAAAGGGCTCTGGGGTGCTGTCTTTCCCCCTGGCCGGGGAGCGTCCCTTTCACATCATCTTCCACCTCCCCGAAGTTTCCTGGAAGGTTTTTTTTTTTTTTTAAATTTGATTTATATGCCGCCCTTCTCCGGAGACTCAGGGCGGCTTAGAGTGCATTAAGCAATAGCCTTCCTACTTTTGTATATTTATATTTATACAAAGTCAGCTTATTGCCCCCAACAAACTGGGTCCTCAATTTACCCACCTTATAAAGGATGGAAGGCTGAGTCGACCTTGAGCCTGCCTGGGATTGAACTCACAAGTAATTGCAGCAGCTGGATCTTAAATGCTGCCTTTGTAGGAGGCATTACTCCCCTACGCTACTCAGGCTTTGAAGGTTGAACTTCAAAGACACCGTTCAAGGAGAGCAATGCTAGCATGGTCCCTCACGGGATGAAACCAGGTTTCTCGTAAAGTCTCTTGCGAGGGGAGCCTCTGAATTGCATTTCAAGAGGGAAGAGGTGGCCTTCTCAAACCAGGAGATGATGATCCTCAAACCAGATTCCTGCCTTGTGCAGAGGGTTAGACTACAAGATGACCAAAACTAGCTAACTTCCCCCACAGTTCCTCCTTCTTCCTCCCCTCCTTCTTCCTCCCTCCCTTCTTCTTTCTTTCTTCCTCCTCCTCCTCCTCCTTTCTCTCTAGCACTGATGATGTTCCCTAGTTGGGTCACGAAACGTCTGCAAGAAAGCCCACCAAACTCAGGGATCACCAAGGGCCCCACGAGCACTGAATTCCCCTGCATTTTTAAAAAAAAATTCCCTTAGAACATTATTTTTATTCTCCCTTCCCCCCCCCCCCCCACTTTCCTCCTCTTCCACTTCCTTGGGGTGGTTTAATAGCTAATCCAAGATAGCAGAACCTCCAGCCTCTGAACAGATGTTGGGCTAATTAAAATCCCTGCTCATCCAACTTCATTACTTTCTCTCTCTCTTTTTTTTTTAAAGGTCTGTAATTTACTCTTGAAACGCATCCTCCACTTCTTCTCTTAGTAGACTCTGAAAACAGTGCTTTTATTTGTTTCCTGGCTGCTTATTTTAGCCCAGATGTTTTCTTTAGCCTCACCAAGTTCATTCAGCTGGATTTTGGAACAGGAATTGGGTTTTTTCTCTCTCTTTCAATGCTGCCTTCCTTCTAGGTTTTTTTTTTTAATGAGTCCTTTTAATCACGATGCGCATCAAGGTTTGGATAGAGCTTTTGAGATGTATTTCCATATCTATGCAGAAGGTGGAGGGGAGGTTTTTTGGTAATGTTTCTTGGGAATCCTGGTGCGATTTAAAAAAATAAACTTTCTAGTGAAGCCTCACTTTGAAATTTCCTAGTGATCTTCTGCCTCCTCAAAACTAGCCAGAGGGTGTCCAGCTTTTTTTCAATTTCTGTATCCAGCTAGTGGTGTGACCTAGACTTATTGAGTCATTATAACCCACGAGTACTCCCAAAAACCTCTTTTATTGCAACAACTGTGAATTACTTTCATTCACAGCTGAGTCCCAATTAGTTGTAAAAAGTCCTTCAGGATAATCACCAACCTTTATCTCCCTTGACACACTGCCAAAGACCTACTTGGCAAAGCCACACAGAGTCCAGAATCAAATAGAGATGCCGACTGGGAACAGAATTAACAACATTGCTTTCCTGCAAAGGGTCCACGTGACTTTGCGCCTCTATTAAGCCTTATGGGAGGGGCCAATCATCTTCAGGCCTTACTCCTGAGTCGTCCCTTTTGTTTTAACTGTTCTTGCCTTCTGGCAGCTCTGTGCATGCGTGCACTAGGAACCGGTCCTTCCTGTTCCTCTGCCTCTCTGCTGTCCCTCTCTAGAGCCTCTGGAGTCCGCGCATCACTCCCAGATGGCCATAGCCCCATCTCTGCCTCCAACACAGAACCCTCGTCTAGGCCTTCCCCACTCCAGGACTGGACCATGTTTCTCCCCAGCCTCCTCACTGTCCGACTCCACTGCCAGCTCTGCAGCCTGCTGGCGGACCTCAACAACTAGGTTTTGGCTAGATGTTGTCATCTGCTGAGGTACTCAGAGTGTTTTTGTATTTGAAGTTGTTTTGTGATATTCCTGAAGCTCCTGGAAGATTGCATCCTTTGGCAGCTGGTGGGTCTAGTTTTATACCTGTATACTGCATGAGTCAAAAAGAGGGCTGTGAAAATATCTACAGACCCCTCGCATTCTGGACATCAACTATTTCAACTCCTATCTTCAAAACGACGCTATGGAGCACTGCACACCAGAACAACTAGACACAAGGACAGTTTTTCCCCGAACGCCTTCACTCTGCTAAACAACTAATTCCCTCACACTGTCAAACTATTCACTAAGTCTACACTACTATTAGTCTTCTCATCGTTCCCACCACCCATCTCCTCCCACGTATGATTGTAACCTTGTTGCTGGTATCCTTACAATTTATATTGATATTGTTTCCTGATTGCTTATTTGTTCCCTATGACTATCATTAAGTGTTGTACCCTATGATTCTGGATGAACATATCTTTTCTTTTATGTACACTGATAGTGTATGCACCAAGATAAATTCCTTATGTGTCCAATCACATTTGGCCAATAAACTATTCTGTTCTGTTCTGTTCTGTTCTGTTCTATTTCTCTCCTCCTCTCCTCTCCTCTCCTCTCTTCCGTTATTCTCTTCCCTTCCCTTCCCTTCCCTTCCCTTCCCTTCCCTTCCCTTCCCTTCCCTTCCCTTCCCTTCCCTTCCCTTCTCTTCCTCCCTTCCCTTCCCTTCCCTTCCCTTCCCTTCCCTTCCCTTCCCTTCCCTTATTCTATTCTATTCTATTCTATTCTATTCTATTCTATTCTATTCTATTCTATTCTATTCTATTCTATTCTATTCTATTTCTCTCCTCTCCTCTCCTCTCTTCCCTTATTCTCTTCCCTTCCCTTCCCTTCTTCCTCCCTTCCCTTCCCTTCCCTTCCCTTCCCTTCCCTTCCCTTCCCTTCCCTTCCCTTATTCTGTTCTATTCTATTCTATTCTATTCTATTCTATTCTATTCTATTCTATTCTATTCTATTCTATTCTATTCTATTCTATTCTATTCTATTCTATTCTATTCTTTCTCTCCTCTCCTCTCCTCTCCTCTCCTCTCCTCTCTTCCCTTCCCTTCCCTTCCCTTCCCTTCCCTTCCCTTCCCTTCCCTTCCCCTATTCTATTCTATTCTATTCTATTCTATTCTATTCTATTCTATTCTATTCTATTCAGCAGATATTTGTTGTGGTCCTTCATACTCAATCAGAGTTGCCAATCAGCACCTGGTTTGTTTGGGGTTTTTTGCATTTTTAAGGAGGACATCGCTGCATTGCTTAGTGTTCAGGATCTCCCAACTTCTCTCCATAATATTCCAGGAGGAGGAGGATTGTAGGGTCCTTGGTGCCCTCTGAGCTTGGTGGTTTTCTTGCAGACGTCTCATGACCCAACTAGAGAACATCATCAGTGCTGGAAGGGAGTGTGGTTTGCAAAGAGGAGGAGGAGGAGGAGGAGGAGGAGGAGGAGGAGGAGGAGGAGGAGGAGGAGCAGGAGGAGGAGGAGGAGGAGGAGGAGGAGGAGGAGGAGAACTGTGCAATCCTTGGTGCTCTCCGAGCCTGATGATTTTCTTGCAAACGTCTCATGACCCAACTAGATAATATCATGTGCTGGAAGGGAGGGGAGTTTGCAGAGAAGAGGAGGAAGAGAAGGACATCAATTGTGGTACTCTCTGAGCTTGGTGGTTTTCGTGCAGACCTTTCATGACCCAACTAGGTAACATCATCAGTGTTGGAATGGAGTGAGGTTTGCTCTCTGCTTATATACAAGTGGCACGTCCTACCAGTATTGATGGGAGTGGTTTGGTGGTTCTTTGATTAGGCTGTTTTTTACTACTTGGTTCTTGGTCTAGTGTTACTCCTGGTGTTAATCTCTGCTTATCCGGGTGTTGATTGCTGATGATAGGATGTTTTGGGGGGGGGGGGGGGGGGTTCTTTCTTTTCAGCTATTTGCTTCTCTCTTTTGAGTGGCGTGTAGATGTTGTTTATCTCTCTGTGCCCGTTGATGGCCGATGTCTCTCAGGGCCAGGCTTCCGGGAATATCTCTAGCATTTTTGGCCTTGAAACACGGACTATTAGAATATATGGACTTTTAGAACAAGGGTCTTACTGAAGGAAGACCCCCCACCCAGAGAGGGGGGTGCAGCTTCCAGTCACAATGTCTTGCAGACTATCTTATGCCAGGAAAGCAATGTAATATCCCGGTTGCCTAGATACCAGCTGTGCAGAAAGTAATCAATAGTGGGCTGATGGAAGACCTCCATCTATCACTCCACCGGCTTTGCATGCCAAAAAAGTAATTTTGAAAAAGGGTGAGAAGTTAAGACGGAGAACGCCAGGCCATCACGCCTGGTGCTCAGAAGATTTTATCCAAGGGAATGGAGGCCCTGGTATCCAACAATGGAAACAGAGATCTGTTTGTATGGGGAGGGCGGGGGGTCCCCAAAACCTAACCCTAGAAAAATCCAAAGTGGGAACATATCCTGCTTGTTACTGGTGGCCATCAGCCCCTCTCTTCTTCACACAATGCAGGTGGTCCTTAATTTAGGACCACAACTGAGCCCAAAATTTCCACTGCTAAGTGAGACGGTTGTCAGGAATAACAGAATAGGAGAATTGCAGAATAACGGAGTTGGAAGGGACCTTGGAGGTCTTCTAGTCCAGCCCCCTGAGCCCAAAATTTCTGTTGTTAAGCAGGACAGTTGTTAAGTGAGTTACGCTTCATTTTACAGCCTTCCTTGCCACAGTTGTTAAGTGGACCACTGCAGTTGTTAAATTAGGAACACGGTTGTTAAGCGTGACTTTGATTGTCAGAAGGTTGCAAAAGGGGATCACTTGCCCCTGGGATATTGTGACCGTCATAAATATGAGTCAGTTGCCAAGCATCTGAATTATTATTACTATTATTATTATTATTAGTTAATCTGTAGTGAGATTCACAGCCTTTGAGGCTGGTTAATAGCTCAGCAGCTCGAGTCCTATCCAAGAACCTAGGAACTGTTAAGGTATCATCGGAGGATGTAAGCTGTTCCGAGTAAGGAGGTTTTTTGTAGAATCAAAATATTCATTCATTCATTCATTCATTCATTTATTTATTTATTTATTTATTTATTTATTATTATTATTTACATTTATTGGTGCTTAATGAAGGTCATGTTGTCTGGGTATTTAGTTTGCTGGTAAAGCGAAAAAAATTGGGGGAAAAATACACAAATGGCTGGAAAAGATTTTAGGAAAGCAAAGCATGTAGATTTTAAACCTGAATTATTTTTATTAGGCATGATACCAGGTGAACTGGATAAGGAAAGTGTGTATTTCATATTGCACGTTTTAACAGCGGCAGCGAGGATTGTATTTGTGCCATCCCGGAAAAATGAAGAAACACCATGAGATAAAGAAATAATTTTAAAAATATCAGATTCTGCAGAAATGGACAGATTGACATTAAGAATTAAACCGAAAGAAGATACGGGATATTATCAAACGTGGAATCTATTTTAACAATGGTTGGGGAAAAGGGATGGAGATTAAGCACTTGTAAGTGTGAAAAATGGGCCTAAGTCCCCTTTTTTCACTGCCGTAGTAACTTCGAACGGTCTCTAAATGAATCAGTGGTGGCTTGCTACCGGTTCGCCCCAGATTGGGCGAACTGGTAGCACCGGGAGGCTCCACCTACCCACACAGAAGCTTCTGTGTGTGCGCAGAAGCATCGCACCCACGAACGAACCGGTAGAGATGGGTTTTGAAACCTGCCCCTGAAATGAATGGTTATAAATTGAGGACTATCTGTGAAAGGTTAATCCCTTGATTTAGAAATCAGCTAACCAGAAAAAAAGGACCAAAATTAAAGACTTTCCACTCTTTTCATGAATTATGGCCAGGTATAGATCCAGTTAGGTCTCCCTTCCCCTCCATGAAGAAAACTAATTTATAGAGCAGTGATTTCTCAACCTTGGCAACTTTAAAAGGTCAAGGTAAAGGTTCCCCTCGCACCTATAGGCTAGTCATTCCCAATTCTAGGGGGCGGTGCTCATCTCTGTTTCAAAGCCGAAGAGCCAGCACTGTCCGAAGACGTCTCCGTGGTCATGTGGCCGGCATGACTCAACGCGAAAGGCGCCCGGAATGCTGTTCCCTTCCCACCAAAGGTGGTCCCTATTTTTCCACTTGCGTTTTTTATGTGCTTTCAAACTGCTAGGTTGGCAGAAGCTGGGACAAGTCACGGGAGCTCACCCTGTTCCCTGCACGGGTGCTCACACAGCACCAGGGATTCAAACCGCTGAACTGCCACCTTTTGATCGACAATGTCAGCATCTTAGCCACTGTGCCACTGTGTCCCTTTTGGCAACTTTAAGAGGGATCAACTCCCAAGATTCCCCAGCCAGCAAGGCTACAAATCTTGAAGCAATATGGTTGGGGAACTCTGGTAGTTGTAGTCCACCTGTCCTAGGTTGATGAACACAATACCAGGATTCTCCCAACTTGGAAATTTCAAGACTTGGGGACAACTATGGATGTCTGGGGGATTCTGGGACTTGAAGTCCACAAGTCTTAAAGTTGCCAGGTTTTCTTCTAGATAATAGACCATCCGTTTTCTTCTGCACACTGCTTTGCCTTTGGTGGCACACTAGGACATGCGCCCTTCCTGCGCGCAATTTCCTTCAAGGGTTTCAAAGGAAATGGTGATGGCTGGCCACCCCCACGGGGACGGTAGGGGGCTGATGAACCTCTGCCATGAATCCGTGGGGTGAGAGAGCGAGCGAGACGGAAAGACGTCTGTGGCACAGCGGTGGGGGTCCTCCAAGTCTGATAACGAGGCAATCAGGAAGCCATCAGGGGTTGGATTGACGGGAGGAGGGGAGGCCACACAGTCCTGGCAAGGGGCTGGTGCTGCGGTACGGGTGGCGGCAGGGCAGGTGCCTTCGAGCAGCCAGCAAACCCACAGGATAAAGGGGCACTGGACATACAAGGAAGCGCCAGTCCTCGACTTATGAGCCCAAAGTTTATGCTGCTAAGCGAGACATTTGCTAAGTGAGTTTTGATCCATTTTTCAACCTTTCTTGCCGCACTTCAGAGGTGGAATTCATCTGGTTCGGAACGATTCGGGCGAACCGATAGTGACGACCTGCGACATGTTTGGTGCTCACGAGCCGGTGAGAAACACCGATTTAGGCACTGCTTTTTCTCACAAAAGCCATAACCCCCTTGTTGTCTGCTTCAGAACACCCCATCCTCCTCTCAGGCCGCTCGGCCTCTTTAACACCAAGTCCTACGAAAACAATTCTCCCGTAGCCAAAATGCTCTTTTTCTCTCTCCTCCTTTTGACTACAACATGGAAGCGTTACCCTCGTTCACAGCTAAGCCGGCTCATTAGCCATGATTCAGCTCCACGGCACTCGCGCAGATATCTGGATTGTTTTATGAAGAGCCGTAATCACATCTGTCAGAAACAATAGCGAGCGCGTGTACCCAATTGCTACCCGGGCGAGGAATTATTCTTCCTTTTTAGATAAACTGGAAGAAGAAGAAGAAAAAAACGGCCCACGTATCAAATCAGCTTTCTGTTCTCTTCTCTAAGAGCAATTTGTCAGCGATTGCGACAACTCGACAGGCGAAGAGAAGTTAAGATATGCGAGGCGAGGAATGAAATGTTAACCATTGCACAGAGGCTTTTCTCTTAAACATATTTATTTAAACGTCTTGCGGTAGCGATGTTGGACAGTGGACAGGGATTCAAACCCAACGCCGGTAACTCAGCTCTGCAGAAGTACAGAAATTCCATTACTTTTGTGGGAAGCCCTCCGCCCACTCCAGAAGAATGAAATATTTTGGGAAATATTAAAAAGAATGTTATATTTCTCCCAAAGGGAGAAATGGAGAAACGTGTTCTTAGAGGCAGAAAGCAACCCCCTAAGTCTTTCTTGATAGCCCACAGCAGATGCCGGCATGGAAGGAGATAAAAGAGCTTATTGAAAGAGGAAGACAGCTATCTAGATGGCTCCATTCATAAGCAAAGCAAACACTGCAGGCAGAAATCCAGTCAAGGAGTTTCATGTTTCTAAACTCCTTGCAGCCAAGTTTTGACAGCTAACGAAAGCAGAGTGGTAGGATTAGAACAAGCAGCCCCTCGCCCAAGATCCAACACAGGACGAAAGCCATTAAACCACAATAGGAATTGCCCAACATCTGTTCAGAACACATGCCCCTTCTTCGTTGCGCAACCCCCCAGAACAGTCCAAACTTCAAAAGTCACAGAAACCTATAAAGATCCATCCACTCATTCAACCAATTGTTCAGCTGACCCACAACTGCACAACTGTCTTTGTGGTTTTGTTCATCATTAAACCATCTTTCCAATCAGCCCCCATGTTGTTCCCAGCTTCTTTGTCCCATTATTATTTTTAAAAAAGATTGACTCGCTTTAAGTTCATTAAACTTTTCCCGTCCCCTCTGTGAGACCCAGGACATCTGTACATCAGTTTCATTTCTCGCTTTCTGGCTAACTAATTGGATCGTGTGACTACTTGCTCTGTCGCCCTTCCGAACCAATCTAAATCATTGCAGGTTGTTGTGTGGTTTTTTTTGTTGTTGTTGTTTTTTGCACTATGCTTCCCATCTGCCTAACTAGCTCATATAAAGGCCAGGAAACCAGATGTTGTATTTCTCCAATTATTCCCTGTCACTGGGCCAAATAAGGATGATGACAGTCCGGCAGAATGCAAAGCAGCCTGGAGCTTCTTATAAACAATGATTCATTCCAGGTATCTGAGGATGGTTCATCCTTAATAACATTAGGTGGCTCACTGTGCAATAAGCCAACATCTTGTTTCCAGCGGCTTACTGGGAGGGAGGCCTAAAGCTGCCGAGAGCTTCAAACCAGGGTTTGTTTAAGAGCCCATCGTGGCGTCCTGAAAACATGGCGACCCATAAGAATTAGAGGCGAGGACCAGTGATGAAATGTAAAAATTCACCACTGGTGAAATTTACATCGGCCGAAGAGATTTTAGAAAAAATGCTTTTAAAAGGAAAAAAAAAGCCTCTGATGATCACGCAGCTCAGCTGGGTGTGTGGGGGGCAAGGATTTTTGCTACCGGTTCTCCGAAATCCCCGCCACCATCGCTACCGGATCAGGTGATCTGGCCCAAACCGGTAGCATTTCACTCTGGAGCACCATTTTCTCATTTTCTGGAACCGTGCAACAAGATTTCTCAAAAATCTTGCAGGGACGTGCTGAGGATTTTGTTTTTTTTTATTTTTTTTTTTATTTTTAATTTGATTTATATGCCGCCCTTCTCCGGAGACTCAGGGCGGCTTACAATGCGTTAAGCAATAGCCTTCATACTTTTGTATATTTATACAAAGTCAGCTTATTGCCCCCACAAACTGGGTCCTCAATTTACCCACCTTAGAAAGGATGGAAGGCTGAGTCGACCTTGAGCCTGGCTAGGATTGAACTCAGAGAAATTACAGGCAGCTGGTGTTAATTGCTGCCTTTAGTAGAAGGCATTAGCCCCCTACGCTACACAGGCTCCTCCAATATAATGTTCAATATCTGGATGATAAAATAACTCAGATGCGGGATGAGCTGGCCACTGACTGGGTTAGTTCGGGCGAGGTGACTGAGCCCAGTCTTGAGAGTGTTATCTGGGCTGAGTTCGATCCTGTGGCTCCCGAGGACGTGGACAGGATCCTGGGAAGACTGAACGCCACCACATGTTTATTGGACCCGTGTCCCTCCTGGTTGGTGCTGGCCTCCCGGGAGGTTACACGAGGCTGGCTCCAGGAGATTATAAATGCTTCTTTGAGTGAGGGTGCCCTACCGGCCGCTTTGAAGGAGGCGGTGGTGAGGCCCCTCCTCAAGAAGCCCTCCCTGGACCCAGCTGTTTTGGCAAATTATCGTCCTGTCTCCAACCTTCCCTTTCTAGTGAAGGTTGTTGAGAGTGTGGTGGCGCGGCAGCTCCCCCGGTTCCTGGATGAAGCTGTCTATTTAGACCCGCTCCAGTCCGGCTTCAGGTCTGGTTACAGCACCGAAACGGCATTGGTCGCGTTGGTAGATGATCTCTGGAGGGCCCGGGGTAGGGGGTATTCCTCTATCCTGGTGCTGTTAGACCTCTCAGCGGCTTTTGATACCATCGACCATGGTATCATGTTGCGCCGGTTGGAGGGATTGGGGGTGGGGGGCACCGTTCTGCGGTGGTTCTCCTCCTACCTCTCCGACCGGTCGCAATCGGTGTTGACAGGGGGGCAGCGGTCGACCCCGAGGCGCCTAGTGTGTGGGGTGCCACAAGGGTCGGTCCTCTCGCCCCTTCTGTTCAACATCTATGTAAAGCCGCTGGGTGAGATCATCCGTGGTTTTGGGGTGGAATTCCATCAGTACGCTGATGACACTCAGCTGTACATCTCCACTCCAGACCACCCCAACGATGCCGTGGAAATGATGTCCCAGTGCCTTGAAGCTGTGCGGGTCTGGATGGGGAGAAACAGGCTTCAACTCAACCCCTCCAAGACCGAGTGGCTGTGGCTGCCGGCGTCCCGATATAGCCAACTGACTCCATCGTTGGTTATTGGGGGTGAATCATTGGCCCCCACGGAAAGGGTGCGCAACTTGGGCGTCCTCCTGGATCCACGGCTGTCTTTAGAGGAGCATACGACAGCTGTGGCCAGGGGAGCTTTTTATCAGGTCCGCCTGATACGCCAGTTGCGGCCCTTTCTAGATCGGGACTCCCTACGCACAGTCACTCAGGCGCTCGTCACGTCTCGCTTGGACTACTGTAATGCTCTCTACATGGGGCTCCCCTTGGGATGCATCCGGAGGCTTCAGCTGGTACAGAATGCGGCCGCGCGGGGGATTATGGGAGCGACAGGGCGCTCCCATGTGACACCTCTCCTGCGTGAGCTGCATTGGTTGCCAGTTGATTTCCGGGTGCGTTTCAAGGTGTTGGTAATCACCTTTAAAGCGCTCCATGGCTTAGGACCAGGGTACTTACGGGACCGCCTTCTGCCACCTATTGCCTCCCACCGGCCGGTTCGCTCCCACAGAGAGGGCCTCCTCAGGGTGCCGTCAGCCAGACAGTGCCGGCTGGCGACCCCCAGGGGGAGAGCATTCTCTGTGGTAGCCCCCACCCTCTGGAACGATCTCCCTCCAGACCTGAGGACTATCGCTGACCTCCAGTCCTTTCGTCGGGCTTTGAAGACTCATCTCTTCCAACTTGCCGGACTTGCCTGATCCCTCCTATTTTTAAATATTTTTAAATGCTTTTAAATTTTTAGAGTCTTAGAGTTTTTATTCGGTTTATATTTTCAGCCTAAATTTATATTGATTTTAGTACGTTTTAACTTATTGTATTGTATTGGTTTTAAATTGGCTGTTCACCACCCTGAGTCCGGAAGGAGAAGGGCTGTATAGAAATTTAATAAATAAATAAATAAATAAATAAAAGAGAACAAGAGACACATAGTGTGCATTTCCGAATTGTGTTCATTTTCCTGCACACCCTTCATGGAGCATAATTTTCCAATGTTCTCCTGGCAGTTTAGACAGCTGAGACAGTGAAGTGTGAAATTCTTTTTTTCTTTTTTTTTGCTTTGCGGAGAAGCGAAGGGGAAAACACAATCACCTCTGTAGGGTGTGGAGAAAAGTGCACCCTCGGCTGAATCACACCCGAAAGTAATTCAATGAGTTTTGCTGAGTTCTCGGAGGCGGCCTTTGTAACTTCAGAACAGAGTTGTAAGTACTCCCAGGGAGGGCCATCGTACCTTTGAAGGGTTGCTAAGCGAACAGTTGTAAGTTGAGCACTACCAATTGTTGGGGGAAGTATCCATCTGGTCCAGTACCAAGCCAGGAGAAAGACCCTGGAACCATGGAGGCGGATTGGAAAGATGGTTTAATGGTAAAGCAGAACCACCAAGCCCATGGTTCTCTGGAGCAGCTAAAAACATGGAGTTGAGAGTGGGTGAGGTGGGGTTTATACCTTCTCTTGGCCTTTGCACTTGAGCTTCCTGTTCCTGTGCAAGAACATGTATTCTATTGGCTGTTGTAGGGGTCATAGCTGGCTCTGTTGGTTGTCTGAGCTAGGTTTGGTTGAAGTTTGGACTCTGATGCCATGTCCCCAGAGATTGTGCCAGGCGGTGAGCTCTGCTGCTAGATGTGTTAATCCTATTATGCCCTGAGGGTTCATGTCTTAATCCCATCATCCTGGAACTCAGTGAGCCTGAGTGGCGTAGAAGGCTAATACCTCCTACTAAGGCAGTAGTTAACATCCAGCTGCCTGCAATTACTGCGAGTTCAATCCTAGCCAGGCTCAAGGTCGACTCAGCCTTCCATCCTTTCTAAGGTGGGTAAATAGAGGACCCATAAACTGACTTATAAATATACAAAAGTATGAAGGCTATTGCTTAACACACTGTAAGCCGCCCTGAGTCTCCGGAGAAGGGCGGCATATAATCAAATTAAAAAAAAAACTGGAGGTCTTTTGTCTTGTAGATAGGCTGGCCCAGTCTTTCTCAATGGGCACCAAATATCTGCTGGGGAGAGGGAGATTGAGTCTGCTTTCTGTCTTTTAAGAAAAACATGTTTCTCCACTTCTCATCTAGGGAAATATAACATTCTGCCTTTTTAATATTTCTCAAAATATTTCGTTCGTCTAGGCGAGGAGTGGGTGCCTTCCCACACTGCATGTTCAGATAGCACACCTACACAGATACTCAATGAAGCCCTCCTGGAATTCGCATGATATTCGGAACTGCAAGCTAACCAACGAAACGGCGTTCACACAATCCACTAACCCACAAACAGACAAACGGAAATCCACGAGGGTTCAGGTGTCTGTAGCCGCTTGGCCTTTAAACACATTTCCTGGCTGTTCCCTTTAGCCGCGTTAGAACAAGCCATGTTAGAACATTTCCTTAATAAGAGCAATGTCTACCCCGTGTTTTCGGGGAGTCCTCGACTTACGGCCACAACTGAGCCCAAAATTGCTGTTGCTAAGGGAGACAGCTGTTAAGCAAGCTTTGCCCCACTTTACGACCTTCCTTGCCACCGTTGTTAAGCGAATCGTTGCAGTTGTTACGTTATTCGCCCGGTTGTTAAGTGAATCTGGCTTCCCCCTTGATTTTGCTTGTCGGAAGGTCACAAAGCGGCACCACGTGACCTCAGGATACTGCAACCGTCATAAGTACATGCCAGTTGCCAAGCGTCCAAATTTTGATCACACGACCATGCTACAACGGTCGTAAGGGTGAAAAACAGTCATAACTCATTTTTTTCAGTGCTGTTCTAATCTTGAATGGTCACTAAATGAACTGTTGTAAGTCGAGGACTATCTGTTGTCAGGTGCTTATTGAACGATGTCCGTTGAAGCAAGACTGCAGCTTGCTAAACCTGGTTACTGTTAAAGTGGGGTGAGAATTTTAGGTTCCTCTGGGATGCGTCGTCCGAAGATAGATTGATTCAGTAAAATCAGGCTAAGGGTCTTGTGTGAATGCAACTAAGTAAGTAATTCTACATCAAGCCTGCAAAGGCCATGCATTTTCTGTTAAGCCATGAATGCAAGCTTAATCTGTCCTTTGTTCGTTTTTAACCACACAGCCTTTTAGTGCAAGTTCAAAGGAAGCATAAAGCTTTCTTCCCCCCAAAAAACTCAACCCTTCTGGTGTTTAATTAATTTTTAATCTTCCTTCTGACTCTTACCAATGTTTGTCTTTCCATAACAAATATTTCTGCACTTCGCTATTCACGTTAAACCCAGGCAGACAAATCGTTTAATAAGTTTCGTTTCCTGGATCTACACACTTGTATCCTGAACTGGATATATTTACATTGGGCTCGTTGAAAAATTGTAAAATCTTAATCACCACTTAATTCCTGTTGACTTTAGAGGGCCAACCTGGATCCGTCCCATAGAATGCAAGATAACCCACCTGTTAAATTTAACACGTCACATGGAATGTTTCATTTCCTAATCTGAGGCTCTGGAAACACGTTTGCAATTCTTCCTTTTTACAACCGTCACGACCAAGAAGCAACATTCAGAGCCTCAAGCTGTTCTGTTCTTCTGATCTTGGGTTTGTTTGTTTGTTTATTCATTCATTCATTCATTCAGCCCATCTCACCATCAGCATCAGTTCTGGGTGGCTGACAATGCCCTCAATCCCAGTATAAATCAATCCGAAAATTTAAAAAAAAACATTTAAATATTGGGCATTGAAAGTTAAAGCCTGCCTCAATAGCAGCAACTGCGAGGGGGATCTTAAGAGTCCTGGTGGACAGCCACTTAAACACCAGCCAGCCAGATGTGGCAGCTGCCAAAAAAGCCAATGCAACCCTAGGCTGCATCAACAGATAGCATCAAGGATATGAGAAGTGATAGCACCATTTTATAAAGTCTTGGGTAGGCCACACTTGGAATATTGCATCCAGTTTTGGTTGCCACAATATAAGAAAGATGTTGAGACTCTAGAAAGAGTGCAGAGAAGAGCAACAAAGAGGATTAGGGGACTGGAGGCTCAAACATATAAAGAACGATTGCAGGAATTGGGGATGTCTAGTTTAATGAAAAGAAGGGGTGACATTGACATGATAGCAGTGTTTCAGTACTTGAGGGGAATGGAGTGAAGTGGGGTGGGGTGGAGTAGAACAGGATAGGGTAGGGTAGGGTAGGGTGGGTAGAGTAGAGTAGAGTAGAGTAGAGTAGAGTAGAGTAGAGTAGGAATAGGAATAGGAATAGGAATAGGAATAGGAATAGGAATAGGAATAGGAATAGAATAGAATAGAATAGAATAGAATAGAATAGAATAGAATAGAATAGAATAGAATAGAATAGAATAGAATAGGGAGTGGAGTGGAGTGGAGGAGTGGAATGGAATGGAATGGAATGAAAATAGAATAGAATAGAATAGAATAGAATAGAATAGAATAGAATAGAATAGAATAGAATAGAATAGAATAGAATAGAATAGAATAGAATAGAATGAAGTTGGAATGGAATGGAATAAGAATAGGAGTAGAGTAGAGTAGAGTAGAGTAGAGTAGAGTAGAGTAGAGTAGAGTAGAATAGAATGAAGATGGAATGGAATTGGAATTGGAATAGGAATAGGAATAGGAATAGGAATAGGAATAGGAATAGGAATAGGAATGGAATAGAATAGAATAGAATAGAATAGAATAGAATAGAATAGAATAGAATAGAATAGAATAGAATAGAATAGAATAGAATAGAATAGAATAGGGAGTGGAGTGGAGTGGAGTGGAGTGGAGTGGAGTGGAGTGGAGGAGTGGAATGGAATGAAAATAGAATAGAATAGAATAGAATAGAATAGAATAGAATAGAATAGAATAGAATAGAATAGAATAGAATAGAATAGAATGAAGTTGGAATGGAATGGAATAAGAATAGGAGTAGAGTAGAGTAGAGTAGAGTAGAGTAGAGTAGAGTAGAGTAGAGTAGAGTAGAGTAGAGTAGAATAGAATGAAGATGGAATGGAATAGGAATAGGATAGGAATAGGAATAGGAATAGGAATAGGAATAGGAATAGGAATAGGAATAGGAATAGAATAGAATAGAATAGAATAGAATAGAATAGAATAGAATAGAATAGAATAGAATAGAATAGAATAGAATAGAATAGAATTTTTTTATTGGCCAAGTGTGATTGAACACACAAGGAATTTGTCTCCGGTGCAAAAGCTCTCAATATACATACAAGCAGCAAGTGATAAATCATGATCACAATCATAAAACACAATCATCATAAATCCTAAGATACAAGACTCAGTGATAGCCAGAGGACACTAAATAAGCAATCAACTTAAATCATAACAGGACACTAAATACAAGCAATCAGCACAAGTCATGAGATACAAACAACAACGTTACAGTCATAAGAATCCAAGGAAATAGGTAACAGGAAGGAGGAGAAGGGTAACAGGTAATACAATAGCCCTACTAGAAGGTTTGATATCCCAGGGCATGGACAGAGTTGTGGGGATTAGTTGTTGAGCAGAGTGATACCACAGGGGGGGGGGGCTGTCTATAATGTGAACATTCTCAGCATTGACAAAAATCCCTGTCAGTCAATTGCAAAAGGCAGCTTGACTCAGAACAGCTGACATCCTGCGACGACGCTTATAACACCAACAGCCACCACATTGTCCAGAGATGGACAAACATGCTAAACCAGTCTGAACGTTGGCTGACTGTGCAGTGAGCCAAAATCCACAAATGGTGAAGGACACTGTTAAATGTCCTGGAGGCAGTGATGGGACATCCCTTTGGAGCAGAAGACTTCTGCCTAAAATGGAAACGTGAAGTCTCTGAGATGCGGTTTCTCTCTCCAGAGAGGGACATCTTTTTCTAAGGAAGCTTCCTGACAGCTTGAGGGACTTCAACTCCAGATAACATAGACAACCTTGGTCTCAAAGGAGGAAGCCCACTTTACAAAGCAAGGGGAGATACCTCCATGAGGGCCAGAAGAGCAGAACCAAAAACCAAGGAAGAGAAAGATAGCACATCATCTCTATATAATCCTTATTATCAGAATTCGAGCATGCCAGGGAATACAATACAGATAGTCCTTACCTTCATGATGGTTCATTTAGTGACCGTTCAGAGTTACGGCGGCACTGGAGAAAGGGATTTATGGCCATTTTTCACACTTACGAGGGTTGCAGCCTCCCCAGGCTGATCAAAACTTATACACCTGGCAACTGACTTGTATTTACGACGGTGGCAGCGTCCTGGGGTCAGGTGATCCCCTCTTGTCAATGGGGGAGCGAGATTCACTTAACAACCAGGTTACTAACTCATCAACTGCAGTGTTTCAATTAGCAACCGATGCAAGGTCGTAAAAGTGGGACAAAACTCACTTAACAGTTGTCTCCCTTGACCACAGAAATGTTGGGTTCAGTTGTGGTCATAAGTCAAGCACTACCTGTATATTGTTCACTTAGAACAGAGTAACAGAGTTGGAAGGGATCTTGGAGGTCTTCTAGACCAACCTCTTTGCTCAAGCAGGAGATCCTATACAACAGTATTTCTCAACCTTGGAAGCTTGAAGATGGGTGGACTTCAACTCCCAGAATCCCCCAGCCAGCAGCGCTGGCTGGGGGATTCTGGGAGTTGAAGTCCACCCATCTTCAAGCTTCCAAGGTTGAGAAAAACTGGGCTAGGGAATTCTGGGAGTTGAAGTCCACCCATCTTCAAGCTTCCAAGATTGAGAAAAACTGGGCTAGGGAATTCTGGGAGTTGAAGTCCACCCATCTTCAAGCTTCCAAGGTTGAGAAAAACTGGGCTAGGGAATTCTGGGAGTTGAAGTCCACCCATCTTCAAGCTTCCAAGATTGAGAAAAACTGGGCTAGGGAATTCTGGGAGTTGAAGTCCACCCATCTTCAAGCTTCCAAGGTTGAGAAACACTGGGCTAGGGAATTCTGGGAGTTGAAGTCCACCCATCTTCAAGCTTCCAAGGTTGAGAAACACTGCTATACAACAACCCATTCCTGAGGCTGAGAAGAAGACCTACCTACCAATAGCCAGAGCACATTATGATTGAATTTCCTGAGCTCAGCGTTTGCGATCAGTTCCATTCGGCTATTTTCCTATATTAGATTAGCTCCCCCAATTAGTTAAGAATGATTTATCGCAGGCATAAAAATGGGAGTGGAGAAATGGCCCTGATGAAGTGGAGGGAGGCAGAAGGCAGGAAGGGAGACGAGGCCTTGGAGGTCAAGGCCCACCAAGATGAGAAAGGGTTATTAATTTCTTGGTTTTGATTTATGTCCTACTTATTCTCCAGAAGCTCTTGCTTCATGTAGAGGTGACATGATAGCAGTCTTTCAGTATTTGAGGGGCTGCCCCAAAGAAGAGGGGGTCAAGCTGAAGGCAGGACAAGAAGCAATGGACTAACATTAATGACTATCATTAAGTGTTGTACCTTGTGATTCTTGAAGAACGTATCTTTTCTTTTATGTACACCGAGAGCCTATGCACCAAGACAAATTCCTTATGGGTCCTATCACACTTGGCCAATAAAAAATTCTATTCTATTCTATTCTATTCTATTCTATTCTATTCTATTATTTATTTTCTCCACTCCTCTTCTCTCTTCTCTTCCCTTATTCTAGTCTAGTCTAGTCTAATCTATTTCTCTCCTCTCCTCTCCTCTCTTCCCTTATTCCCTTCCCTTCCCTTCCCTTCCCTTCCCTTCCCTTCCCTTCCCCTATTCTATTCTATTCTATTCTATTCTATTCTATTCTATTCTATTCTATTCTATTCTATTCTATTCTATTCTATTCTATTCTTTATTTTCTCCACTCCTCTTCTCTCTTCTTTTCTCTTCCCTTATTCTAGTCTAGTCTAGTCTATTTCTCTCCTCTCCTCTCCTCTCTTCCCTTATTCTCTTCCCTTCCCTTCCCTTCCCTTCCCTTATTCTATTCTATTCTATTCTATTCTATTCTATTCTATTCTATTCTATTCTATTCTATTCTATTCTATTCTATTCTATTCTATTCTATTCTATTCCATTCCTTTCCATTCCATTCCCTATTCTACTCTACTCTACTCTACTCTGCTCTGCTCTGCTCTGTTCTGTTCCATTCCATTCCTGCTTCTATTCCATTCCATTCCTATATTCTATTCTATTCTATTCTATTCTATTCTATTCTATTCTATTCTATTCTATTCTATTCTATTCTATTCTATTCTATTCCATACCATTCCATACCATTCCATTCCCTACTCTACTCTACTCTGTTCTGTTCTGTTCTGTTCTGTTCTGTTCCGTTCCGTTCCGTTCCGTTCCGTTCCGTTCCGTTCCGTTCCGTTCCATTCCATTCCATTCCTGCTTCTATTCCATTCCATTCCTGCTTCTATTCTATTCTATTCTATTCTATTCTATTCTATTCTATTCTATTCTATTCTATTCTATTCCATTCCATTCCATTCCATTCCATTCCATTCCCTATACTCTACTCTACTCTACTCTAGAATAGAGGTGTGGACTACAACTCCCAGAATTCCCCAGCCAGCATAGCTTGCTTCCTTCCTTCCTCCCTTCCTCCCTCCCTTTCATCTCTTCTTTCTATTGTACCTCCCTCTCTCCTTCCTTCCTTCCTTCCATTTTTCTTTCCTTTCTCCCTCACTCACATTCTTTTCCCTCTCTTTCCTTCCCTTTCCTTCTCTTTCCTTCCTTCCTTCTTTCCATCCCACCCTCCCTGTCTTATCCTCCCCTCCCTCCTCTCCCTCCCTTCCTTCTCATCTTCCTTCCTTCTTCATCTCTCAATCCATCCTTCCTTCTTCCTCACAGCTGGCTGGGGAGCACCCCTTTTTACACCCATACCTGGGCCTCAATCGTTCATTGGTGTGGCCGCCATCTTGGCTTTTTTTTTGCCTCTCGTCACACCTCTGAAATGGGAGGAAAGCCCTAGAAAGGATGGCTATGGATGATTCCTCAAAATATGTATAACTAAAGAAGCCAATATTTGAGTGGGGGGGGAGGGGGGTTCCACCTATTCTCCAAAAAACCTGAGGGCAAGACAAGAAGTAATAGGTGGAAATTAATCAAGGAGAGAACCAATTTAAAAAATAAGGAGAAATGTCCTAATAGTGAGAAATATTACCAGTGCCTCCAGAAGTTGTTTGCAGCTGTTTTTGAGCCTGTAAGTCCCAGCCTGAGCAAGCCCCCCTCCCCAGCAATGCTGCTTCGTCCCTTCTCAGGGAACAGCTGGACAGCAAAAGTCTAACTGGGTCAGTCTAGATTTTTGCAAGTGACTGGCTTCTAATTTCCATCTCAACGGAGCACCTTGGCTTGTCTCCCATTTATCTCCCAGAGCCAGGCCAAGGGTTAAAGTCAGGTTGAAGATGCTAATTAGGTTCCCATTACTGGCAGAACTGCAAAGGACCCAATTCTCTTGCAATCCAGGGATCCAGGTTGTGTGAACGCAGTTTTTGCATTTTATCCCAACACAGAACATAGACGATAGAATAACAGAGTGGGGAGGGACCTTGGAGGTCTTCTAGTCCAACCCCCTCCTCAAGCAGGAGTCGTTAAGCCATTTCAGACAAATGGCGGTCCCATCTCTTCTTGAAAAGCTCCATTGGTGGAACACCCCACCAACTTCTGGAGCAAAAGTCATTCCATTAATTAATTGTTCTCCTTGTCAGGAAATTTCTCCTTGTCTATGAAGACTCTCAGTCATCCAGGCCAAAGGTGCTTTTTCCAAAGGCAACTGGATTTTGTTTTTCCTTGAAGGCATTTCCCTTCTCACCCAGGAAGTTCTGACCGAACGGAACTGAAGAATCTTCTTGGAGGAGAAGCGAAACATCTTCAAGGAAAAACAAAGTCCAGCTGCCTTTGGGAAAAGCACCTTCAGGATGGTATTTCTCCTTATTTCTAGGTTGCTTCCCTCCTTGATTAGTTTCCACCCATTGCTTCTTGTCCTGCCTTTGGGCGCTTTGGAGAATAGCTTGACTCCCTCTTCTTTGGGGCAGCCCCTCAGATATTGGAAGGCTTCTATCACGTCTCCCCTAGTCCTTCTTTTCATCAAACTAAATATTTCCAAATCCAGCAATCATTCGTTATATATTTCAGCCTCCAGCAGCCCCCTAATCCTCTTTCTTGCTCTTCTCTGCACTCTTTCTAGAGTCTCCACATCTTTTTTTACATCAAGGCAACCAAAACTGGATGCAGTACTCTAGGTGTGGTCTTACTAAGGCTTTATAGAATTGTATTACCACTTCACGTGATCTTGATTCTATCCCTCTGTTTATGCAACCTAGGATTGTATTGATTTTTTTGAGCTTCTGCTGCACACAGCTGGCTCATATTTAAGTGGTTGCCCACTAGGACTCTCACAATTAAGTGTTGTTGAGCCAGGTACCACCTATTTTATACCATTATGTTTACCAAACGTATCTTCAGACCACAGCCCAGAGACGTTTAAAAGAAAAAAAAAATGGCCTTTTCAGATGGCAAGTGAATGAGATGTACATTTTTTTTTTAGAATAATCTCAATAAAGGTACTGAAGTAAGAACAGTCCAGAATACAAGGAAACATTCTTTTTTAAGAGGATAATTTATATAAGCTAACGGTGAGTTCAAAAAAGAAAAGGCAAGAGAAAATACAAGTGATTTTGGATGAGATTAAAGAGAAGGAAGAAGGTTTTTTTTTTAAAAAAAATCCCCAGAGAGGACAACTATTACCAATCAAATTAAGCTTCTACGGAGGCAATTAGCTACGTTAGCAATAAGAGAGGCAGAAATAAAGATGAATTATGCAAAGCAAAGAATTGTTGAATTTGCAAATAAACTGGGGAAATGTTGGCCTATACTCTGGGAAAAAAATTGGAAAAAGAAGTGATGCTAAAGTTTTAGGAAAGTAATATTACTGTGTTTCCCTGAAAATAAGACCAGGTCTTACATTAATTTTTGCTCCAAATGATGCATTAGGGCTTATATTCTTATTTTTGGGGAAATACGGTACTAAATGCATCCGCCTGGCTGACAATCTTAACTAGGGCTTATTTTCTGGGGTATTACGAGCATCCTGAAAAATCATGTTAGTGATTATTTTCCGGTTGAGTCTTATTTTTGGGGAAACAGGGTATAATACAGTGTTTCTCAACCTTGAGAACTTTAACACGGGTGGATTTCAACTCCCAGAATTCAATGCTGGCTGGGAAATTCTGGGTGTTGAAGTCCACCCATCTTAAAATTGCCAAGGTTGAAAAACCCTACAATAATGACAGAGTAATAACTTTTCACCGAGTATGTTAAGGGTCCCGTCTCCTGGCTGCATTAACATCCATCGTAACAGTTTTATCTGGTGCCACATATGACAGATTAACAGAGTTGGAAGGCACCTTGGAGGTCATCTAGTCCAATCCCCTGACCCAGCAGACCCTATACCATTTCAAATGGCTGTCCAATCTCTTCCTGAAAGCCTCCAGTGATGAAGCTCCTCTGAAGGCAACTTCTGTTCCATGGGTTGATGGTTCTCACTGTCAGGAAATGTCTTCTTATTTCCAGGTTGAATCTCTCCTTGATTAATTTCCATTCATTGTTTCTTGTCCTGCCTTTGGGCTCTTTGGAGAATAGCTTGACCCCCTTCCTCCTCTCTGTGGCAGCCCCTCAAATATTGGAAGACTGCTATCCTGTCTCCCATGGCCCTTCTCTTCCCTAGACTAGCCAGGCCCAGTTCCTGCAGCCGTTCTTCATATGTTTTAGTCTCCAGCCCAGGGGTGAAATCCAGCAGGTTCTGACAGGTTCTGGAGAACCAGTAGCAGAAATTTTGAGCAGTTCGGAGAACCGGCAAATACCACCTCTGGCTGGCCCCCGAGTGGGGTGGGAATGGAGATTTTGCAGTATCTTTACCCTGGAGTGGGGTGGAATGGAGATTTTGCAATTTCCTTCCTCCTGGAGTGGGATGGAAATGGAGATTTTGCAGTATTTTTACCCCACCACGCCCACCAAGCCACGCCCACCAAGCCACGCCCACACAACCGACAGTAAAAAAAATTGGATATCACCACTGCTCCAGCCCCCTCATCATCCTGGTTGCTCTTCTCTGTACTCTTTCTAGAGTCTCAACATCATTTTTATAATGTGGTGACCAAAACAGGATGCAGTACTCTAGGTGTGGTCTTACTAAGGCTTTATAGAGTGCTATTAGTACCACCCTTGATCTTGATTGTATCCCTCTGTTAATGCAATTTAGGATTGCATTGGCTTTTTTGGCTGCCGCTGCACCAAATATATTTATTTTGTACTGTCTTAATTGCTTTAACAGTTTTAATTGTTTTTAATTTCTTATGTGTCTTTTCATGTACGCTACCAGGAGTCCTTTTTGAGATGGGCAGCTGTAAGAAATCAGATAAATAACTAATAAGTAAATAAAAGCTAATGTAAGGATGTAATTTCATCATTATTATACTGCTTTATGCAAAGGTCAAGAAATTCCCTTGGGAAAAGTGGATGAATATTTAGATAAAGACAAATTGTGGAAGCTCAGAGAGAACGAGAGACAATTTTTGGAATGACTTCTAACAGTAAAGGGAAGTTTGCAAAGCTATCAAAAGGATTAAAACAGGAAAGGCATCTGGGCCAGATGGCCTACTAGTCCCTTACTATAAATGTTTTGCAGTTTTTACAAAAACGATAAATGTTATTTTTCAGAAGGCTGCGAATCCAGATCATGTGAAGTGCTAATACCACTTTATAATGCCTTGGCAAGGTCATACTTGGAATATTGCATTCAATTCTGGTTGCTACGATATAAAATAGATGTTGGGACTCTAGCAAGAGCGCAGAGAAGAGCAACAAAGAGGATTCGGGGACTGGAAGCTAAAACATACGAAGAAATGTTGCAGGAATTGGGGGTCTCTAGTTTAATTGAAAAGAAGGACCAGGGTGACATGAAGGCAGTTTTCCAGTATTTCAGGGGCTGCCACAGAGATGAGGGGGTCAACCTATTTTCCAAAGCACCAGAAATAACAGATGGAAACTGTTAGGAAATGATTATTACCTACCTTGTTGGGTTGGCAATATACACTATAAACTCTCAATATAGCTTTAAGACTGCTGTATTGCATCATACTGTGTCCTGATTGGTTAGCTCTGTAGCCAATCTCCTTAAGAGGGAGCTAGAAACATGGTTTGTTTCTCTTTGCTGTTCTTGCTCTCGGATATCTCTGTATGCTACTGTTTACAAATCCAAAAGTACTTGTTTATTGTGAATGACTACGACGACTGGTAAGAAGACTTTGTTATTGGATTATCTCTGGACTCTTGTTTTGGTATCTCCTGCTTTATATGGGTATGACCTGGTCTGTTTATTGAACTGTGCCTTACTATTTCCTGAAAGTAAACACAACTCAGTGTATCTGTGTATTGGCTGTGTTTATTCGTAACTACTCTCAATCACTTTCATGTGCACACCCTTGCTACTCAAGGGTTACTCTGCGAATTCCTTAACAGACACTAATCAAGGAGAGAAGCAACCTAGAACTAAGGAGAAATTTTGTGACAGTGAGAAGAGTTAACCAGCCTTTAGAAGCTGTTGGATGCTCCATCACTGGAGGCTTTCAAGAAGAGACTGGAAAGCCATTTGCCTGACATGATATAGGGTTCCATGCTTGAGCAGGGGGATGGACTAGAAGACCTCCAAGGTCCCTCCCAACTATGTCATTCGTTCATAATAATAATGACTTGGGACGGATGCACAAATCCCTCTCACAGTTACTACTATTGAGCCAAGTATGGTATAGGTGGTACGTGACTCAAAAGTAGTAACTGAGATGTTGGGAGTCCTCGTGGACAATCACTTAAATAGGAGCCAGCCGTGGGCTGCAGCTGCCAAAAAAAAGCCAAGGCATTAACAGAGGGACGGAATCAAGATCACGTGATGTATTGACACCACTTTATAAATCCTGAGTAAGGCCACACTTGGAGTACTGCATCCAGTTTTGGTCACCACGATGTAGAAAAGATGTTGAGACTCTAGAACCTTGGCAACTTTAAGACTTGTGGACTTCAGCTCCCAGAATTCCTCAGCCAGGAGAAGGACTATGGGGTCCTTGGTGGTCTCTGAGCTTGCTTGTTTTCTTGCAAATGTTTCGTGACCCAACTAGGGAACATCATCAGTGCTAGAAGAAGATGGAGTTGCTTCAACATGGCTGGCTGAGGAACTCTGGGAGTGAAAGAGTCTTAAAGTTGCCAAGGTTCGAGACCCCTGCTCTAGAAAGAGTGCAGAGAAGAGCAAGAAAGAGGATTGGGGGTTAGGGATGCTGCTGGACCCCTCCCCACTTATCTCTACCCCCATCGTACCCCAACAAGTTCCCCCGGGGCCTTGGGCTTCCTCCTGAACCCGACTCTCAAATCGCAGACTTACCCATGCTTCGCTTAGCAACCGACGCGGTCATTGAATGACTGCAGCAGAGGACTCATTAAGCACGGCGATCTCACTTAATGACCATCACAACCTGCAACGGTCATAGGCAACCTGTGGGTTATCTGCATGTGAATCCTACCAATCAATGCCATAATGGCCGAGCCTCCTCTAGTTTAACCCAACGCTCAGTTTCTCTGCCTTGGCAACTTGGAAGGGATGTGGACTTCAACTCCCAGAATTCCCAGCCAGCCATGTTGAAGCAACTCCATGTTCTTCTAGCACTGATGATGTTACCCAGTGGGGTCGTGAAACATCTGCTAGAAAATCACCCAGCTCAGAGAGCACCAAGAATTCCACAGTTGTCCCCCTCCTCCTCCTCCTCCTCCTCCTCCTCCTCCTCCTCCTCCTCCTCCTCTCCACAAACCCCGCTCCCTTCTAGCACTGATGGTGTTACCCAGTTGGGTCATGAAACATCTACCAGAAAACAACCAAACACAGAGAGCACCAAGACCTCCACAGTCTTCCTTCTCCTCCTCCTCCTCCTCTTTTTCTTCTTCCCTTTCTCCTGCACTCTGCAAACCCTACTCCCTCCTTCTGGTACTGATAATGTTCCCTAGTTGGGTCAAGAAACTTCTACAAGAAAACCATCCATTTCAGAGAGCACTGTTGTGACCCAAGTAAGTAGTAGGAAAATCAGTCCGTGAAAAAACAAACTTTATTCGAACAGCTGAGAATGACTTCATTCCCAGCGTCGTTCCACTAAATGAAAGCAAATTCCTCCCAACACAAAATCCTCAGTCCTATCGCAAACCTTGGTCCAATTAGGCAAACTGCCAGAGGCCTTTCTTGGCAAACGTTCAGACGTCCCAGATACAAAAATAAATGCAAGACGTAGACGAAGAAGAAGACGAAGCTACCAATGTTGTTTTCCGGCAAAGCCCAAACGCCATTGCTGGTCTGTTTTAAGCCTTATGGGAGGGGCCAATCATTTCTTGGCCTTACTCCTGAGTTGTCCTCTTTGCTTGAGCTGCTCTTGCCTTCTGGCAGCTCTTCTCATACATCCACTAGGAACAGGCTCCTCCTGTTCCTCTGCCTTTCTACTGTCAGCCTCTGGAGGCTACGAAGTCCGCACCTCACTCATCGATGGCCCTGGCCCATCTCTGCCTCCGACGCAGAGCCCTCATCTGGGCTTTCCCCAGCCTCCAGGACTGGCCCACGTTCTTCCTCAGCCTCATCACTGTCCAACTCCACTGCCAGCTCTGTAGGCTTCTGGCGGGCCACAAGAAGCACCAAGGACTCTACGATGGTCAGATAGTTAAACTAGATGACCCCTGAGGCTCCTTCAAGCTCTAGGATTCTAGGAAGCGACCCCCTCCCCAAGCCTCCCCCATTCTCCATCCTGCCCCGTGGCATCCTTCCTGCCTCCCAGACCCGAACTAACCACATCGGGAGACAGAATTCTCTGCCTTCAAAGCCACCTTCTCTAGAAAACGATTTGCTCCTTCATTATCCCTGGTATTTCCATGCCTGAACTACGCAAAGCATGACAAAGCGGCCACACAAAAGGAAAAGGAAAAAGAAAAATAATTACTCCGACGGTCTTGAGATCCTGGGGTGCCATTCAAAAGCATCTGAATTGAAATTACAACCTGGGACATGCAACTCTTGATCCACTCAGGGTGGGGCGGGGGCTTTCCGCCTTGGCAACCGCCCCCTCCCGCTCTGCACAGACCCCCCTCCCTTGCACAAACACACAAACACACACACACACACACACACACACACAAACAGATAACCCAGAGCACATAAATTAGGATTTCAATTAGGCAGCCCGAGGGCTTTGCGCAAATGATTATAAAAAGTTTTTTTCTGCAACGGTACAAATAAGGCTCAACTATAATTACAACAGGTATTTGGTAACCCAGGGAGATCATTTGGGTGTGTATGTGTGTGTGTGCAGAGAGCATTTGCGGGGAGAAGAAAGGAAGCAAAGCCATGGGGTGGGGGAGGCAAATGCTGATAAGCCAGCATCCAGGTTCTTGCCACAAGGAACAAACTTTGATTCGTCCGCCCATCAAGGGGGGGGGGAGAATTCCTGCCAGCGTTCGGCAAAGCTTTGCATAATTCTTGGGCGGTTTGGGAGGTTTGTTAATGATCTTGTTAATTATTTTTGCTTAATTGGTTTCTGCCCACTCGCCTGGGGTTGCTGGCTTTTCAGCATTCTGCTTCACGGGCTGAAGTTTTCTCCTTGGCCTCAAATAGCAAAGGATGCTTTCAATTGGATTTTAGTTTTACAGAACCTTTATTACTTTTATAAACGAGTCAAGGGGGCAAAGGTACCTCATATTCTTCTTATTTTCCCCACAACAACCCTGCAAAGTGGGTTGGTTGGGCTGAAAGAGAAGGACCAGCTGGTTTCCTTGCGTAAGGCAGGACTAGAACTCACAACCTCATGTTGATTGGCCCAAAGTCACCCAACCAGCTTTCATGCCGGAGGCGGGACTAGAACTCACCTTCTCCTGGTGATTGGGCAAAAGTCACCCAACTGGCTTTCCTGACCAAGGCAGTACTAGAACTCACTGTCTCCTAGTGATTAGTCCAAAGTCACCCAACCAGCTTTCATGCCTGAGGTGGGACTAGTACTCCCTGTCTGCTGGTGATTGGCCCAAACTCACCCAACCAGCTTTCATGCCTGAGGCAGAACTAGAACTCACCATCTCCTGGTGATTGGTGCAAGGTTACCCACCCGGGTGTCTCGTGTCTCAGAACAAGACTAGAACTCCCTGTCTGCTGGTGATTGGCCCAAAGTCTGCCAACTGGCTTTCATGCCTGAGGCGGGACTAGAACTCCCGGTCACCCAGCTTCTTTTCATGCTTGAATGTCCATGAAAGAGGGGCCTTCGTTCTTAAGCCTGTCCTGCGTGGAAGTTTTCTAAACAAGCCCTTGACTCAGATTGCAATTAAATTTACTTACTCTTCATCCTGCTTCTCTGTGTTTTCATTACTGCTTGTAGCTAGTTGCAAATGCAGTTTTAATTATATTTGCTCTTATGCTTTTAATATCGTGCAAATCCTCTGCCTGGCGGCTTTCTCCGAAGGGAGAAGCAAGGTATCCTTCTCCTAATTAAGGAAAATTAATATTTATCCCTTTCTCCTTCCAGATGCAAATGGGAAACGGTGGAAAATCTGCCCTTTGACATTCACCAAGCAGTCCTCGACTTACAACGGTTCATTTAGTGACCTTTCAAAATTACAACATCCTTGAAAAAATGTGACTTTTGGCCGTTTCTCACACTTATGACGGTTGCAACATCCCCATGGTAATGGGATCAAAATTTAGATGCTTGACAACTGACTTGTATTTATGACGGTCTCAGTGATCCCCTTTTGCGACCTTCTAACAAGCAACGGGGAGGCCAGATCTGCTTAACAACCAGGTTACTAACTTATCAACAGAAGTGATTCGTTTAACAACCGTGGCAAGAAAGGTCATAAAATGAGGCAGAACTCACTTAACAACTGTCTCGCTTAGCAATGGAAATGTTGGACTCAATTCTGGTCGTATGCTGAGGACAGTCAAGTGAATCCCTGCCGTTGCTAAATTAGTAACTCAGTCACTAAGTGAATCTGGCTTCCTCATTGACTTTGGTCATCAGAAGGGGATCACGTGACCCTGGGACATTGCGACCATCATAAGTACGAGTCAGTTGCCAAGCGTCCAAATGCTGCAATGGTCATAAGTGTGAAAAATGGTCATAAATCCTTTTTTTTTTCAGTTGCAGTTGTAACTTTGGTCACTAAACGAATGGTTGTAAGCCGAGGACCACCTGCAAAGTGTGTTGTGAGACCAGGATCTGCCCCTTCCCCTTTCCAGCCTGCCTCGTTGCCCACTCCTCACCCGTCCTCCTCCATGGTTCTGCTCATCGCTCCTCCTAGTAATTCAACCTGGATTAAGCGGGGATCGTTTGTCTGCAATTAATTCATTCAGTATTTATATCTGCAAATTAATTTGCTCCTGCTGAGAGAGGCAACACAAGGGGAGCGTCTTTAATTGCACTGGCTGGAAAACCCTTGGCACGGACCACCACGCTTAGATCATCTTTTCTCTTCAGACATGATCGGAATGATACACACTCAGCGGTGCAAACTTTAGCAAATTCAATGGCTTGAAGTCCCTAAAAAAACACGTTGGCATCACCTTACTAGGGCGGCTGAGAAAGCTGATGTAATCGGTGTAATTTGGCCAATGAGGTCATGACACACACGTGGTCCCTTGCCCTTGCACAAATCCTCACCAACACCAGAGGATCCTGGAATCCCAGGGCTGGGAGGGACCTTGGAGGTCTTCTAGTCCAACCCCCCTCCTCAAGGCAGGGGTACTTACACCATCTCAGACAGACACTCCACTCCACTCCACTCCACTCCATTCCATTCCATTCCATTCTATTTTACTCTACTCTACTCTACTCTACTCTACTCTACTCTACTCTACTCTACTCCGTTCCGTTCTATTCTATTCTATTCTATTTTACTCTACTCTACTCTATTCTACTCTACTCTACTCTACTCTACTCTACTGTACTCTATTCTATTCCATTCCATTCCATTCCATTCCATTCCACTCCACTCCACTCCACTCCACTCCACTCCACTCCACTCCACTCCACTCCACTCTACTCTACTCTACTCTACTCTACTCTACTCTACTCTATTCTACTCTACTCCATTCCATTCCATTCCATTCTAAATTGCTATCAGGAAATTTCTCTTTATTCCCAGGTTGCATCTCTCTTTAATGATCTTCCACCCACTGCCCATTGCTTTGGGGCATAGGTGACCCCCACCCCCCTCTTCTCTGTGGCAGACCATCAAGTGCTAGAAGACTGCTATCATGTCACATCTGGTCCTTTCCTTCCTTTGGTTCATCATACCTAGATATCTTAGCCATTCGTAATATAGTTTAGCCTCCAGAGCCTGAATCCTTATCACTTTAGTTAACAGAAATCACAGAACAACAAAGTTGGATGGGACCTTAGAGATCTCCTAGTCCAGCCCCCTGCTTAGGCAGGAGATCCTATCATTTTGGACAAATGGCTGTCCAGTCTCTTCTTGAAAACCTCCAGTGATGGGACACCCACAACTTCTGGTGGCAAGCCGTTCCACTGGTTAATTGTCCTCTCTGTCAGGAAATTCCTCCTTAGTTCTTGGTTGCTTCTCTCCTTGGTTAGTTTCCATCCGTTGCTTCTGGTCCTTTCCAGAAGAAGTAACTCGTCTGTGAGTTTCTTCGCAAGCTAAGTTTCTGAGGGTGGATTATTTTATTCCTGCCAAATTCTGGCAAACGGCCCGATGAAAATATTGGCAGATGCGGTTAAAAGAAAGCTTCACTGCATCTCGACCAATCTTTCTCAATCTCAGCAATGTTAAGATGGAGTGTGGACTTCAACTCCCAGAATTCCACAGTCAGCTTTGCACTAAGCCACAAAGATCAGTGAGCACCAAGGACCACACAGTCCTCTTCCTCCTCTCCACACTCCCTTCTAGCACTGATGATGTTGCCTAGCTGGGTCATGAAACATCTGCAAAAAAACAACCAACTTCAGGGAATACCAGGAGTCCCATTCCCACCCTCTTCCGCCTCCTCCTCTTTCTCCTCCTCCTCCTCCTCCTCTCGTCCTCCCTTCTAACACTGATGATATCACCTAGTTGGGTCATGAAATTCTACAAGAAAAGAACCAATCTCAGAGAAAACTAGGGATCCTACACTCCTCCTCCTCCTCCTCCTCCTCTTCCTCCTCCTTCAATCATTCTAACACTGATGATATTCCTTAGTTGGGTCATGAAACAACTTCAAGCAAAGAACCAGGGGTGAAATACTACCAGTTCTCACCGGTTCGAGCAAACGAATAGCGGCAGCAAGTGGTCTGGCGAACTGGTAGCGGCAGCAGTGCGAAGCTCCACCCACCCGCCCAGACGTCATTACTTCCTGGTTTTAACCAGGAAGTAACCTGTTTTTGACCCTCTGCGCATGCGCAGAAGGCTTTGTGCATGGGCAGAGGGTCCAAAATTGTATGTGACACACATGCAGCACACACTTCCGAACCGATAGGGAAAATAAGTAGATTTCACCCCTATAAAGAACCCAGCTCAGAGAGCACCAAGGACCCCCCTCAATTCAACCCTGAGTTGCATAAATTCTCTTCCTTTGGTTTCTCTCTGTTCTCCTTTTTGCAGCTCAGTGAAATTCCACTTCTGGGACTTGGAAATATTTTTCATAGAGTTTGCACTAAATGTCTAGCCGCTTTGGTGGATGCTTGTATAAACACTCGGTTGTTTTCTTTTAAAAATTGCCTCCCGAACGCAGCCTGTGCCATTCTCCCTCACAGAATGTATTTGGTACGTTATTTCATGAATATGTAAATTATGTATAGAGTGTAATATCCTTTTGCTAAAATTATTGGCAAACCTCATTGCCAGTCCTGAGTACTATACATTCTAAATGACAGCCAAGTTTAAGCCGTTTCGTCCAAACAACAAAATGGAACAAATGTGCCCTGAGAAACTTGGGGACCTCATTTCTACTCATTTCACCTCAAAAGTCTCAACACTCTGACTCGTCAGAATCAGAATAGAGTTGGAGGGGACCTTGGAGGTCTTCTAGTCCAGCCTCCCTACTCAAGCAGGAGACCCGATAACATTTCAGGCAAATGGCTGCCCAGTTTCTTCTTGAAGGCCTCCAGTGATGGAGCACCCACACCTTCTAGTGGCAAGCTGTTCCACTGGTGAATTGTTCTCCCTGTTAGGAAATTCCTCCTTAGTTGTAGGTTGCTTCTCTCCTTGGTTAATTTCCATCCGTTGCTCCTTGTCCTGCCTTCAGGGGCTTTGGAGAATAGCTTGATTCCCTCTTCTTTGTGGTAGCCTCGTAAATACTGGAATACTGCTATCATGTTATATATTATATTATAATATTATATATGTTATATATTCAGAAATTGTGGGAGCTTCATCACTTTCAAGAAGAGATTGGACTGCCATTTGTCAGAAATGGTGTAGAGTCTCCTGCTTGGGTTTGGGGTTGGACTAGATGACCTCCAAGGTCCCTTCCAACTCTGTTAATCTGTAATCTGTAATGTCCCCCCTAGTCCTTCTTTTCTCTAGACTAGCCAAACCTAAATCCTGCAACCATTCTTTATATGTTTTAGTCTCTATTCTCCTCTGAACTGGACCCATTAATAACAAATATAACACCTTAAGGGACCAACATCCCACAGCTCTTGGATGCTTTCATTATTTACCCATCATTCAAAGGAGACAATACAAAAGTTCAAAGGGAAACAAATAGAGCAGAATGCATTCCTCACCCAGATAAGCAGGGATTAATATCAGACAAACACTCCAACAGAAAACAATACCCTAATCAAGGAACTACCAAGGAGACCAACAATTAAGCAGGAAACAATAGCCTAATCAAAGCACTATGAAGGAGGAAAATCACACTCCCACGAACACTAGCAGGGCAAAGGACTGGTATATAAACAGAGAGCAACCCCCCACCCCCCAAATCATGAGTTTCCCTAGTTGGGAAATGAAACGTTTGAAAGAAGACCACCAAGCTCAGAGAACACCCAGGATCCCACACTGGATGTTTTCAAGAAGAGATTGGACAACCATAAGATCCTTCCTGCCCTATGATTCCATGAGATAGATAAGATACATATGACAATCAGACAGACAAACAGACAGAAGATGGGTGGATGGATGGATGGATGGATGGATGGATGGATAGGCAGAAGGAGGAAGGGAAGGAAGGGAGGGGGGAGGGAGGGAGGGAGGGAGGGAGGGAGAAAGGAAGGGAGGGAGGAAGGGAGGGAGGGAGGGAGGGACGGAGGAAGGAAGGAAGGAAGGAAGGAAGGAAGGAAGGAAGGAAGGAAGGAAGGAAGGAAGGAAGGAAGGAAGGAAGGAAATCCATGCTTCCAGAAATTGTGGGTGGTCCAACACTGGAGATTTTTAAGAAGAGATTGGACAACCATTTGCCTGAAATGGTATTGGGTCTCTCCTGCTCCAGAAGCGGGGGTTGGACTCGAAGACCTCCAAGGTCCCTTCCAACTTTGTTATTCCAAGTTAAGAGGTGCCAACAGTGATGGGTTTCAAATATTTTCACTACCGGTTCAGTGGGTGTGGCTAGGTGGGCGTGGCATACGACTAAATGGGCATGGCCAATTTAACATCACTCACACCAATGCCCACTCAGTCACATGACCCCCCCCACCTAGCCACGCCCATCGGAAAAGGTAGGAAAAAAAATTTGGAATTCCCACCTATCTACCCCCGCCCTCCCTTTGCCAGTCGCCCCCGTTTCCCCTTCTTTAGCAGCCCTGGCCCTGGCCCCACTTCCTCCCCCACCACCGCCTCTTTGTTTGGGCTGCTTATCTTCCACAGTGGCTGGTCCAGAGTCCGGAAGGCAAGCTGACCGGAGTTTTCAGTGGTCCCCAGCCAGCTGCCGCTGCTGGAAAGCGGCTGGCAAAGAAGCCTCATGCTTTGTGGCTGTGGCTGCTGGCCGCCGAAAAGTACCAGAGGTTGCGGAAAAAGCTGTTGCCGTCGCCACCATGTTCTACGTGCATACACATCCCAATGGGATGTGTGTGCGCGAAGAACATGGAGGCAACGAACATGGCGGACAGGGCGAGCGAGTGGTGACTGGGGGACCGGTTCGGGGGTGTGGCCAGCCGACCAGCGCTACCGGTTCAGCAACCTTGGCCAAATTTCCACCAACAATTCATGCGAACCGGTACAAACCGGCTGAATATCACCGTTAGATATTCTCTCCATGTCAAGAAATGATCAAGTTCATTCCTTAATTTTATTCTCTTTTCCCGCCTTTTTCCCATCACTTTTAGATTCAAAAAGTTAGCCTGGATATTTTTTTTTATTACTGTTTTTTTAAACCTGATTGCAAATTTCTCTGAATTATTTTAGGAGGAGCTGTAGAGAAGGGTGTGAACAAGTCAAAAAAAAAAATATGAAAACAAGCTCTGATTTTGGCTGCTTTTGCGGGGATGGTTGAGCCCTCGATAAGCAGGGCCAAAATCTGGCTTATCCATCTCTTATGTCCTGCACATTCACTCCATCTCTTTCCCCCCTCCCCCCCACCTGACAAATCTTCCTCATTCTGTAAAAGTCTTCCTGTATTAAACCATGAATTATTAATGGCCGTGAACATTCCTTGATGGAATTTCACTCTTTTTCTCTCTCCTCCTCTTCTCTTCTCTTCTGGCAATCGCAGTAGAATGCCAGCCTGGAGAGATGGGCTGTCATGTTATTTTTAATTTCTGCCAACCCCTTTAAAAAAATACAAAAAAACTTCAGGTTTTTGCGAAATACTCAGAATTAACTCTTGAATGATGAGGAGGAGAGGAGCAAAGGCAACAAAGGCCCCTTGGATTGCATCCCCTCCCCTAAACTGGCACGTTTTAGGATGTAGAGAATAGAATAAGAAAGTTGAAAGGGGCCTTGGAGGTCATCCAATCTTTCCTTGAAAACCTCAAGGGGTGGAGCACCGACAGCTTCTGAAGTGAAGCCATTCAACTGATAAATAGAATGGAATGGAATGGAATAGAATGGAATAGAATAGAATAGAATAGAATAGAATAGAATAGAATAGAATAGAATGGAATGGAATGGAATGGAATGGAATGGAATGGAATGGAATGGAATGGAATGGAATGGAATGGAAATGAATGGAATGGAATGGAATAGAATAGAATAGAATAGAATAGAATAGAATAGAATAGAATAGAATAGAATAGAATAGAATAGAATAGAATAGAATAAGAAATAAGAATAGGATGGGAATGGAATGGAATGGAATGGAATGGAATAGAATAGGGAATGGAATGGAACGGAACGGAACGGAACGGAACGGAACGGAACAGAACAGAACAGAACAGAACAGAACAGAACAGAATAAATGGAATAGAAGTTTGAATTTTGTTTATATGACCATGGAGATGCTACAATGGTCATAAGGGTGAGAAACGGTCATAAGTCACATTTTTACGGTGCCATTGTAAGTTTCGACAGTCCCTAAACTAAACTAAAGTCACATCTGGGGAGCGAGGAAGACTTCGGTTTCATCTGCCTTTCCCTTTCCCAGCAGGTTAACACCTCGCCTCTCAAATAGACACTGTGCCACCTAAAAATATTCCAGGATTTTTCTGGGCTGCCTGCGATGAGTCAGCCGCTCTTCATATTTTATTGCAAGTTATGTAATTGTTTTTTTTGCCACGAAGGAAATATTTGAGAAGACAATGGGAGAGGAGAGAGAGAGAGAGAGAGGCTGGCCTTCCAAATAATACGGGCGCCTGGCCTGACCTTCCCGAAACTAAATCCCCATCAACCATAAACTGGGAAACTGGAGAAAAGCAACATAACGGCTCCTCTAACGCATCCAGGAATTGGTGCGAAGAGATCTCTGCCAATGGCAAGGTGACATTTGCTCCGTGCTGAGTGGCTTTGTTTTCACGATAGTCCCGCTTTGTCTAAAGGGAAGGTCGAGCCACGAGCTTTTGTGGGGTGAATTGAAATAAGGAAGGGGGGGGGGGGAATAAATAAGGCACCGGAATCCCAAATTAATGGGGCTGCAAGAATGGAAAACTCTGTTTCGGCAGAATTTCTGCCTTGCAGTTAGTTTCTCCTTTTTACCCTCACTCTTTTCATGTATTCAAATTATGTTTATACTTTTACCTGTTATCTTATATAGGCGTGACAAAATAAAATAAATCAATAAAATAAAAAGCCAGCAGACGGGGAGGCACGGAAGGAGGCAGCTCTGACTTTTGCGCGAAGGAAAACCTGCCTAGCAAAAGCCACCGTGATGTCCCCAGCACATAACCTGGATGTTATGATTTGCATAAAGGTGAGAGAGGTCATGCCACAGGTGAGGTCCTGGGGTCTTTGCAGATGGCCGGGACCTGAAGATGTGCTTGCTGAAATCTCTCTCTCCCTCTTTTTTTTTTTTTTCTTCATTTGAAGCTTAATAGCAGGAACTGAGCCTGTTGGCGCAGTGGACTAAGTGCTGTTAAAGTAGCACTTAGTTGCCAGATGCTTGCAATTACTGCAAGTTCAAAGCTCACCAGGCTCAAGGTTGACTCAGCCTTCCATCCTTTCGAGGTAGGTAAAATGAGGACCCAGATTGTGGGGGGAATAAGCTGTATAAAAAAGAACACCGCTTAGGGGAGCCCGAAAGCCCTACTAAGCAGGTAAATACAAAAGCATGAAGGCTATTGCTTAACGCATTGTAAGCTGCCCTGAGTCTCCGGAGAAGGACGGCATATAAATCAAATTTTTTTTAAAAAATTCCAGCTTGCTTCTCTCTTCGATGAGTTTCTGTTGTTTCTTCTCCTGCCTTCGGGTGCTTTAAAGAACAGATTGACCCCCTCTTCTTTGGGTCAGCCCCTCAAATATTGGAAGACTGCTCTCATGTCACCCTAGTCCTTCTTTTCTCTAGACTGGCCATACCCAATTCCTGCAACTGTTTTTCATAGGTTTTTGTCCCCAGGCAATCATCTTAATTGCACTCAGTTTGCAATCCAGTTTTGGTCGCCACGATATAAAAAAAGATGTGGAGACTCTGGAAAGAGTGCAGAGAAGAGCAACCAGGATGATTAGGAGACTGGGGGATAAAACATAGGAAGAACAATTGTGGGAACTGGGCATGGCCAGTCTAGAGAACCAGGGGTGACACAATAGCAGTCTTCCAGTATCTGAGGGCTTGCCACAAAGAGGGGGAGAGGGTCCCCCTCTTCTCCAAGGCCCCTGAAGGCAGGACAAGACACAATGGATGGAAAGGAATCAAGGAGAGAAGCAACCTGGAACTAAGGAGAAACTTCCTAACAGAGAGAACAGTTAATTAATGGAACAGAAGTTGCCTCCAGAAGTTCTGGGTGCTCCCTCATTGGAGGTTTTCCAGAAGAGATTGGACAGCCATTTGTCAGCAATGGCATAGGGTCTCCTGCTCGAACAGAGGGTTGGACTAGAAGACCTCCGAGGTCCCTCTGTTGTCCTGTAATCTATAATCTTTTCTGCTGACTTTCTGAATTCCAAACCTGGTATGGAGAGATCACTTAGATGTTCCTCTGCTAAGAGGAGAGCCAAGCACTTTTCTTCCAGACGAGATGAACCCATTCTGGACCAGCAAAGATCTCTTCTGTTTCGTTGCTTCTTTGGAAAGGGGTCTTTGCATAGCTTCCAACCATCACCATGGCAACTGGAGAATTCTTGCACGTCCTCTTGAGGCCCCCACTTTTCATGGCGGCCTCCCATCTCTATGGAAACAACCCCCTCCCCAGAACTGACTTTCTGCCTTCACCAGGAGGGGCATCTCATTGGAGGGGAAGGTCCTCCTTCTGCCCAGTGCAGACCCTCAAGCAACAGGGGTTGCCCTCAGCTCTCCCTCTCTCTCTCTCTCTCTCTCTCTATCACCCAAAGCAATGCACTTGGTTCTCTGCTCCCCCTGCCCCACCCCGAGGGACCCATCAGATATATTGTGAGGGCAACTCAGATCCTGACTGGGAGTGAGGGACTGAAGCCATCTGAAGAAGTTGGGGGAGACAATTTTCTGTTTATAAAATTCAGGGTTGGGCTCTCTGGTATGGGCTTTCTCCCTCTCTTTCTCCTCTTTCTCTTTCTCTCCTTCTAGCATTGATGATATTCCCTAGCTGGGTCATGAAACGTTTGCAAGAAAAAAGCAAAGCTCAGAGAGACCAAGGATCTCGGAGTCCTTTCTCCTTTTCCTTCTTCTTCGCCCACTCCATGTGAAGCCTATTGAACTGTCTTCTTGGTGGCTACCCCTCTACTCTGAAGGCCCTTGATAGCAGAGGCTAGATAGATATATGAGGAGAGAGAGAGAGAGAGAGAGACAGAGAGGGGGGGAGGGAGGGAGAGGAAGAGAGAGATATGAAAGATGAAAGAAAGAAAGAAAGAGGAAGAAAGAAAGAAAGAAAGAAAGAAAGAAAGAAAGAAAGAAAGAAAGAAAGAAAGAAAGAAAGAAGATGGAGAGACGGAGAGGGAGGGAGGAAGAGGGAAGGAGGGAGGGGAAGAGAGAGATATGAAAGATGAAAGAAAGAAAGAAAGAGGAAGAAAGAAAGAAAGAAAGAAAGAAAGAAAGAAAGAAAGAAAGAAAGAAAGAAAGAAGATGGAGAGACGGAGAGGGAGGGAGGAAGAGGGAAGGAGGGAGGGGAAGAGAGAGATATGAAAGATGAAAGAAAGAAAGAGGAAGAAAGAAAGAAAGAAAGAAAGAAAGAAAGAAAGAAAGAAAGAAAGAAAGAAAGAAAGAAAGAAGATGGAGGGGGAAGGGGGAAGGGGGGGAGAGATGAACCTCTGGCCCCTTCTTGTCCTTGACCTTCCCATATTTCACCCCCACCCCACCCCCGCTTCCATCTCCAACTGTTTCCAATGCCTGGCAAGCTCTCCCCATCTTCCTCCCAGGCAGCCTGCTCCATCGCCTGCCTGAGCTTAATAAAGACACCACCCTACACACGCACGCACGCACACACACACACACACACACACAGGCCAGGGAGGGAGCTGCCATATTTCATGCCCTGCTTGGCCCTGTCCATCCAGGCAGCTGCAATCCCGGCCTCCGAGCCAGCCATACAACATCTGGCTGACAGCACCGGCCCTTCCCCGGCTGAGCCCCGGGGTCATGACTGCTGTAAAACCTGATGAGATACAACCTGCCCAGAGTTCCCCAAGGCACACCTTGCCAAGGTTGCAAATTTATACGCCCCGAACAGCAGCCATAAAATATAGAGTGGAGGGGGGGGCACGAGGGGGCGGGAAAGCTGACAGGTGAGAAGATTAAACCGTCTTAGCTGAGCCCAGAGAAGAGGTTAGCTGAAATCGGCTAGAACACGGAACAGAGAATAATAAGAGTCAGAAAGGGAACTTGGAGGTCTTCTAGTCCAACCTGGAGGTGGTATTCAGCCGGTTCAAAGCGAACCGGTAGTGGAAATCGCAGGTGGGTCGGTCCACCTTGCACCCCCACTCCTGGCTCTATGCCATCCTATTTAGGCATGTTTTTGAGGCCAGGCACACGCATGGATGAGGCCCATGCACTCATATTTGCAAACCGGGAGGGAAAGTAAGTGACTACCAGCCCTGGTCCAGCCCCCTCCTCAGGCAGGAAACACTATTCCATTTGCATGCAAGTCACCACGGAATCCCACAGGGATATGTCCAAATGCAGCTAGTCCTCAAGTGAGGCCAAAATTTAGGGTGCTGAGTGAGAAATTTCTTTTTTTTTTTTTGAAAAGTTTTTTTCAGTTTTATTTCTTATACACATAATACAAAATACACATTTTCTTATACATAATTAATCATACATAATTAATCATACATATACATGTTTTCCTTAAAGAAAGCATTAAAATAAGGAAAATGAGAGAGGAGGAGAGGGTAGGAGGAGGAGAAGGAGTGAGAGGAGTGAGAAATTTCTTAAGGGGGTCTCGCCCCGTTTCCAACTTCTCTGCCCACAGTTGTGAAATGAATCACTGCGGTTGTTCAGTTAGTAACCTGGCCGTTAAGCGAATCCGGCTTCCCCGTGGAACTTTGCTCATCGGAAGGTCGCAAAAGGGGAGAACGTGACCCCGGGACATTGCGACCGTCGTAAATACGAGTCAGTTGCCAAGCGTCTGAATTTTGATCATGTGACCGTGGGGACGCTGCAACGGTCGTAAGAGTGAAAAATGGCCATAAGTCCCTTTTTTCAGGGCTGTTTCAGCTTCGAACTGTCACTAAATGAGCACTGTTGTAAGTTTGAGTTTGGAAAGAGAATTTAAACATGTGAGCAATAGGATAGGGCAGTGATGGCTTACCTTTCTGCCATCGCGTGCCAAAAGTGGGGGGAGTGGGGGGGGGTCGCTCACATGCATGCCCACACCCATAATTCTATGCGCCCCGCCCCTCCCACGCATGCATGTGCAATCCCCCCATGCTCCCCCCACTTTTGGCATGCGATGGCAAGGTAGGTCCGTATTTTGCCCTTCCCAGGCTCCAGAGCCTTTCTAGGAGGCTGGGGAGGGCAAAAATGGCCTTCCCCACTCCCCCAGAAGCCCTCCGGAGGCCGGAAACAGCCTTTGTCCTGATTTCTGGTGGGCCCAAAAGGCCCGAAAATCAGCTGGCCGGTGTGTGTGCACGCCGGAGGTGAGCTCGCATGCTCCCTGATATGACTCCGTGTGTCACAGGTTCGCCATCATGGATATAGGGGATGAGCTGGCTGCTTGGTTGTAATACAGGTAGTCCTTGACTTACAACCTTTAGTTTAGCGACCGTTCAAAGTTAAAATGGCAAAGCGACTTATGACCATTTTTCACACTTAACAACCATTAAAAGCGAGGCACGGCGGCAGCCAGAAAAGCAAATACAATCCTTGGTTGTGTAAACAGAGGCACTGAATCAAAACCACGTGAAGTGTTAGAACCGCTTTGTAAAGCCTTAGAAAGGCCACATCTGGAATCCTGCATCCAGTTTTGGTCATCAGAAATTACAAAAAAGAAGTTGAGACTTGGAAAAAGGTGCAGAGAAGAGCAACTAAGACGATGAAAGGCCTGGAGACTTAAACATATGAAGAACGATTACATGAACTGGGCCTGGCTAGTCTACTGAAGAGAAGGACCAGGGGAGACATGAGTGCTCCAATATTTGAGGGAGGGGCTGCCACAGAGAAGAGGAAGGGGGTCAAGCTATTTTCCAAAGCCCCCGATGGCCAGACAAGGAAGAATGGATGGAAACTGACCAAGGTTCCAGGTTAATTCAAACGGTCACTAAATGAACAGTTGTAAGTCAAGGACTACCAAAAGTCCCAGCCTGACTAGGTGGCTCAGTGGCTAAGACACTGAGCTTGTCGATTAGAAAAGTCGGCAGTTTGGCGGTTCGAATCCCTAGTACAGGTCTCCTGCTGAGCAGGGGGGTTGGACTAGATGACCTCCAGGGTCCCTCCCAACCCTCTGTTACTGTTACTGATGCAGCTGACATCACTTATAGTTTTCATATAGTATTTTCTTCAAGGGCAAAGCATGAGAGGGAGAATGGATGCAAACAAGGAGCGTTTGAAGAAGAAGAAAAAACGTTCGGAAGAGTTTAGTGAACGTATTTAACGGCTCCTTTTGTCATCAGCTGCTTTGAGAGGCTGCAAAGCAGAAGGAACATCCTAATCATTTTCTTTTTCTTTTTCTTTTTTTGCACCGTCTTCCTCCCCTCCCTCCCTCCTTCCCTCCCTCCCTTTCCTTTATTTAAATCTCATAACAAGCACATATTTACCTAATCGCCTCTGTGTGTCAACTTAACTTCCACTGGGGAAATCACAAGTGCAACCGAGGAACTGAGAGAGGCTAATAAACAGCCGAAGAGAACAATATACAAATATAAAATCGAGACGTAATTCCAACGGTGGGAGATTTTTCAGAAGGTTGGCATCCAAAGCGGTTGAACGAACCCAACTTTTCCTCTCTTAATTAATCCTCCGCGTAGACCCACTACAGAGAACAAAGCTTCCTTTGCTAAGCAAGGAAGTGGCTAAGTGAGTTTTGCCCCGTTTTACAAACTTTCTTGCCACAGTTGTTAAGCGAGTCACTGCAGTTTAATCAGAATAGAGCTGGGAGGGAACTTGGAGGTCCTCTAGTCCAACCCTCTGCTCGAGCAGGTGACCTCGGACCATTCCAGATAGGAGGCTGTCCAGTTTTTTCTCCTAGTATTGGGGCACCCACAACTTCTGGTGGCGAGCTGTTCCACTGGTTAATTGTTCCTAATTCCACTGTCAGGAAGTTTCTCCCTAGTTCCAGGTTGCTTCTCTCCTTGACTGGTTTCCATCCGCTGCTTCTTGTCCTGCCTTCGGGGGCTTTGGAGAAGAGCCCCTCTTCTTTGGGGCAGCCCCTCAGATATTGGAAGATGCTATCATGTCCCCCCTGGTCCTTCTGGGCATCTTACAGTTAGATAACCTCAAGCATGGACAAGTTTAAAATGTGATTGGTAAAGAATGCACCCAAAGAATCATAGAATCGTAGTGCTGGAAGGGACCCTGGAGGTCTTCTAGTCCAACCCCCGGCTTAAACAGGAGATCTTATTCCATGCCGGACAAATAGTTGTACCATCTCTTTACTGAAAAAAAGTGACTTGCATCCGTTTTTCACACTTATGACCGTTGCGGCATCCTCAGGGTCACTTGATCAAAAGTCGGGCGCTTGGCAACTGGCTCATATTTATGACGGTCGCAGTGTCCCGGAGTCACGTGATTCCCCTTGGGCGACCTTCTGACCAACAAAGTCAATGGAGGAAGTCAGATTTACTTAACAACGTTGTTCAGGGCAGTAATTAAGAACTGTGACAAGAAAGGTTGTAAAATGGGGCAAAACTCGGCTTGGCTCAGCAGTGGGAATTCTGGGATCAATTGGGGTCGTACGTCGAGGACTACCTTCATCCGAAGAATGACCAAACTGCTACAGTCCTGAATTCCTGGGCCGCACTTGCGTTTCAGTCATAATCAGAGAAAAGAAGATTGGATGTATCCATGCTCAAGGTTGCATCTTTTTATGGAAACAGAGACTAGTGAGATTCGAACTACTGGCGGTAGGCAGAGCCAGCCTGCAATGCTGCTGTCTAACCACTGCGCCACCATGGATCCACAGATAAACCTCCAGAGTGCTAATGACCAGCTGTCTGCAAGGAGTAAGAAATCCTTCCCTTCCCCACCATCCAGTCAGAGTTGAAGAAGCTTCTTGGATGAGAAGCGAAACATTTTCAAAGGAAAACCAGAATGTCCAGTTGCCTCCTGAAAAAGCACTTTTGGGCTGACCATTTAAACGATTTTAATGAGATATTTTAATTCTGGGTTTTTAATTCAATTTGATCCAGACTGTTTAATAGTTTTAAATTCTAATTTGATGATATTTACGTGTTTGTATTTTTATCTGGCTGTACACAGCCCTGAGTCCTACGGGAGAAGGACAGTATAGAAAGAAAGAAAGAAAGAAAGAAAGAAAGAAAGAAAGAAAGAAAGAAAGAAAGAAAGAAAGAAAGAAAGAAAGAAAGAAAGAAAGAAAGAAAGAAAGAAAGTAAGTAAGTGACCTGGATGGCTGAGAATCTCCATAGACCTCCAGACTCATAATCCTGGGTCTTCCTGCCCCTTCTCCTCCTTCTACCACAAAGCCACTCCTCCACATGACTCACGGCTCTGCCAGCCTTCAGCGCGCATATCTCGAGGTACAATTATCTCCATGTGCAAAGCGCAAAACTGTCAAGCTTTCAAAAGCCCAAGTGAATCAGATTTGGTTTTGTGTGTGTGTGTGTGTGTGTGTGTTTTTCCCCCTTCGAACTCGGAGAGTGCCAGCCCAGGAAAAGTAGGTCAGGGGAATGTTAATGATTCCCACTCTTCGGATCATGTACGCCGGGGACGCACAAAAAAACCAACCCGAAGGATAATCGTGTGCTAGAGAGGAAAGGCATGTTCCGGAGTTGGTGGGATGTAATCGGAAAAGAGGCTTGGTGGGGGGAAAAAAACCATGAGATGGTTTTTCCAAACTCGGAAGCACCGAGCGCCTTTTAATGTCTTCTTTATTCTGCTTTTTTGGGAGGGGGGGTGTTTGTTTTTTAAAAAAACAAAATTTGGTGGTTTGTATTTTAATTTTTTTGAATAAAATAAAAATAGATTAAAAAATAAAAAAGCAGAAGCCCGAAACACAGATGGAGAAAGAAGAAGGAAAGCATCAAATGAAGGTCCAAACTGAGTCCGGGGCTGAGTTACAGTTTTGTTCCATAATTCTTCCAAAGTTTGCCTGTTTTTAGTTCCCTGCCAATCTTTTGCTTAATTTACTATAGGTCCGTGTTTCTCAACCTTGGAAGCTTGAAGATGGGGGGCTGGGGGATTCTGGGAGTTGAAGTCCCCCCATCTTCAAGCTTCCAAGGTTGAAAAATAATGCTATAGGTAGTCCTTGACGTATCACCGCAATGCAGGCCAAAATTCCCATTGCTAAGTGAGACAGTTGTTAAGTGAGGTTCACCCTATTTTACAATCTTCCTTCCCACAGTTGTTAAGTGAATCACAGCAGTTACTAACATGGTTGTTAAATGAATCTGGCTTCCCCGGTGACCTTGCTGGTCAGAAGGTCACAAGAGGGGAGCCTATGACACCTCCCCCCGGGAACACTGCAACCGTCATAAATATGAGTTGGTTGCCAAGCGCCTGAATTTTGATCCCGTGACTGTGGGGATATTGCAACGGTCCTGAGTGTGAAAAACGGTCATACGTCACTTTTTTTAAGTGCCATTGTAACTTTGAACAGTCATTCAATGAACCGTTGTAAGACATGGACTACCTGTATAAAGAACAGGGGGGGTGAATCGGTAGTTACGGCCAGCGGCTGGGCCCGCCCACCTGCCCTGGCGCTATCCCATCTTATACAATCGCCGTGTTGTTGACGAGGCACACATGTGTGCAAGGCCAGGGGTGAAATGCTCCCGGTTCGGACCGGATCGCCCGATCCGGTAGCGATGGAGGCAGGTGGTTCGGAGAACCGGTAGCAAAAATCTCTGCCCTCCCCCCCCCATTGCCCAGCTGAGCCGTACAATCATCAGAGGCTTTTTTATTTTTATTTTTAAAAGCATTTTTTCTACAACCTCTTTGGCCGAAAAAATGCTTTTAAAAGTTTTAAAAAAAAAAAGCCTCTGATGATTGTACGGCTCAGCTGGGATCGTCAGAGGCTTTTAAAAGCATTTTTTTTACAACCTCTTCAGCCGAAGAGTTTGTAGAAAAAATGGTTTTAAAAGTAAAAAAAAAAAAAAAAGTTGGCCACGTCCACTCAGTCATATTACCACCACTCCCACCAAGCCACGCCCACAGAATCGATAGTAACAAATTTTACATTTCACCACTGTGCAAGGCGGGTGTGCAAGTGAAGCTATCCCGTCCTATACAGTCGTCATGTTTTTGACACAGCGTGCATGAATGCACTCACATTTTCGATTCTGGGCAAACGGGTGGTTAAATTATGTGAAGCCCATTCTGATAAAGAACCATTGCTTCACTTAATGGCTGCAACCCTTGCATAAAACAACTGCCGTGGGAAAGGTTGTAAGATCAGTTTCATGCCATCACGACTCACAACCCTGATGGGCGGGCTCCCTTACGGTCATAAGTCGAGGACTGCCTACAGAACAAGGAGGTGGGAGCAGAGCGCAATCAGACCTGCGAGATTCTGCTATTATAACCTCGGAGCTGTTATTAGAGCTGCTACTCGCTGGAGTAGTTCGCGCCTTCCCGTGGAGTTGATTTCAGGATTGGGTCTCCGTGATGGGGCTGGCACAGCGGGCCTAAAACAGGCGTGGCCTTTGTGTGCTTAATTAAAAAAAAAGATTTGGTCACATTGACACAGGGAGATTCTGCCTGGAGATGGAAACTCGGAGAATGTTTCCTATGTATTTGTATATTTTAAAAAATACTGACTTCAGGGCTCGCATCTAGCAGGATAGTTGCCAGAGGGAATTATTTGAAGTTTATGCGCACAACGGAGTTGGAATGTGGGAATAACAGGAAGAAGAAGAAGAAGAACCACAAACTGGAGAACCATCCTGTAAAACAAAGTGGTCCAATCTTGGCCACTTAAAGATTTGTGGACTTCAATTAAAGAGCCTCAGATAGCTCAACAGGCTAGATAGCCTGCTATTAACATTCAGCTGTCTGTAATTATTGCAAGTTCGAGGTTCAAGGTTGACTCAGCCTTCCATCCTTCTAAGGTAGGTAAATGGAGGACCCAGTTTGTGGGGGCAATAAGCTGACTTCGTATAAAAATATACAAAAGTATGAAGGCTGTTGCTTAACGCATTGTAGGGCAGCATATAAATCTAATTTTAAAAAAAAATCCTCAGCCAACATAGCGGGGAGTTTAAGTCTCAAAGTCCACAAGTCTCAAAGTAGCTAAGGTTAGACCCTTCCTGGTGTAGAAGGTATCTCAGTCCACAGAAGGAGGCGGTGGGTGGGAAGCATTTTTCAACAGCATTTGCACGTATGCACACTTTTAGTAAGGAATATAAAATGAAAGCAAATGCCACTCCCTCCTAGCATTGATGATGTTACCTAGTTGGATCATGAAAATTCTGCAATAAAAGACGCAAGCTCAGAGAGCCCCAAGGACCCCACATTTCAGAAGGAACCCCCCCTCCTTACTTTTCCCGAGTAAAAGGAGAGGAAGGGAGAGATACTTTCAGACTTGCAAGATGGATCTTAGCTGCTCAAAGAAGACAAGTGGAATTACTTCTAAAGCAGTTTCCTTTACTATTCCTCACCTGCAGACAGAATCTTGCCAACCTAAAGCAGACTAAAGTATCATTTTTTTTAAAAAATCTACTCTGGGAACTGTTGAGGAGGAGCTGTCTTCACTGCCCTTCTCTTACACAAGCTACCTAAGCTTTGCTGACTCCTCCCTTCCTCCCTCCCTCCCTCTCTCTCTCTCTCTCTTTCTTTCTTTCTTTCTTTTTTCTTTCTTTCTTCCTTCCTTCCTTCCTTTCTTTTCCTTCCTTCCTTCCTTCCCTTTCTTTCTTTCTCTCTTCCTGCCTTCCCCTTCTCTCTCTCTCTCTCCTTCTCTCTCTTTTTCTTTCTTTCTTTCCTCCCTTCCTTCTGTCCCTCCCTCCTTCCCTCTATCTTTTTTCTTCCTTCCTTCCTCCCTCCTTCCGTTTCTTTCTCTTCCTCCCTTCCTGTCTTCCCCTTCTCTCTCTCTCCTCACTCCTTCTCTTTCTTTCTTTCTTTCTTTCTTTCTTTTTCTTCCATCCTTCTTTCTTCCCTCCATCCTTCTTTCTTTCTTTCTTTCTTTCCTTCTTTCTTTCTTTCCTTCTTTCTTTCTCCCGTGACTACTTTTGGACAGTACCCAACAGCTTTAAAATCGACTATACTATAGTTTGCATTTCACAAAGCCAGCTTTTAGAGTAGAGTACTCTCTTGGAACCTTTCCAGAAATTTCCTGGCAAAAACTGACAGGAGGCAAACCAGATTAAGTACCCAGGGATGCGAAGTGTGTCGGAGGCAATTAAAGCCTCTTTCTGCAGGGCAGCCGTCCAGCCAGCCCTTCCCGCAGATCCTGCGCTGCTCGGGCAGAGAAAGCGGAAGGGGGCTCCAGAGGCCGGACGGTCTGTGAGCCTCTTGCCTTCATTCCCCGCAAATCATCCTGAAATGAACTCTGGTGAGATCTCAGTGTTCCGGAAGAGGTTGTTAGCCCTGGCTTTGGCCAGAGATCTCCACACATAAAAAATCGATGTTTGCTTGCTAGCATTCAAGTTTCCCCTGGTGCCTTCTCTCACCTCTGGCACATCTGGAAGCGCTATTTAGCTCTTACTCGCTCTTTCCTTCTCCTTCTTGCTCTTTCTTTCTTTCTTTCCTTTTTTCTTTCTTTCCTACTTTCTTTCTTCCTTCTTCCCCCCTCCCTCCCTTCGTTCCCTTTCTCTCTCTCTCCCTCTTTCTCTCTCTCTGTCTCTCTCATACTGACTCCTTCCTTTTTTCTTTCCTTCTCTTCTCTTTTTCCCTCTCCCTCTCCCTTTCTCTCTTTGTCTCTCTCTCTCTCCCGCTCCCTTATTTTATTTATTTATTTATTTTATTATATTTATATACTGCCCTTCTCCTGAAGGACTCAGGGCAGTGAACAGCCATAATAAAACAATATATAAGACAGAAATTTAAAATAATTAAATCACAGGCCAAATTTAAAATTCCCATCTAAAACCAATTTTTTAAAAACCCTTTAAAACCAAATTAAGATCATTTATCCCATCAGAGTGGCTTGCTGGAATAACAGAGTCTTCAGTGCACGACGGAAGGCACAGAGGTTGAGGATCCTTCGTATGTCCAGGGATCCTTCCTTCCTCTCTCCCTCCCTCCCCCCCTCCCTCTTTTATCGTTATTTCTAAATTAGGGTAGCCATAAGTGCTGAGCAGCTCTCTGTACCGGGACGGGCATACTAAACCAGCTATTCTTCCCTTCTGCACATTAATGACAGCCTCTCCACACTGGTGTGCAGCAACATCAGCGTGCAGCAACTTAGTAAATCTACAGATGCCTGTCTGACTAATTCCCACCCCCCCTGCAAGCAGAAATCCTTCCTGACACCAAATGAGAGTTTGAGCAACTTAATCCCCATTTGCTAGTCTGAAACAGCTTTCCCCGAAGCAGTAGGACAGCAGTCTCTCTCTCTCTCTCTCTCTCTGTGTGTGTGTGTGTGTGTGTGTGTGTGTGTGTGAGTGTACCATGCTGCTACAAACAAATCACGTCCTTTACTTTCTGGGAACACATGTTCATTCTTGCAAATTCACCTGGAAGTTTCCCCTCCTCTTATGATATCATGGAGCCCAACGTTTCCATTGCTAAGGAAGACAATCGTAAAGTGAGTTTTGCTCCATTTTACGACCTTTCTTTCTTTCCCCAGTTGTTAAGTGAATCACACGGTTGTTAAGTCAACCTGCCCCCCCACCACTGACTTTTCTTATCAAGAGGCCGCAAAGGGGAATCACAAGACCCCAGGACACTGCGACCGTCATAAATATGAGTCAGTTGCCAAGCGTCCAACTTTTGATCCCGTGGTCCATGGCGATGCTGCATGCTTCTAAGTGCGAAAAACGATCGTGTCACCTTTTTCTGTGCCTTTAAACGGCCGCTAAACAAATCGTTGCAATGTGAGGACTACCTATAGTAGTTGCTGTGGTAGAACTGGAGAAAAGCCAAGCAGTGACCAGTAAGTAGTGGCTTCTGAGGGTTTTTGTGTGTGTGTTGCCTCTCTGGGGGTTTTGGATATACTTAAAAAAGAACCCATGATATATTACCCCCCCTATATTGTCCAGGTAAAATACTGCAACTTTATATCTGGTACTTCTCCAATTAACCAGTGGAACAGTCTGCCACAAGAAGTCGTAGGTGCTCCATCACTGGGGGTTTTTAAGAAGAGATTGAACAGCCATTTGGAACGCTTTGGACAGAGCTCTCTGTTCTGACCGAGGCTTCCTGAGACAGTAAAAAGCACATAATTCATCCTAAAAAAACTCTTTTTATTTTAAGGGCTATGAATTCTGTTCATTCCCAGCCTGTGATGAGTCCCAAATAGTTTGTAAACAGTCCAACAGAAGTCTGCCACAGTCCTTCGGGATAAGGCTGATAAGCACCCACCTTTATCTCCCTTGACATGCTGTCAAAGACCTCATTGGCTTTGCAAGGCCACATGGAGCACAGAGTCAAAAACGGAGCTTCGGAATTTAAACCGACCAGCACAAACAAAGTTGCTTCCTGCAAAGGCTCACATGCCTTTGCTCCTCCTTTATGTCTTATGGGAGGGGCCAATCCTCTCCAAGCCTTACTCCTGAGTCGCCCCTTTTGTCTTAACTGTACTTGCCTTCTGACAGCTCTGCACATGTGTGCACTGGGAACAGGCTCCCCCTGTTCCTCTGCCTTGCTGATGTCTGACTCTGGGGGCTCCGGAGGCAGCACATAACTCCCAGGTGGCCCTGGCCCTGTCTCTGCCTCCGACACAGAGCCCTCGTCCGAGCCTTCCCCAGACTCCAGGACTGGCCCATGTTCCTCCCCAGCCTCCTCACTGTCCAACTTTGCGGCCCGCTCCGCAGGCTGCCGGCGGACCACAACAGTCTCCAAATGTGTCAATGTGGACTTCAACTCCCAGAATTCCCCAGCCAGTCTTGTTGGGAATTGAGGTCCACAGGTCTTCCAGTGAACTGCCAGGGGTGGACACTCCTGGGTTAGATGAAACCTATGGGGTGTTTGGGTCTTTTTTTCTCTGCTGTCTCTTTCTGCCAGCTCCTTTTTTGATGATAGATCCTGCATGAATATCCGTCCGGTTCTTTTTTCACACTGCCCAGAATTCATAACAGATGGGGAGCTGTAAATCTCATAAATCAGTAAACAAATAAACAAACAAACAAACAGAAATGCGCCCCTTTGCAAATGATGTCTCCTTGGAAGGGAGGGCCTCTGGGAAAAAGTCTGTTGCCAGGGACGCCCCCGCTGCCATAAATTTCTTCCAGGTGGCATCATTGGTACAGAAAGGAATAACTGCATTGCCCAGCACCAGGGCTAAGAGGCTGCCTTTCCTCCCCCTAAACCACTATCAACTTGGCACCGGCTTTGCCATTCCGCTTCTCTTGCCTGAGGGATCCTGGGAGTTGTAGTCCAAGTGGCTTAGGAACTTCACCAGGTGGCCACTTGTGTCTTGTGAGTTTTGCCAGGGGTCTCCACCTTCCCTGGCCAGGCAGGAGCTCCCCTTGCTAGGACCCTCAGGATGACATGATGCAAAAAATGATGCAAAGACCATAGAAAGAGGGCAGAGAAGAGCCACAAAGATGATTAGGGGTCTAAAACATACGAGGAATGGTTGAGGGAACTACGTATGTCTAGTGTAGTGAAGAAGAGGACTAGGAGAAGCAGGCAGAAGAAGTTAGGGGCCTCCTGTCTTAAGGAGGTCCCTGTTATTTGAAGGACCGTCTCTTCCTGGTTACATCCACCCGACCCACCAGAGCAGGAAGCCAGGGTGTTTTGTGGGGTCCCCTCTCTTAAGGAAGTCCATCTGGTGGGACCAAGAAGAAGGGCCTTCTCTGTGGTGGCTCCCTCCCTGTCATTTGAAGGACCATCTTTTCCCAACTACATCCACCCATCTCTCCTCTTCCTCCTCCTCCTTCTTCTCTTCCCTTCTAGCACTGTTGATGGCCCTTCCAGGAATACATAGTACATTGTCAGGTCAAATGCAGACGTGAAAAATCCCCAGTTAGATCTGGATGCTGCTTTTGATTGTGATGCTTGTTGATCTGAAAAGCAGATCCTGCATCAAAGGGCAAAATGCAAGGAGGAAGAAGATGAGGAAGAGGAGGAGGAGGAGGAGGAGGAGGAGGAGGAGGAGGACTGTATGGTCTTTGGTACTCTCTGAACTTGGTTGTTTTCTTGCAGATGGTTTCATTACTGAACGAGATAACATCATCAGGACTAGAAGGGAGTGGAGGATGAGAATGAAGAGGAGGAGGAGGAAGAAGAGGAGAAGAAGATTTGCCATAAAGTATATTTTGAAGCTGCCTCCTGCAACCATGTGCTGAAGGCTGTTATTTTCCTCTGCACGTGGCTCTTGGCCAACGCTTTCTGAAGTGCTCCCTATAAATAAGGATTATATATATTTTAAAATACACAGAATGGACATTAAAATTTCATGGCCCCAAATGCTACTGTATATTAACCCAAGTCTTGTTGAACCACACTTTGGAAGGCTGCATCCGGTGGATTGCATACCACAACACAGAAAACGAGGCAGAGACCTTAGATAAAATGCAAGGAAGAGCAACAAAGACAATGAGGGGACTGGAGGCTAAAACACATGAAGGACATTTGCAGGAACTGGGTGTGTCTAGTTTAATGAAAAGAAGGACCCGCGGGTGACTGACATGATAGCATCTTCCAATATTTGAAGGTCATGCAGGAGACTCAATGCCATTCCGGACAAATGGCTGTCCAGTCTCTTCATAAAAACCTCCAGGGTTGGAGCAGCCACAACTTCTGGTGGCAAGCAGTTCCACTGATTAATTCTTCTCACTGTCAGGAAATTGGTTCTAGGTTGGTCCTCGCCTTAATCCGTTGTTTCTTGTCCTGCCTTCTGGTGCTTTGGGGAATAGGTCGATCCCCTCTTCTTTGGGGCAGCCCCTCAAATGTTGAAAGCCTGCTATTATGTCAACCTTTGTCCTTCTCTTCACTACAGGTACCTAGTTCCCTCTATCATCCATTGTGTGTCCCCTAACCATCTTTATTGCTCTTCTCTTCACTCTTTTCGGGGTGCACTTTTAGCATCTTATTTTGTTCATCCCAGCTTCACGCAGCCCTGGTCATTTATGCTTTAATACACAGTTGGCACCAAAGTTCTCCATGGCAACAAAGAAAACCCCAAGAAGGATCCATCAAGATTGCCACAAAGCAGATTTTCAGATGTCTGTTCTGCTCCCAGGAGTCCAGCAAAGACAGCAGCAGACTTATAACTCAGTGATAGGGAGTTTTAATAAAAAGAAGGCTGGAGGGGGGGAACTAAACTCAGGAGAAGGTTGTCTTTAAAATAAAGCCGAATTGTGAAAGCTACAAAAAAAGTCTGTGTTTTACAAGAGGCAGAAGTTGGAAGGAGGGCTGGGGGGTTGTGTTTTCCTGGTGGAAATACGGATCCCTGGAGTGCATTTCATACTAGACGTGGATGAAAAGGAGAAATACCTGGGCTTCCACCAAGAAGGAGATGATGGCTATATAGACCCATAATCCTGATCTTTCCAGAGTCTGAGACTTTGGAAAAAGTGCAGAGAAGAAGGCCTGGAGACTGAAACAAAGGAAGAACGGTTGCAGGAATTGGATATGTCTAGTTTAATGAAAAGAAGGACCAGGGGAGACATGATAGCAGTCTTCCAATATTTGAGGGGCTGCCCCAAAGAAGAGGGGGATCAAGTTATTCTCCAAAGCAACAGAAGGCAGGACAAGAAGCAATGGACAGAAACTAATCAAGGAGAGAAGCAGCCTGGAATTAAGGAGAAACTTCCTGACAGTTAGTGCAATTAATCAATGGAACAACTTGCCTCCAGAAGTTGTGAATGCTCCAATACTGGAAATTTTTAAGAAGAGATTGGATGACCATTTGTCTGAAGTGGTGTAGGGTTTCCTGCCTAAGCAGGGGGTTGGACTAGAAGACCTCCAAGGTCGCTTCCAACTCTGTCATTCTGTTAATAAATAAATTAAAAACTTGGGGGGGCAGAAACAGGCCACCCCACCCCCTCTGAAGCAGTTCTGCAGAGGTGAGCGACACCTAAATTGAATGAAAGAAAAATATGAAATGATATTAATTTCATTGTATAAGATGCAAAATAATAAAATAAAATGGTAAAGTAAGATGAAATTTTAAATACTATGCATCCTCTACTGAAGCAGATCTGCAAACATTGATGGAGCTTTAAAGATCTTAGAATCAACTGTACTGCCTCTTTTCAGCTATCTCTCTGCCCTCTGCAGCCCACAAGCCTTGGTCTTAGAGGACCCCCTCCTCATTTCTCCAGCCTTTGCAAAATCAATCATTCTGATGCTCAAAGGAGGGTGCTGAACTGGCTTGGAAGATTTTTGCACCGATTAAAGATACCAAAATCTTTGGCTAAATCTTTTTTTAATATCATTTTTTTAAAAAAATGTAAGCATTTTATTGGATTATAGAATAAAACACAAAAATACAAAAGCAAATAGAAACTCTTTGGCTAAATCTGAGCGGCTCTGTGTTCTAGTTAGTTCTTTATGATTGGGCCAACCTTCCTCTGCATTACGGTGTTTTAGAGAATGGTTTGGTGGGTGTTTGCAAAGGCCTCCGTTTTCCATGGTGACATTCTTTTTCTTGCAAACTGTTTTAAACCACTGCGTTTCGGCTTGGAGGGTAGTTTTTCATGAATGGGAAACAGGCTGGAAAAGGAATAATTAAGTCAGGAAATGTTGAGATTACCGGTTACAGATTAATTGAGTTGGAAGGGACCTTGGAGATCATCTAGTCCAACCTCCCAGCCAAGCGGGAGACCCTATTACATCATTTCTGACAGAAGGTAGTCCAGTCTCTTCTTGAAAGTCTCCAGGGATGAAGCTCCCACAACTTCCGAAGGCAACTTCTGTTCCATCAGTTGATTGTTCTCATTGTCAGGAATTTCCTCCTTATTTCCAGGTTGAATCTCTCCTTGGTCAGTTTCCATCCATTATTCCTTGTCTGGCCTTCAGGTGCTTTAGAAAATAGCTTCACCCCTTCCTCCTCTCTGTGGCAGCCCCTCAAGTATTGGAAGATGCTCTCCTGTCTCCCCTGGTCCTTCTCTTCACTAGACTAGCCAGGCCCAGTTCCTGCAGCCATTCATCGTCTGTTTTAGCCTCCAGTCCCCTCATCATTCCGGTTGCTCTTCTCTGCACTCTTTCTAGAGTCTCAACCTCCTTTTTATAGTGTGGTGACCAAAACTGAATGCAGGACTCTAGGTGTGGCCTTACTAAGTGTTTATAGAGAGAAGGTCTGTGCATTTCCACCTTGCCTTTTCAAGTTTCACATTCACCAACCTGGTGCCTCCCAGATGGATTGGGAAGGGTGTGTGTGGGTGAAAAGTAGAGTGTTTGAAGTGCAACTCTGGGGGGGGGGGGCGGGCTTTGCGAAGAAATACAAGAGCCAAATATTCACTCCCGCAGCCTGTTGAGAAGACAAGATGGCTCTCAAACGGAGACTCCACCAGCCTCACTTGGCTTTGTAACTCAACAGTTGTGCGTGGCTCCTTCACAGCCTCCGTGCACCTCTGATATATCAATTCTAGGGAAAAAATGAGTGTACATCTCGGCATGAAATCCCTGCAAATCCAGATAACACATGAAATCTGGCGATTTCACTCATCCGTTGGCTAGGTTTCCACACTACCTCACAAAAATAGTCTAGATTGTGGGGTTTGTGGTCCTCTCTGAGCTTCTTACAGACATTTCATGACCCAACTAGCTAACACCATCAGTGCTAGTCCCAAGGCCCTGACAATGTACTAGGTGTTCCTGGAAGGCCATCTCTGTACCAAAATCTGAAAATTGGCTTAAATGAACTGCGTAAATTCTTAGCCTTCGAACTGACTTTCCTACTGAGCCAAACAGACCTCAGTTCAGCTATCACTGCTTGAAAATGGAATGGCAATTCCATTTTATGTTAAAAATAATCTTACTTTATTTTGACATTGAAGAAGAGGAGTAAAGTCCATTATTGTTATTTTTGGGGGTTGTTGTTTTTTACTTGATGTCTTGTTTTCTGTGTTGTTGTTGTTTTAAAAAAAAAATTTATATAGCTTGCTGCCCACAGTTATCAATTGCACTCTCTCAAAAGATTCAATAAAATATTTTTTAAAAAAAAGGAAAGGAAAGAAGGAAGGAAGGATGGGTAAAAAGGACAGCGTAAATGCCCGGTTTTCTGTGTCTTTTAGATCATGTTGTCCTGCTGGATTTAATAATTTTTATCGATTTTATCTCCGCGGCTGTAGTTTTGTTTTGAACTGTTGCAGACCGCTCAAAATCGCCACAGATAAAGCAGCGGGAGATCGAAAACTTCCAATTAAATCGGCCCACAAGCCGAGATGGTGGGTTCAGGCGATGTGGGGGCGATTCCCAGCCTTCGTACCACTGGAAATGAAGATTAATTTCTTGCTTTATCGGAAATATATGGGGGGAAAAAGAGATGTTTGGCCTTTCAAGAGAGACCGTGTGCAGACAATGGTGAATCGGTGTGACCTGAAGTTGGTTTATTTCTAACTGGCAGAGAAAGACTCACACAATTAGGCTCAAGCAAGACGACACCGTATTTTCTTTTGTGCAAACAACCTCTGTGTGTGTGTGTATATGAGTGCGCACACACATACACACATGCATAACAATAAAAAAATAGTGGAATTCAACAAATTTTTACTACCAGTTCTGAGGGCGTGGCTTGGTGAATTTTGTGTGGCTTGGTGTGGCTTGGTGGGCGTGGCGGGGGAAGGGTACTGCAAAATCCCCATTCCCTCCCCCCTCCTGGGGGAAAGATACTGCAAAATCCCCATTCTCACCCCACTCTGGGGCCAGCCGGTTTTCCAAACTACTCAAAATTTTCGCTACGGGTTCTCCAGAACCTGTCAGAACCTGTTGGATTTCACCCCTGCCATAAACCAATGTGGTTTTATTGCATGTCTCTGCTAGGATAGATTTTTCTCAACCGCAGTCACTTTAAGATGTGTGGACTTCAACTCCCAGAATTCTCCAGCAAGGCAAGATATACTCCCGCCTGAGGCATGAAAGCTGGTTGGGTGACTTTGGGCCAATCACCAGGAGACGGGGAGTTCTAGTTTTGCCCTAAGCAGGAATGTCAGCTAGGTAACTTTTGACCAGTCACCAAGAGACCGTGAATTCTAGTCCTGCCTTAGACATGAAAGTTTATTGCGTGACTTTGCTTCCTTCCTTCCTTCCTTCCTTCCTTCCTTCCTTCCTTCCTTCCTTCCTTCCTTCCTTTCTTCCTTCCTTCCTCTTTCTTTCTTCCTCCTCCACCTCCTCCTCTTCCCTCCACAACCTCCTCTCCCTTCTAACACTGTTGATGCTACCTAGTTGGATAGTAAAACTTCTGCAAGAAAAGATTCAAGCTCAGCGAGCACCAAGGACCACCCCCTCCAGTTCAACCCTGAACTACAAATCTTCTCTCCTCTCCTCTCCTCTCCTCTCCTCTCCTCTCCTCTCCTCTCCTCTCCTCTCCTCTCCTCTCCTCTCCTCTCCTCTCCTCTCCATTCCATTCCATTCCATTCCATTCCATTCCATTCTATTCTATTCTATTCTATTCTATTCTATTCTGAGGTGGGTTTCAGCAGGTTCTGGCCAGTTCTGGAGAACCGGTAGCGGAAATTTTGAGTAGTTCGGAGAACCAGTAGTAAAAATTCTGACTGGCCCCGCCCTCATCTATTCTCTGCCTCCCAAGTCCCAGTTGATTGGGAGGAAATGAGGATTTTGCAGTAACTTTCCCCTGCCACGCCCACCAAGTCAAGCCATGCCCACCAAGTCAAGCCACGCCCACCAAGCCACACCCATAGAACAGGTGGTAAAAAAAATTGAAACCCACCACTGATTCTATTCTATTCTATTCTATTCTCCATCCTTCTCTCTCCTCTCCTCTCCTCTCCTCTCCAGACTTAGAAAGTCTTTTGAACAGTTAGATATGACACCCCTTTTGATTTCTTCTCTGCGCAGGGCACCCATTTCTGCCAAACACATCCAGAGGACTTATTTGTCCTGTCCAACCTTAGGAACATTGTACCCAGAAGCCGTGTCAACCAAACCCATCTCCTTCTGTTTTTGCTGTGAACAATACTCCCTCTGTTTCACGCTCGTCAGTCGCCGGAGCAAACTCCAGCCTAGACAGAGGCCTCCCCGAAGCTGCATTTCAAGGCACTCAAGAATCACACATTCTCCGTTCCAACTCCGTTTACCGTGTGGTGATTTTATCACGTCAAACAAGGCATTTGAGGACCGAACAGGATTTGACGTGGCCTGATAAGCAAATGACTTAATTTAGGGTCTCCGTTGTCTTGTAGTTAATTTATGAAAGCTAATTGCTCCCACCCCAGGTACTGCCAAGCTGTGCAAATAAATACCGTCCTTTTATCATCCGTGTTGATATTTTAATATGCTGCCCCACAGAGGCTCTTTCGCCATCCTGGAGAGACGTTTAAGGCTTTGAGGTCAGGGAGGGAAAATTTTGCTCAGATCTGGTGTCAGGTGCGAACAACCAGATCTGCATTTGAAGAGTTTGAAATTAGCCACTTTATTGCTCAATGCCTATTTTACAGGAATCTTCCAGGACTGGCAGTTTGCACTTGAGCCAGGTTAGATAAGGTTCAACCCCATTAAAGCAGGGAATTGTGTTAAGTGCCGGGGAAACCAGGAGATTCGGGCAGTTTAAAAGAGTATAAAGATTTCTTGCCAGCTTCAGATCTCTACAAGAATCTGACCAACTAACAGTCAAAAGAAATGAGCAGGAGTGTTGTGGCTCCGTTGCCTGAGCCTGCGTCATCAGCAGGGGAGGACTCTGAGAGTGAGGGAGAGGAGTTGGCAAGGCCTCCTTCTCCAGGACTCTCCTCTCTGGCAATGCCTCCGGAGGACACCGAAGGGCAGGAGATAGGTCCAGAGCCAAGCTCGTCCCCGCAGCCACAGGAGGACATTGACGAGGGGAGTGAGTTTTGGTTGGACCCTCGCCAGCGTCGGAGAGACAGGAGAGCCCAGCAGAGGAAAAGGCATGGTCGTGATTAGCTGGTGGACCACGCCTCCTCCCAGACTATATAAGAGAGGGATTGTAGCCATATCTTTGTGATGAACAAAACAAAGATTCGTGGATCCCGGTTTTGAATCGGCCCTGCGTCTCAGCTTTGGTGTGTATGTGACGGACCTTTTAATAAAGACGTTGGCAAGCAGCTGCGGATTGCTGCCGACCTTTGTTATCATCTCACTTGGTTGCCTGCCAGTTCATTAGCCTCTGGTTGTCTGAGGGGAGGTTATTTCTGGGCACGGGGCCAGAACAAGGAGATAAGAAAAACATTCAAGGAAAGCTGGACTTAGCTCTCTTGCGGGCGTGCAGGGACTTGTGATTTATGATGCATTTGACCCCTCCCTCATACTGGTCATCTCCTACAGATTGGATCTTGCCCTCTTGTGCATACATAAGGATTCCTGATTAATTCCTTGCTTGACTCCTCCTCCTGTCTCTGCCAGTCTCCCTCGGACATTTGGTAGGATTTCTGAGAAAGATATATAGGGGATCAATCAATTAATGTAGAATAAGACACCCCCCCCCCCAATTATTACATCAGGATATGTGGCCAATGAAAAATTACTCTGAATTTCCCAAGAAGTTATGAGGGTAACTTTGGAAAGATGACCAGGAAGGCTAAACTATATAATGAAGGGCTAAGGGCACTAGCTCCAGTACTTGGGAGGCTGTCACAGAGAAGAGGGGGTCCATAATCCCTGAGGGCAGGACAAGAAGTAACTAATGGAAACTTATCAAGGAGAGATTGAACCTGGAAATGAGGAGGGTTTAATAAGTGGAATAGCTTGCGTCTGGAGTTGTGGGTCCTCCATAGATGGAAGGTTTCAAGAAAAAACCATTTTTCCAGCCATTTTTCCAGGATGGAGTAATGTCTCTTTCCTTGGATAGAGGGTTGGACTAAACTCCAAAGTCCCTTCCCAGGATTCTATGAGATAGACAGGGTCTCTTGTCTTTTATCTTCTATCTCATCTGACTGTCTATCTACCATATAAGACAGATAAGATAGAAGATAAAGGATAATAGATAGATGGTAGATTAGATAGATAAGAGAGAGAGAGAGAGAGAGAGATGGATGGTAGATAGATAGATGATAGATGGATGGATGGATGGATAGAGATAGACAGAGACAGACATAAAGAGAAAGAGATGGTAGAGATGGAGATATAGAGATATAGATCTAAAGATAGGCAATAGAGAGAAAGAGAGATACATAAAGAGTGTTCCTCTGAGGGGAAAGAGAAAACAGACATTAGATAGATGGATGGATAGATAGATAGATAGATAGATAGATAGATAGATAGATAAATAGATAGATAGATAGATAGATAGATAGATAGACAGACAGACAGACAGACAGATAGATAGATATGGATGGTAGATAGATGATGGATGGATGGATGGATGGATGGATGGATGGATGGATGGATGGATAGAGATAGACAGAGACAGACAGAGACAGACATAAAGAGAATGAGATGGTAGAGATGGAGATATAGAGATATAGAGATATAGATATATAGATCTAAAGATCTAAAGATAGGCGATAGAGAGAAAGAGAGATACATAAAGAGTGTTCCTCTGAGGGGAAAGAGAAAACAGACATTAGATAGATGGATGGATGGATGGATGGATGGATGGATAGATAGATAGATAGATAGATAGATAGATAGATAGATAGATAGATAGGATAGAGATAGAGAAAGATGGTAGAGAGATGGAGAGAGAGAGGGCTAAAGATAGGTGATAGAGACAGGGAAGACAAAACAGACATTAGATAGAGATAGAGAGAGATAGAGAGATAGAAATAATAGAGATAATAGATAGATGAGAGAGGGAGAGAGAAAGAGAGATGTGGGTCCTCAATCACCGGACATTTTCAAGAAAAGAACAGATGACCATTTATCTGGGATGAAATAAGGTCTCCTGCCTTGGTCAGGGGTTGAAATAAATGACCTCCCATGTTCCTTCCAATATTATGGTTCTATGATTCCATGAAATAGACAGACAGACAGACAAGATAAGATACATAGGATAGATAGACAAATCGAAGAAAAATAGAACGAACATCTGGCCTCCGAGATTTGTGGGCGCTCTATCACTGGAGGTCCTGAAGGAAAAACCCAGACGGCCGTTTGCCTGGGATGTAATCAGCTCCCCTGCCTCCAAGGTGGCTTCCAGCCCTAGGACTCTCCTACGATTGTCTCCTGCATCGAACAGGGACAATTTCATTGCTGAAGAGCAACCTTGCCAGAACTATCCTGCATAATGTGTGAAGGGAGTTTTCTAGGCTGGCAGAGAAGGGGGGAGCGAGAGGGAGGGAGGGAAGGAGGGAAATAAGTTACCAATTAGGCCAAAGGCTGATCAGCTCACAACTCAGCAGCAGGTCGCTCAAATGACATTTATCTACAGCATCAAAGAGCCTTCCAACCGAACTGGATAATTCTCAGCTCATGGCCCCTGGTGCTAAATTAGCAGAAGGGGTTGGGAAACGTAATATCGGAGGCAAAGCATTATTTTCTCCATAAAAGAGAACGGCTGCCAGCCAGCTGGACAGCCCCTTTCCCTATGCCAGCAGTCTCTAGGTGGTTGGACTGGAGCTGATGGGTGTTGTAGTCGAGCCCAGCTGAAAGCTAATGGCTTGGATCAGGTGAGGCCAGCCTGGTAAGGCAGAAGGCGAAAAAGCAGGAGAGGGTTCTACAGGATTTCTACATCCACCTGAGGCATGCAAGTTTTAGTCCCATTTAAAGCCGGCTGGGTGACTTTGGGCCAATCACAAGGAGACAGGAGTTCTAGTTCTTCCCTGGACTTTGGGCCAATCACCAAGAGGCAGGGAGTTCTAGTTCTTTCCTGGGCAAGAAAGCCAGCTGTTTGACTTTGGGCCAATCACCAGGAGACAGTGAGTTCTAGTCCTGCCTTAGCCATGAAAGCCAACTGGTGACCTGGGACCAATTGCCAGGAGACTGTGAGTTCTAGTCCCACTTTAGGCACAGAAAGCTGGCTGAGTGACTTTGGGCCAATCACCAGGAGATGGTGAATTCCAGTCCTGCCTTAGGCACAAAAATCAGCTGGGTGACTTTGGGCCAGTCACCAGGAGATGAGGAGTTCTAGTCCTGCCTTAGGCATTAAAGATGGTTGAGTAACTTTAGTCAGTGACTAAAGAGATGGTGAGCTTTAGTCCCGTCTTAAGCATGAAAGGCAGCTGGGTGACTTTGGGCCAATCACCAGGAGACAGGAAGTTCTAGTTCTTCCCTGGACAGGAAAGCTGGCTGGATGACTTTTGGCCAATCATCAGGAGACGGTGAGTTCTAGTCATGCCTTAGCCATGAAAGGGAGCTGGGTGACTGTAGGCCAATCTCTCTCCCTCAACCCAGGAGGAAGAAGCTCTGTTTAGTTATGGTCTCCACCTTGAGTTATTTGTAAAATATAATAAAGATGGCTTATAAATAAATATCAGATGGTGGATGGATTTTCTGCTCTACAAGTCCTGTTTGGAGCCCCTCTTTTGAGACTTTCTCTAGTTTCTGTAGCTGGGATATAATGTGGGCTTCCGAGGTTTCCAACAGATCTGTGCATTTGGAATTTTACAAACATAACAAATATTAGCCAAAATCAGACAGAAAGCACCCCTCTAACAGGAGGCAATCTATTGAGGTTCCTCACCATCACATTTGGTCACCTTTCAGGTTGGGTTCTACCACTCCTGTCTCTTTTTTCTGTACAAAAAAACTCATTGCCATCAGTTTTATTTTATTCATTTAAAGCATTTTATACAGCTACCTGTCTTTCAACCTACACCGGACGGCTCCCCATCAAAAATTAAAAGCCACATGGAATCATTTTAAAACTGTGAAACTCAACGGATTAAAAGTTTGAAGAGGGGGTCAATCTATTCTCCCAAAGCCCCTGAAGACAGGACAAGAAATAATGGATGGAAACTCATCAAGGAAAGAAGCAACCTGGAATTAAGAAGAAGCTTCCTGACAGTGAGAACAATTAACCAGGGGAACAGCTTGCCACCAGAAGTTGTGAATGCTCCATCACCGGAGGTTTTTAAGAAAAGTCTAGACAGTTACTTATCTGAAATACAGTATTATAGGTTCTCCTGCTTGAGCAGGGGGCTGGACTAGAAGACCTCCAAGGTCCCTTCCAGAACATTCATTCTGTTCTGTTCTAAGATATCTTATGGTGTTGTTGAGCTACAACAGGTAAATCAAGAACTCTGTGTAGGACCAAACATGTCTGATGCTAAACTACATCCTCAACTTCTCTCTTACAGTGTCTGAGTCAACAGCTGGCTGAGGAATTCTGGGAGTTGAAATCCACAAGTCTTAAAGTTGCCAAGATTGGAGACCCCTGAACTAAAGGAAAACTAGTGTGATGCCAGTAAACCATTGCAACCAACAGTCCTTTCGACGGAAAACATAGAAAGTTGGGGATTATTTTAAAGAATTGCATGATTGAATCCATTGTATTTTTTCTTTGCAAAGTGATTGATAAAGGAAGTAACGTACAGTACTTTTGTCTTTGATTTTTGCATGCATGTAGAGCATTGTTACTCAGCCTTGACAACTTTAAGCCAGGTGGACTTCAACTCCCAGAATTCCCCAGCCAGCTGGGGAATTCTGGGAGTTGAAGTCCACCCTTCTTAAAGGGGCCAGGGTTGAAAAAAACCCCACTCATTTGGATATTGTCAACCGTCATTCTGGAATGTCTATGGAGATTCTCCATCCTCCAGGTCAAACAGGAGATTTTTGGCTTCTCATCCGAAGCAGCTTCTTCAGTTCTTCAGTCCAGAATCGAAGAAGCTTCTTGGATGAGAAGTGAAACGTCCTCAAAGAAAAACCAAGAAAGTCCAGTTGCCTCTTGAAAAAAGGAGACATTATTCTTGGAGTTTGAGTCCCAGTGTCTTAAAGCTGCCAAGGTTACAAACAGTGGCTTAGAAGTGTCCAGCATCAGTGACACATTGAGAAATGAGCCAACCTAGTTTCAATCCAGAGATTCCTTGGCCGCCAAACTTCACTTCTTAATTTAAACCCCCTCCCTTCCTCCCCTCCCCCCTGCGCCCCTCAACTGAAGAATTCCTAGTCAGACGGGACCAAAGACAACAGCAAGCAAATGAGGAAAGATCCCAATGAATTATCCAGAGCTGGGGGTGTCGTCGTCCCCCTCCCCCCCCCCGACTCTCGCCAAGAAGACGTTTGGGGCAAAGTTGCGCCGGAGAAGGGAGCAGCCCCTCCCTCCCTGGCCCGTCCTGCCGCCCTCCTCCTCCTCCGCCTCCTCTTCCTCCTCCTTCTCGGCGTTCAGCACCGCGGACAGCGACGGACTGCGCGCCCAAGAGGGTCTCCCCAGGCCGCCTTAGATCGACCCAAGTCTGCGACAGCTCCAGGCGGCAATCCGCGTCCCGTGTCGTCTTTTTGTCCACGGGAAAACTTTTTTTCCTTGCTGCCTCTTGCGCCGCGCGTTCTTGACTCGCGGGGAAAAGCGGCGCGGGCGGCTCGCTGCCCACCCCCTCCCCATCCCCCTCCCCATCCCCATCCCCACCGCCGGGCAAAATCCTTTTGTTCTTCCCCGCCGCGTTTCCCCAACTCCTTCCTTGCCTGGCTTAAGTCGCCTCGCTGCGGCTCCGACCCGCCTCCCTTCCTCCCTGCTGGCTCCCCCCACCCTCTCCGGACGAGTCCTGGTCCTGCGGGCGTCCCCTCCTCCCCCCCCTCCTCTGCCCCCTCCTCCCAATTCCCCCGAAGTCTGCCAACTCCGCGCAGGGATGCCCGCGGCCGAACTCACAGGTCAGATGCGGCGGGCTGGTACTGCTGGCTCCGGCAGAGGATGGAGTGCCCGCAAGCTTGGCCCATCTCTCCTCATCCTCTGCCCATCCGGCGCCGGCGAGAGGCGAAGGGGTGGCCCGCGGGAGGTGGGCGGGATGCCAGGTGCCCAGCCGCGGCCGACACCGGCTCGCCTTCGCCGCTGCTTCGCGGCTAATGGAGCCGTTGGCAGCCGCTCCGGCTTTCCGCGGGGAGGGAGTTGCCAGGCGGTAACAGAGCTTAATGCGGGCGGCTGAAGCACGGCTGCCCGGGTAGGGTGGGTTACTTGGGGGGCGGGTAGGTAGGCGGGTGGGGGCCGCGCCAGCCAGCCAGCCAGCGAGCATGTGGAGCCCGCGTGGGAACGCCAACCGCCCGCCCCGCGCGCAGACCCGACCCAGGCCGAGCGGTTGTGTAAGGAGCTGGCGGGGTCTGGGGGTCCCGCAAAGGGGAGAGGGGAACCTGCCCTGACCCTGACCCTGCTTGGGGAAGGGGGGGCAGGGCTGGCCAGCGTGTTCAAGGGATGCTAACAGGGTTTTACACGCCCGCACGTTTGAAACACAAAGAAAATGGCAGAGAGCGGCGGCGGCGGCGTTTCGGAGGCCGCGGGTGGGGGGCGAGGGAGGGTTCGGGGGAGAGGAACACCTCCCCCCCCTGGAATATCGGGGCTCTGGCCCGAAGCCCGCGGACCCTGCAGCCGAGCGGGCCCCTCTTCTTCTCTCCAGAGCCTGGGCTGGAGGCGGACTAGGTTTTAGTGCGCGAAGCCCCCTCCCCAGCCTTCCCCTGCTGAGTATAGGAATGGAGACTCCCGCCCCCTTGGAAGAACTGTCCCAAACAATGCGGGAGAAAAAAGCGGGTTTGGCTTCCAGCCCCCCCTCCCCCCCCCCAAAAAAAGGTGTGTTTTTTTCCAGAAGGCGTGACCTGGATGGCTGAGAATCTCCCTAAACTCCCAGGCCCCAGAAGTGCGGATTCTGCACTGCGGAGCTGCGTTCACACGACCGTCTCAACCCGTTAGCCGCAGCCGCGCCGCGCGCGCTTGTCTGGGGCCGAAACCCTCCCCGTTGGGTTAAGTGAGGGTTGAAGAGACGCTGCCCGCCCAGAATGAAACGGGTTGGTCCAGGAAGCGGGTTACTGAACGTGTGAACGCAGCCTTGTGGGGAGGGGGAGAGGGGGAGGGGGAGAGGGAGTGGATGGAGGTGCGCAGCGGATCCACTTCAAAGCTTCGCACCACTTCGCATATTCACAGCAATTGCAAATCGCCGAAGGAGGCTGTCACTGAATCCTCCCCAGTTTGCAAAGGGGATCTCTCTGGATCAGGCTCGATTCCCCAACCCTTTTTAAAATAACCTCTTTTCCTTGCTGGCTACTTTTTCTCACACACATACAGGGAGGCCTCGACTTAAAATAGTTCATTTAGTGACAACGAAGTTACAGCAGCTCTGAAAAAAAGGGACTTATGACCGTTTTTTCACACTTACGACCGCTGCAGCATCCCAAAGGTCACGTGATTTACATTTGGACGCTTGGCAACTGACTCATAGTTATGACGGTCACACTGTCCTGGGGTCACGTGATCCCCTTTTGCAGCCCTCTGACAAGCAAAGTCAATGGGGAAGCTAGATTCACTTAACAACCGTGTAATTAACTTAACAGCTGCAGTGATTCACTTAACAACCGTGGCAAGAGAGGTCATAAAGAGGGAGCAAAACTCACTTAACAACGGTCACACTTAGCAACAGAAATTCTGGGCTCCATTGTGGTCGTACGTCGAAGACTAGCTGTATTTTGCTTTCCATTTTATTTTATTATTTCATCTTACATTCTATTTTATTTTTATCATTTTATATTTTATTTTATTTTACTTTTTATTTCATTATTTCATTTTATTGTTTTATTTTATTATTTCATTTTATTGTTTTAATTTATTTCATTTTATTGTTTTAATTTATTATTTCATTTTATTGCTTTAATATATTATTTCATATTTTTGCAACCTTCTCTAAAAATCTAAAGGCTGAGCCAGCCTGTTTCTCTTCCAAGCCTTGAAATTAAAAAAAAAGAAAAAAGAAGGAGAACCAGCCCAGATCCAGAGGAAGGGCATGAAACTGTCCATGATGCCTAGAACTGCTCCCTCCCATCCAGCTGCTTCTCCTCTGGAGAGTAGTGAAGGGCAGCAGGCCAGGATGTTGGTGCATCTCGTCCCTGGCCTGGCGCCCGCTGCATCATCTCTTCAGATGCTAAGTGCCACGGTGAAGGGAGGGAGCAGATCCTGAGACTCTCCCTTCCGTATTGAAGAGAAACTGCGGTGGGATCTTTTGGGAGGAGAGCTTTTCAGAAGAGGTCCAAGCCAGGGCTAAGAATAGAATACAATAGAATACAATAGAATACAATAGAATAGAACAGAATTCTTTATTGGCCAAGGGTGATTGGTCACATAAAGAAATTGTCTTGGTGCATACGCTCTCAGTGTACATAAAAGAAAAGATACGTTTATCAAGAATCATAAGGTACAACACTTAACGATTGTCATAGGGAACAAATAAGCAATCAGGAAACAATATCAATATAAATCTTAAGGATACCAACAACAAAGTTACAGTCATACAGTCATAAGTGGGAGGAGATGGGTGGTGGGAACGATGAGAAGATTAATAGTCGTGCAGACTTAGTAAATAATTTGACAGTGTTGAGGGAATTATTTGTTTAGCAGAGTGATGGCATTCAGTGGAAAAACTGTCCTTGTGTCTAGTTGTTCTGGTGTGCAGTGCTCTATAGCCTCATTTTGAGCGTAGGAGTTGAAACAGTTTATGTCCAGGATGCGAGGGGTCTGTAGATATTTTCCCAGCCCTCTTTTTGACTCATGCAGTATACAGGTCCTCTATGGAAGGCAGGTTGGTAGCCATTGTTTTTTCTGCAGTTCCAATGATCCTCTGAAGTCTCTGTCTGTCTTGTTGGGTTGCAGGGCCAAACCAGACAGTTATGGAGGTGCCGATGACAGACTCAATACCATGGAAATCATGGAAACCATCAAACTCAAGGCCCGGGGGCCAGATCCAGCTCACAGAATGGTTCGATCTAGCCCTCTGGACCACCCTGAAACAGCAAAGGACCGGCCCACGGTGCCTCTGCCAGCGAAAACGGAGCTCAGGAGGGCCACACGCAGACCCCCCACCCCCCGGGCTCCGTTTTCTCTGGCAGAGGTCTAGCAAAACAAACTGAAAACAAAATCAAAGGAGAAATGTTTCCCCTTTTGCATTTGAGCGTGGAAGAAGAGATAGGAAAGGAGAACGAGAAAGAGGAAAGGCAAAGAAAAAGAAGGGAAGATGAGAAGAGAGCATAGAAGGAAAAAGAAGGAAGGAGGGGAAGGAAGGAGAAAGGAGAAGGAACAGGGAAGGAAAAAGAAAAAGGAAGGAAGGAAGGAAGGAAGGAAGGAAGGAAGGAAGGAAGGAAGGAAGGAAGGAAGGAAGGAAGGAAGGAGATTATATTGAGAGTGAGGGAGGGTCTAAGGGAAGTCCTGCCTTAGCACTTGGCCAGCACAGGTGCCACGCACACAAGTGATGTCGAACTGGTCACACCCCCTGGCTATGCCTCCACTCCCCACCCCCCAGATCAAACACAACCCTGATCAAACACAAGCCCTCGATGAAATCGAGTTTGACATCCCTACTCTAATGCATCCTTCATGGTTTAGGGCAGAGGTCTTCAAACTTGGCAGCTTTAAGACTTGTGGACTTCAACTCCCAGAATTCTCCAGCCAGCTGGCTGGAGAATTCTGGGAGTTGAAGTCCACAAGTCTTAAAGCTGCCAAGTTTGAAGACCTCTGGTTTAGGGCCTGATTGGCTGCTCCATAATAAATCTGCCCATCCTATATAAGGCATTGTTCTTCAACATTTTCCAGGTTGGAAATGTGTGGACTTCATCTCACAGGATTCCATGCTGGCTGGGGAATTCTGGGAGTTTAAATCCACACGTCTTCAAGCTTCCAAGGTTGAAAGAGACTGCTAAAATGCCTAGCGGAGACATTCTGCTGAAGGTCCCCTCTCCACGGTGACCTTGTGGTCACACCTTCTTAATAATAGCCCGTCTTTTACTTTTGACTAATTGGGCCACATTGTCTATGAATCATCTCCTGAAGCTCCGAGAGAGCGCTTGGAGGGATGCCAAGATTGGGCTTGGCCTCGCAGATGGCACCATCACATTATCTTGATTTATCCTGATGTTTTTCAACCATGTTTTGCTCAGAATCACCAGGACTGGAGCACAGAGCCTTGGCAATCAATGAATAAATATATTTTAATCATAAGCCCTAAGCAAAAGTTTGAGTCAAGTTCTTTTTTCCAGAATTGGGTGATGCAGAGAAGAGCAACCAAGATGATTAGGTTATGGAGGTTATGGATGGAGGTTAAAATATACGATGGACAGTTACAGGAACTGGGCCTGGCTAGTCTAGGGAAGAGAAGGACCAGGGGAGACAGGAGAGCATCTTCCAATATTCGAGGGGTTGCCACAGAGAAGAGGAAGGGGGTCAAGCTGTTTTCCAAAGCACCCGAAGGCCAGACAAAGAATAATGGATGGAAACTGAACAAGGAGAGATTCAACCTGGAAATAAGGAGGAATTTTTCCGACAGTGAGAACAATCAACCCATGGAAGAGAAGTTGCCTTCAGAAGTTGTGGGAGCTTCATCCCTGGAGGCTTTCAAGAAGAGACTGGACTGACATCTGTCAGAAATGGTATAGGGTTTCCTGCCTAAGCAGGGGGTTGGACTAGAAGACCTCCAAGGTCCCTTCCAACTCTTAATTCTAATTCTAATTCTAATTCTAATTCTAATTCTCTTCCCTTCCCTTCTTTCCATTCTTCTCTTTATTATTCTCTTCCCTTCCCTTCCCTTCCCTTCCCTTCCCTTCTTTCCACTCTTCTCTTCTCTTCTCTTCTCTTCTCTTCTCTTCTCTTCCCTTCCCTTCCCTTCCCTTCCCTTCCCTTTCCTTCCCTTCTTTCTACTCTTCTCTTTATTCTTCTCTTCCCTTCCCTTCCCTTCTTTCCACTCTTCTCTTCTCTTCTCTTCCCTTCCCTTCCCTTCTTTCCACTTCTCTTCTCTTCTCTTCCCTTCCCTTCCCTTCCCTTTTCTTCCCTTCCTTTCCCTTCTTTCCACTCTTCTCTTTATTCTTCTCTTCTCTTCTCTTCTCTTCTCTTCTCTTCTCTTCTCTTCTCTTCCCTTCCCTTCCCTTCCCTTCCCTTCCCTTCCTTTCCTTTCCCTTCCCTTCCCATCCCTTCCCTTCCATTCTATTCTCTATTCCAGTGATGGTGAACCTTTTTGGCACCAAGTGCCCAAACCAGAATGTGCATTTGCTGGAGCCCTGGAAATTTGAAGACCAGCTGGCCGGTGCGCTTGTCCACAGAGAGGGCTTGCATGACCTCTCTGCCATACATGCCATAGGTTCACCATCACGGCCCTATTCTATTCTAAATAAACAATCGACATAAATCATACTAGGTTACTAAATAAAACAATTAATTAATCCAGGGTGCGATGAGTCCGTAGATATTTTGAGACACCTCTTTCTAGCCTGTGCAGTGTTTAGATCCTCAATGGAAGGCAGTCTGACTGTCATTATTTTTTCTCCGGTTCTATTTATCCATTCGTGATGCATTGCATGATTTGGTTGTCATCCATTCGGTCGTGTCTCCAGTGAATACCGCCTCCCCCCCCCACACACACACACACAATGGCATGGCCAAAGTAAGTGAGACACGGTTTTGTGGTTTTGCCTTCCAGTGACACATCTGGGGTTATGCGCTCCAGGGGTTGTTTGTGAGTCAACTTTTATGGTCCAAGGAATATGCAGGAACTTTCTCCAGCACCACAGCTCAGGCAAGTCAATTTTCTTCCTGTCTTGCTTTTGGAAAGTCCATGTCAGCACTTCAAGCTGCATTTACTCTAGTGCTGACATAAGAAAGAGAAGCGGAGGCATCTGGAAAGGGACGTTTGACTTTTCACCTACTTATTTTCCCTGGAGATAATATCCCCTAGGAGATGGGATGGGAGGGGGGAAATTCCTTTGAGCTGGAGCAGTAGATTAGGGGCAGAGTGACTTGGAAGATGGCCAATGAGTGCAGAGGAGTGGGGAAAGGAAAGGGAGGGTTTTGGGTCAGGAAGTCAGTCTTGGCTACGATGGAGTCGGAGTTAGAATGTCGTGCTTAATAAATGAGAGGTTTTCATCAAAGACTTGGTTTGAAATGCAGTTTATTTGAGACGACCTCGAGACCTGACAGTCCAACTTTCACAACCCTAAGTAGCTACAGGAAACACGATGGAGCGGAATAAGGGTAACCTACATTTGAGTGCCAGGCAGTGTTGTTAATGTACAAGATTAGGATAGGTTTCCCTGAGAGTGTGTGGAATCAACTGCAGGATCCAAAAGGACCCATCAAATCCATGACGGCTACAAAGGCAGGTCCTGGACATGAGATGGAAATATTTGAAGGCTGCTCTTTCCTGAGGTTCTCTATCTCTTGCTGATAATGAGGATGGCGTAATCTGAATCAGAACAGAGCTGGAAGAGACCTTGGAGGTCTTCTAGTTCCAACTCCCTGCCCAGGCAGGAAACCCTACACCACTTCAGACAAATGGTTATCTAACCTCTTCTTAAAAACTTCCAGTGTTGGAGCATTCACAGCTTCTGGAGAGAAGTCATTATGCTAATTAATTGTAACTGTCAGGAAATTTCTCCTTAATTCCAGATTGCTTCTCTCCTTGATGAGTTTCCATCCTTCCTTGTCCTGCCTTCTTAGTCCTTTGGAAAATAAGTTGACTCCCTCTTCTTTGGTGCAGCCCCTCGAATACCGGAATCCTGTTATCAGATCCCCGCTGGTCCTTCTTTTCTCTAGACTGGCCAAACCCAAATCCTGAAACTATCCATTCAGTCATGTCCAGCTCTTGACGACTCTATGGGCCATGTTTCTCCATTTACAACAGATCATTTAGTAACAGTTGCAAAGTTGCAACGGCACTAAAAGAGAAGGGACTTACAACCATTTTTCACGCTTACGGCCGATGCAGCATCCCCGTGGTGACGTGACCAAAATCCAAACACTTGGCAACTGGCATGTACTTATGACAGTTCCAGTTTCCTTTGGCCACCTTCTGAGCAGCTAAGGCCATGGGGGAAACCAGATTCTCATTAACAACCGCACGATTCATTTAACAAAATAAGATTGTAAAATAGGACAAGCTCACTTAACCACTGTCTCGCTTAACAGCAGAAATTTTGGGCTCAGTTGTGTTCGTAAATCGAGGACTACCTGCAACACCAACCTGAGAGATCACCTACGGTGGGCTTCAAAAAGTTGCCAGCCCCTGAAACAAAAGATGCAAGGCAAATTTTAATTGCAATTCTTCATTCTTGTGCATTTGACAGGGTTGTATATTACTTTTTAGTTCCCATGATCTATTTATTAATCTAATTATTTTTAGTAAGGTTGATATTCTTAACCCTAATCCTCTCTGCCCATAAAGAAGTCAACAGTGATTAATACATGGTAGCCTATTGTTCTTTTGCAGGGGAAGAACATACTCTAAAAGGCAGGCTATAAATATTTTAAAGAAATCAATATATTTTCCTTTCTTTGTCATAAGTCTTTACTTGAAAATAGTTTCAGCTGAGCTCGCACCATCACCGTAAATCCTACAGGCACCATAGCAACATATTTCCACATGCAGACGTATGCCAGCTTTAACCTGGGCATTTTATTGCCAGCAGCAGACTCTAAAATGCAGCAAGGAAAAGGGGAATTTTCTTGCAACTGAATTTGGCCTGTGGATTACTTTTCCTTTTCCCTGCCAGTTCCTGAGCAATTCCTTTCTTTCTTTCTTTCTTCCTTTCTTCCCTCTCTCCTTTTCATAGGCAAAACCGTGAGGATTATGCATTTCACGCTCGCTAAACTGCGGTGCAATTATCTTTTGAAATACCTCGGAAAGACTGCCTAATATCAAGATTGCTCACCTTTAAGTGTGCAGCACCTAAAAAAGTGCACCGTGTTCCTGTACTGCCGTGGCTCTTAAAAAAAATTTGATTAAATTCATTTCCCTGCCTTGAGTGAGAATAATATCAGCATGTTTTGGAAAGCCAACATTCTTGCTTCTGACATCCTACGTCTGCAATTTTCAACTTTAATGGCTCCGTTTGAATGACTTGGGACTTGATTTAAATATGTTCTTTTAAAAATCAGGCTTTTATCTCCATCGCTTCCCAAAACGAACGTGGATTTCAAATTCTGCTTCTCTTAGTTTGCAGAGGGATTGTCCCCTTCGCCTTCAGCAATAAAAATAATAGCACCTCGTAAACAATATAAACATGATCCAATTATGGATGTGATACACAACAGCCGGATGTTGTAATAAATTAACGAGCTGTCTAAAACATCTTTCCAATTACTAGATACAGAGATGAGGGCCATCTTGGGGCTCGGAAGCAGTTCCCTATGCTCCAGATACGCGACAAATATGTGTGTTCGCTTTTGTGAAATTTCCCATCACTCCAGCAGCATCCGTGGGCAAGTTGCATATAAGGCCATAAGAAGAAACGCGGTCGGTCAAGCAGAGACCGAAATGGACAGAATGTGGCAGGGCTTCTGAAAGACAGAGGTTATCTTGTTCCATTTTACCAGCAGAAAAAAATATTTGCAGCACAAGAGGTTGAACTGTGGAGTGCTTGGTGTTCTCTGAGCTTGGTTGTTTTCTTGCAGAGATGGGTATGGTTTTCCCCTTGTTAGTTCCTTTGATTGTTTGTCTGGGGTTAATCCCTGCTTATCTGGGTGCTAGATTGTTGGAGAAGAAACATTCTGGTCCAGCCTCATCAAGCAACTGCCAAGAAGTAAGCAGCATATTCCTATTCACACGTTACCCAAGGAATATAAATATAGATATATATATAAAGAGAGTGCAAACCCCTCTCCCTTCTGCTGCTGATGATATTCCCTAGTTGGGTCATGAAATATCCACAAGAAAACTACTCAGAGCTCAGAGGCCACCAAGGACCCCCCACTGTAGACAACAGTATCAGAGGCTAAGCGGTCATGAGGGCTATTAATGACCTCCACTTATCAGAAAAAGCACCCAGAGCCAATACCAATTCCTGGGATGTGTGAAGAGCGTAATTTTCCCGAGGTATGTCCAGTTTCTGAATTTCCCAGAACGTAAGAACATCGGTGCTGGTTCAGCCCTTGGTCCACTTTCTGGAGGCTGGAGGCTTTGAGGGAGTCCAGTGGTCTGCTAATGCACTCCCGCATGCTGGCTGGGGGATTCTGGGACTTGAAGTCCATGCATTTTAAAGTTGCTGAGATTGCAAAAGGCTCACCAATCTTAGCCACAAACATTTTGACTCTTTTCCTTCTCCACTCTTCAAAGCTTAGAGGCACAAGACTTACCTTTGCAGAAGCCTGCTCGATTCCTTCCCCACCTGTTTGCTTATAATCATATTTCAAATTTTTCCCCTAGAGCAAGGGTTAAGGTAACAATGGGGCTCCTGTGAGCTCTTTCCTGGTGCTGCAAGACAGACACACGTATTAAAGAAAAAGTTTGATGCTTTTGTGGAAAATAACAAAGTATTTCATATTGAAGTTCTATAAGACCTTTTAGCTGGTTAGCCTCCTCCTAACCTATGAATTTGTCTGTTGTTGTTTTTTATTTGGTGATCTCGGTTTAACATTTTATCCATTTTTGCCTCTGTTGGGGTCAATTTGTCTGACATCTCTTCCCATAACAAGCCAGCTCAAACACAGGGTCTGTCTTAACGTCTTAGCTGTGAATTCCTCTTAGACACTCAGAAGGACAAAACTGGCATCAGATCTGTTTGTTGCTAAAACAGGGTGCAAATCCTCCCTCGTGCATGAAACCGAGCGGCATCAATGCGCAAAACAGAAAGAAGTACAACGATGTGAACATGCGGGGACCTTGGTGCTCTCTGAGCTGGTTTTCTTGCAGATGTTTCACGACCCAACTGGGTAACATCATCAGTACTCGAAGGGAACGGAGTTCCCTCTGTTTATATATAAATCTGTTGCCCTAAAGTGTTGGTGGAAGTGTAGTAGTTTTGTCCTTGCTTGCTCCTTGATTGGGTGCTGTTTTCTGCTAAATTGTTTGTCTGGTGTCAATCCCTGCTTATCTGGGATTCGCACTGGTACTGATGATGTTATCCTAGCTGGATCATTGGTCATGAAACTGTCCTCCCTATAACATTTCAGACAAATGGCTGTCCAGTCTATTCTTAAAAATCTCCAGTGATGGAGCACCCTCAACTTCTGGTGGCAAGCTGTTCCACTGGTTAATTGTCCTCACTGTTAGGAAGTTTCTCCTCAATTCTTCTTTAATTTCCATCCATTGCTACTTCTCCTGCCCGCAGGTGCTTTGGAGAATAAGGTGACCCCCTCTTCTTTGGGGCAGCACCTCAAATACTGGATTGACTGCTATCACATCCGTCCCCCGGGTCCTTCTTTTCATTAAAGTGGACATACCCAATTCGTCCTTCGTATGTTCTAGTCTCCAGGCCTTTGATCTAGGGCAGTGGTGGGGTTCAAAAGTTTTTACTACTTGTTCTGTGGGTGTGGCTTGTTGGGTGTGGCAGGGGAAGGATACTGCAAAATCCCCATTTCTTCCTGATCAGCTGGGACTCCGGAGGCAGAGAATAGATGACGGTGGGGCCAGTCAGAATTTTTACTACTGGTTCTCCAGAACTGGTCAGAACCTGCTGAAACCCTCCTCTGATCTACGGAGATTCTGAATCGTCCAGGTCATGGTTATCCTAAAGATGCTTTTTTTCCAAAAGGCAACTAAATTTTCTTGATTTCTTCTTCTTTTTTTTTCCCCCACCTTTGGAAAACATTTCACTTCTCCTCCAAAAAAAGCTTCTTCATTTCTAACTGATCCGGTGGGGGAAACAGAAGTATTTTCATTCCTTGCAGTTTTTCCTCTTCCTTTTCTTTGAAGAATTTGTTGGGGCTTTGCAGGGAGGGTGGGGGGAGGGGAGAAGGCCTGCCTTGGATGATCCTTTTTTTTAAAAAAAAAATCATCTTTCTTTCCAACAAATCTGTTCATTGGACGAGATCGCCATGCAATGCTGGGATCGGGAGACAAATGGCTCTCCGGTTAAGCAGATCAAAACTCACATGGACATTCCTTAATCCGAAAGGCTAAACAGCTCTTTGTCACACAAGGGCCAGCCTCCGTGAACCTCCAAAAACAAACAGACAAACAGACAAACAGACAAACGAATAAATAGCCCAACCAAATACATGCAATTATTTTGCATCCGGTCGAAGGGATTTTGGGAAAGTAAATGGGTTATCTGAAGGGAGGCTGCATCTGGAGGGAGTCACCCGTTAAGGCTATTAAAAGAGTCTTAAATCACCATTTCAATTCCAGGCTGCCTCTGGGAGGGTGTCAGCAAACAGTGTTCAAACCAGCAAGTTGTAGAGGGTTCATCACCGCCTCCAGAGTTGTGAGTGTTGCGGCCGTTCAAACTTGCGAGGAAAAGGAAGATTTGGGGAACCCGTCAAAATAGAAACGGGAGAATTTCTGCAGCCTCAGCCTTTGAAAAGTCTCCATTCTCGTTTCTGGAACCGGGGACCCTTCCGTTATTGTTCCTAGGAGGTGAAAGGAAAATAAAAATATAAAATACGATTTTATATTTTTTTGGGGAGGAAGGAAACCCACAACATCTGCCACGTACAACCGAAACATCTTTTCTCGCTGCTCCTGTCGAGAGGGAAGCTGTGATATTTTTCCACCCCTTGGCAAATGATGAAATTGGCACTGGGACATTTTTACATGTCCGCCCCCCCACCCCCCGGCATGGGGCAAACAAATCTCCTGCCAGATGGTTGGCATTTAAATAGCCACATTTTTCAGGGTGATCTTTGAGATCTATACTGCAGCCATCGCACGTGGCAGCCTGGATGTTTATTTTATTTTTTACTGGTGTTTCAATTTTGCTGAATTGTTAGATGGAAGTCCCATCTTTTATTCAGGAGGGCTACGTATGGGTGGTCCTCGGTTTAGGACCAGGATTTCTGTGGCTATGTTGTTAAGTGGATCTGGCCCGATTTTATGAACTTTCTGCCACGTTTGTTAAGTGAATCGCTTGCCGTTGTTAAGTGAACCAGCGGCCATTAAGCAAATCCAGCTTCACACGTTGACTTTGCTTGCCGGAAATTGCGATCGCATGATCCCGGGATACTACAATTGTTGTAAATGCAGGTAGTCCTTGACTTATGGAAGTTCATTTAGTGACCAAAGTTATAATGACACTATGAAAAGTGACATGATCATTTTTCACACTTACGACCATGGTCCCATGATCAAAATTCGAATGTTTGGCAACTGACTCATATTTATGACAGTCACAATGTTCTGGGGTGACATGATCCCCTCTTGCGACCTTCTCACAAGCAAAGTCCATAGGGAAGCTGGATTCACTTAACAACCATGTGACTAATTTAACAACTGCAATGGTTCACTTAACAACTGTGCTGAGAAAGGTCTTAAAATGAGGCAAAGGAGCCTTGGTGGTGCAGAGGACTAAAATGCTGTTAAAGTAGCACTTAGTTGCCAGCTGTCTGCAATTACTGCGAGTTTGAATCTTACCAGGCTCAAGGTTGACTCAGCCTTCCATCCTTCCGATGTGGGTAAAATGAGGACCCAGATTGTGGGGGCAATAAGCTGACTTTGTATAAAAAAGAACACCGCTTAGGGGGGCCTGAAAGCCCTACTAAGCAGGTGTATACAAAAGTATGAAGGCTATTGCTTAACACATTGTAAGACGCACTGACCCTCCAGAGAAGGGCGGCATATAAATCAAACCAATAAATAAATAAATAAATAAATAAAGTCACTTAACAAATGTTTCACTTAGCAACATCAATTCTGAGCTCAGTTGAGAAGTAGCCCTGCAGTCTATATGCAGATAAGCAAGGATTAACACCAGACAAACAACAAAGCAGAAAACCAATGAAGGAACGACCAAAGAGAAAACCACAACCCAACCAACAATAATAGCAGAAGTCACTGCATATAAACAGGGGGCAAACCTCATACTCATTACCGTAGCACTGATGATATTCCCTAGTTGGGTCATGAAATGTCTGCAAGCCTGAGTAGCGTAGGGGCTAATGCCTCCTACTAAAGGCAGCAATTAACATCCAGCTGCCTCCAATCTCTGCGAGTTCAATCCTAGCCAGGCTCAAGGTCAACTCAGCCTTCCATCCTTTCTAAGGTGGGCAAATTGAGGACCCAGTTTGTGGGGGCAATAAGCTGACTTTGTATAAATCTACAAAAGTATGAAGGCTATTGCTTCACGCATTGTAAGCTGCCCTGAGTCTCCGGAGAAGGGCAGCATATAAATCAAATTTTAAAAAAAGAAAAAAGAAAAAAACAAAGCTCAGAGAGCACCAGGGACCCCAGTCATCGTCGTCCTCCTCCTCCTCCTCTTCCTCCTCCACCTCTTCCTCTTCCTCCTCCCTCTACAAACCCCACTCCCTTCTAGCACCGATGACATTCCCCAGCTGGGTCACGAAACATCTGCAAGAGCCATCACCATCACTCTCGGGGGGCACCAAGGACCCATCAATGCAAGAAATCCAGGCTACAAAATGTCACTATTTTTCAATGCCATTGTCATTTCGGACGGTCACTAAATGAACTGTTGCAACTCAAGGGAGAGTGGGACTTGGGTTTTGTTGCTGTAGGTTGCAGCCTTTCAGATGTTTGCCAGCCTCTATTTCCTTTCCCTTTTCCCTTTTGTGGTTAATTAACACTTTGGGGACTTTTCTGGGAGAAGAGAAAGAATGTCGGTTTGCTACCCTCTTGGGGAGACGCTAACGATGCAACGATCCCATCGGCATTTTGAGAAGCCAGAATAGAGTGGTAACCTGGGATGAGCAGCTAAGCATTGTTGATGGGGCTGAAGTGTGGGAACCCTACACTCCGCGTGATTCCCTCCCACGGCCCTCTTAGCTTTGGAGTGGCCCATCGTTGCTATAGACCAATGTTTCTCCACCTTGACAACTGGAAGATGCATGGATTTCAACTCCCAGAATTCCCCAGCCAGCTGGCTGGGGAATTCTGGGAGTTGAAATCCATGCATCTTCTAGTTGTCAAGGTGGAGAAACATTGGTTTCGGCTGTGAATGGAGCTGGACATGTGTTGGCCATTGTTCCCAGAAGCTAAGGAATCAGAAGAAGAGGGCCACCGAGAAGCCCAAGCTGGTGGAGATGATGATGGCCCTGCCAGGAGTCTGATGTGAATTTTTTTTTCTTGTTCTTCCTGTTTTCCCCTTCTTCCATCTTCAGCTTCTCCATGGCCCCAGATGTCTTCCATGGGATGGGACAAATAACCTTGGGCTAAGGTTGGTTCCAGCCTTTCTGAGCTACACCATCTCAAGATCTTGAGATCTTGGGATTGGGGGCCATGTCAGAGAGGTGTGATGTGAATTTATTTCTGCTGTTTTTCCCTTCTTTCTTCCTCAACTGCTCCATGGCACAAGATGTGATTCACAAAATGGGTCAAATAAACGTAGGGGAAGGCTGGATCCTACCTTTTGGAGGCGTACCATCTGAACAAGCTTCTTCAGGTATGCCACCAGAACTGAAGACGCTTCTTGGATGAGAAGCGAAACTTCCTCAAGAAAGTCCAGTTGCCTTTTGAAAGAAAGCACCTTCGGGACAATCATCTCAAGAACTTTGAGCTGAAGATGGTGGCCATAATACAGAGGTCTGATGTGAGTTTATTCTTGCTGTTTTCCCCTCCTTCCTTCCTCAGCAGTTCCATAACCCACGATGCAATCCATAATAAGTAAGAGCCATGATAGCTTAACAGGCTAATAAGCAGACTAAAGCCTGTTATTAACATCCAGCTGTCTGCAATTGCACCAGTTTGGGTCTCATCAGGCTCAAGGTTGACTCAACCTTCCATCCTTTCTAAGGTAGGTCAATGGAGGACCCAGTTTGTGGGGGCAATAAGCTGACTTTGTATAAAAATATACAAAAGTATGAAGGCTATTGCTTAACGCATTGTAAGCTGCCCTGAGTCTTCGGAGAAGGGCAACATATAAATCTAATTTTTTAAAAAATGGGCCAAATAATCCTTGGGGAAGGTTGGATCCAGCCCTTCGGAGATCCACCATTTCAAAATCTTCAGGGTAAAGCATGAAGACCTCACGGCAACAGAAACATCCCCCTAATGGTCTCCTCCTCCTCTCTCTTTTCTGTGTCATAAAGTTTAAGTGCCGAATTTTCTCAGCAACTGTTCCGAGGTGTTTTCACAATCGCTTTTTCCGTGTGGGAGGAGAACACAACGGAGAGGCAGGTTTGAATAGCTTGTGTGGAATTACCTTGGAGACAGATTGGAAGTAGGAACCTTTGTCCTTTCCGTGCACAATCAGCCATTATTCGGCATTCTGAAAGGCAGTTTGAACCCCAACTCCTACGAGTAGCAGATTTACTCAGGCTGCAATCTGCTGTTTGCAACGCCCGTTGGAAGAGCAAAATTCACCGTTGGGACGGTGGTGGCCATTCCAGCTTTTTCTCCCCGTTATAGGCAACCTTTGACTTACGACCTGAACGGAGAATTTCTGTGGCTAAGCGAGATGGTTGTTAAGTGAGCTGTCCGTGCCAAATTTTGCCACAGTTGTTAAACGCCCCCACTGCAGTTGTTCAGCGAATCACGTGGTTGTGAAATGAATCACCAGGCCATTGAGCGAATGGAAGATCACATGATCCCGAGATCCTACAATGGTCGTAAATACAAGCCAATTGCCTGGCACCCAAATTTTCACAAAAATCAGGATTTAGGTAGTTGTTGACTTACAACCATTCGTTTAGGAAGCGTTCAAAGTTAGAGCGGCACTGAAAAAAAGTGACTTATGACCAGTCCTCGCACTTATGACCTTGGGAACGCTGTGATGGATGTAAATGCAAGGACTGGTCATAAGTCACTATTCTTGTGCACCTGTAGGTTCAAACAGTCACTAAACAGTCATTTATCTTGGAGGTTGATCTGTGTCCTCAGGGTGACCTGAGTGGTACAAATACTGTATTTTCCTGCGTAGAAGACTACTTTCTAACACACAAAAATCTTCTCAAAAGTCGGGGGTCGTCTTATACGCCGGGTCTCATTCTCCTGTAACCAGGCAGACCAGCCCATAAGGCTCTGACGAGCCTTAAATGGCTCTGAGGAGGGTCGTCTTATACGCCCAGTTGTCTTATACGCCGGAAAATACGGTACTTGGAATTGCTGAAGCATCCTGAAGAAAGCCCAGTTCCACAACGCCATCCTTTCAGCAGTTCCAAGAAGGCTCCACACCCATTTGCACCACTCAGGTGAGACCCAGTGCCACAGGTGGCATGCGGAGTCATATCAGTGGGCACGCAAGCATTGCCCTAGCTTAGCTCCAGCGTGCATACACGCACTGGCCAGCTGATTGTCAGGCCTTCCAGGCCCATTGGAAGTCAGGAAACAGGCTGTTTCCGGCCTCCGGAGGCCTCCAGAGGGGTGAGGAAGGCCGGTTTCGCCCTCCCCAGGCTCCTAGAAAGCCTCTGGAGCCTGGGGAGGATGAAAAACAGGCCTATCGGGCCCACCATGCCATCGCGTGCCAAAAGCGAAGGGAGTGCAGGTGGGATATGCGTGGGGCGGAGGCGCAATAAATTATGGGTGTGGGCATGCACACTCACGACCGCCCCGTGTTCCTCCCACTTTTGGCACATGGCAGCAAAAAGGTTACCTATCACTGCCCTATAAGGATGCAAATGGCCAGCTTCTGCAAGGAATATAAGTCCTTCCATTCTCCACCGTTCAGTCAGAACTGAAGAAGCTCCTCGGGAGGAGAAGTGAAACATCTTCAAAGAAAAAAAACAAGAAAATCCAGGTGCCTCTTGAAAAAAAGCCCCTTTGGGATAACCATGGATGACGGAGAATCTCCACGGAGGTGTGCCGCAGTGCAGATTCGAGGTTTAGGCAACCCATAAGCACACAACCCATAAACAAGCCAAGATCCAGGAAAGGTGCGTTGTTTGTTGGACGGAACGAAGTTGGTCCTTGCAATCCTGGGCGAATGAGTCAGCTGCAGCTGGTCACAATATCAGGAATCAAAGCAGTATCAAAAGGATGTGATTAAATACCGAGGAAGATAAAAATGGGGCCATATTTTGCATTAGGAGCACAACTCCAATCTCCATCCAAGATGGGCTGCTGGGAATAGGCTACAGCTGTGATGGTGAAGCTATGGCACATTTGCCAGAGGTGGCACACAGAGGCCTCTCAATGGGCACGCGTGCCATCCCCAGCTGCTCTTTTGGGCACCAGCCAGCTGATCTTCGTGAGTGCCAGAGCTCCGGAAAACAGCCTGAAAAACAGCCAAAAAACAGAGTATTTTGGGGGCTTTTTCCACGCCATTTCCAGGCCATTTTCTGGGCCGTTTTTGACCCAAAAAATGGCTTCAAAATGGCCTCAAATAGCCTGAAAAACGGCCAAAAAAAGGTCTGAAAATGGCCAAAAAACAATTTGTTCCAGTTTGGGCACTCGATGCTGAAAAGGTTCGCCATCCCTGGGCTACAGGTACCTCATTTAATGACCATTCAAAGTTACAAGGGCCCTGAAAAAAGGTTTTCACACTTACCACCTTTGTAGCATCCCCGTGCGCCCGCTTGGCAACTGACTCGTATTGATGACCGCTGCTGCGTCCCGAGGTCACGCGGCCCCCTTTGGCGTCCTTCTGACAAGCAAAGTCAAAGGACTCACTTAACGACCGGGTTGCTAACTCATCAACTGCAGTGATTCACTTAACAACCATGGCCAGAAAGGCCGTACATTGGAGCAAAACTCACCGGACCGACGTCTCAGAGAAATTTTGGGCTCCATTGTGGTCGTACCTGTACGCAGAGTCAATTAATAAAATAAAATAAATTACACGTGTTTGTGGATGCGTGCAGGAAGACACGTAAGCACACGCATGCTCAGAGGTCTACGGGAAAGCAAATCTACTTTGGGGCGTTTCAGGATTTGAATCCAGGCCAGGAGGGAGCTGGAAATAGTTTGGCTTTCCCTCCAATGCAATGTTTCTCAACCTTGGAAGCTTGAAGATGCGTGGACTTCAACTCCCAGAATCCCCCAGCCAGGGGATTCTGGGAGTTGAAGTCCACCCATCTTCAAGCTTCCAAGGTTGAGAAACACTGCTTAAGGGAATCCAGAAGTCAATGGAGGAGCTGCTGTTTGGTAGGAGTGAGTGACCTCAACGATGGCACCTCCTGCACCCAACTCCAGACAGGGGATCGTTGAAGGACATCACCCCGGACCACAAAAATTCTCCGACATTCTCAGCAGATAAGTGGACGTTTCAATTTTCCCCCTCCTTAATTTCAGAGAAAGTACAGCTTCGTTCTTTTACACCTTAGGCAGCATCTGAAATCAAACAGTAGGAAAGTACAGTAGTTTCGACTTACAACAGTAGTTTCGACTTACAACAATTCATTTAGTGACCATTTAGTGAAGTGAGGAGGAGGAAGAGGAGGAATGGAGGGTTGGACTAGATTGCCTACAAGGACCTTTCAAAATCTGTTAATTTGTTGACTCTGTTGAATAAACAACCCCGAGCTTCAAATATTCTCCTTTATTGGAATCTGACAACAGAACAGAGAGGTGTCCCCCTCCCCACTTTTGCTGGAAAAGGGAGGCTGAGGAGCGACCCGTCCGTCAATCTTTGATTGGACACCCTGCCCCAGCAACGGGTTGAGCTGGATGGCCTCAAGCAGCCATTCTCACTCCAGAGCTCCCGCATTATGCTGTTCGCTTTCATGCCCTTTCAGCATTTCATGCATGCGTGTGTGTGTGTGTGTGTGTGTGTGTTTTCTCCTTTCAAGTTGTGAAGAGTGTGGGTGGCAAGCTTGTCAATGGTTACACAATTGTGCGTGAATCAGGGGTGGGGGGGAGTGGGGGGAAAAGCAGAGTGGAGACGGGAAGGGATGAGGAACTGTGACAGCATCCTTGAAAAGAAGTTCTCAGGAAGAAAAGCGAGATTTATTCCAGAAAATGGGATCCTAAATTGAAGCTGCTTCAGCAGGGAGGCTGTTTCCAATGGAATGAGAAATTAATGGAAAAGCTCCCCAACAGATGAGTGTGTCATTACTGAGGGAGGGAGGGAGGGAGGGGTCTTTACCTTCTCTTTACCTTTCGGGGAATTAGGGAAGAGATGCTGAAATGTTTTACTCCTGTTACTTTCTCAGCCAGGGCTCATACGCCTTCCCTCTTCTGTTTTCCCTATAACAACAACCCTGCAGAGTGGAATGGACTCAGAGAGAGTGATTGGCCCAAAGTCACCAGACTAACATTCATGCCTAAGGTGGGACTAGAACTCACCGCCCAAACTCAGCTGGCTTTCATCCTTAAGGTGGCCTCATCCTTAAGGTGGCCCAAACTCAGCTGGCTTTCATCCTTAAGGTGGCCTAGAACTCACTGTCTCCTGGTGATTGGTGCAAAGTCACCCAGCTATCTTCAGGCCTAAACCAGAACTAGAATTCTCCATCTCCTGGTAATTGGCCCAAAGTCACCCAGTCAACTTTCATGCCTAAGGTAGGACTAGAACTCACATCTCTTGGTGATTGGTGCAAAGTCACCCAGCTATCTTCAGGCCTAAGCCAGGACTAGAATTCCCCATCTCCTGGTAATTGGCCCAAAGTCACCCAATTGACTTTCATGCCTAAGGCAGGACTAGAACTCACCGTCCCCTGGTTTCCAGACCAGCGCCTTAACCAATACACCGAACTGTCTCTCCAGTTTGTTAACAAATACCCATCATCCTCTCCCTCCCACCCAGGTCTCCAGCCACCAATCATGCTTGTGAATGCAGGCAGGGGAAAGCTTCCTGCCCCAAGACTTCCGTTTTATTATTTATTTAACCTTAATTTTTATTATTTACTGCGTGCTGCATCGGGTGGGACTATCGATTCTCCCGGAAGACAGATAGTCCTGTCAGAAAATAATCAATAGAGCCGAGCCGAGCCGAGCAACATCTTGTGCCAAACATCAGCCTGAGTGACTGGAAGTTTGTTTGTTTGTTTGTTCGTTTGTTTGTGACTTTCAGGTAAAACCGATTTTCAACCTCCGCCATTTGTGTCCGGCCAAATGATGGACTTCTTTAGCGGCCTTGTAGAATAATCCAGACATAAAATATACCATAAAACCAAGTTTTCCCTTCCTGAGTTCAGCATCCTTCAAGCATTAAAAGCCGATTTGGTAATACAAGCTGACAAAAAGTGATAAAAGGACCCATTTGATTCTTGTCTTAAAAATAAGGGGAAAAAAAACTTCTTGATCATGAGGACAATTAACCAGTGGAGCAGCTTGCCACTAGAAGTTGTGGGTGCTTCATCACTGGAGGTTTTCAAGAAGAGGCTGGACAACAATTTGCCTGAAATGGGCTAGATGACCTCCGAGGCCCCTTCCAACTCTCCTATTCTGTTCACAGGGCTTAGGGGGTGGGGGGCTGTTAGTGAGATTTGTATTTCCGGAGGTTTACTTCTATAAGCTGCCTCGAGTCACTGCGAGTTCGGCAGCCGTATAAATACTCTTAGTAAGTAACATTTCTCTAATCCCCGTTGAAAGCCGGGTGAGATATCAGCTGTCTCCACCGCCACATCATGAGAAGGTAAGAGCCAGATATCCCCTTCGCCATTATAAATGCTTGGGTTGGGATTTAGAGATGAGTCATCCAGCCTTCCCTATTCCAGTGCTAATTTAGGGTTCCAACATTGAAATCCAGGACATCGGGAGGGTATCAAGAAGAATATCTTGGATCTGTCCATTTTCATGAAAAGAAGGACTACGGAGTGGCATGATAGCAGTCACCCAATATTTGAGGGGCTGCCCAAAGAAGAAGGGGTCCATCTATTCTCCGAAGCTCCTGAAGGCAGGAGAAGAAACAACGGATGGAAACTCATCAAGGAGAGAAGCAACCTGGAACTGAGGAGGAATTTCCTGACAGTGAGGACAATTAAGCAGCGGAACAGCTGGCCACCAGAAGTTGTGAATGCTCCATCACTAGAAGTTTTAAAGAAGAGATTAGATAACCTGAATGGTAAATGCTCCAGCAGGGGGTTGGACTAGAAGGCCTCCAAGGTCCCTTCCATCCCTCTTATGCTATTTCCTAAGACTTCCATACATGTTAATTGCTCAACCAGGCCAGGAAGGGAGCCATGACTGAGCCATTCTTTGTGGTTAACCTGACCCATAAGACTGAACCCCAAAATAAAGCCCTGGGAGAGACCTACACCCCCAAGGCCATCCTATTAAAGCCTCGTGCTTATCATGGCTTCCATCCAGTCCTTTAACCCTCACCAGCTGCCCACAGGTAAGAGCCTGGTGGTGCAGTGGACTAAGTGCTGTTAAAGTAGCACTTACCTGCCAGCTGCCTGCAATTACTGCAAGTTCAAATCTCACCAGGCTCAAGGTTGACTCAGCCTTCCATCCTTCCAAGGTAGGTAAAATGAGGACCCGGATTGTGGGGGCAATAAGCTGACTTTGTATAAAAAAGAACACCGCTTGGCGGGGGTGGGGGCGAAAGCCCTACTAAGCAGGTATATACAAAAGTAGGAAGGCTATTGCTTAACACAGTGTAAGCCACCCTGAGTCTCTGGAGAAAGGTGGCATATAAATCGAACAAACAAACAAACAAACAAACAAATAAATAATAAATCAGGAAGGAATCCCTCTCCTTCCTTTCATTTCTTCATTTCAGCAGCCCGGTGGTCTTCAAATTTTTTATTGCCTTTGATCTCCTTTCATGCCCCAATTTCTTTGGAAAGTTCCAGCAGAGAGGACTGCGCCCACCCCACCCCCGGCCAAACGCAAGGCTGTGATTTATTTTATTTTATTTATTTTATTTTTTTTTTCTATCCAAGGGGAAATCTTCCGAGCAATTAGTGTTGAAAGTTATACTGGGGCGAATTGATTGGTCTGAGGATCAATGAAGCCAGAGCCTGGCGCAGGGCAAGGCAAGGCACTTATTTAATTTGGCAATTAGAGGCAGGAGAAAACGAGAGGGGCGGCATTCGCATTAGGGCCTTTCTCTGGAGAATCTGAGCTCATCTCGGCAGTCTGAGAAGGACTCGGGAAAATGTACTTAATCACGTTATGGAATTAACCTCCTTTTGGGGGTGGCACATAATCATCAGCTCATCAGAGCAACCGGTGGCCAGTGTCCCACCCAACTCACAATCACAAAGCACCTTTTTATTTATTTTATTTATTACATTTTAATTTTATCTCCCCTACAAGGTGACTCTTACAGGTTTTAATCTGTAATACGTTGGGGGGGAAACAAACAGTCATTTGATGATTAACCAACTGGAAGTCTCATATAGTGACTATTAGATGATTGATTTAGCAACCGTTCAAAGTTACAATGGCAGTGACGCTTAATAGCAATAGCCCTTAGACTTACCTACCGCTTCACAGTGCTTTCCAGCCCTCTCTAAGTGGTTTACAGAGTCAGCATATTAGCCCCAACAATCTGGGTCCTCATTTTACCCACCTCGGAAGGATGGAAGGCGGAGTCAACCTTGAGCCCTTGGTGAGATTCGAACTGTCAAACTGCAGACAGCAGAAGTAGCCTGCAGTACTGCTCTCTAGCCACTGCGCCACCAAGGCTTAATAATGACATCAAAAGGATTGTCACTTTTAATTACCACCTCCTTAGAAACAAAAATCCCGTTCCCAATTGGGATGGTGAGTTAGAGGAGCCTCTACAGGGCTGTTATATTAAGAGATGGCTGATGGGGTCTGGAGCTAATATTGCAGTCCAGATGTTTTGTATTTTTCCAGGTTTGGGAAGGGAAAATCTTTTTTCCTCCTGTGCATGTTGCCGTTCTGTGAGGTTGAGTTTTGCACATGTTTGCATGGATAGATAAATTAGGGCTGAGATAATAAAAGTTTGTTTAGTTTTGCAATGAAATGCAAATGCTTCTACTTGCAAATCAATAAAAATTGTTCTGATTCAAAATTCATAATTCTCCAGGATTTTGTCCTGCAATTCGCTGATTATGGATAAATCTGCAAAAATGTCCCATACATCCGTATGACAAATGAACAACAAATTCCCCTTTAGGGAAATTACTTTGCAAAAACCGTGTTGGGTTTATTTATTTATTTATTTGTTCAACTTGTATGCCATCTTTCTCCAAAGGCTCAAGGCAGCTTACAATGCATTTAAAAACCGTATATAAAACATTAAAAGTTAAACCATTAAAAACAATTAAAACCTATTCACACCATTCATGGCCGGATCTCACAAGATCGCAACAGCGAGATCAATGGCCCCAGGCCTGCTGGAAAAGCCAGGTCTTCACCACTTTCCAGAAGGCCAACAGGGTGGGGTTGGTCCGGACCTCAGAAGGTAACTGGTTCCAGAGAGCTGGGGCAGCCACAGAGAAGGCCCTCCCCCGCGGGCCCGCCAGCCGGCATTGTTTAGCTGACGGGACCCGGAGGAGACCAACTCTGTGGGATCTTATTGGTCGCTGGGAGCTATGCGGTAGAAGGCGGTCTCGAAGATAACCTGGCCCTGAGCCATGTAGGGCTTTAGAGGTAATAACCAACACCTTGAATTGTGCCCGGAGACCAATAGGGAGCCAGTGCAGCTCGCGGAGAATTGGTGTGATGTGGGTGTTTCTAGGTGCACCCATGACAGTTCTCGCGGCTGCGTTCTGGACCAACTGTAGTCTCCGAACATTTTTCAAGGGTAGGCCCATGTTCTATTATCTTCCAAGGTGTGCAACCTTGGGAACTTTAAGGGATATGGACTTCAACTCCCAGAATTCCCCAGCCAGCCATGCTGGCTGGCTGGGGAATTCTGGGAGTTGAAGTCCACATCTCTTAAAGTTCCCACGGTTGAGAAATATTGCGTTAGACAAAATAGTACTCCAAGATTCACGCATGAAAACCTTACTCCTGCTTTACAAACTGTTCTCCGGTTCTACAAATTGGACGGATTCCCAAAAAACCCAGGAATGGCAAAGACAGGGACTTGGTAACCATCCCCATCTCTAATGCATGCTGGAAAGTCCTCTGCCAAATGGGGTCTCCAGGCCACCAGTTCATTGTATCTGCCCAGCCATAAATCTCTTGGACCATCCACTTGCCAAGAAGCTGACATGGCCAGCCATCCTGGAGAGATCCCAGCAACAAATTCTGGGATGAATTCAAAGCTTCTTTGTCCTACATCTCATGTCCCAGTAACCCTGCATAAATATGCCTTGCCTCTTCTCTTTCTTTCTCTTTCTCTCTCTTTCTCTCTCTCTTTCTGTTTTTTTCTTTTTCTCTTCCTCTTTCTTTTTCTCCTCTTCTCTTTGTCACTCACTCCACTCTTGTTTCCCTGTCTTTCTCTTTCACTCTCACTGTCTCTTTCTCTGTCTTTCTTTTTCTCTTCCTCTCTTTCTTTCTTTTTCTCACTCATTCCCATCTTTATTTCCGTCTCACTCACTCTCTTTTTCTCTTCCTCTCTTTCTTTCTCCCCTTATTTCTCTTTCTCGCTCTCTTCTTTCTGTTTCCGTTTCTCTTTCTCTTCCTCTCTTTCTCTTTCTCACTCTCTCCCATCTTTATTTCCATCTCTTTCACTCACTCACTCTTTCTCTCTCTATGTCTTTCTTTTTCTTTTCCTCTCTCTTTCTCTTTCTCCCCATTTCTCTTTCTCTCTCACTCCCCTTTCTATTTCCCCATTTTTCTCTTTCGTTCTGTTTATCTCTCTTTTTTCTCTCTTCCTCTCTTTCTTTCTCTCCCTTTCTTTCTCGCTCACTCCCATCTTTATTTCCATCTCTTTCACTCACTCACTCTTTCTCTCTCTCCGTCTTTCTTTTTCTTTTCCTCTCTCTTTCTCTTTCTCTCCATTTCTCTTTCTCACTCACTCCTTTTTCTATTTCCCCATTTTTCTCTTTCATTCTGTTTATCTCTCTTTTTTCTCTCTTTCTCTCTCTCCCTTTCTTTCTTGCTCACTCCCACCTTTATTTCCCTGTCTTTCATTCTCTCTCTCTCTCTTTTTCTCTTCTTCTCTCTTGGGTCATCTGCAAGCCAACCTCAGAGACCACCAAGGAGCCCTGAGCTCCAGAGGCTCCTTTCTACTGGAGGAGAAGGCCCTCTTGGCCTCTTTCTCTGCTTGCTTCTCACCTGCAGTGGGCCAACCCATCCAGGCTTAAGGGTGGGAGATGGTTCAGACTGCAAATCTTTTCTTTCTCACCTCCTTCTGCTCGTGGGCTGGAAGATCTAAGTCGGTGTCTCCAAATGTGACCCCTTTAAGATTAGTGGACTTCAGCTCCCAGAATCCCCCAGCCATGGGCAATTCTGAGAGTTGAGGTGATTCTGACAGGGGAATTTTGGGAGTTGAAGTCCACCAGTCTTAAAGTGCCCAAGTTCGGAGAGCCCTTGGTCTAGATTCAACCTAGCTGGCGGGGGGTGGGGCCATCAGGACAGAATAAGAAGCCACCAAAATGGCTCGACCATTGCTAGCCGATCTAAGAATATCATCACAGCATGACTGAGGTTTCTTTGCTTGCTGTCTGTTGGGGAAGCGAAGATAATTAGATGGCACGTGCTTTGCCAGTCAATTAGCAGAAGGCACTTTGTGGTTCCGGATTGCAAGCGACCTCTGGAAGCCTTTTGTACTTGTGGCCTAATTACGTGGCAGCCAGGGGATGAATCAGCCATGTGGCCAAGCTCCGTCTCCCTCTTTCCGAGAAGCCGATGATCCCACCACTCCTCCACAGGGAAGCAGGCCAGCCTGGCACCGGGATTCAGGCAAAATTCACACGATGGTGAAACAGCCTCATCCCAGCGGCACAAAGCATAGCATTGAGGGGAAGACGGGGTCTGCTGCAGGCCTAAAAGTCCTCCGGCAGGGATTTGGATCATTCCTCAGCCTTGCGGGCCCAAAGTGTTTGCTTAAGCAGGCTGGGGAATTTTGGGAGATGTAGTCTATCCTCTTAAATTGGCCACGATTCAGAAACATTAGAGGGTATTTTCCCTCAGTCTACAGCAACTCCCAAAATTCCCCAGCCAGTATTGTTTTGGGGGACTACAGCTCCCAGAATTCCCCATACAGCATCATTTTGGGAACTACAACTCCCAGAAACCCCTAACCAGCATTGTTGTTAGGGACTACGGCTCCCAGAATTCCCTAGACAGCATTGTTTCTGGGGACTACAGCTCCCAGAATTCCCCAGATGGCAGGATCCAACCTCATTGCTGTATTGGCTTAAGCTCTTCCTTCTTGGAAGCTATGCAGATAACAGAATAACAGAGTTTGAAGGGACCTTGGAGGTCTTCCAACCTCCTGTTCAAGCAGGAGACCCTGTGCCTGGACCAATGGTTGTCTAAACCTCCAGTGATGGAGGCACCCACAACTTCTGGTGGCAAGCTGTCCCACGGGTTAACTGTTCTCCCTGTCAGGAAATTCCTCCTCAGTTCTAGGTTGCTTCTCTCTTTGATGAGTTTCCACCCTTTGCTTCTTGTCCTGCCCTCTGGTGCTTTGGCGAACAGATGGACCCCTCCCCTTGTCTTTGGGGCAGACCCTCAAACACTGGCAGTTGGGTTGCCTTCAGGAGGGATCCCCTTTGTCAGTGGCACAGCCTTCAGCCTGCTTCCCTTAGGATCCTAGGAATAAGCCCCACTTCACCCCACCCGATTGGAGGGCTGGAGCTGAGAGGCAGAGGCCCAACGTCATTTCTCCAGCTTGGCATAGGGTCCCCTGACTTGAGCAGGGGGCTGGACTAGAAGACCTCCAAGGTCCCTTCCAACCCTAGGATTCTATGGTTGAGACAGCCTGCTTCAGACACAAGCCCAGATCCTTGGAGGACAACGAGGTTGAGGCCAATCGCCTTGTTCCCACGGCCACATTTCCCGGGTGTCCTTGCAAAACGAGGGTTGTGTGAAAAGCTGTTGGGTTTGCAGAGCTGCTGAACAGAGAGGCTCAGCCAGTCTTTGTAAATGTTGAAGGTGTAAATGCTTCAGAAGTTGTGAATGCTCCAACACTGGAAGTTTTTTAGAAGAGATTGGACAACCCTTTGTCTGAAATGGTGTAGGGTTTCCTGCCTAAGCAGGGGGTTGGACTAGAAGACCTCCAAGGTCCCTTCCAACTCTGTGTTTCTATTCTATTCTATTCTATTCTATTCTATTCTATTCTATTCTATTCTATTCTATTCTATTCTATTCTATTCTATTCTATTCTATTCTACTCTACTCTACTCTACTCTACTCTACTCTACTCTACTCCTGTTCTGTTCTGTTCTGTTCTGTTCTGTTCTGTTCTCTATTCTATTGTCTCCTCCATCATCTTTTTTCCTCCATCCCTGAGAAAATGAAGGTTCCCTAACCTTGGTTAAAAGGTGGGGTTCCTTTTGGGACCGGATTCCTTGAAACAGATTGTTTTCCCCATTTAGTGGGTCATAAACCACATAAAATAAAGGAGCCTGGTTTAGCTCTGCAGACTAAAAGCATTGTGATTAACACCAGCTGTCTGCAATTACTGTAAGTTCGAATCTCCCCAGGCTCAAGGTTGACTCAGCCTTCCATCCTTTCTAAGGTAGGTCAATTGAGGACCCAGTTTGTGGGGGCAATAAGCTGACTTTGTATAAATATACAAAAGTATGAAGGCTGTTGCTTCACGCATTGTAAGCTGCCCTGAGTCTCCGGAGAAGGGCGGCATAGGAAGGAAGGAAGGAAGGAAGGAAGGAAGGAAGGAAGGAAGGAAAGAAAGAAAGAAAGAAAGAAAGAAAGAAAGAAAGAAAGAAAGAAAGAAAGGAAGAAGGCTATTGCTTAACGCATTGTAAGCTGCCCTGAGTCTCCGGAGAAGGGCCGCATATAAATTAAATTAAAATATAAATATAAAAAAAATAAACCGACCCATGGAGAGACATTCCGTGTGCTGAGAGAGGAAAAAGATCAGCGCTTTAACACAAACATTATTGCTGCATTTTTTAAAAAAAAGGGGGGGGAACTTCATTTAGCACCATTTCCGGGGGGGGGGGCAGAGCACATTTTTTCTTACATATTTTTAAGGCCTGCTGTAAGTAAAAAACTTAAAAACTTCTTTTTAAAAAAGGTGTGTGAATTAGAAACAGGCGCGGGCGCCCTCTAGAGGTGGTCTGTGCAACTGCAGTTCAGAAGGTGGCTGAGATGCCAATCCCTCCGATGATTGAAAGATTATTGTTTTCTGCACAAAATTGCCCAGAAATCAAGACTTTTTGCTTTCCCCCTCTTGCTATCAACATAGGTTGGACTACTACTCCCATTATCTCCAGCCAGCTTAGGCCACTGCTCTTCCACCATGATTGAGCTATGGACCAACACATGAAGGAAACTGCATTTAGTTCTCTACTTATGACCATAACTGGGACACGAATTTCCATTGCTAAGCAGGGTGGTTGTTAAGTGAGTCACACCCAATTTTATGACCTCGTCTGCCACCTCTTTGCTTTTGTTAAGCGAAACACTGCAGTTGTTAAGTGGATCAGGTCATTAAGCAAATCTTCTGGTCTTCTGTTCCTCTTTAGGGGGAAAACCTCTTAAGATAATTTTGATAATTCTGTTCTGGGAGAAAACCAGAAAATGCCCTTCAATTGCCACTAAGAAAGAAATCAAGTACCTTGGGCTCCTCTCTAAATTTAATTTATTTCTAATTTGTCTGGCACAGAAAAGCCAAGTTGGCAGAAGGGCCTCTAAAATACTCAGGATAGTAAAATGCCAACTAGAGAACAGAAACCCAGGAGACTCCCAAAAGTGGTTCTTACCCAGGCAGCAAAACAAGAGGTGACATTTTTGAAAAAGGAAAAAGAGCAAAAGCTATTTCTTTTGTGCAAATTTCAGGAGCGTCACTGGATACCCCTCCATCTAATTTACTTGTAAGTGGAGATTAGCAGGTTTTAATTCCCAAATTTGCATGCAGAAACCATCGCTGATTGCAGCTGGAACTAAACATAATAAGACAGCTGACCTGCAGCTTTCATCCTGCCAGGAGAATTTTAACACCATCAAACAGCCACATCTGCATCTCCCAGGTCCTTGGGAAGGACCAGAAATGTGGATAAAAATGTCAAATCCTGTCTAAACATCTGACTGACTGGGGAACCAACCATAATAATGTAAAAAGTCAGCACCCACCCACCCTCCTAGAGAATGAAATATTTTAGGGGATATTAAAAAGGCAGGATAGACTATTTCCCCTAAAGGAGAAATGGGAGAAATATCTTAAGGGAGGCAGAAACTCCCTGCCCCAAGCAGAAACTGAGGAGGCCAGCTTTTAGAAATGCAAATGTGGTAATCCATTCAGAAAGACTGGGCCAGACAGAGACTCCAGAAAAGCAACACAATTAGGCAAGCCTAAGGCTGACAAGATTAGCTCAGAAAAACACTTAGGATTTGCATTTCCCCTTTTGCCTATAGCACCGACCCCTACATGACCCCATAGGGATCAAGAAAGGTATAAAAACCCACCTTACTCTTAACTCCATCTTGTTAGCTGTCCCAGAACTGCACACTTTGGTTCAGTTCATCGGTAAATTTTTTTCCTGTCAGCCTCCATTTTGTTTCCAGCACCTTTCACCTGGCTTGGATGTGGACCTGGATTTTTCTTCCAACAATAACATCTCTTTGCTTAATTTATCTACCACCTTTCTCTGCAAATAAAAGCAGTATGAGATTTTCCAGAACACTGAGCTAAAGAGATCAAAACGGATCTATCCTAAGTTGGAACATAAAGCGCAGGATCTATTGAGCAGACTGGATGCAATCAAGGAGAATCTTTGTGGCTCAGGGTTGAAATCCTTGGGGCTCTCTGAGCTGGGTGGTTTTCTTATAGACGTTTCGAGACCCAACTAGGCAACACCATCAGTGCTACAGGACTAACAGTGATGATGTTACCAGGTCAGGTCATGAAACATCTGCAAAAAAGCCCCCACCCAACTCAGAGAGCACCAAGAACCCCACAGTTCAATCCTGAGCTATAAATATCCTCCCTTTATTGGTACAAACACCTTCATCCTCCTGCCGGAGGAACAATAATAAGTGTTGATGATCAGGGGGATAATAATTGGCAAAGTCAACAGGAAGGAGGGAAGTGAGAAAGGGCCGTGCAGAAAGGAGAGGAACAGGTTGCTACCTGGGGAGGCCACTGGGGCCACAGGGGGTCCTCCAGGGATCTGAGAGATGAGCCACTCAAGCTTCTCTTCCTTCCTGCAAAGCTTCCTCTCCGAAGGCAACGAAAGGCCTCTTAGTGCGAAGGTGCCGGGCGGCTATTATTAACTGAGTTATGAAACACGTGCTCAGCGCACATGGAGGCCCAGGGCCTCCCCCTCCCCATAGGCGCCCGGTTGCCAAGGTCTCCCAGGTAGCTATGGAAACCTACCAACAGGATACGGCGTGGATGGCAGCCCCGTGCAAAGGGAGGCTGCCTGAGTGTGACTTTTCTCCCTCTCCGATTCGGCCTTGAGGAGGAGGAGGAGGAGGAGGAGAAGCAGAGGGAGAGGGAGGAGGAAAAGAGAATAGAGCTGGAAGGGACCTTGGAGGTCTTCTAGTCCAGCCCCCTCCTCTAGCAGGAGACGTGAATCTATACCATTTCAGACAAGTGGCTGTCCCATCTCTTGGTGCTCTCTGAGCTTGGTTGTTTTCTTGAAAATGTCTCATGACATGTCGTGGCAGCCAAAAAAGCCAATGCAATCCTAAATCGCATTAACAGGGGTATACAATCAAGATCAAGGGAGGTACTAATACCACTCTACAAAGCCTTAGTAAGACCAGAGTGCTGCATCCAGTTTTAGTCACCAGATCCAGAAAAGAGGTTGAGACTCTAGAAAAAGTGCAGAGAAGATGATTAGGAGACCAGAGGTTCAAATATACAATGAACCGTTGCAGGAACTGGAGATGGCTGATCTAGTGAAGAGAAGGACCAGGGGAGACAGGAGAGCATCTTCCAATATTTGAGGGGCTGCCCCAGAGAGGAGGAAAGGGGTCAAGCTGTTCTCCAAAGCACCTGAAGGCCAGACAAAGAATAATGGATGGAAACTGACCAAGGAGAGATTCAACCTAGAAATAAGGAGGAATTTTCTGACAGTGAGAACCATCCACCCATGGAACAGAAGTTGCCTTCAGAAGTTGTGGGAGCTTCATCCCTGGAGGCTTTCAAGAAGAGATCGGACTGCCATCTGTCAAAAAGGGTGCTTGGTGCTTGGTGTCTGCTTGGATGGGTGGGGTGGGCAGTTGGACTAGATGACCTCCAAGGTCCCTTCCAACTCTATTAAATCTGTTAAAGTATTTTAGTACCTTGTTAAGCTAAATCCATAGTACAACAGCACAGCACTCATGATGTTACCTAGTTGGGTACTGGAAAACCTGCAACACCCAAACGCAAAGAGCACCAACAGAAATAAACACAAATTCCTTATTTGAAGAGAACTTTATTTTGCCTAGGGACAGCGTGGGAAATTCCTCTCCTTTCCCCCATTTTGCAAAACTTTGTGCTCTTCTGAGTTGCTTTTGAGAGAACAGAATTATTCTCTTTACAAATAGCACCTTGCCAATATCTTATCGGTAGAAGGAGAGGTAGGGGGGGGGGCTGTGATTACACAAATGCCTGTAGAAACGAGAGCCACGTGCTGGAAAAAAGGGGGGGAGCCACATTTCATCTGGCATCCTGAGTGATTCTGCCATTGTTCAAAATTTCAGTTTTCTTCTCTGGATTGTATTCTTCATCTTTAACTTAAGCCTCATTGGGTCCTCCTCGTCATCCCCCCCCCCCAGCCCCCTTTCAGGTTGTGGGGGGAGTGGAAACAGGCTGTAATTAAGGGCTGGCTCTTCTCTGCAGGCTACAATTTTCTCTGCAAGATTTATGACGGAAGGGAAGAAGGAAGGCTGGGGATTCGTAACTGCAACAGTGGGAATAAACTCTACCTGTTCTCACATGGCTTCAGCCCTGGTTTCCTCACCTGGCAGCCAGGTGAGCCTGCCCCATCAAAGCCGAAGAAGATTTTTAAGATTCTTAAGGTTCAACTTCCTTCTTTCCTTCCTTCCTTCCTTCCTTTCTTTTTTATCTTTCTTTCTTTCTTCTGAAGGCTGGCTAGATGTTTCTATTCACACTTGGCCAGTTAAATGTTATCCATGTTAATTTTAATGTATATACAGCTCCCTTTCCAATTTCTTATATATATATATATATATATATGCAGCACAAAATTTTGCTTGAAAAGATGGAGAAAGAACCCAGAAAGTAGTGAATGTGATTTTGCTCAATTGTGGTTCCAGAAAAATCTTAGCTACATAGGAAAAACCTGGCTTAAAGGAAACAGACACACACACACACACACACACACACACACACACACACACACACATATATATATAAACATATATATGTTTTCTGAGGTTTTCGCAGGTGTTTGTATGTAGGTCTTTGGTTATTCGGGTCTTGTCCCACGTAAAATTGGAAGTGTCTTGGTGACGTTTTGACGAAGTCTCATTCGTCATCTTCAGGCTGGTGTTCTCGGCTTCATTGCTCCTGGAGAAGACCCGAATAACCAGTCCAGTTCTGGTCACCATGATAGGAAAAGAAATGTTGAGACTCTAGAAAGAGTGCAGAGAAGAGCAACCCAGAAGATTAGGGGACTGGAGGCTAAAACATATGAAGAACGGTTGAGGGAACTAGCTATCAAAGAGAAGGATTAGGGTGGACATAACTGTCTTCCAGTCCATGAAGGGCCATCACAAAGTAGAAAGGATTGACTTATTCTCCAAAAAAACCAGAAGGATGGACAAGAAGCAAAGGGGGAAAACTCATCAAGGAGAGAAGCGACCTGGAACTAAGGAGAAATTTCCTGACACTGAGAACAATTAACCAGTAGAAAAGAAGTTGCCTCCGGAAGTTGTGGGTGCCTCCATCCCTGGAGGTTTTTAAGAAGAGACGGGACAGCCACTTGTCTGGAATGGTAGAGAAGGTCTCCTGCTTGGACAGGGAGTTGGATTAGAAGACCTCTGAGGAGGTCATTTCAGTTCTGTTATTATGCTATTACACGGACTTCCTGCAAGCTGCCAATGGACCTCCTGCCGTGTTGCTGTTCCCCCTTCATAGTGATGGAAGTGTGGATGCTGATCATCCACAGCAGAGGTCTTCAAACCTGGCTGCTTTAAGACTTGTGGACTTCAACTCCCAGAATTCTCCAGCCAGCTATGCTGGCTGGAGGATTCTGGGAGTTGAAGTCCACAAGTCTTAAAGAGGCCACGTTTGGGGACCCCTGATCCACAGGAAAGAGGGGGGAGGAAACCTGCTTGTTTCCCCCTCCACCTCCCTTGGAGACTGTGCTCTTGACCTCCACAGGCCCTCTTGAGCCACAGGGGGAAGATGCTCCAGTCCTTCCCCACTCCAGGGCGGCCACCGTCACCATCTCCACTTCTAACAAACTTACCCGGGCTTTTTCTCAGCTCAGAGACACAGCTCTGCCCTCCGTGTCTCCTCTCCATCCGAGGCCACCTTCTCCACGCTTTCCCCATCTCCCCCCGGCACCTCCCGGCCTCCACCAGCTCCCTTTGAAGGTTGGCAGTTGTGGCAGGAGATGCCAAGTTGGATCAATGCCTCCCATGGATGGTCCTCCAAGCTTTGGCCCCAGGATTGGAATCCCGCGTTCGTGTCCTCTATTCTTCGCCCTGATCTCCCCTCCCACTGGTGCCCAGAGCCAAGCTGGTGCAGCTGGTGCTCCATGCCCATTTGGGGGGGGGGGGGGGCAGAGGCTGCCACCATGGGTTTCATGCTCCAGCTGTTCTGGACTGCCTGGCTGGTGCAAAAAGGGCAGGGCTTCAAACTGTGAAATATGATCCGCCGTGGATGAAAACTAATGAAGGAGAGAAGCAATCTGAAACGAAGGAGGAATTTCTCAACAGTCAGAACAATAAACCAGCGGAACAGCTGGCCACTAGAAGTGGTGGGTGTTCCAACACTGGAGGTTTTCACGAAGAGACTGGGCAGCCATTTGTCTTGGGTAATAACAGATTAACAGAGTTGGAAGGGACCTTGGAGGTCATCTAGTCCGATCCCCCACCCACCCACCCAAGCAGTATATGTGTGATCTTCTCCCCTCCCTGGAGAGTCCCTCATATATTTTTGCATTGTACACAGAAGTTGAAATACGCCAAGTCCCAAGAAAGGAACCTAATAACTCCAACTTCCAGCCCAACATGGAAAGTTTTCGTTCAGTTCCTCCCATCTACCGAGCTGTCCGTTGCGAAGGGACCCATGCAGAGCCTTCTTTCACAACTCAGAGCCAGCCCAGGATTTTTCCCTTTTGTATCTTTTTGAAGGATTTCTGCACACAATCAGCTTTGACAATGCACACCTGCCCACAGGCTGCATCCTTGCATTGCTTTCCACCTGTTCATCTCCATCGGACCCATTCATGGGCTGGTCCCCCCTACTGGCCCCTCAACCCTCCTGCTGGAGACCAAGGCCCCTTTCCAGAATAGAGACCCCCTCCAGCTTCTTCTTGTGGTTTTGTGTCTACACAAACATGCAGTCAGCTGGGCACATCTCTTTCCCCGAGAACCTGAGAAGCAGCTGGCTGGGTAAATATCAGGCTGGCTAGCATTAAAGCCGAGGATTTGAGGATTCTGAAATGTCAAGGGCAGAATTTGGGAATTAGGGGGGTTAGAAAAACAAGAGAGAGAAACCCTTTGGGAGAATCGAGCACGGAGTGGGAAAGAGAAAGGAAAAAGGGGTTGGGGTGAAGGCAACAGCAAAGAAAGCAAAATCCTTGCTGCGTTTCCCACAGCTGGAGGAAGAAACTGTGCACAATGATCAGTAAACAGTAAATCAGAAGAACAGAGTTGGACGGGGCCCTGGAGGTCTTCTAGACTGACCCTCTTCCCAACCAGGAGGGCCTATTCCATTTCAGACAAATGGCAGTCCAGTCTCTTCTTGTGGGTTGGAGCTCCCACAATTTCCGGAGGGAAGCCGTTCCTGTGATTACAGGGAGTCCTCCACATACGACAATTCATTTAGTGACCGTCCGAAATAACAACAGCACTGAACAAAAGGGACCTATGACCATTTTTCCCACTTACGACTAGTGCAGCATCCCTCATGATCAACATTCGGACATTCGGCTCGTATTTAGGACGGTCCCGGTTTCCCCAGGACACGCGATCTCCTTTTGCAACCTTCTCAAGGGAGAAGCCAGTCAGAATCAGAATCATCGGAATAGAGCTGGAAGGGACCTTGGAGATCATCTAGTCCAACCCCCTGCTCAAGTCTCTTCTTAAAAACCTCCAGTGATGAAACAGCACCCACCCCTTCTGGTGGCAAGCAGTTCCGCTGGTTAATTGTCCTCACTCTTGGGAAGTTTCTCCTTCTTAATTCCAGGTGGCTTCTCTCCTTGCTGAGTTTCCATCCGTCGCTTCTTGTCCGTGTTACTAACTTTAACAAGTGCAGCGACTCACTCAACAAGGCCGTAAAATGGGGTGAATTTCACTTAAGAACTGTCTCACTTAACAACGGAAATGTTGGGCTCAACTGTGGTCGTAAGCCGATTCCCTGTAATTGTTCTCACTGTTAGGAAAGCTCTCCATAGTTCCAGGTTGGCTCTCTCTTGGCGTTGCTTTCTGAGTTTCCTAAAATGCTTCCCCTCCCTCTGCTGGGTTGCCTGTCTGAATCGGAGCCCTAAATTTCCACACACACCCCATCCTTTGCCCTCCTGCTAAGTGGGGAGGGGGCTACCTACCAAGGGACCCACCCACCCAGAGGACAGGGAGCCTCCCTTCCATTAGCAACAGAGGCAACCTTTGCATTAGCTTCTCTGGCCTTTTTCCAAGCCGCCTTGAGATAAAAGCATCTGGGAGAAAGCGGCTTTCCCACAAAGCCAAGTCAGGAGCCCAGGAGACCCTTGGGGGAGGGGGCTGTGAGAGGAAGGGGCACCTCTGGACACCCTCCCGGAGCAACACTTTGCCCCCTTCTAGATTTGCTTCTGGAGGGTCAGCTTGTTTTCCAAAACCCCTGGGGCAGGACAAGAAGCCACGGGTGGAAACTGATCAAGGAGAGAAGCAACCTGGAATGAAGGAGAAACTTCCTGACAGGGAGGACAGTTAACCAGAGGAACAGCTGGCCACCAGAAGTTGTGGGTTCTCCATCACTGGAGGTTTTTAAGAAGAGATTGGACAGCCACTTGTCTGAAATAGGAAGGGGGCTTCTGCTTGAGTAGAGGGCTGGACGAGAAGACTTCCAAGGTCCCTTCCAACTTTGTTACTCTGTTATGCTGTTATCCATCCATCCTTCCTTCCTTCCTTCCTTCTTGTCTCCTTTCTTCTTCCCTCCCTCCCTCCCTCCTCGTCCTTCCTTTTCTTTCTTCTTTCCTTTTTCCTTTACTTTCCTTCTTCCCTTCCTCCCTCTCTTCCTTTTCTTTTCCCTCCCTCCCTTTCTCTCCTTTCCTTTTTTTTCCTTTTCCCCTCCCTCCCTCCTTTCCTTCCTTCCTTTTCTTTCCTTCTTCTCTCCCTCCCTCCTTCCTCTCCTTCTATCCTTCCTTCCTTTTTTCTTTCCTTTTCCCCTCCCTCCCTCTTCTTCCTTCCTTTTTTCCTTCATCCCTTCCTCCCTTCCTCTCTCTTCCTTTTCTTCTTTCCTTTTTCCCTCCCTTTCCTTCCCTCCCTCCCTCCTTCCTCTCTTCCTTTTCTTTCTTTTCCTTTTTCCCTCCCTCCCTCCTTTCCTTCCTTCTCTTCTTTATTTTTCCCTCCCTCTCTCCTTTCCTTCCTTCCTTCCTTCTTCCCTCCCTCCCTCCTCTCCTTCTATCCTTCCTTCCTTCCTTCTCCATGACTGGAGGTTTTCAAGAGACTGGACAGCCATTTGTCTGGAATGGGTCTCCTCTCCCCCGCCTGAGCAGCAGGTTGGACTAGAAGACCTCCGAGATCCCTTCCAGCCCTAGGATCAACCGAAGGGAGCCCACCGCTTCTCTTCACTGTTGGCTGCCTGGCCAAATTGCTGTTTCCCTTCCTATGCCCTGGCATTTGCCTCTGGCAGCCCCAAGAGCCTCTTTCCGTGTCCTGCACTGCAGGAGGATCCCCAGATACCTTTTGTCCTCCGATTGTTACCCCTGCAACTACGCCGTTTGGGAGAGAAAGGAAAAAACGGGGCCCTTTGCTGCTGCTGTTCTTTGCGGCCAATATTTGCTGGGAGGCCCAAGTGGATGAAACAATAAAACGATGATTTCAGTCCCAGGAGCAGGTGGGGAAAAAACAGGCCAGGATGAAGACTGCGAACGTGACCACGAAAGAGGGCTCTTGAAACAAACAATGGTTCCCATGAGAACCAAGGATCACAGCGGAAGACGGCAGGAAGCAGCGGGAAAGTACCTGGCTGGCCCCGGGCCAAGCGGGGGGTAAATCACGTGGATGGGAACTGTAGTACAGGGAGTCCTCGGCTTAACGACCATTCGCTTAGTGACCGTTCAAAGTTACAACTGCCCTGAAAAGAGTGACTTATGACCGTTTCTCACACTTACGACAGCATCCCCATGGTCACGTGATCAAAACTCAAGGTGCTTGGGAACTGACTCATATTACGACGGTCCTGGGGTCACGGGGTCCCCTTTAGTGACCCCAAAAGCAAAGTCAACGGGGAAGCCAGATTCACTTAACAACCGTCATACTAACTTAACCATAGCAGTCTGAAGAAATCTTGAAACTGTAGACCACTCTAGTGACTGAGTAGTTGTTGGAATTGTAGTCCTCCCTTGCTAGCTGGGGAATCCTGGGAATTGTAGTCCTCCCTTGTTAGCTGGGGAATCCTGGGAATTGTAGTCCTCCCTTGCTTAGCTGGGGAATCCTGGGAATTGTAGTCCTCCCTTGCTTAGCTGGGGAATCCTGGGAATTGTAGTCCTCCCTTGCTAGCTGGGGAATCCTGGGAATTGTAGTCCTCCCTTGCTTAGCTGGGGAATCCTGGGAATTGTAGTCCTCCCTTGCTTAGCTGGGGAATCCTGGGAATTGTAGTCCTCCCTTGCTAGCTGGGGAATCCTGGGAATTGTAGTCCTCCCTTGCTTAGCTGGGGAATCCTGGGAATTGTAGTCCTCCCTTGCTAGCTGGGGAATCCTGGGAATTGTAGTCCTCCCTTGCTTAGCTGGGGAATCCTGGGAATTGTAGTCCTCCCTTGCTAGCTGGGGAATCCTGGGAATTGTAGTCCTCCCTTGCTAGCTGGGGAATCCTGGGAATTGTAGTCCTCCCTTGCTTAGCTGGGGAATCCTGGGAGTTCCATACACCTTAAAAGTTGCCAACTTTGAAAAACTGGGGTCTAAAGCAACAGATGAGCCCACCACCACCACCAGTAATGGGCAGAAGCCCCCCACCAACTCCAATTCTTTCTGACAATTTTATTCTGATTACAAAAAGAAGACCAAGAAAAATACATCGGCTGAAAACGATGGGCCCCGTCCCTTTTTCACAATGCCCATGCAAAGCTGGGCTTTCTGTCACTGGCCATCAGGAAGAGGAGGGGGCAGAGAAAAGCCCCCCACCCTGCCAGCCACGGTCTTGGGACCCTCTGCGGTGCTTGTACTGAGAGGCCGCTGTCCGTGTTTCCTTCTTCCAAGTGGGCAGTTGCTGGCAAGAGACCCCCGAGACTATAGAAGAGACGGGGGTGCAGAATTGGGGACCCCAAAAAGGAGGGACGAGCAGCCGGTCTTAGCCGCCACAGCTGGTGCAGCTTCCCTCTTCTGCACTCAGCGCCCCCTGATTTCAGGGGTTCAGAAAAAGGGACGGGAGCTGAAATGTTTGGGGTGGGCAGCAGGTCCCTTCTGAGTGACCCCAAACTCCCTGCTGAGCAAAGGCTCCTCTGTGGGAGAGCACGGGGGGGAGGGGTCTCTTTGCACCCCAAAAATTCTTGTTTTCAAAAAACGTTCCGGCGCCTGGTAAAACCCAGGCTACACAACATCCGTCAGAGATGGCGAAAGGGCAGGGGTGGTCTTGGGGTAGCTTTGAGGGGGTTGGCAAAGACCCCCAGGAAGTCCCGGCTGCAGGAAACTGCCAAACCATGGCAGGTGAGGGGGGGGGCAACGTCTTGTTCCTGACATAGAAATGACCCCCCCTTGGCTTTGGTGACCGGCTTCCAAGTCCAGGCAAACCCCTCCCCCCACCCCCTTTCCTGGTTGGAGGCCTCATTCTTGCGGCTTTCGGTCTTCCGTGGATTCCAAAGAGTCTGTCCTGGACACTGGGCACCCCTCCCTCCCCACACCCTGCTGGAGCAGCCTCCAGTGGATGGACCGCCCTCAGCTGAGCTTGTCCTCCGTTGTCCAACCTACAAGAGAAAGAAAGAAAGAAAGAAAGAAAGAAAGAAAGAAAGAAAGAAAGAAAGAAAGAAAGAAAGGAGGGAGGGAGGGAGGGAGGGAGGGAGGGAGGGAGGGAGGGAGGGAGGGAGGGAGGGAGGGAGGGAGGGAGGGAGGGAGGGAAGGAAGGAAGGAAGGAAGGAAGGAAGGAAGGAAGGAAGGAAGGAAAGAGGGAGGGAGGGAGGGAGGGAAGGGAGAAAGAAAGAAAGAAAAGAAAGAAAGAAAGAAAGAGAGAGAGAGAGAGAGAGAGAAGAAGAAAGAAAGAAAGAAAGAAAGAAAGAAAGAAAGAAAGAAAGAAAGAAAGAAAGAAAGAGTTAGGGAGGGAAGAAAGGAAGGAAGGAAAGTGAGGGAGAGAGAAAGAAAGAGAGAGAAAGAAGGAAAGAAAGAAAGAGAGAGGGAGGGAGGGAAGGAAGGAAAGTGTGGAGAGAGAAAAAGAAAGAAAGAGAGAAAGAGAGAAAGAAAGAAAGAGATAGAAAGAATGAGTGAGTTAGGAAGGGAAGGAAGGAAGGAAAGTGAGGGAGAGAGAGAAAGAAAGAGAAAGAAGAAAAGAGAAAGGGAAGGAAGGAAGGGAGAGAAAGAAAGAAAGAGGGAGGGAAGGAAGGAAGGAAGGAAGGAAGGAAGGAAGGAAGAAAGAAAGAAAGAAAGAAAGAAAGAAAGAAAGAAAGAAAGAAAGAAAGAAAGAAAGAAAGAAAGAAAGAAAGAAAGAAAGAAAGAAAGAAAGAAAGGGAAGAATTTGGGTTGGGGGCAGTATCCACAGGATTTGTCGAGATCTGGGCTATGGGAGCAGGGGAGCAGCTGGCCCCTTTAAAAGGCCAGTCCGGGATCTCCGCAAAGTCTGGGCATCCTCCCCAGCCCCAGGAGATAGAATGGGCTTCCCAAATGTCCTTCCTCCCCCTCCCCCCACCCCCAGGCATAGGGCCAACTTCCCTGGCCGCTGCAGGATGGCCAGTCAACTTACCTGGTATGCACCTGCCAGATTCACACATCCCGAAGGAGCTGCAGACAAAGGAGGCAAGGTCAGAAGGGACACCAGGATTCCTGCCCAGGGTGGGGGGTCCTCAGGCTGGACCCCTCTGGGTGCCAGCTCCCACCAGGACCTCAGGGACCCCCAACCACCCAGGTCCAGGGGAAGGCAATGGAGGAAGAAGAGGAGGGGAGGGGGAAAGAGGGAGGGGGGAGGGAGGAACTGGATTATAGATGAGTGAAAGATGAGAAAGAGAAAGCAAAGAAAAAAAGAAGAGGAGGGGGGAGGGAGGGAGGAAGGAAGGAAGAACAAGAGAGAGAGAAAGGAAGAGAGAAAGGAAGAAAAGAAAGAACGAGAGAGAGAGAGAGAGAAAGAAAGAAAGAAAGAAAGAGAGAAAGAAAGAAAGAAAGAAAGAAAGAAAGAAAGAAAGAAAGAAAGAAAGAAAGAAAGAAAGAAAGAAAGAAAGAAAGATAGATAGATCATCAGGGACCCCCAACCACCCAAGGGGAGGGGAAGGGGAGGAGGAAGAGGAGGGTGCAGGGGGAGGGAAGAAATGGATTACAGATGAGAGAAAGATGAGAAAGAGAAAACAGAAAAAGAAGAGAAGGAAGGAAGAGCAAGAGACAAGAGAGAAAGTCAGAGAAGGGAAGGGAAAGGAAGAGAAGGGAAAGAGAGGGAGGAAGGGGAGGGGAGGGGGAGGGCTCAGGCTCACCGTCAAGGGGTCAGCCACGAAAGCAGCCACGCTGTTCCGCATCTCATTCTCGCTGCCTCGCAGAGGGATCAGGGAGATGTTGCCCAGCCGGGAATCTGGTGGCGCCTGGGGCAGCCGGACCTTGGACGACTCTGAAGGCCAGATGTTGCCTCCGTGCTGGGGGGGGAGGGTCGGGGTAAATGTGGGGGGGGGGAGAAAGAGAGAGATTAAGGGCTTTGCATTCTTTTCCTTCGGGAAGCTCAATCCATCCAGGGCACAAACAGGGACACACACACCCCTCTTATCAGGGTCAGGGTCCCACTCCGGACCCTTCAGCGAGGAGCATGCTCTGCGTGACCAAAACGGAACAAGCTCCTAGTCCTCATGGCCTCAAGGCCAAAATCTCAGGAGCTGCAAAAGCTTGGAAACAAACCTCTGCGCTTGGGGGCAGGGGGGAAGCTTCCCGCGTCAAATGGCCAGCGTGCAAACACAGCTGGCGGCACGAGGGACTGTACCAGGAGTCCCATCACCTAAGCAGGCTCTACCCTGCTTGCTCAGAGCAGGACCAACCCCAAGAGGGGTCTCAGGCTTGCAGCCAGGGGCAGAAGAAGGGCCTCAATCCCGGGATGCAGACATGGAAGACCCAGGAAGGAGACCCTCCCTGGAAAACCTCCCCCCCCCCCACAGTCCAGGTGGAGGCTGCCCTGCCTTACCTGCATGGAGAGGAAGTTGGCAAACCACGTCCGCATTTCCATCTGGGTGTCACAACAGAGGTACCTGCCGGAGAGGGGAGGGAGGGGAGGGGAGGGGGCAGGAGAGTGAGGAGGAGATGCCCATCCTGCCACCTGAAGAGGGGCTGCTGGCGCAGGGCCTTTTCTGCAGCGGCCCCTGTTCTCGGGGACATCCTCTCCTCGGAGATGAGAAGGGTGAGGGTTAGGCCTCTGGCAAGGTTTTAAAGCCCCTGGCTGGGCACCTGAGCCTGGGGCACTGAATGCGCCAAGGGCCCCATTTCTTGGCTGTAGAGGTAGTCCTCGACTTACGACCCTGAGGGAGCCCAAAATTTCCACGGCCGAGCAAGACCGTCGCTAAGAGAATGTCACCCCATTTGGCAAGTTATTGCAGTTATTAAAAGAATCACTGCAGTCATTAAGTTAGCAACCCAGTCGTTAAGCGAATCCGCCTTCCCTGTTGACTGGCCTTGTCAGTCAATCACAAAAGGGGATCACGTGACACCCCGCCTCCCCGGGGACGCTGCGACCGTCATAAATATGAGTCAGTGGCCAAGCATCCGAATTTCAATCACGTGCCCACGGGGATGCTGCAAAGGCCGTAAGTGTGAAAAATGGTCATACTCTTAAGTCACTTTTTTCAGTGCCGTTGTAATTTCAAACGGTCACTAAACGAATTATTGTAAATTAAGGACTACCCGTATTGGTAACTAAGTAATCTCGGCTGCTGTGTATATTTATTTTATATGTTTTTAATGGTTTTTAAAATGCTTCTTATTGATTGCATTGTTTCATTGTTTTTACACTTTGGGAATTGTAAGCCGCCCGGCATCACTGATTGAGACAGTTTTAGTCTCACCTTAGGCAGGAAAGCCAACTGGGTGACTCTGGGCCAATTGCTAGGAGACAGGGAGTTCCAGTTGCAATTTAAGCATGAAAACCAACTGGGCGACTTTGAGCCAATCACCACTTTGAGCCAATTTCCACTGATTGGAAACTGGGAATTCTAGTTCCACCTTAGTCAGGAAAGCCAGCTAGGTGACACTTTCAGCCAATCACCAGGAGACGGGGAGTTCTAGTTCCACCTTAGGCAGGAAAACCAGCTGAGTGACTCTGGGCCAATCACCAGGAGACGGGGAGTTCTAGTCCTGCCTTAGGCATGAAAGCCAATTGGGCGACTTTGAGCCAATCACCAGGAGATGGGGAGTTCTAGTCCCACCTTACACACAAAAGCTGACTGGGTGACCTTGAGCCCGTCACTCCTTCTCAGCTCTAGGATGGAAGCAATGGCCAACCACTTCTGAAAAACCTTGCCAAAAAACTGCATGTCCAGAAGTCTTTAGGCACTGGACACGATTGGATGGAAGAAATAAAATATTGGAATGGACTAAGGAGGGATGCTCTGGGGGGATCAAACCCCAGTAGTTTTCAGCCCCCTGGCCTTTTAGCTATAGGACTGGATAAGCATCAAACCAAGGACCCCCCGCCCTCCCTCCAGCTGCCGGCCCCGGGCCCCTTACCACTGCTGCTTCTCCAACTTTTCGTTCTCAAAGAAGACAGTGAAGCCCCAGCTGGAAAAGAGAAACGAGGAGACCTTGTTGTGAGGTTGTGTGGATGTGTGCACAAATTCCCATCCTGGTTTCCTGGGGCCCAAGCTTCCCGCTTCCCGCATCGGCAGCCTGCAGGGGGCGCCAGAGAGTATTCAAACCAGGCCATTGGAGAATGGGGTAGGCCCCAAAGTGCTTTTTCAAAAGGCCCTTTTGTTTTTTCCTTGATTTTTTTTTTCCTTTCCTTCTCCAGAACTGATGAAGCTTCTTGGTGAGAAGTGAAACATCTTCATTGCAAAGAGAGAAAAAAAGTCCAGTTGCCTTTTGAAAAAGCACCTTTGGGGACAAGCGTGACCTGGATAACTGAGAATCTCCATAGACATTGGAAGGGGGTCTTTCACACAACAGGTTGAAGAGCCTGGAGGGGTTGGATAGGGGAGGAGGGGGCTTCCTGCAGCAGGAAGCCAGAACAGAGGCCCAGACTATGAAAACTATGCAGAAACTGGAGCGAGTTTTAAGATTTGAATTTTGCACCGACCAGCCGGTCTTCCAGTCACCCTGTGGGGTGATGGAGGGGTGGGGAGGCCGGTTCCTTGGATTAAGGCTCTGGGGTTTGACGCAGGGCAGCCTATCCTGTGCACTTTGGGGGCTGTCCCCACATCTCAACCCCACAAACCCCACAAGGGGGGGAGGAGATTTTCTTTCCCCTGCAGCTTAAATTCTCTTCCGGGCCATCTGCGGCCAACGAACTCCTTCCCGCCTTCATTTGCCCATCTTGGGCACCTCTAGAAGGCCATTTTACACCTTTAGAGGTCACCCCCCCACCCCTTCGCTGGTGGGTCAGGAGCTGGACAAGACCTGTGTCCATGGAGCAAGGCTGCCCCCTGCTGGCCCAAAACAGGAACGGCTGCCTTATCTCGCTGACCATCCAGGGTCTTTTGAGAATCTTGCTCTACAAACACACCTTGTAGGGCAGGTTTAGCCCACCTGCGCTCCTCTTTTGCAGGTGGGGCTCGGAGACGGGCATCTGCTCCACTTACCAAGTTGGTGGACGGACCTTCTTTTTAATTCCCAGGTAGATCTTCAGGTTCTTCACCAGCCATTCTTTCTCCGGTTTATGGCTCTGTGCGACAGGAGGAGGGCTGGATGAATGGCAAAAAAGGGGGGACACATCCCCACAGCCCACAAAGAAGGGCCAGCTCGGGTCCCTACGAGGGGCGCCCCATCCCACCTCCAAAAGCTGCCTTCAAAATCCACCACTAAAGGTAGGCATTAAAGGTTTGTCCTTAAGGAGCCAGTTTGGTCTCCTTCACCATGAACACCAGCTGGGTGACTTTGGGCCAATCACCAGGAGACGGTGAGTTCTAGTCCCGCCTTAGCCATGAAAGACAGCTGGGTGACTGGGCCATGGGGGGCTCTGAAGGTGACAACCAGCACCTTGAATTGGACCCGGAAGCAAATCGGCAGCCGATGCAGCCCCCGCAAGAGAAGCGTCCCGCGTGCAAACCAAGATTTGCAGAAAACCCTGCAGGCTGCCACATTTTGACCCAATGGAAGTCTCCGGATACTCTTCAAGGGCAGCCCCGCGTGGGGCGCCTTGCAGCAGTCAAGCCGAGAGGCGAGTTGGGCGTGGGTGGACCCTGAGGAAGGATGGCCGGTGCAAAGTCACAGGAAGGGGACCTACCCGGACCTCCTTGTAAAGGCGGAGGGAGTGGTTGTTGAGGATGAAGTATCGGTCGTGGAATCCGGTGCTGAGCCCCACCCCAAGCACGTTCTTCTCCTCCCGGAACTTCATCAGGCCGTGTTTGCTGTCGCCCACCTTGCTGGCTGTGGGGGGGAGGAAGAGGGGCTTGGAGGAGGCCATTTGGGGCAGGGACAGAGGGGCCCAGCTCCGAAAGGCCTTTGGGGAAGACCAGGGGAGGAGAACTCTCTGGGGAGTTCCCGGGAGACCCCTCCTCCCTGTTGTCCCCACTCCACCCTGGGAGTCTTCTTGGCAGCAGTCAAGGGCCACAGGCAGGAGAGCAGGAAGGGGGGCAGCCCCATGGCCTCCCAATGATGGTCAGCATCCTTCACTGCTTCAAGGGATGCGGCTCCTCTACCCAGGGGGGCCCACCAGGTATGGCTCCCTCAACCCATCTTGCCCCCCCCCCGCCCCCCAGCTGCTCATGGGGCAATGCAAGTCACTGCCATGGGGGGAAGAGGGGGGACTTCCCTTCTTTTCCCTCCTTCCTTCCTTCTCACTTTGTTCTCCTCCCTCCCTCCACCCCTCCTTCCTTTCTTCCTCTCCCTCCCTCCTTTCCTTCCTTCCCACACTCTCTCCTCCTCCCTCCCTCTCATTCCTATCCCTTCCTCTTCCTTCCTTCTTCCCTCCCGCCCCTCCTTCCTTCCTTTCTTCCTCTCTCCCTCTCTCCTTTCCTTCCTTCCCACTCTCCTCCTCCCTCCCTCTCATCCCTATCCCTTCCCCTTCCTTCCTTCCTTCCTTCCTTCCTCCCTCTCTCCCCTCCCTTCCTTTCTTCCTCTCTCCCTCCTCCTTTCCTTCCTTCCCACTTCCCACTTCCCTTCCTCTTTCCTCTCTACTTTCTCCCTCCCTTTCCCTCCTTCCCACTCTCTTCTCCTCCCTTCCGCCTCCTCTCTTCCCCTCCCTCCCTCCCTCCCCAGCCCTGAAACAGCCTCCAAAGTGCCCACCCTGAAGGACCCCAACCCTGCTCCTTTGTCCAGGCGACAGGGGGGACGGAGGCCGACCCCCCCCCCAGAAAGGGTCCCGCTCCCTCCCAGTCTCTGCCTGCCCCCTGCTGCTGCTCCACTTACCCAGGTAAAGCAGCATGTTCTCCATGGAGAGCTGCTTCTTCACCACCAGGTAGCTGTCCTTTCCCAGGCTGTGGACGATGGGGAGCACCTTCTCGCTGTAGTGCAGGGGGCGCTCTTCACCAGGAGGAGGAGGAGGAGAGAGAAGGCACAGAAAGGGAGGCCTAAATGGTGTGAAGGGGCAGCCCAGAGGGGCCAAAGCCCCTGGAGGGTCTCCCCTCGGTTGCCAGAGGTTGTCAGAGCAGAGCCTCCAAAGCAGGTCAAGGGTCAGATGGCCGGAGCTCCCTTGTCACGGTCACTTCCTGCCCAGGAGACCACCTGGTCTCTCCAAGGTCACCTCTGGGGTTCTCTACACTTTGGGGTCCTCTCCAGCCCTCCAAGAGAGTCCAGGATGCCTTCTGACCAGCTCCTTCCACATCAGGGTTTCAACCCCATTTCCCTTCACTTCACCTCACCTCCCCCCTTCCTCCCTCCTTCTTTCTTTCTTTCTTTATTTTTTCTTTCTTTCTTTCTTTCTTTCTTTCTTTCTTTCTTTCTCTCTCTTCCTTCCTTTCCTCTGTCATTCTTTCTTTTCTTTCTTTCCTTCATCTTCCTTTCCTTCTTTTCTCATCCCTTCCCTTCTCTTTCCTTTCCCTCCCTCCCTCCCTCTTTTTTTCTTTCTTTTCCTTCCTTCCTTTTCTTTCTGTTTCCTTTTCTTCTCTATTTCCTTCTTTCCTTTTTCTTGCTTTCTTTCTTTTTCTTTCTTTCAACTTCCTTCCCTTCCCTTTCTACCTTTCTTTCGCTCCCTCTCCCCCTTTTTCTTTCCTTCCTTCCTTCCTTTCTTTTTCCTTCCTTCCTTTCATTGTCTTTCCTTTCCTTCTTTATTTCCTTTCTTTCTTCCTTTCTTTTTCCTTCCTTTCTTTTTCCTCTCCTTTCCTTTCCATCCTTTCCTTTCCTCCTTCTTCTTTTTCTTTCTTTCCTTCTTTCTTTTCCTTCCTTCCTTCTTTCAAACGCTCCCCCGCCCTACGGCCCCCACTGACCTGCCTCTTCTCGCTCATTGACTTCAAAGCAACTCCAAAAGTCCTTCTCCTTGGTGGGGATTTTCCTCCGGTCCAAGATGGTGAAGGCCAACTCTTCTGCCGTCATGGTGGCTGGGATCTGAGGGGGAGAAGGCACCCAGCAGAGTGGGAGGATTGCCCACCTGGCCTTTCAGAGTGAGGCAGGACCCCAACTTTAGAGATGGGGTTTCTAACCACACCTCCCCTGATCCTTGGGGAAACAGAATTACCCAAAAACATCAGAGACATGGGGGTGGGGGGTGCTGTAGCTTTCCATTCCTGATAGAAAATGCCAGAACCCTTTTGGCCTGGTAGTTAGGACACCAGGCATGAAACTAGGGGATGGGGAGTTCTAGTCCCACCTCAGATACAAAAGCCAGCTAAGTGACTTTGGGCCAATCACCAGGAGACGGGGAGTTCTAGTCCCGCTTTAGGTACAAGAGCCAGCTGGTGATTTCTGGGAAGTGTCATCCCAATCCACTGGGTTGCAAGGGGCTGGTCCAAAATGCCAGCAGCTCAGTTCCTCCTTCTTGGCCGAGAGCCAGCACCTTGGATCCTTCAGAGGCAGCCAGAGCCCCTTCCCTTGGCCTGGTCTCTCTGCCCCACCTCTGCCCCACGTGCCCCCACCCCAATCATCTTCCCCTAATCATGTGGCTTTCCTTGCCAGCTTCAGATCACCCCAACCCCACCTGCCACCCCCCCCCCCTCTGCTTTCTGGCCTCACCTTCACGTGCTGCTCGGCCTCCAGCTTCTTCTCCTCCAGATACACCGTGCAGATGAAGTCCCCAGCATGCTGAGAAGGGGGAAGAAATAAAAGAAATAAAACAAGTTTAAAAATTAGCTCTCTCTGAGGGGCGGAGAAGCTCCAAGGGGCATTTGCAGGCTGGGCATCAGACTGTCCTGGAGGCCATCTTCTACTTTGGGTCTTATCGCTGTGGGAAACGGGAGGGGGGGTGGATAGAGACAGGGTGAGACGTACAGCCACAAAACAACATTCTTTTCCCTGGGAGTCAAGGACATTAAGCCTGAACCTGCAGAGGCCTGACTGGGAAGCAGCCCCAGTTGGGACGGGACCAGATTGGACCATGCAATGGACCTCTGGGTGCAGGGGAAGGGACTTTGAGTTTGATTTGGGTGGGGAAAACCCAGGGGCCTTTCAGATTCGGGTTTTCCCAGATGTGCCAATAGGACATCTCTAATAAAATGGAGCTTGGAGGGAGGTGCCTGCCTTGGAGTTTTACTTCTGCTGCGGGTGTTACTTGGAACCCTGACATTGGGAGGCTGGGATCAGCCACAGCTGGGGGTGCTATGAGAACCATTCCCACATCTGCCTATCATCCATCTGTCCGTCTGCCCGTCCATCCATCCATCTTTCTGTCTGTCTGTCATCTGTCTATCCATCCTCCCACTCTTCCTTCCTTTCTCTTTCTTTCTCTTCCTTCCTTCCTTTCTGTCTGTGTACATCTGTCTGTCTGTTCGTCCGTCTGTCTGTCTGTCATCTGTCTATCCATCCTCCCACTCTCCCTCCCTTTCTTTTATTATCTATCTGTCTGTGTACATCTGTCTGTCTGTTCGTCCGTCCGTCTGTCATCTCTATCCATTCTCCCACTCTCCCTCCCTTTCTTTCTTTCCTTCATCTATCCATCCATCCATCCATCCATCCATCCATCTATCCATCCACTTACCTATCTATTATCTATCATATATCATATATCAATCATCTATTATCTATCATCCACCCATTATCTATCTATCTATCTATCTATCTATCTATCTATCTACCTATCTCCTACTTTATTCTGTCTGTCTATTATCTGTCTATCTGTCTATCTGTCTACCTACCTATCATCTGTCATCCATCCATCCATCTATTATATATCCTCCATCCATCCATCCATCCATGTATCTATCTATCTATCCATACTCTGTAAAGCACTGTGAAGCAGTCTATAAATCCAAGTGCTTCTGGGGCTCCCCTGCAGCTTCCTGGACCCTGGATTATGTTGGGCCTTGACTCCCTTGCTATAAAACTGCTGCTCCGGTCAGAAACTCCGCCTCCACCTCCAGACCCCCCAGCCTGCAGCCGAAGGGGTCTTTTGGCCAAACTCTCTGGCAAAAGGTATATTCACACAGAACGCGATTCCCCCGGTTAATGACTGGCCCGTTTTCTCTGTGTGGAAACATCCAAGCCAACTTTTAACGGCCCAAACAAGTGCAGCGCTCTCAAATCCACCTGCTAGATGGCTACCCGTGTTGGTTAAGTGGGTTGTTTGAATGCAGCTGCAGAGACACCACAAGAGGCCAGGCACAGCCCAGCCACATACACCTCAGAGGATGCAAGCAACCCACCAGCCAGAAATTGGAGAACCACTTGTCTGAAATGGCACAGGGTCTCCTGCCTGAGGAGGGGGTTGGACTAGAGGACCTCCAAGGTCCCTTGCGTGACTCTACTCACCTGCGTCCCACTGGAGGTTCCTGCAATGCGCATCTTCAAGATGGCCTGGATTTCTTCCTGCTGCTTCCTCATCTCTTCCTCGTCCACCTGCCAGGCGGAAGAAAGAAGAGAGAGAGATGGGGTCCAAGGGGCAAAAGCAGCTGACCCCTCAACAGACTCCCCACCACCCTGAGCCAGCACTGATTTTCGGTTTTCAGCAAAACTGTGCCCTTAATGAACTACCGGTTTGTTTAATGACCATGTCAGTAGCTCAATGATGGCAGATTCACTTAACAACTGCTGCAAACAAGGTCCTAAGATCAGATCAGTCATGTGACAGAACTACTTTACACTGTCATGACTAATAACCATGAGAGGCAGGGTCCGTTACGGTTATAAATCAAGGACCTCCTGTACAACGATCCATTCCCTCTGGTTCTGATCGAACTCCGATTCTGCAGGAGTGGGACACCAAAGCCCACCCAATCCAGCCCTGCCCATTGGCCCATACCGTTCTTGGCCAAACCTACACTGAAGATCTCCATGTAGCATCTGATGAGGTCTTCCACCACTTGTCCAGCCTTGAAGTCCTTGCCGTCCGTCTGGAAGAGCGTTGGCCCAAAGACGATGGCCAGGTTGTGGGTAGTCATCTGGTTCTCGTCAGAAAAACACTGGATTCTGTGAAGGAGTCAACACAGAGCTGTGGAACATGGACCCTATCCTTATGTGTCTGCCTAAGGAAGGGTCTACAGGAGGGGTGTCCAACCTTGGTCACTTGAAGACTTGTGGACCTCAGCTCCCCAAGTTCAGCTCCACTTTAAGACTTGTGGACTTTAACTCAAGAAGTTCAACTCCACTTTAAGACTTGTGGACTTCAACTCCACAGATTCAACTCCACTTTAAGACTTGTGGACCTCAGCTCCCCAAGTTCACTTTAAGACTTGTGGGCTTAACTCAACAAATTCAACTCCACTTGTGGACTTCAACTCAAGAAGTTCAACCTCACTTAAGACTTGTGGACTTCAACTCCACAAATTCAACTCCACTTTAAGACTTGTGGACTTCATAAGTTCAACTTCACTTTAAGATTTGTGGACTTCAACTCCCAGAATTCTTCAACCAGCATGGGCTGGCTGGGGAATTCTGCGAGTTGAAATCCATAGGTCTTCAAGTGGTCAAGGTTGGACAACCCAATTCTACAAGGAAGGTGGGGCCAGGAGAATACCCTTCCTTGCATCCCAGTCATAGAACCAACACAAAGGATGATTCAAAGAGCTGACTGTGTCTATCCTAAATAAGAGAAGGCTGAAGGTGCCACATAGCAGTCTTACGATTCTTGAAGGACCATCCCAGGGAAGAAGATATGGATTTATTCTCCATAACGCCCAAGGGTGGGACAAGAACCAACGAATGGAAGCTTTAAAAAAAGAGGTCCAAACTCAAAATAAGAAGGAATCTCCTAGAGCTATGAAGCAGTGGGACAACCTTCCTACTGAAGTTGCGGTGGTCCATCAAGAACTGGACAGGATGGTCCGAGGGTTCCTTCACCGGACAGGGGTTGGTCAAGAAGACCTCTGAGGCCTTCCAATCCTGGGAGTCTAACCTTCTGAGTCCAGAAGTAGAAGCCAAAAATCAAGGATTGTCCCGTCCTTCCTACCCAGGAGAAAGAGACTCTCCAGTTGCCCATCCCATGTCACCACTAACCGGTAGAGATGGTTGATCAGCACCTTCAGGGTGGCTTTGTTGACAACCGGAAGGCTGTTGAGAAGCCTACGGTAACGGCTGATCCTTTCGGTGGGGTCTTCCAGAGCTGTCAAGAGGAGCACAAGGCGGAGTCACGAAAATCACCATCATCTTCTATTAAGGGCCCCATAATCCCTTAGATTATAATGGAGCTGAGTGTCCACTGGCCGGATGCCCTTCCTGTTGCCAATGAGGAGTTTTGTTCAGATATAATCTCATTGTGCCCTACCTAGGATCGAACTCACAGCCTCCTGATTGTGAGGCGAGAACTCCACCTCTAAGCCACCACACCATTCAAGGGGGGAGTCATGAAAATGGCCCCATAAACTTCCTCCCATGCCAGAGATGCATTATGGGAGCCCACCTCACCGAAGTCCACATGGTCAGAAGAACCCAGCAGCTCCGGGCAAGGGAACAGCGTCTCCCTGCCGAAGGCCAAGAGAGCATGGTGGGCTGATACAGGTGTACTGATGATGGATGGAGCCCGGGTGCCCCACCATTACAGGTGGTCCTCATCTTATGACCAAAACGAAGTCTAACATTTCCGTTGCTAAGCGAGACAGCAACATGAATTTTACCCCCTTTTTACCACCTTTCTTGCCACAGCTGTTAAGGGAATCACTGCAGTTGTTAAGTGAGTAACATGGTTGTTAAGTGAATCTGACTTGACCGCAAAAGGGGAATCACATGACTGCGGGACACTGCAACCGTCGTAAGTACATGCCAGTTGCCAAGGGTCTAAATTTCAATCATGTGACTGTGGAGATGTTGCAACTGTCGTAAGGGTGAAAATCACCTTTTTCAGTGACGTTGCAACTTTGAACGGTCACTAAATGAACCGTCGTAAGTCAAGGGCTTCCTGTGTCTCATTTTTTTTCTTGAACAGGCCGCATTTTTCAGCTGTATGACACTGAACCAGCAGGGGGCGCAAGAGGGACATTTCAGGTATAGTCCTCGACTTACAACTACCAACAACTTCTGTCGCTAAGGAAGGCAGTCACTAAGGGAGTCGTGCCAGGTTTTGCATCGCCGTTGTTAAGCGAATCACCGCAAGGGAATAAGAGAATCACCCAGTCGTTAAGCAAATCTCCCCTGTTGTTGGAAGCCGGCTGGGAAGGCCGCAAACGGCGACCACGTAACCCGAGGACACGGCACAAGACCCTGGGGATGTTGCAACGGTCATAAGGGCGAGGACTGGTCGTAAGTCCGGGTTCCACAGCGCCATTGTAACTTGAAGCATTGGCTTAAACGAATAGTTGTAGGTCTACACACCCGCTCCCCCTTTACCGGGTACTTTGAGCCAGGCCTGGGCGGAGTCCTTGGTGAAGAGCCCCTCCTGCAGGTCCCGGAAGAAGCGCTTGAGGGTGTTGGCCACGTCGTCCACTTGGTGGTCCTCTTCCTTCAGGCGAACCTTGCGGGCGTCTCTGCGGAGGGTTTCCAGCAGGCTGGTGGTCTTGGAGTTCTGCCCGCTCTTCCGGTAGATGCCCTCCGAGGTCAGTCCTGGGGGGAGGAGGAGGAGGTGAAGGTCCCGGAAAGGGTTTTCCACCAACCAGCTAAAGGTTGCAACTCAAGGGCTCCCGGCATTGAATTCTCTGATTTGAAATGATTCCTAGATTTCTGGTTGTTTCGACTTTTAATTGCAAGGTAAGTTGGACTGAATTTCTTTGGATAGCAAGGAAAGAAAGAAAGGGAGGGAGGGAGGGAGGGAGGGAGGAAGGAAATGGAAGAAGGAAGGCAGGAAATAAGAGGGTAAGAGACAAAGAGAAAGAAAGAGGGAGAGAGAGGAGAGAAAGGGAAGGAAGGAAAAAGGAAGGAAGGAAGGAAGGAAGGAAGGAAGGAAGGAAGGAAATGGAAGAAGGAAGGCAGGAAATAAGAGGGTAAGAGAGAAAGAGAGAGAAAGAGGGAGAGAGAAGAGAGAAAGGGAAGGAAGGAAGGAAGGAAGGAAGGAAATGGAAGAAGGAAGGCAGGAAATAAGAGGGTAAGAGACAAAGAGAGAGAAAGAGGGAGAGAGAGGAGAGAAAGGGAAGGAAGGAAGGAAAAAGGAAGGAAGGAAGGAAGGAAGGAAGGAAGGAAATGGAAGAAGGAAGGCAGGAAATAAGAGGGTAAGAGAGAAAGAGAGAGAAAGAGGGAGAGAGAAGAGAGAAAGGGAAGGAAGGAAGGAAGGAAGGAAGGAAATGGAAGAAGGAAGGCAGGAAATAAGAGGGTAAGAGACAAAGAGAGAGAAAGAGGGAGAGGAAAAGAGAGAAAGGGAAGGAAGGAAGAAAAGAAAAGACAAGGATGGAGGGAGGGAGGACATGTGAGGGGGAAGGAAAGAAGGAAGGAAGGAAGGAAGGTAGGAAGGAAAAAGAAAGAAAAAACAAGGAGAGAGGAGATGTAAGGGAGAAGGAAGGAAGGAAAATAAAGAAAGGAAGGAAGGACTGAGAGGAAGGAAGGAAGAAAAGAGAGAAGGAAGGACGGAAGGAAGATAATTGGGGGCATCCCTGCCTCCCTCCCTCCCCACCAAGGCACCCCCCCCCTTACCGCATTGTGTGATATAATCGATGCATCTGTCCACAATGATGGGCACATCCATTTCGGTGAGTTGTTGTTCTGACAAAGTGTCCCCGGAGCTGCCAGCTGCTCTCTGGATGGCCCCCACCCAGCCCAAGAAGGCCAGCCGTCTCTCGCCCTGGATGTACAGCGTTCTGGGAGGAGGAGGAGGAGGAGGAGGAGGAGGCAGGTCATGCCAAGGTGAGTTGATGTGGATGCCGGAAACCCTTATTGGCAAGGCTGGAGAAATCACTTTTCCCTGCCACCCCAATCCTGGCAGCCCTCATCTGGCCCTTCCTCCCTTCCTTCCTTCATTTTCTGTCTCCATCATCTCCCTCCCTCCTTCCTTCCTTCCTTCCCTCCCTCTCTCCCTCATTCTTCCTTCCTTTTCTTCTTTCCTTTCTTCTTTCCTTTTCTTCCTTCCTTCCTTCTGAATAACATTGATAAAAATACTGAAAAGGCAAAATAAAAGCCTGAATACTTTAATTTTAATTAAATTCAATTTTAATTTCCTTGAAAGGACAGCCATCTTTACAAGCAGTCCTCGACCAAGGACCCAGGGCCCAAAGTTTTATCATGTGACCACAGGGATGCTGCAACGGTCGCAAATGCGAGGACCAGTTGTAGGTCAATTTTTTTCCTTCCATCATTGCATTGAAGTTGCAGCATTGCAACTTCAAACCGTTGCTAAATGGACGGTTGTAAGTTGAGGACCGCCTGAATTGTCCCTGAAAACTTCTTACCTTCTTCTTTCGACCAGCACAAGGACGTCATTTTCAAGGGCTGCAAAGCAAATATAAGAATTAACGGAGGACGAGATGTGTACATTCATTCACTAACCATGTTAGTATTTGGCATGCCAGATCCCACAGATCTACTCGGATCCCACTGAGTTTAAAGAGGATCCATTCTCAGCTCTGTTTACAGCAGCCCCCTCCCCCCCCCTCAATTCTGTGTGTCCCAAATCCCCCCTATTTTATTTATTTATTTATTAGTTCAATTTATATGCTGCCCTTCTCCGGAGACTCAGGGCAGCTTACAATGCGTTAAGCAATAGCTTTCATCCTTTTGTATATACCTCCTTAGTAGGGCTTTCGGCCCCCCCAAGCAGTGTTCTTTTTTTTTTTATACAAAGTCAGCTTATTGCCCCCACAATTCGGGTCTTCATTTTACTTCCCTCGGAAGGATGGAAGGCTGAGTCAACCTTTAGCCTGGTGAGATTCGAACTCCCAGTAATTGCAGACAGCTGGTGTCACTTAACACCACTTTAATCTGCTGCGCCACAATTCTGAAATCTGCTTTATGGCTGTGATTGCAGGTCAGGGTCCTCCAAAGTAGGCAGCTTTAAGGCTGGTGGACTTCAATTCCCAGAATGCCTCATTCTCTCCCCTCCTTCCCTCTCTTTTCTTCTTTTGAAGTTCTATCAATGTGGTCACTAACAAACAACTATAACTACTTCCCTTCCCTCCCTCCCTCTCCCCTTCCTTCCTGTATCCTTTCTTCCTTTCCTCCCTCCCTCTCTCCTTCCCTGCCGTATCCTTCCTTCCTTCCTTCCCTCCGTCTCTCCTTCCCTCCCGTATCCTTCCTTCCTTCCTTCCTTCCCTCCCTCCCTCTGGACACAGCAGGGTGAAATGTGCCGGGTGAGTTGAAATTCTGGTCTGAGAATTAGGAATTTTTGACTATCGTCCAACCTGGATCGAGGGGAGGGAGGGGCTCCACTGAGACCACCCACCCACCTGCCTTTGGCAGAAAACGAGGCAGTCCTCCAGTTACGACCATCATGGAGGCTGCCCATTCATCACGGTCGTAACTCATGCTGGATGTAAAAGGGCTCGGTCACGGGGCCGGCCCGATTTTGCACCCTTTTCCCGCGGTCGCTAAGTGAGCCAAGGCTTCGGAGCGGATTCAGCCGGCCAGGGGTGGGTTGTGCGGGGACTCACAGAGCTCCTGCAGCTTCCGCAGCTGGATGGCCTCCTCCTTGTCACTGCCGTCCAGGAAGGCGTAGAGGGTGGAGCCCCCCAGGGCAAACCAGCCCTCCTTGGCCTGCTCCAGGCTCAGGCCCCCCTTGTAGCGCAGCCGGCCCAGGCGCTCAAACTCCCCGGCCAGGAGCCCTTCGGCCGCCGGAGGGAGGAAGGCCTGCAGGGAGGGAGGGAGGGAGGGAGGGCTTAGGATGGGCAGCGGGCGGAGACAGGCCCCTCCCCACCAGGAGTCCCCACCCCTGGGCTCTGCTTCCTTCCCACGGCCCCCTCTCGCCAAGACACCCCTTGCCCTTCCCTCTGCTGGAGCTCTACTGAGGTGGTCACTAAGGGTCAACTCCTTCCCTTCCCTCCCTCCCTCCATCCCACCCTTCCTTCTTTTCTTTCTTCCCTCCCCTCTCCTTCCCTTCCTCCATTCTTTTCTTCCTCCCTCCCTCCTTCCCTCTCCCTTCCTCCTTCCCCTCCCTTCCTCTTCCCTCCTTCCTCTCTCCTTCCCTCCTTCCCCTCCCTTCCTCAATCCCTCTTCCTTTCTTACCTCTCCCTTCCTCCTTCTCTCTCTCCCTCCTTCACTCCCCACTCCCTTCCCTTCCTCAATCTTTCGTTTCTCCCTCCTTCCTTCCTTCCCTCCCTCTCCCCTCCCTCCCCCCTCCCTTTCTTCCCTCTTCCCTCCTTCCCACTCCCTCCCTTCTTTCCTTCCCTCCTTCCCTCTCTCCTTCCCTCCTTCCCCTCCCTTCCTCAATCCTTCTTCCTTTCTTCCCTCTCCCTTCCTCCTTCTCTCTCTCCCTCCTTCACTCCCCACTCCCTTCCCTTCCTATTCTTTCTTTCCTCCCTCTCTCCTTCCCTCCTTCCCACTCTCTCCCTTCCTTCCTTCCCTCCCTCCTCCCCTATCTCCCTTCTTCACTCCCCACTCCCTTCCCTTCCTATTCTTTCTTTCCTCCCTCTCTCCTTCCCTCCTTCCCTCCTTCCCACTCACTCTGTCCTTCCCTCTCTCCCTCTTCCCTCCCTTTCTGGTCTCTGCCCATCTCTTTCGAACTGCAGGGGTCCCCGAGGGAGGTGCTGACCTTGGCCAGGCACTTGACCCACTCCCGGATGGCCTTGGGGTTGTCCAGGCCGAAGAGGTAGAGCCGCTCCGTATCCGTGTACATCTCAAAAGTGTTTACGTACCTGGAAGGAGAGACCGGAAGAGTCAAGGCGGAGGGGACCAAAGGAAGGAGGAGACCTGGGTCTGGGGTCTCCCTGAGTTTGGCAACTTTCTTGCAGACACATTTCATGACCCAGCTAGGTAACACCATCAGTGGTCATGGGTATGGCCTCATGAACCAGTTACCAACTATTCAAAGATACTAAGGAAAGAAGGACACTTCCTCTCCGGCAGCCAGATAAGCAGGGATTAACACCAGACAAACACCCAAGCAGAAAACGGTAGACGAATCAAGGCCACCCCTCCACTAACCCAGGAAGGCCTAGGCCACAGTATATAAACAGAGAGCGAACCTCACACTCCCTCATGCTGAGGATGTTATCTAATTGGGTCATGAAACATCTGCAAGAAAATAATTAAGTTCAGAGAGCAGCAAGGTCCCCACAGTCCTCCTACCCTCCCACCCCCCTTCGAGCACTGATGATGTTCCCTAGTTGGGTCATGAAAGGTCAGAGAACACCAAGGACCCCTCATTTCAACCCTGAGCTCTAGAGGTGGGGGTACCCCTATGCTCAGGTCAAGAGGCAGCCCTCCATCTCAACACACACACCCCAATGGTCAGATCAAAAGTTCCCTGGCAAGAGAAGCCCCCTCCCCAGCTGCTTGACTCCAGCCCTGGCCCCAACCCCCTAGCCCCCCCCCGAGAACTTTGGCCCTGCCCACCCCCTTCCTTCCCTTCCGTTCCATATGCCCTTTCCTTTTACCTATAGACAGTCCTCAACTTACAACACTTCATTTAGTGACCGTTTGAAGTTACAAAGGCACCAGAAAAAGTGACTTATGACTATGTTTCACACTTACGACCGTTGCAGCATCCCCAGGGTCACGTGATCAAAATTCAGACACATGGCCGCTGACTCAAACTTATGACGGTCGCAATGTCCCAGGGTCACATAATCCCCTTTTGGCGACCTTCTTGCAAACAAAGTCAACGGGGAAGCCAGATTCGCTTAACAACTGCGTGACTCACTGAACGACAGTCATGATTCGCTTAACAACGGTGGCAAGAAAGGTCGTAAAACGGGGCAGAACTCCTTTAATAGGATAGAATAAAAGAGTTGGAAGGGTCCCAGGAGGTCTTCTAATCCAACCCCCAACTTAACAACTGTCTCGCTTAGCAACGGGAATTTTGGGCTGGATCGTGGTCATAAGCCGAGGACCGCCTGTATTAGGCAACACACGGCCCCTTTTTTCTAGGGCAAAGACATCAGGGATGGAGGGGAGCAGTTGCCAGTCTCACCCGTGGGTGTCCGGCGGGTGAGTGGCCAGGCAGACGATTTCCTGCATCCGGATCTCTCCGTTGGGGACGGTGTGGGTGTTGGTCTCGTAGTAGGTGAAGACCCCCTCGTGCAGCTGGCACCAGCGGCGGCTGAACTCTGCATGGGGAACATCCACGGGGAGGAGAGGGGGGGTCAGTGAAGGAGGAGGCGGAGGCAAGGCAGAGAGGAGGGGGCTTGTGGCTCTGACCCCAGGGAAGGGGGAACGCTCGGGGACCCCGAAGGAAGGACGGGGCCCTTTCAGGTGAAGCCAAAATAAAGTTTCTGGACTGGGGAAAGAGTTTCTCCCGGCAGATGCTCTCGGGGAGGGGGAGGGCAAGGAATCGGCCCAGGGTCCCTGCCGATGGGGACCAAGCCCCCCCCCCCCCACTCCCCGCACTCCAAACGGGCTTTGCAACAGGACAGAGTCAATTTTGCATTCACTAGGAATGGGGAAGTTAGAACAACAGAGGAGGGGGGAGATAAAAGGAAAGAGAGAGAGAATGGGAAGGAAGAGAGAAAAGAGAAGGAAATGAGAGGAGGGAGGGAGGGAGGGAGGGAGGGAGGAAGGAAGGAAGGAAGGAAGGAAGGAAGGAAGGAAGGAAGGAAGGAAGGATAGGAGAGAAAGAAGGAAGGAAGGAGAGAATGGAAAGGAAGAGAGAAAAGAGAAGGAAGGGAAGGAGAGGAGGAAGGAAGGAAGGAGAGAGAGAGAATGGGAAGGAAGAGAGAAAAGAGAAGGAAGGGTAGGAGAGAAAGAAGGAAGGAAGGAAGGAGAGAATGGGAAGGAAGAGAGAAAAGAGAAAGAAGAGAAGGAAAGGAAGGAAGGAAGGAAGGAAGGAAGGAAGGAAGGAAGGAAGGAGAGAGATAATGGGAAGGAAGAGAGAAAAGAGAAGGAAGGGTAGGAGAGAAAAGGAAGGAAGGAAGGAAGTAAGGAAGGAAGGAGAGAGATAATGGAAAGGAAGAGAGAAAAGAGAAGGAAGGGTAGGAGAGAAAAGGAAGGAAGGAAGGAAGGAAGGAAGGAAGGAAGGAAGGAAGGAAGGAAGGAAAGACCTCTTCCCTTTCTTTTCCTGGGCTTTCTTTTGTGCAAACACCCCTAGGGAAGCCCCCCGCCCCTCCAGCCCCCTTCCCCCTTCCCGAGTGCTTTGCCTGACCTTCTCGGGACTTGCGTTCGAGAGCCAGCTTGGCCATGGAGGGCGTCTTGTAGAGGAAGCCATTGTGAGCCACGGAGAGCAAAATGACCGAATAGCACTTGTCGGAGTTGGTACCAGCGTCCAGCTGGGGGGTCTCTGAGAGGACAAGACACAGCAAAAGAGGGGCCAATGGATATTGGGCAGGGGGCCGAGGCTGCAGGAGGAAACTTAGCCACTTGTGGACTTCAACTCCCAGAATTCCCCAGCCAGCCATGCATGATAGAGTTGGAAGAGACCAGAAGGGTCATCTAAGTCCTGTATTTCTCAACCTTGGTGACTTCCAGACCTGTGGACTTCAGTTCCCAGAATTCCCCAGCCAGCCATGTGTGGCTGGCTGGGGAATTCTGGGAACTGAAGTCCACAAGTGGCCAAATTCGGAGACCCCTGCCTCAAATCATCAGATCCAGCTGTCAGATTGCTTCCCAGTCCACTAACTAGGCTGTTCCTGCTTTTATATCTTGCTAAGGCCGGGCAGCCAAATTCAACATCCCCAGTGGCTGGAAGGAGGGAGGGAAGGAGGGGAGAACAATGAAAACCAGATGTTCCACTAAGAAAACAGCCCTCCAGGTTTCCCTCCTCCCCAAAAGCACGTCTGGCTTTTCAGTCTGTCTCTTCTCCCATCAACAGTTGCCGCCCTTCTTCAGTTTGGAAGAGACCCCTTGAATCCTCCCAATCTCTCTGAAAATAAAAGGGGCGAGGGGCTTCCCAGCAGGCCAAGGGATGGGCTGATCTCCTGCAACGAACGGATGTTTTAAATGCTTTTTATGGCTTTAAAGCCTTTTACTGTTTTTATTATTGTCTTTAAGACTTTCATGGCAATGTGTGCTTGGAATGGTGAGCTGCCCAGAGTCGCAGGGGGTTGGACTAGATGACCCTCAAGGTCCCTTCCAGCTCTGTTACTCTGACTGTTTGCTGAGATGAGCAGGCATAGAAATCAGATCAAACCCAGTCAATCAATCAATCAATTATGGCCAGCTAGGAAGGATCAGTCCAGGGGTTTGACAGCTTCTCCAGGGATCCGAATTCCTGCTTTTGACCCCAAAGGGAGCAGAGAAGGCCAGAGGTCAGGGGGGTTGGCTGCTTATTTGGGGAGGGGGTCTTCTGCCCGAAAAGGAGGCCAACCCCCTTCCTTGCAAACATCCCTGCACAAATTTCGTAACTTCCTGATGAACCCCAGGCCTTGCCAGGGAGCTGAAGGAACAGGCCAGTTGAATTTGAGTGACTCACAAAACACCCCACCAAAACTGATCTTTTTTCGCTTCTGGAAATTTTTCCCCGAAGGCCAGGAAAGGCCTACACTCCCTGCATTCTTTCCTTTCCACATTTCTGCGGTCGGAGATCCGTGCGGGAAAGGAGAGAAAGTATCGGTTCTCAGAAAGAAGAGATAAGGATGGTCTCTAGTCCAGCTGGGCTCCAGTAACAGGGAAGAGGTTTTCCTCCAATTTTTTTTCTGGTTTTTCAAATTCACAGGCCCTAGGAGCTTCTGGTTGCCTCCCATCCATCCATTAAAAAAGACCAGTCAATGAATCAATAAATCAGAATAGAGCTGGAAGGGACCTTGGAGGTCTTCTAGTCCAACCCCCTGACCCTAAGCCTAGAGCTTAGACCATTTCAGACAAATGGTTGTCCAATCTCTTCTTAAAAGCCTCCAATGATGGAGCACCCATGATTTCTGATCGGAAGCTGATTAATTGTTCTAATTGTCTGGAAATTTCTCCTTAGTTCCAGGTTGCTTCTCTCCTTGATGAGTTTCCACCCATTGCTTCTTCTCCTACCCTCAGGGGCTTTGGAGAATAGCTTGACTCCCTCTTCTTTGGGGGCAGCCCCTCAAATATTGGAAGACTGCTATCCTGTCTCCCCTGGTCGTTCTTTTCATCAAACTAGACATACCCAGTTCCTGCAACCGTCCATCGTATGTCTTAGCCTCGAGTTCCCTAATCCTCTTTGTTGCTCTTCTCTGCACTCTTTCTAGAGTCTCCACCTTTTTTGTACTGTGGAGACCAAAACTGGATGCAGGATTCCAGGTGTGGCCTTACTAAGGCTGTACAAATTTATAAATCACGTGAAGTCTTTATAAACAAGGACTTCACGTGATTTTGATTCAATGCCTCTGTTTACAAAACCATGGATTGGTTTACTGAAAATCTCTCCATTGCAAAAGGCAGCTTTGCTTGGAACAGCTGACGTCCTCTGAGGATATTTCACCCCATCCAACCATCACATTTGCCTCTCCAAGGTCCTTGGGAAGGACTTGATAGGAGATGGATAAAAACGCCCCATCCAGCCTGAACATCTGGTTGATGGTGCCATCAACCATAATAAGATGCCAAAGGCTCAGGATTTGCTTCGTTCTTCTCAAGTCTCAAAAGGACCACTCAACAGGCAGCAAATCACTCCTTGAGCCCCGAAAAGCCCACCATTGACCCTCCCCCACCTGCCAACTCCCTTCTGGAACCCAGTAGCCCATCCAGAGGTGAGGAAGACCCCATATTCCATCGGCTGCAACCTCTGGGCTCCAGGATGCCACGAGATGAAGTCTTGGCCTGCCCTGAAGCCCCTCAATGAGGAGTATTCCCTCCCTCCTCCCTCCAGCCCCACTTCTTTTCCTTTGCATCTACCCCCCCACACAGTCCTTACCACCCCCCACCCCCTTACCTGAGGTCTTGTTCTGCAGCAGGAACTCCATTTGCAACCTCTGGCCAGCCTGCTCCGCCAAGGCCAGGGGGGTGGGATAATCAGGGTCTCCGGAGTAGCAATTCACTTCAGCCCCGCAGAAGAGCAGAGAGAGGGTCTCAGCCAGGTCACCGGTGGTCACTGCCGTGCACAGGGCCTGCGGAGGGCAGAGGGAGGGGAGAAGAGGTCACTTTCAGAACAAGAACCTCAGATCTGGGGAAGGCGGACCCTCTAGTGAAGCCGGGCAGCGCCAGGGGAAAGAATACAAGTCCGTGGTGAAGACGAAGGAGGAGACACAGAGAAGGAAGCAGGCTGACTGGCTCCTGGACGAAAGTCCGGCGTCTCTGCACCGGCCAGCGGAGCAGAGGGTGGAGAGAGGCCGAAGGGTGAGGATCCGGCCAAGCCGGTCCCAGTTCTTTGGCTCTGCTGGAGCGCAGATGCTGACAACATCTGGAGGAGGCAGCCAAGAACCGCTCCCACCCCCAGATTGGCCGGCAGTTGGAAAACCCGGAGCCCAAGAGCCAAACTGTCTGGGTTGCAGCCGCCCTGGCCCCGGGGACCTTAGGATGCCGCTGGAGAGAGAATTCTTCCGCTAGAGGGGGACGCCCAACCGGAGGTCAGCTGCCCTTCTGGACTGAGCCCTCCAGGGCCCCCCGACACCCACCACAAACAAGCCCCTTCCGGGGCTCTTCAGCACCAGCCTTCCCCCTCCCCCAGATGGGGCAGATGTCGTGAGTCAAAAACTTCCTATCCCTTTCCTGTTGTTTTGCTAAGGCTCTGCCCTCTTCAAGATTCTAGTCCTCAGTTTCACAGCTGCTTTCTTAGCCACTGCAGCCTCCTGCCTCACCTATTGGTCGCTATTGACCCTAAGCACACCTTCCTTGCCTCTCTCCCCACCTGCCCCTTCTTGGAGGTCCTGTCCCAGGGGAGCATTTTGCCACTTGGGGGGTTCCAAGTTCGAGTCCTTCACCTGCTGCTTTCGCCAAATCTGCCCTTCCGGCCCCTTCCAGGAAGGACTAGAAGGGAATGGCCGGAGTTGAATCCCTTGCTGAAGGAGGAACCAGGTTATGGGGGAGGGGGAGGGCCAAGGGCCGACTGGTGGGGAGGGGAGTTGTTCTTTTGGCTCGAGGGGGTTAATTTTGAGGCCGGCAAATCCTGCTCAGAGTTGCTGTTCTTGGCACCTTGAACAAAGGCTCTGCCCACAATCACAAAAATGGGTTTTGATTCCCATTTCCTGAAAAACCGGTTGGGTCAACAAAAAAAGGAGGAGAAGGAATTTGAGAAAAGGATGTTTTCTCTCCTCAGGAGCCTGAGGGGGGAGGGGTTTTTTTTCCACCCACCCCCCTTCAGAGACCGGGATGAGGTCTCCAACATGGATGGAAATCATCGAATGATAGAATCCTTCCTTCCTTTTCTCTTTCTCTCTCCTTTTCTTCCTTCCTTCTTTCCTCCTTACTCTCCCTACCCCTTCCTCCTCTTCCATCCTTCCTTCCTTCCTTCCTTTTCTCTTTCTCTCTTTCTTTCTTTCTCTCTCTTTTTCTTCCTTCCTCTCCCTCCCCCTCCCCTTCCTTCCTTCCTTCTTTCTCTCTCTTTCTTTCTCGCTCTCCTTTTCTTTCTTCCTTCTTTCCTCCTAACTCTCCCTATCCCTCCCTCCTCTTCCTTCCTTCCTTTCTTCTTCCTCCCTTCTTTCCTTCCCTTCCTTTTCTCTTTCTTTCTCTCTTTCTCTCTCTCCTTTTTCTTCCTTCCTTCCTCTCCCTCCCCCTCCCCTCCCCTTCCTTCCTTCCATCAGTTCATTCTTTCTTTCTCTCTCCTTTTCTTCCTTCCTTCTTTCCTCCTTACTCTCCCTACTCCTCCCTCCTCTTCTGTCCTTCCTTCCTTCCTTCTTTCCTTCCTTCCTTCCTTCTTTCCTTCCTTCCTTCCGTGAATCAATGCAGCTGTTAAGTTAGATGCGAAGTGAATCTGGCTCCCCCGTGGACTGCTTGTTGGAAGGTTTGCAAAAGGGGGTCACCCGAGCCCCCGAACGTTGCAACCGTCCTAAGTACATGCCAGTTTCCAATTGCCACGAATTCTGATCCTCCGGCCACCAACCTTGTTGAGTTCCTCCTGGTTGCCGAAAAGAGGGTGATACCGCCGGTATTTGCCCTCCCGGTATTTGGCGATCAGGAAATGCCGCCGTTCCCGGCTGTGGCTCTCGGGGGCGATGGTTTCGCTGGGGGGCACGTTGGCGGCCCAGAACTGGTTGGCCACCACGTTGCCAATCTGGAGGAAGAGCTGGGAAGGAGAGAAGGAGGAGGAGAGGTGAAGGCCGTCAGGGGTCCAGGATCTCCATTCTTTGTGATGCTAACAGATGAACAGAGTTGGAAGGGTCCTTGGGGTCATCTAGTCCAACCCCCCACCCACACAGGAGACCCTACACCGTTTCTGACAGACGGCAGTCCAGCCTCTTCTTGAAAGCCTCCAGGGATGAAGATTTCCACCCAGAGCCCCAACCTATTCCTCTCCTTTGTGTACTTTACAACTTACAACAATTTGTTTAGTGACCATTCAAAGTTACAGCGGCACTGAAAAAAAGAGACTTATGACCTTAGGGTTTTTTCTCTCTCTTAACGACCGTTGTAGCATCCCCCTGGTCAGGTGATAAAAATTTGGGCACTAAGCAACTGGCATGTATTTAAGAGAATAACGGAGTCGAAAGGGATCCTGGAGGTCTTATACAGGGTAGCCATCAACGTACGGCCACAATTGAGCCCCAAATTTATGTTGTTCAGTGAGAAATTTGTTAAGTGAGATTTGCTCCATTTTACAACCTTTCTTGCCACCGTTGTTAAGTGAAACACTGCAGTTATTAAGTGAGTCACACAGTTGTTAAGTGAATCTGGCTCCCCAGGTGACTTTGCTTGTCAGAAGGTCGCCAAAAGGGATCACGTGACTCTGGGATGCTGCGACCGTCGTAAATGCTTACACGGCAGTGTTTTTGGGAAAATGCTGCCCCCCTGTGGCTGTTTCTGTTCATTGCAAGGATGAAAAGCAGCCCCTTTTCTCATAGAAACTTCAGTTTGCAGAGACAAACCTCCCTCCTCCTGTTTGCTCCATAACAACAACCCTGTGAGGTGGCTTGGGTAGAGAGAGAGCGGGGGACTGGCCCAAAGTTTCCCAGCCAGCTTTCATGCTGAAGGCAGGACTAGAACTCACCGTCTCCCTTTTTAGCCTAGTGTCTCTAACCACTAGCCCAAACTGCCTCCCTGGCCTCAGTTTACCACCCTTCTTGCCCCCAAAGCCTTCAGGACAGGCAGAGCCCAGGTTTTGACACAGGCCCCCATTGCACCTGGCCTCTCCCAGACGCTCCCTTGCCCCCAAGGGAGGACATCTGTCCAGGCCACCGGAGAGGAGGCCCTTGTGCACCCCACTCCTGACCGATACCTCAATCAGCTCCTCCGTCCAGACCTTCTTGTCCATCTTCAGACTCCGCACCTTGGTCACGCTGGGTCCCAGCCCTCGATGTTCTCCTGGGCGGGGAGGAAGGGGAGAAGCCATCTGGTCCTAAGCTTAGAAGTGGGGAAGGGGTTGGGCAGACTGGGTTCCCCTTAACAAGCTCGGAAGCAGGGCGTTCCTCTTTTCACACTGGGTAGCTTCTCCCAGGGAGCTTAGCCCTACCTTGACTGGGCATGCCCCACTGCGAGGGACAAGGTGGCACAGGACGCTGTCCAGCTAAAAGGGGAGAAGGTGGCTTAACCTCCCTCTTAAGCTGGCGGCCCCAATAACTGCCTTCTCCTTGGTGGCTCCCTCCCTGTTATGTGAAGGACCATCTTTTCCCAGTTACATCCACCTGGTCCACCAGAGCAGGGAGGCAGGAGATTTTACGAGACCCCCCACCCTTTAAGGAGGTCCCTCTGGTGGGACCGAGAAGAAGGCAAGAGATGTCTACAACCCACACAATTGGATTAGCCTTCCATTACACTGGAGAAAGGCCTTTTCCGCGGTGGCTCCCTCCCTATTATTTGAAGGACCATCTTTTCCCAGTCATATCTACCCGTCCCACCAAAGTGGGGAGGCAGGAGATGTTAGGGGTCCCCTCCCTTAAGGAAGCCCATCTTGTGGAACCTAGAAGAAGGGCCTTCTCCATGGTGGCTCCCTTCCTGAGCTTGAAGGACCATTTTTTCCCCAGTTACATCCACCTGATCCACCAGAACGGAGAGGCAGATGTTATGAGATCCTCCTCATTAAGGAGGTCCATCTGGTGGGACCGAGAAGAAGGTCCTTCTCCGTGGTGGCTCCCTTCCTGTTGCTTGAAGGACCACTTTTTCCCCAGTTACATCCACCTGATCCACCAGAACGGAGAGGCAGATGTTATGAGATCCTCCTCATTAAGGAGGTCCATCTGGTGGGACCGAGAAGAAGGGCCTTCTCTGTGGTGGCTCCCTTCCTGTTGCTTGAAGGACCACTTTTTGAAGTCCACCCATCTTACAAGGGTTGAGGTTGATAAACACAATTTTACCCAATTCATTAATGTGGATTAAGATTAAAGGGACCTTGGACAAGGCTGGACCACAATTAAGTCCAGGCAGATGATGGGAAATTCAACCCCTTGCCCTCTCTTGATCATCGTACAAGGTGGCATCTCCCAACCTTCCATCCAGCCGGTGGTGGTGGTCCTACCTGCACATCGCTTGCAGATGACCACGCAGAGGTTGATGGAGCCCCAGTCCGGCTTGGGGGCCCCACAGTCTGCGCAGAAGCAGTTGTCCTTCGAGGCCCAGATCTTCTCGGCCACCTCAAAGTTGGAGAGGGCCTCGGCCACCGATTGCTGCATGGCCTCCACCCACAGCTCCTTCTCCTGGTCAGACTCAGCCATGAAGCTGGGAGGGAGGAAGAGAAGGTGAAGGGTTAGTCAACCACTTTGTAAGGCCTTGGTAAGACCACACCTGGAATACAGGTTAGTCCTCGACTTACGACCACAGCTCAGCTTGGGATTTATGTTGCTAAGCGAGACAGTTGTGAAAGGGAGTTTCGCCCCCATTTTACGACCTTTCTTGCCACAGTTGTTAAGTGAATCACTGCAGTCCTTAAATGAGTCACATGGTCGTTAAATGAATCCTGTTTTCCCCTTGACTTGGCTTGTCAGACGATTACAAAAGGGGACTGCGTGACACACACCCCCGGGACACTGCGACCATCATAAATATGAGTCAGTTTGCCAAGCCTCTGAATTTTAACCACGTGACCGTGGGGATGCTACAGTGGTCGTAAGTGTGAAAAACGATCCTAAATCACTTTTTTCAGCGCCGTCGTAACTTCGAACGGTCACTAAACGAACTGCTGTAAGGCGAGGATTACCTGCCCCTAACCCCGTCCCACAGAAAGGGGAGCGAGTGATCCCAAGGGCAAGGAGGGAGAGGGAAAGGGCCACGGCCCTCTGCGTGGGGGTCTCCTGTGCCCCCAGATAACCCAAGTAGGAACCCGGGAGACTTGGCAGATCCCTCAGGATCAAGTCCCTGCCGTTAACCAGAACTAAATCCTCTTGGATCCATCCGAGATCCCTACCTGAAGATCCGGTAAGGTGTGGTCAGATCAAAGCACCTTCGGTCCACGTCTTTCACATTTCCCACGTTCATCTCGATGTAGGTGATGCCAATCCCCAGCCGGAATTCCTGCTCCAAGAGACACATCCCCAGGGTTACCCACACGGGAAGCAGAGGGCCAGGCACAAAAGAGAGGGAGGAAAACTAAAGGCAGGAGTGCAAAGCAGAACAATAACAGAATAACAGAATTGGAAGGGACCTTGTGGGTCATCTAGTCCAACCCCAAACCCCAGCACCCCAAACTGTCTCTCAAGCACCCCATTTTACACCTGGGTGGAAAGCAGCTTCCTAGATTCTGAAGCCAACTCTCCAAGGCTTTGCGTTTTTTCGTGTTTGGTTTTTCAAGAAGCGTTTGGAGTTCAAAAGCCCATTTCAATCTCAAAACACCTGATCAACAATCAATCAATTTCGAACTCGGAACCCCACACTTGGCAGGCAAATGGCCTCCGCCTGAGATATGACTGGGGTTTGCATTGGGCGGCCCCCGCAAATATTCCTAATAAATAATAATAAAAAATGCATTCTGCCTGCCCCCAGAAGGGGCCCTGAAGGACATCTAGTCCAACAGCATTTTGTAAATGGTATGAATCTGAAATTTTGGGGGGAGGGGTGTATTTTCGTAAGCCACCAGGAGTCACCAGGAGTGATTTGGGCAGCCATATAAATTTTCTTAATAAATGATGATGATAATGATGATAAATAATAATAACAACAATTGGTTTATTGGTTTTATATTTGTATATGGAATTTTATGCGGTTTTATTGTTGTGAGCCGTCCTGAGTCCTTTGGGAGAGAGGGAGGCATACAAGTTTAATAAAATAAAATATAAATAAATAAATAAATAATAACAGCAATAGCATTTAGGCTCATATACTGCTCATAGTGCTTTACAGCCCTCTCTAAGCAGTTTACAGAGTCAGCCTCTTGCCTCCAACAATCTGGGTAATAATAATTATAACAACAAAAACAACAACAATAATTGAATTCTGCCTGAACCCAAAAGGAATCTGTAGGTTATCCAGACCAACAGCATTTTGCAAATGGTCTGAATCCACAGAATTATTGAGTTTTTAAAATTTATTATTTATTTATTTCTTAAATTTATTGAAGTTTTATTTTTGTAATCCATCAGGAGTCACCGTGTGAGTTATGCAGATAATTTTTTTAAAATAAATAATAATAAATGCATTCTGTGTGACCCTAGAAGGATCCTGTAGGTCAGGGGTCTCCAAGACTTGTGGACTTCAACTCCCAGCATTCCTCATGGCTGGCTGAGGAATTCTGGGAGCTGAAGTCCACAAGTCTTAAAGTTCCCAAGCTTGGAGACCCCTGCTGTAGGTCATCCAATCCAACAGCATTTTTCACCTGGACTGAATCGGAAATATTTGCTTGTTCCCTGAAGGGGTCCGTTAGGTCATCCAGCCCAACCCCAAAATGGTTGCACAAGATTTCTTTCTTTGTATTGCTAGGACCATCTACAAACCTCGGCATTCTTGTAGAGGAAGACCTTGTCCCCAGCCACGGCCACGTAGAGCTTGCTTTTAAAGCCCCTCAACTCCAGGGGTCCACTCTTGTCCACGGAGTCAAGGCTACTGCCAGACGGCTGCAAATGGGGCGTTCTGTGAAGGCACCTGGACTTCTTTTCGTCCACCACCTTCTGCACGGCCTTGATCCATTCATTGCGTTCAGCTGCAAGGGGGAAGGAGGGCAAGTAGGGTTACAGAATTACAGAAGCCCCTAGACCATTTCAGACAAAGGGCTGTCCAGTCTCTTCTTAAAAACCTCCCTCCAGTGAGGGAGCGTTCACAGTTTCTAGATCCAAGTTGTTCCACTGATTAATTGTTCTGTCAGGAAATTTCTCCTTAGGTTAGGAGGCCTCAGGAAGATTATTTGGAACAAGAAAGAAAGACTGAGATAGTTTTTGGAGTCTAGGACCCCAAAAGTGTAATTCAGAATAGGAATTCTGGTCACCAGGATACAAAAAAGCAAATTAAATACCCAGACAATACAATGTTTATTAAGCACTAAGGAATGTAATTAATAGAAAATTAATAAAATTTATTTTAAAAGATGTCGAGATTCTAGAAAGGACGCAGAGAAGAGCAACAAAGAGGATGAGGGGGCTAGAGTATAAAATATATGAAGAACGGTTGCAGGAATACGATATGTCTAGTTTAATGAAAAGAAGGAGTAGAAGAGACATGATAGCTGGATTCCAATATTTGAGGGGCTGCCCCAAAGAAGAGGAGGGGGTCCTCTATTCTCCAAAGCCCCTGAAGGCAGGAGAAAAAGCAACGGATGGAAACTCATCAAGGAGAGAAGCAACCTGGAATGAAGGAGAAACTTCCTGACAGAACAATTAACCAGTGGAACAGAAGTTGCCTCCAGAAGTTTGATTGTTCCATCACTGAAGGAGATTGGACAAGAAGAGATTGGACAATATTTGTCCAGAATCCAAAGGTGCTTTTTTCAAGAGGCAACTGGACTATCCTTGTTTTTTCTCTGAAGATGTTTCACTTCTCATCCAAGAAGCTTCTTCAGCTCTGAGTGGATGGCAGGGAAGAAAAAAACAGAGCTTCAGAAGCTTCTTGGATGAGAAGTGAAACATCTTCAGAGAAAAAACAAGGAAAGTCCAGTTGCCTCTTGAAAAAGCATCTGGGGACAACCAGGACCTGGATAACGGAGAATCTCCATCGACATTTGTCCAGAATGGTGTAAGATCTCCTGCTTGGACAGGGGTTGGACTAGAAGACCTCCAAGGTCCCCTCCAGCTCTAAGATTCTATGCTCTGGGATGTTTGGAAGTGAAGATTGGCATTTGAGCGTTTGTTCCACCCAATGCCAGAGCCACAACGCATCTTCTGGTTCTCCCACCAGAGAAATGACCCACAATCGGCAAACCCCCACATTTACCATCGCTCTCTGCCCGGAAAGCAAACGTCCGATTGTGGGTGATCACTTCAAACTTCTGGTCCCCGATGCTGGAGACTTGGGAGATGGAGGCCACCAGGATGAAGCGCTTGGAGTAAACATCCTGCAACGCAGAGGAGAGAGAGGGGCAGGATGGGGGAACCCAGAGGTGCTCAGTCTGTGCCCCCTTTCTCTAAGATAGACAGGAAGTGGAGACAACGCTAAATTCCCAGAGCGTCCCGTCTTCTGTCCATAACAGAACACCCTATGCCAGTGGTTCTCTCAATCTTTTCTTCGCCACGGACCCCCTTTAAATGTCCTTAGTGGGCACGAATCCCTAAGACTTAAATCAGCAGTTTTTCAAGCCTTCACAGATTCCCTGTGATGATATTGCCCCCCCCCCCCCAGGGAGGAAGGGAGAAAAAGAAGGGGAGGGGAAGGAAGGGAAGGGAGAAGAAGAGGAAAAGGAGGATGAAGGAAGAGAAAGAAAGGAAGGGAGGGAGGGAGGGAGGGAGGGAGGAAGGAAGGAAGGAAGGAAGGAAGGAAGGAAGGAAGGAAGGAAGGAAGGAAGGAAGGAAGGAAAGGAAGGAAGGAGGGAGAGAAGGGAAGGGGAAGGGAGGGAGAAGAAGGGGAAGAGGAGAAGGAAGGAAGAGAAAGAAGGGAAAGAAAGAAAAAAGAAAGGGAGAAAGAGAGGAAGGAAGGAAGGAAGGAGAATGGGGAAGAAGAAGGAAGAAGGAAGGAAGGAGGGAGGGAGGGAGGAAGGGAGGGAGAAAGGAAGGAAGGAGGAAAGGAAGGAAGGAAGGAAGGAAGGAAGGAGGGAGGGAGGGAAGGGAAGGGAGAAGAAGAGGAAGAGGAGGAGGAGGAGGAAGAAAGAAAGAAAGAAAGAAAGAAAGAAAGAGGAAGAAAGAAAGGAAGGAAGTAATGAAGGAAGCAAGGAAGGAAATGGAGGGAGGGAAGGGAAGGGAGAAGAAGAGGAAGAGGAGGAAGGAAGAGAAAGAAGGAAAAGAAAGAAAGGAAGAAAGAAATGAAGGAAGGAAGGAAGGAAATGGAGGGAGGGAAGGGAAGGGAAGGGAGATGAAGAAGAAGAGGAGGAGGAAGAGAAAGTAGGAAAAGAAAGAAAGAAAGAAAGAAAGAAAGAAAGAAAGAAAGAAAGAAAGAAAGAAAGAAAGAAAGAAAGAAAATGGAAGGAAGGAAGGAAGGAAGGAAAGAGAGTCATATACAGCCCTCCCCATCCGCAGCTTCCTTCCCCGCTTACCTTTTCAGTATCGAAGTAGCGGAGGTAGTCACCGTCCAACTTCACCCAACGCTTCTGGTAGATGTAGGACCTGCAGCCAGGAAACACCGTCAGCTGCCAAGCCCAGAGACCCAGCGGGGCAGGGGGATCCGGGTTCCTCCCCGTGACCCCCAGGGCAGAAGGCTGGAGAGAGGAGTGGGAGACCTGCTCACCCTTGTGGGGGGTTCTTGTCCAGCCAGCCGGCTTTGACCACCACGGGCGAGAGCGGAGAGGAGGGCCCTGCGCTCTGCATGCCGCCGCCGTCACCATGGATGCCCAACAACACGCCGAAGGGCAGAGCGCTGGTGGCAGGGGAGGGGCTCAGCCTGTCATCCCAGTGGCTGCTGCGGTGGGAGGGGAAGGGAGGGGAGGGGAGGAGAGAAACCGGAACAGCTGCTATTAGCCAACTACTTTCAACCCCGCGCAGCCTAGCCCGGCAGAAGGGGGCAAGACGGGGGTCTTTGCAAGCAGCCCGAAGTCTTCCTCCTCGGAGCTGAATCGAGAGAACTTCAACACAGGAAGAGGAAGAGTCTGAACAACTGTTTGTCTCCAATGGCATACAGGGGGTTGGACTAGAAGACCTCCAGGTCCCTTCTGACTCTGTTCTTCTGTTCTTCTGAAATCCTGTTTTCTGGCAGAGCTTAAACCCCAGGACTCCTAGCCGGACTGGCCATTCCTCTTTCTCGCTCCATTTTTTTTTTTAAAGTAGATGAGTGTTTTTCAAAGTTGGTCACTGTAAGAGGGGTGGACTTCAACTCCCAGAAATCCCCAGCCAGCCATGTGGGTTTGTTCCTTGTTTATAGACATGTGGCTTGTTCTGTCAATGTTGGTGGGTATATAAGGCGGAGTATATAAGCAGAGAGCAAACCCCCCTGCCCTTCTAGCACTGATGATGTTCCCAAGTTGGGTTGTGAAACATTTGCAAGAAAACTTCCAGGCACAGAGACCACCAGGGACCCCCCCCCCCAAGTTCAACCCTGAGCTACAACTTTTCTATTTGTCCTCAGGCGTTCATTCAGCTCTGGAGACCCCCTTCGCTCCCGCATTGCAATTCTGCCCAGCCCTTTTCCAAACGTTTTATTAATATATTTTTACACTCCCAAACATCCTGAAGTCGTTGGGATCCAACCTGCCCCAGAGCCCCTCAGCTTCCATTCCCAACTTGCTGTCTGGGAGGCCCCTTTAAGAAAGAGGAGCTTTCGGGAAGCTTTGGAGCACAAAGGCGAAGGAGCATTAAATCCAGCACATTCCTAAAAGTCAACAAAGCAGCAAAAGTGATTGATTGGCACAACTTGCCTTCAGACAAAGCGGAAACCCTGGAACTGAACTAAAGGGAGAAGGGCTGAGCTAGGGCGGCTGGGGGATTCTGGGGAGTGGAAATCCACTCTTCTTAAAGCTGCAAGTTTGAGCAGCACTAATGTGGTTTAGGGACTCGGGTGGCTCAGTGGCTAAGACGCTGAGCTTGTCGATCGAAAGGCCGGCAGCTCAGAGGTTCGAATCCCTAGTGCTGCCGCGTCACGGGGTGAGCTCCCGTTTCTTGTCTCAGCTTCTGCTAACCTAGCAGTTCGAAAGCAGGTAAAAAATGCAAGTGGAAAAATAGGGACCACCTTTGGTGGGAAGGGAACAGCGTTCCGTGCGCCTTTGGCGTTGAGTCATGCCGGTCACATGACCACGGAGACGTCTTCGGACAGCGCTGGCTCTTCGACTTGGAAACGGAGGTGAACATCGCCCCCTAGAGTCGGGAACGACTAGCACATAGGTGCGAGGGGAACCTTTACCTTTTAATGTTTTTTACCCCTGAATTCCGCCTGCATAGGCATCTCAAAAGCGTTTTAAGAAACTTGGAGGCTACACACTTGTGTTTACCAAGAGTTTCTTCCATATCCTCCCTTTTACCCAAAGAAATCATAACTGAACACCCATCAGTCTCCCTCTCAATTAGCCAAACGTCCTGAGGAAGGAAGGTTTCCTTACTCGTTGTAATTCTTCCTTCATGACTCGAACCGGGCTCAGAATTACAGGCAATCCTCGACTTACGGCTACAATTCAGCAAGACAGTTGTTAAGTGAATTGTGCCCCCTTTTACGACCATTCTTGCCACAGCTGTTAAGTAAATCACTGTGGTTGTAAAGCGAGTCACAGGGTCATTAAGTGAATCTGGCTTTCCCTATCGACTTTGCTTGTCGGAAGGTCACAAAAAGGGGATCACTGGACTCCGTGACTTTATGTCCGTCATAAATATGAGTCAGTTGCTGAGTATTTTATTCCGTGGGGAGGCTGCAATGCTGGTAAGTGTGAAAACCGGTCCTAGGTCACTTTTTTCAGTGTCATCGTAACTTGAAATGGTCACTAAACGAGGACTACCTGCCATGCTTTTGATTTCCTTGCTGAGAAGCAAGAGCTGTTAATTTATCAGCAGCTGCCAACAGACCCCAAAAAGCAAGGCGGCCCTCCCCGAAAACAACTCGGCAGGAAGCTCCCCCCCCCCCACAACCCCCGACCCCCAAAGCAACCAACGGAGGGCAGGGTTCTCACTTAGTGGCCGGTTCCTCTTTGAAATAATCTTCAATCAGTTCGTCTTCGCTGAACAGGCTGTTGACGCGGGGTGAACGCCGCTTCTCCACAGTGGCCTTCTGCAAACGGAAGAACAGTGAGAACAGTTAATCAGTGGAACTCCACGCCACTAGAAGTTGCGGGTGCTCCATCCCTGGAGGTTTTCAAGAAGAGATTGGAGAGTCAATTGTCTGAAGTAGATGACCTCCAAGGTCCTTTCCAACTCTGTGATTATGTTATAATTGAAAAGAGAAGATTTTCAACGCCTCCAGTGATGAAGCTCCCACAGCATCCGAAGGCATGTTGTGGGAATTTCTGCCTTCCATCGGTTGATTGTTCTCCCTGTCAGAAAATTCCTCCTTATTTCCAGGTTGAATCCCTCCTTGTTCAGTTTCCATCCATTTTTCCTTGTCTGGCCTTCGGGTACCTTGGAAAATAGCTTGACCCCCTTCCTCCTCTCTGTGGCAGCCCCTCCCTCAAATATTGGACCACTGCTATCCTGTCTCCCCTGAGAGTACAACAGAGATAGTTGGATGATAGGCTGATAAATAAGAGAGAAAAGAGAAAGATAGGCAGAGAAAGACAGAGGTAGACAGATAAAATGGAAGATGATAGAGAGAGTGTAATAGAGATAGATAGATAGATAGATAGATAGATAGATAGATAGATAGATAGATAGATAGATAGATAGATAGATGGATGATAGGCTGATAAATGATAGAGAAGAGAGAAGAGAGAAAGATAGGCAGAGAAAGACAGAGGTAGACAGATAAAATGGAAGATGATAGAGAGAGTGTAATAGAGATAGATAGATAGATAGATAGATAGATAGATAGATAGATAGATAGATAGATAGATAGATGGATGATAGGCTGATAAATGATAGAGAAGAGAGAAGAGAGAAAGATAGGCAGAGAAAGACAGAGGTAGACAGATAAAATGGAAGATGATAGAGAGAGTGTAATAGAGATAGATAGATAGATAGATAGATAGATAGATAGATAGATAGATAGATAGATAGATAGATAGATAGATAGATAGATGGATGATAGGCTGATAAATGATAGAGAAGAGAGAAGAGAGAAAGATAGGCAGAGAAAGACAGAGGTAGACAGATAAAATGGAAGATGCTAGAGAGAGTGTAATAGAGATAGATAGATAGATAGATAGATAGATAGATAGATAGATAGATAGATAGATAGATAGATAGATGATAGATAGATAGATAGATGGATGGATGGATGATAGGCTGATAAATGATAGAGAAGAGAGAAAAAAGAAAGATAGGCAGAGAAAGACAGAGGTAGACAGATAAAATGGAAGATGATAGAGAGAGTGTAATAGAGATAGATAGACAGACAGACAGACAGACATGATAGAGAAAAGAGAGAGAGGGGAAGAAAAGAGTGATGAGAGAAACAGGAGAAAGAGGAGGTCTGGAGAGCTCTGGTGAATATCCACATTGCTTCTGTCTTTTGCTCTATATCTATGATAACTTGCTTTACTCTGTGCCAATTAATCAAAAGTATTCCCTTGGGGGAATCTTCGATGGGCCATCATTTGCATTTCAATCAATGACGCTAATTAAAGCTGCATCAAACGGCCTGAAAGTACAACCCACGTTCTGAAGGAAATGCAAATTTTTACATGATTCTTTTAAACATTTTACAAAAAAAAAAAAACCAGGACCATCTGAGAACCTGTGGAGAGAGTCCGTGTGTGTGTGTGTGTGTGTGTGTGTGTGTGTGTGTGTGTGTGTGTGTGTGTGTGTGTGAGAACACTCAATTGAGAAGGTCTATTTCTATGCAAAGACACCCACCTTTATGTTCTTAAAAGCTGACTCCTTAATTAGATTTTTGAAACGAATCACAAGATTGCCTGTCTTCAAATTAATTACAGTTAGTCCTCAGTTTACAACCGTTCGTTTAGTGACCGTTGGAAGTTTTTCAACGGTCACCCGTTGCAGCATCCCCACCATCACGTGATCAGAATTCTTGGCAACTGGTGTGCACCCCGTACTTATGAAGGTCACAGTGTCTCCGGGGTCACGTGATCCCCTTTTGCGACCTTCTGATGAGCGAAGTCAATAAAGGAACTGGATTCACTTAAGGACCATGTTACTTAATAACTTCAGTGGTTTACTTAGCGACTATGGCAAGGAAGGTAATAAAATGGATCAAAACATATATTTAACAACTGCCTTGTTCAGCAATGGAAAATTTGGACCCAATTGTGGTTGTAAGTCAAGGACTATATGTATCTGTCTCAATCGCCCTACAGAGTAACACAGGGGCATTGCAAACCAGCAAAAAAGAGGAAATTTTTCCTTCCTTCTTTCTTTCCTTCCTTCCTTCTCCTTCCTTCCTCCCTCACTTCGCTCCTTCCTTCCTTTCCTTCCTTCATCCCTTCCTTCGCTACTTCCTTCCTCCCTCTTCTTCTTCCTTTCTTCCTCCCTCCCTCTCACTTTTCTCCTTCCTTCCTTCTTTCTCGCTCTTTCCTTCCTCCCTCTCTCCTTCTTCCTTCTTTCCTTCATCTCTCCCTCCCTTCTCTCCTTCCTTCTTTCTTGCTCTTTCCTTCATCCCTCCCTCCCTTCTCTCCTTCCTTCCTTCTTTCCTTCCTTCTTTCCTCCTGCTTTCCCTCACTTCTCTTCCTTCCTTCCTCCCTCCCTCCCACCTTCCCTCTCTTCTTTCCTTTCTTCCTTCCTTCCTTCTCTCCTTCCTTCCTCCCTCACTTCGCTCCTTCCTTCCTTTCCTTCCTTCATCCCTTCCTTCGCTACTTCCTTCCTCCCTCTTCTTCTTCCTTTCTTCCTCCCTCCCTCTCACTTTTCTCCTTCCTTCCTTCTTTCTCGCTCTTTCCTTCCTCCCTCTCTCCTTCTTCCTTCTTTCCTTCATCTCTCCCTCCCTTCTCTCCTTCCTTCTTTCTTGCTCTTTCCTTCATCCCTCCCTCCCTTCTCTCCTTCCTTCCTTCTTTCCTTCCTTCTTTCCTCCTGCTTTCCCTCACTTCTCTTCCTTCCTTCCTCCCTCCCTCCCACCTTCCCTCTCTTCTTTCCTTTCTTCCTTCCTTCCTTCTCTCCTTCCTTCCTCCCTCACTTCGCTCCTTCCTTCCTTTCCTTCCTTCATCCCTTCCTTCGCTACTTCCTTCCTCCCTCTTCTTCTTCCTTTCTTCCTCCCTCCCTCTCACTTTTCTCCTTCCTTCCTTCTTTCTCGCTCTTTCCTTCCTCCCTCTCTCCTTCTTCCTTCTTTCCTTCATCTCTCCCTCCCTTCTCTCCTTCCTTCTTTCTTGCTCTTTCCTTCATCCCTCCCTCCCTTCTCTCCTTCCTTCCTTCTTTCCTTCCTTCTTTCCTCCTGCTTTCCCTCACTTCTCTTCCTTCCTTCCTCCCTCCCTCCCACCTTCCCTCTCTTCTTTCCTTTCTTCCTTCCTTCCTTCTCTCCTTCCTTCCTCCCTCACTTCGCTCCTTCCTTCCTTTCCTTCCTTCATCCCTTCCTTCGCTACTTCCTTCCTCCCTCTTCTTCTTCCTTTCTTCCTCCCTCCCTCTCACTTTTCTCCTTCCTTCCTTCTTTCTCGCTCTTTCCTTCCTCCCTCTCTCCTTCCTTCCTTCTTTCCTTCCTTCTTTCCTCCTGCTTTCCCTCACTTCTCTTCCTTCCTCCCTCCCTCCCTCCCACCTTCCCTCTCTTCTTTCCTTTCTTCCTTCCTTCCTTCTCTCCTTCCTTCCTCCCTCTCTCCTTCCTTCTTTCCTTCCTTCCTTTCTCCCTTCCTCCCTTCTCTCTTCCATCCCTCTCTCCCTTCCTTCACAGTGGCAGAGAGAGACAGAGAGAGGGGGGGAGGGAGGGAGAGAGAGAGACACTTAGGGCCTTTTTTTCACACTTAAAAACCGTTGCAGCCGCCCCGTGGTCACGTGATCAAACCTCGGACGCTTTGGAAACAGACTCATATTTATGATGGTTGCAGCAATCCAGGGTCACATGATCCCCTTCAGCAGCCTTCTCCCAAGCAACGTCGGTGGGGAAGCCACTTAACAACCCTGTCACTAACTGAATTAACTGAATACTATCCTAAACCACCATTATTCTGAACCAGCATTATCCTAAATCTGCTCCTTGGAAGAAAGTCCCACCAGCTCTGGGTCACTGGCTGGTCATGGTGGATCTACAGGGGCCCGAGGGATTTTGGAGAAGGTCCTGGTCAGGGGTCTCTGGACAGCCATAGCTGGAAGCCTTCCCCACGGACGGACCCTGAGATGGCCATCCATCGCACGCTCTTCTCCATCTCCATGCCAGGGACGGGTGGAGAGAAATGGACCCCTGTCTTCTTCTCCTCCAGCAACGAACCAACATCTCGCCAGAGACTTACAGACACACCTTGTCAGTCATCTCTTCCGTAAAAATTTCCCTCTCCTCCTCAAATGGTGGGTCCTCATAATCCGAATCATCTGCAAGGCAAGAAGGCAAGATCTCCATCATCATCCTCTTTTAATGACCCCATAACCCCTTGCCGGGCGGAGTCTTGGGCAACTGAACGGAGCTGAGTATTTACTGGCCGGATGCCCTTCTTGTTGCCAATGGGGAGTTTTGTTCAGTAGATATATTCTCACTGTGCCCAGAGAGAGAAATATCTGCCTCTACCTAGGATTGAACTCACAGCCTCCCAATGGTGAGGTGAAAGGTAAGACCTCCATGAACGATGGCAATGGAGTCCCATCAGCTCAGACCTTCTCCAGCCAGCCAACCCAGCCCGGCTCTATTTCCAAAGTTCCTATGAAGCGGAGACTTTGCATCGTGGCATTCAGTGTCCCTCACTTAAGGACAGGAACTTGACAACTGCTTCACATTTGTGACTGCTGGCTGAGTCCCAAGGTCACGATTTGCAGAACCACCCATCAGATAGGCTAGATTCGCTTAATGACCATTTGGCTCCCTTAACAACTTACTTTACAACCATCGTAAAAATCGTTTTAAAAGCAAGACAGGTCACATAGTGGCTGTTTAATGACCACAGAGATAGTCCCCATTTAGTGACTACAACTGGGACCAGCAACTCAGTTGTTAAGGGAATCGGTCACTGAGTGAAACCATGACTGCGTTTATGATGTAATTTCAGATTTCCTTTGCTTTAAAAAACTTTTTTAAGAATTTAAATTTTAAGAAACGTTTGGGAATTTTCATCTCAAGTCTAACTTGGACCTTGAAGCCTTTAGTGTTGCAGGAGGTGGAAACTTACCAAAGTCTGGGTACAAAAGGACGGGGGGCTTTGGAGGGATCTCGGGGCCACTGTTCTGCTCCGGGAACTTGACACGCGGGAAGAGGGTGGGGGGTAAGGAGTGCAGGTCCTCAGATCCCGGAGGTTTCTCTTTTGCAGGAGAACTGAAAGGAGAAAGCAGAGTTGTCATCTAGGACCATAAGGGGGGCGGGGAGGAGGAGGAAGGGGGAGAAGAAGGAAGAAGAGGAGAAAGAGGAGGAGGAGGAAGAGAAAGAGGAGGAGGAGGAGGAAGGAGAAGGAAGAGGAGGAAAGAGAAAGGAAGGAAGGGGAGGAGGAGAAAAGAAGAAGGAAAAGGAGAAAGAGAAGGAGAAGAGGAAGGAATAATAAAAGCCTAAAAAATAAATAAAATAAATTAATATAGCTAACTGATCTTAGAAGCCCCATAAGGCTGTCGTTAGATGGTGCCAGAAATACATCAAAATACATAAAGGCTGTAGATATCCAGAAGGAATGGGGGAAAATCCATCAAGAGAGGTAAAGCCGCAGGATGACAAGTCCAACTTTTCAAAGAAGATCAAATACACACACAGACACACACACGGAGTTATCCTCATGCTTTCAACTGGCCTTACCCTGGCAAAGAACCTCCCTACCAGCATGGTCTTTGACTTACAACCAAAACTGGGATCCAAATTTACATCACCAAGCAAGGCAGCTGTTAAGTGAATCGTGCCTGATTTTGCGTCCTTTTTGCCATGGTTGTTAAACGAATCACTGCATTGTTAAGTAAATCACATGCTTGTTAAAGCAAATCCGGCTTCCCCCATTAACTTTGCCAGCTGGGAAAGTCACAAACCAGGATCAAATAACCCCAGGATAATACTCCATAAAGGCAGGCAGTCTTCAATTTATGACCATTGGAAATGATGATGGACCCACTCCCCAAAAGGTACTTACAATCGGTTCCAAACAGCTTCCCACCCTCTCACATTCCCAACAAGCTCCATTGTGGTCATAAGTCGAGGACTACCCTATAATCCTGCAATCCAATAAGACAGACAGAGACTCCAGAGGATCATTAGAACTGCAGAAAGAACAATGGATACCAACCTGCCTTCCATAGAGGACCTGTATACTGCATGAGTCAAAAAGAGGGCTGGGAAAATATCTACAGACCCCTCGCATCCTGGACATAAACTGTTTCAACTCCCACCCTCAAAACGACACTATAGAGCACTGCACACCAGAACAACTAGACACAAGGACAGTTTTTTCCCCCAAATGCCATCACTGCTACAAATAATTCCCTCAACACTGTCAAACTATTCACTAAGTCTGGACTACTATTAATCTTCTCATTGTTCCCATCACCCATCTCCTCCCACTTATGACTGTACGACTGTAACCTTGTGGCTGGTATCCTTATGATTTATATTGATATTGTTTCCTGATTGCTTATTTGTTCCCTATGACTATCATTAAGTGTTGTACTTTATGATTCTTGACAAACGTATCTTTTCTTTTATGTACACTGAGAGCATGTGCACCAAGACAAATTCCTTCTGGGTCCAATCACACTTGGTCAATAAAGAATTCTATTCTATTCTATTCACGCCAGTTGCAAAGCGCTCAAATTTTGATCACATGACTGGACGCTGCCACAGTCATATGTGCGAGGACCAAATCATAAATCACTTTTCCCACTGCTTTTGTTAACTTTAAGCAGTCATTAAATGAGTAAGTTGTAAACTGGGGGCTATCTGTATTCTTTCTTCCTCATCTCTCAATTTATGCCCAGCCAGAGAATCAGAAAAAATTGGCTATTTTTGTTTCTCCACCCAGCCATTTCTTCACTTTCACTTCCTCCAATTTTAGGCAATTTGCTAATTTTCCAAATTTCCCTGCAGTATCTGGGGCAACAGAGGAAGCAAAGGGGTTTCCCCCTCATTTACTATAAATGTGGCGTCAAAAGGCCGAAACGAGAGAAGAGAGAAAGGAAGAAAGAACCTCATCTCAGACTGACCCCCCCATTTCCCTCTGCAACCCACCTCCCCATTTTGATTGACAGATGGCCAAAATGGGGCGAGATTCGAATCTTTGCACAAATTTAGAGGAGGTTTCGCTACTGCTAAAAATGTGCCACTGGGCATGCTTCCAATGGAATGGGTGAGGAAGCGAGCGAGTGAATTCGTATTTAAAATTTAGGGTTTACCGGATGTGACAACAGAGAGTTGGAAACTGTGTGACTTCATTTTGGACACCACAAAATCAATGCCATCAGCTGAATTTCAGAGTCCTTTTCCCCTTCAGCTGTTTCCTGCAGCCAAATTGACTTTTTTCCTGATGGGAACTTTAACCCCTAAACTGTTCAAGCAGAGATTTATATGCAGAGTTGGGTGATTGCTGCAGCTCTTTCATGAGGGTTCCAGGAAGGTCTGTTCTTTCTTTTTTTCTTTTTAAAGGAACTTTAGTAAAAGTTTAGTAAAAGAAAAGTAAAAATGCAAAGGGCAGAGGGGATCAAATGGCAGAAGAGTTAAAAGGCAATAGAAGAAGGGAGGGAGGGAGGGACGGAGGGAGGGAGGAAGGAAGGAAGGAAAAGCAAGAATAAAAAGAGAAAAGAGGGAGGAAGGGAGGGAGAGATAGAGATAGAGATAGAGATAGAGATAGAGATAGAGATAGAGAAGGAAGGAAGGAAGGAAGGAAGGAAAAGCAAGAATAAAAAGAGAAAAGAGGGAGGAAGAGATAGAGATAGAGATAGAGATAGAGATAGAGATAGAGATAGAGATAGAGATAGAGATAGATAGAGATAGAGATAGAGAAGGAAGGAAGGAAGGAAGGAAGGAAGGAAGGAAGGAAGGGAGAGAGAAAGAAAGAAAGAAAGAAAGAAAGAAAGAAAGAAAGAAAGAAAGAAAGAAAGACAGACAGACAGACAGACAGACAGACAGACAGACAGACAGACAGACAGACAGACAGAAAGAAAGACCTTATTCAGCATAGGTCCAAATATATAATAATAACCTCTTATTCTACAATATACAAACTAAGCAAGCCAAAAAAACGTTTAAAACTATATAACAAAATAAGCACTTATTCTAAATTTAAGAACAAACCTTAAGAATATACAAATCTCCATTCTCCCCTAAGGCATGGATGGAAACAAAACCAAAATTTTAAAGGAGCAAAGGACCATCCAACTTGGAAAGTGATTGAACCCCACACAGTACAGGCAGTCCTCGACTTACGACCACCATTGGGATCAGAAGGTTGGTTGCTAAGCAAGACTCTGTTAAGTGAGTTGCCGCTGATTTTATGACCTTTTTTTTGTTAAGCAGTCATAAAGTGAATCAGGCAGAGGTTAAGGGAATCTAGCTTCCTCCATTAATTCTGCTTATCAGAAACCAGCTTAAAAAGCCACAAATGATCATATCACACACACACACACACACACCCCCCGGGATGTAAATAACGTACATACCATGTGCCAAGTGCCCAAATTTTGATTACCCCTTGATTATGGGAAAGCTGTGACCGTCATAACTGCAAGGACTACCTTTTTCCAGTGCTGTTATAACACTGAACAGTCACTAAACGAATGGTTGCAAGTCAAGGACTACCTATACCTCCTTCTAAATCACTGCACAGCTCCCTACAGATGCTGGGCCTTCTAACTCCCATCATCCAGAGCCACCAAAGAAGGATATAATTGGAAACGTATTAGAAAAATTTTGCCAAGCTATTCAAGACCCCAATTCCTGAGACAAGCAGGGACTTCAGACACAGATCCCTCCTTATGGGGAAGGGGGTCAACCTACTCTCCAAAACACCTGAAGGCAGGATAGGAATGGATGGAAACTGATCAAGGAGAGATCCAACCTAGAACTATTAACCAGTGGAACAGCTTGCCACCAGAAGTTTGTGGTTGCTCCATCACTGGCATTTTTTAAGAAGAGATTAGACAGTCATTTGCCTGAAATGCTGTAGGGTCTCCTATAGCTTGATCAGGGGGTTCAGCTAGAAGACCTCCAAGGTCCCATCCAGCTCTGGGTCAGGATGACTGAAGAGCAGGACTTCGGCCACGCTTCTATTCGCCGGCTGGAGATGTGGTCAAGCCACGTCCACTTGAACGGGCTCTCTGGCCCTTGGCCAACAGCTGGCTGGCTCTGGGTGGTGCATCTCACACAGTCAGAACTGAAGAAGATTCTCGGATGAGAAGCGAAACGTCTTCAAGGGGGGAAAAACCCTAGAAAATCCCCTTGCTTTTTGGAAAGAAAAAGGCCCTTTGGGATAAAGGACCCCACACAGTTCCCAGAAAACCTGCCAGGTGTGAATTATGGACGCTGCTGTATCTCTGGATGTTGCAAAAAATCTGCTGGCAGCCCTTTTTCAGTGCCAACGGCTGAAGGACAAAGAGCCCCTTGTTCTGCCCAGCAGGAAACGGGTTTTTCCCAGCTGCTCCTGACCGCCGGCTGGGGGCTCCTGCAAAGTCCGAGCTCCCCCAGACTCCTTAATTAGGAGCCAGAGGCTGAAGCCTTCTCACTGACCCTCTTGCACTGAGATTGCCAAGAAGGTTGCAAGCTGGGGGATCTTTGGAGTTTGGCATTTATGGGGCAGGACATATAAACGGGCTTTGCCTTTTTCCTGGTTTCCCCCCTCCCCCAAATTCTCTGGTCAGGGGTGGTTTCCAAGGTGGAGGAGATTTATGCAGAGGAGAACAATCCTGGATAATTGTAGGGTTCTTTGGGGATGGAGTGTTAGCAACAGCACATCTGTTTTAGAAAGGGGTTCAAAACAACTGTAGTTCTCTACTTACGAACGGTTGCTTAGCGACGTTTGAAGTTACAACGGACCTCCCCAGAGCTACTTATGGCTCCCTTTTGAAGCTTGGATGGTCAATTCCTCCCTTCACCCACCCACCCACCCCGAGGTCACATGATCACATTTTGAGGACTTTTATGGCTGTTTGCAGCATTCTAAGGTCCCAGGACCACGATATATAGATTTTTTTTGTAAGAAACTGGTATTTGGTTTCCAGCAAAAAAAAAAAAAACACCTCACCCTACGGCTAAAGTGGATTCAATTAATAACTTCGGCATTTGCTTAATGACCACAGCGTTCTGCTTCAAAACAGTTAGTAAAATTTGGGCAAAGTTAATGTTTAAGGACTGACACAACTTGTGTCATTCCAGGCTCAGTTCTGGTCATAAATTTCCACCTGTGTATAGTGAAGTTTTCACCTGTGTATAGTGAAAGGAGACTAAGGGAGACGTGATAGCAATCTTCTAATATTTGAGGGGCTGCCCCAAAGAAGAGGGGGTCAAATTATTCTCCAAAGCCCCTGAAGGCAGGAGAAGAAACAATGGACGGAAACTGATCAAGAAGAGAAGCAACCTGGAACTAAGGAGAAATTTCCTGGCAGTGAGAATGATTAACCAGTGGAACTGCTGGCCACCAGAAGTTGTGGGTGCTCCAACACTGGAAGTTTTTGGACAATTATTTGTCTGGAATGATAAAGGGTTTCCTGCTTGGGTAGAGGGTTGGACTAGAAGACCTCCAAGGTCCCTTCCAACTCTGTTTACTTGGAAACCGGCTGGAAAAAAAAATGCAAGAAGCGATTGTGTGACATGTAACCATCATAAATAGACGCTGTTTGCTAAGTGCCCAAATTTTGATCAGTGCCCTAAGGATGCTGGGATCCCGTAAGCGCAAAGACCGGCCATAAATCACCTTTTTCACTACCATTGTAACCGTCACTAAATGAATTCTCGTAAAGCAAGGACTACCTCTATATAGGAACTGGGACTGGGAAATTCTTCAGAACACTGAATCAGAGAACAGAGGCAAACCTAGTTAGAAGAAGTGGGATCTGTTTCCCTTTTATTTATTTACTTAAAACCTTTATATAACTGCTTATCTTGTAGTCAGCTCTGGGTGGCTCCCAGTTCAATGTTTATATAAAACCACAGTGAAACTATAAAACTAAACACATTAAACTGTTAAAAATAACAAAGGCTTAGCCCCAGGTCAAACTTCTAAGCTGCAATTAGAGTTACTGCCTGGCGAGATTGGAGGGAGTCAATAAATTTTACAAATAAATAAAAAGAAATAATATCACCCAATTTTCTCCCAACTTTTGGGGAAAACCCAGTTTTTCAAGGTCTGGCTGAAGGCTAAAAGGGCAGGGGTTTCCAGAATGGTCCATGGGGAAGGGGTTGCCATGGAAAAGACAGCCTTCCTAGCATCCATCAGATGGCAATATTTAGGGGAAGGGTCTAGGAGTAGGCCTACCCTTGAGGAAACAATACAACCATTCATTTAGTGACTGATGGCACTGAAAAAAGTGACTTATGACCGTTTTTCACACTTACGACCATTCTCGTGATCAAAATTCAGACGCTTGGCAACTGATTCATATTTATGACCGTCACATCATCCCCTTTTGCAAACTTCTGACCAGTAAAGTCAACGGGAAACCCACATTCACTTAACAACCGTGCTACTCACTGAACCGTCATAACTCATGGGTCAGCGCCGTTGCCACTTCAAACGGTCACTAAGCAAAATGTTGTAAGTCAAGGACTACCTGGAATGAAAACGCACTGTGGAACATTAGAAGAATAAGTAAAGGTCTGAAATTTTACAGTCGTGGCCAAAACTGTGGAAAACTTTTGGGAAAAGTGTATTTTCTAAAACTAGCTAAAAACATCACTGTATTTTTTTACAGTAGTACCATAAAATTATATATCAATGGAAAGATAATTTAATCAAGGATGTCATGCAATAATTTTTATGGAGGATTTGCTATTAGAAGAGCAGTTACAGTATGAAGAAGAAAAGTAAAACATGTAGAAAAAGCGAGATATACAAAAATGATCCTCAGGTGCGTTAATACTTCATTGCGTAACCTTCAGCATGAGTTATGGCCTTACAACGTCTTCCCATAGAGGGAACCAAGTCTTTGATTTCTGCAGCTGTTCTAATGTGAAACCAAGATTGAATGATGGCTTCTATTAACTGGGTTTTATTGCTGGGTCGCTTCTGACTAACCAGTTTCTTTAGTTGGCTCCATAGATTTTCAACTGGGTGAAGGTCTGAGCTATTCCAGCAGTGGAATAGGATTATCTCAAAACTCCAAAAAAACCAGGGGTGTTATGAGCCATCAAACCTCAAAAATGCACTTTTCCCAAAAGGTTCCCACAATTTTGGCCACTGCTGTAAACTCCCGTTGAAATAAATCTGCCAGGGAGAGAGGCCAGAGGGCCCAGGGAGAAGTTGAGGTATTCTCCCCTCTCTCAGCCACCTCCAGAATGATCCTTGCCTCTTCCCAGAAAAAGACTCCTTTGCACACTTGGCGCCACTGTGCAGAGACTGGCCGGAAGGAGGCTGGACGCAAGTGACCTCTTGCAGACGCCAGAGAGCCTGGTGCCCACTGATAATGGCCAGCCACGAAGACAAAGATTGCCGTTTCCTGGCCGGCCCTTTTTAATGGCCCATTCATGAAATCCTTGGTTTGCCACCGGGGGTTTTAGCAAAACGAAAGCACTTGTGGTGTTTCCGGGTTTTGGGGTGCAAAGGCAGCGGCGTCATCACAGCCGGGGCGGGATCTGAATCATCCGCCTATTTTTTCCAACTCACTCTTTTTGCAACGCAAAAGGTCACAAAAGGGGATCACATGACCCCAAAACTTTTTTTTTTTTTTTTTAAGTCAGAGCTTCATGAAAAAGGCTGGACTTTCACCTTTGCCGGGCTAATTTTTTAAAAAAACTTTCTGTTTAAAATACAAATAGTCCTTGACTTACAAGCATTCGTTTAGTGACCATTTGAAGTTACAACAGCAGATTCAAACTCCTCAAGGCGTACAAGCTGACATGTGATACAGGGAGTCCTTGACTTAAGACCACAACTTAAGTGATTTTTTTTGCCCCATTTTACGGCTTTTCTGGCCACAGTGCTTAAGTGAATGACCACAGTTGTTAAATGAGTAACACGGTCAGTGTGTGAATCTGGTTTCCCCACGGACTTGGCTTGTCAGAAGGTCGCAAGAAGGGATCACGTGACCCCAGGATGCTGTGACCGTCATAACTGTGAGTCAGTTGCCAAGCGTCTGAATGTAAATCACGTGACCGTGGGGATGCAGCAGTGGTCATAAGTGTGAAAAATTGGGATGTTCAGTTTTTTCAGTGGTGTTGTAACTTCGGTCACTAAATGAACCATTGTAAATCAAGGACTACCTGTACAAGTTAACCTCAACTTATAAGAGCTCGTTTAGTGACCGTTTAAAGTTACCACGGCACTGAAAAACTGACTTATCACCATGTTTCACACTATTGCAGTATCGCCACGTAATCTAAATTCGGACGCCTGGCCACTGACTCGTATTTATGACGGTTGCTGTGTCCCGGGATCATGTGATCCCCTTTTGCATCCTTGTGACGATGGGTCAATGGGGAAGGCAGATTCACTTAACAACCGTGTTACTAACTGAACAACTGCAATGATTCACTTAACGACTGTGGCAAGAAAGGACATAAAATGGGGCAAAATTCACTTAACAAATTTCTCACTTAGCAACGGTCGTAAATCAAGGACCTCCAGTAGCAGAAGCTGATTTGGCTTCTTTTTCCCAGCAGCCCCAAGATTTCTTCCCCACCGATCTAAACTTTATCCTCATTATTTAATTATTTTAAAGCATCCTTCAAAATTGCCCCCTCCAGTCCTGACCAGACCCCCCCTCCCCCAACTGACCCCTGACCCCCTCCGGACAAACCCTCCAACCAAGAGAGCCGAGGGAGGGAGGGAGGGAGGGACAGGCAGCCTCCCTCCAAATGTTGACCCTGCAGCACAAAATGGGCCATGCCAGCTTCCTCCGAGGGGGCAGCGCCACTGAGGGAGGCCAGGAAGGAGGGAGAGCCAGTTAGAGGGAGCCAGTTGATCAAGAGACACCCCCACCCCCACCCCCGGCCCCTTGAATCTGCAGAACATTTCCTTTTCTTGTCCTCTCCTCCACCTTCCCTCCTTTCCTTGCCTTTCTCCTCCTTTTATCTTCTGTTCCTTTTCTCTTCCCCACCCCCCTTTTTTTTCCTTCCTTCCCTTCCCTTCTTTTACCTCCTTTCCTCCTCCCTCCCTCCCTCCCTCCTTCCTTCCCTTCTTTCATTCGTTCGTTTGCTCCTCCCTCCCTACCCTTCTTTCCTTTCTCTTGGCTTCTTCTTTTACTACTTTTCCTTTCTCATCCCTCCCTCCCTCTCCTTCCTTCTTTCTTTCCTTCCTCCTTCCCTTTCCATCTCTTCCTTCATCTTGTTTCCTTCTTCCTTTCCTTTCCCCTTCTTTTATTTTCCTCTCCTCTCTTCTTTCTTCTCTCTCTCCTCTCCTCTCCCCATCCTTTTCTCCCCTCCCTCCTTGCCCCCTCCAACAGCCAAGTCCATTCTGGGAGGTGCCCAGAAAAATCTCCAAACCTTTTTCAGTTCAGGGAGAGAAGACAAAAGACAGAAAACCAGAGCCAGCAAAGTTAGAAAAAGCCGAACAATTACTCCATTCCAACGAAAGGCACCCATCGCCTTCCATCCCTCCGTCCCTCCGTCCCTCCATCCCCTGCGACAGCAAAGAAACTTTCTCCATCCACCTTTCTCCAGCTGCTTCTCCCAGCCAGATCCCAGGCTTTTCTTTCTTTCTTCAGTTTCCTTGTCCCTCAATCCAGCAGCACCCTTTCTCCTGGCAGGCTGGCAATGCCAGGGCCAAGAGAAGCTCCCCTCGGAGCCTGCTCTGGTTGGCGTCCTGGAGGCAAGGAGCAGAAAGCCCAAACTTCTGGGGAGGGGGCCGGGAGGGGTCCAGCTTCTGCAGGCTCACCAGGGCTGGGGGAGGAAGGAGCATGCGCAGTCCTGGCTCCGGCGGGGTTGTGGGGGGGGGCATTTCCTGGTGACAGAGGTTTCCTGCAAAGGCTGAAGTTTGAAAAAAGGCAGAAAGAGGAAGGGGGGCGAGTGGAGAGCACACTGAAGCAGCTTCACTTCCCCCCTGCCAGCTCTAGAGGCTTGGCTTAGATTTTCTTTGGAAGGGGGGGTCTTGCAGAGGACCCCCCCCCCAAAAGGAGGAAGCACCAGGCAGGCGCAGCAGGGAGAGGCGTGGGAGAATCGCAGCCATTCAACCCTGAACGGAGGGAGGGATTGATGGGGTTGGCACAGCTGAGGGTCTGAAGGCGGAATGCCTCCGGAGTCCGGCTGGACTCGGAAAGACAAAGCGCATCTTGAGAAGGGAGGGAGGGGGAACTCAATACAGGTCATCCTGGAGTTACAACGGCTTATTTAGCGACCGTTTGAGGTTACAACGGCACATTCAAACTCTGCAAAGCACAGGGACTTGAAACGTGATACGGATGGTCGTTGATTTACAGCAGTTCCTAGAGCAGGGTTTCTCAACCTTGGAAGCTTGAAGATGGTGGATTTCAACTCCCAGAATCCCCCAGCCAGCGCTGCTGGCTGGGGGATTCTGGAAGTTGAAGTCCACCCATCTTCAAGCTTCCAAGGTTGAGAAAGACTGTCCTAGAGAGACCGTTGGAAGTTACAACGGCACTAAAAAGAGGGACTTAGGACCGTTTTTCACACTTAAGACCGTTGCAGCATCGCTGTGATCAAATTCGGCTGCTTGGCACTTGACTCACATTTATGACGGTTGCACTCTCCCGGGGTCACGTGATCTCCTTTCTGACAAGCAGAGTCAACGGGGAAGCCGGATTCACTTAACGGCCAGGTTACTAACTTAACGGCTGCCGCGATTCACTTAACAACAGAAAGTTGTAAAATGAGGCAAAACTCACTTAACCAATGTTTCATTTAGCAACAGGAATTTTAGGCTCAATTGTGGTCATAAACGCGAGGACTATCTGTTCAGGGGTCCTTGAAGTACAACCACAAAGAGGTCCATCTCTGGAGGCCATCTAGACCATGGAAAAGAAGGAGAAAATAAGCAAGAGCCCAAGAATCCCATGTGTGTGTGTGTGTGTGTGTGTTTTGTGTTGTGCTGTGTTGTGTTGTGTTGTGTTGTGTTGCTGGGTGCAATTCTCCTCCCCCTCCCTTCTCCCTGCCAGAGGCGCCTCCACCAGCTCAGCATTTCTGAAGACACAACATGGTTGTTTCACACCAGTGTTTATCTTTGCGGTTTCTCTCCCACTTTCTAAGTTTACCATTCCTGGGTCTGAAAAAAAGAATAAAAAGGGAAATAAAAGAGAGTAAAAGCAAAGTAAAATAAAAAAAAGCAGGGCACAGAATACAGAGTAGAATACAGAATAACAAGATTTGGAAGGTACCCCAGAGTTCTTCTTTTCCAACCTCCTGCTCAAGCCGGAGACCCTGTTTTTTGTTTTTTGTTTTTAATTTGATTTATATGCTGCCCTTCTCCGAAGACTCAGGGCTGCTTACAATGCGTTAAGCATTTGAATGAAGTAAAATAAAAGTAAAGTAAAAAGTAAAAGGTAAAATAAAATACAGGTAGACAGACAGACAGGTAATCCTTGACTTTGAGCCCAACATTTCTGTTGCTAAGCGAAACATTTGTTAAGTGAACTGTGTCCCGTTTCACGACCTGTCTTTCTACAGTTGTTAAGTGAATCACTGCAGGCGTGAAGAAAGTTACATGAATCTGGCTCTTCCATTGATTTTGCTTGTCAGAAGGTCACAAAAGGAGATCACGTGACCCTGGAGCTCTGCAACCGTCATAAATATGAGTCAGTTGTCAAAATGTCTGAATTTTGATCATGTGTAACCCCGGGGAATGCTCATAGGTGTGAAAAGCAGCCTTAAGTCACTTATTTTAGAATTCAGAATCAGAAGAGAGCTGGAAGGAAATGATATAGGCCCTGGTATAAACAAGTTGTTCCACTGGTTAATTATCCACACTGTTGGGAAGTTTCTTTGCACTTTTTCCAAAGTCTCAACATCTGTACTAGGTTGACAGGGGGTAAACATATTTTAATTTCACAATAAACCAATAACATTCTTGAGGGCCGTGCCTTCAAGACCCTAATGTTCCAACAGGCAGGGCTGACTATTTAAATGAATTTTTAATTAGGTGTTTTAATTCTGGGCTTTTAATCAAACTGGGCCAAATTTTTTAATAATTTTAAATTTTAAATTTATGATGTCTCGTGTGTTTCTGCGTTCCTGAGTCCTGCGGGAGAAGGGCGGTATAGAAATATAAATAAATAAATAAACAAACAAACAAACATTCAGAAGCGGCTTAAAAAGACCCCGCACTAATTCTCAGAAGAATCATAAGAAAAAGGAGATTCACAACAATCTGACTTCTGAAATTCTATTGTGAAAGCCTATTTGAATTGAACTGAATAAAATTCTGAATAAAACTGCCTTCCCGTGCAGACTCACACTAATTTACTGTCACACATCAGGGGAGACCCATCATCCCCAGCCTGATATCCTCTCAAAGGCTTGCTGAATTCCCCTTCCACGCGCTCTACACCAGCTAGAAAGGAAGTTACTTCCTTTGTTTTTCCTCTTACATTTGCATGATAATCTTAGTAGATTCGTCGCAAAGCATGCGTGGAAAACCTGAGTTCCTTTTTCATTTCGTTTTTGAACCGACTCCTCAATACAGCCTGGTTTTTGGTGTCAGGTAAAAATGGGCCAGCAGGTGGCAGCACCTGCCTGATTCTACCTGAAGCTAAGCAGGGACAGAGCAGGTGAACACCTGGATGGGAGACCCCAAAAATACCAAATTATGGGTGGACCTCGATTCACAATCATTCGTTACTGACCGCTCAAAGTTACAACAGCACTAAGAAAAGTGATCCTAAATTTATAGTAAAGACAGGGCGTAGATTAGTTGGGGGGAACTGTATGGTGTGATATGATTTGATTTGGATTTCACCTTGGAAAGTCAAGGGGGGGAGGGGAGGGTTAGGGGGGGAAATGGGGGAAAAATTTTGTATTTGTAAAACTTTTTCAATAAAAAAAGAAAAAGAAAAGAAAAGTGATCCTCAAACTTACGACCGGTGTAGCATTCCTCACGGTCAAATGATCAAAATGGCCAACTGGCATATATTTACAATGGTTGCAGCATCTGGGGGGGCACCTTATCACCATTTGACACCTTCCCAGGGTGCCCCCAACAAGCAAAATCAATGGGGGGGGGGTGCAGGATTCGTTTCATGATTGCATAATTGACTTAACAACTGCAGTCATTCACTTAACCGCCAAGAGAAAAAAATCTCGTAAAATTAGAGGGGTCTCACGCTTGCTTCTGGTCTCCTACTGTGGTCATAAATTGAGGACTATGCAGGTGGAGCTGGGAAAATATTGCAGAATAATCCCACATACCATACACCAAACTCTTCTGCATTTATCCTACTGTGAGACTCAATTCATATAAATACCTGTAATAAATAAATAAATACATACATTCTGTGAACATCTCTATGTTCTATCTCTAGAACACAGACTACTAGAGGTGGAAGGGAACTCAGAGATCTTCTAGTCCAGCCCTCTGCTAGACCCAGATTGGATCCTGCAACATTATCCTGGGACAGTATATTCACCTTCATTTGTGAGACGTTCTCCCATTTTGAGACAAATGGCTGTCCGGTCGCTTCTTCAAAACCTCCAGGGATGAAGCACCTACAACTTCTGGTGGCCAGCAGTTCCACTGGTTAATTGTCTTTCCTGTTAGGAAGTTTCTCCTTTAATTCCAGGTCGCTTCTCTCCTTGATGAGTTTCCATCCATTCTTCCTGATCTTTCCTTTTGGTGCTTTCCAAAATAATTTGAACCTATTTCCCTACTTGACCCTATTAGATAATATAAACGATCTATTCTTGATGTTTTTAAAAAATATTTCTTTGATGATGTTCTCCTTGATTGGTTCCCATCCATCGCTCCTTGTCCTGCCCTCAGGTGCTTTGGTGGGCCTGGGGGTGAAATCCAGCAGGTTCTGACAGGTTCTGGAGAACCGGTAGTGGAAATTTTGAGTAATTTGGAGAACCGGCAAATACCACTTCTGGCTGGCCCCAGAGTGGGGAGGGAATGGAGATTTTGCAATAGCCTTCCCCTGCCACGCCCACCAAGCCACGCCCACAGCAACCAGTAGGGAAAAAATTTGGATTTCACCCCTGGGTGGACCCTCCCTCTTCCTTGGGGCAACCCCTCAAGTATTGGACGAACGCCATCATGTCACCTCTAGTCCTTCTCTTCCTTAGACTAGACATACACAGATCTCTTAACCGTTGTTTGTATGTTTTAGTCTCCAGTCCCCTAATCATCCTTGTTGCTCTTCTCTGCCCTCTTTCAACCTAGAATTAAGGAGAAATTTCCTGACAGTAAGAACAATTAACCAGCTTGCCACTTTGAACTGTGAGTGCTCCATCACTGGAGTTTTTCAAGGAGACATTGGTCAGCCATTTGTCTGAAATGGTATCATGATGGCAAATCTGTGGCACGCGGAGCCATATCTCTGGGCGTAGCTCAGCTCCAGCGTGCATCCGTGCGCCAGCCAGCTGATTTTCAGGCCTTCTGGGCCCACCGGAAGTTGGGAAATGGGCCGTTTCTGGCCTCTGGAGGGCCTCCGGGAGGGTAGGGAAGACCGTTTTCGCCCTTCCCAGATTCCTAAAAAGGCCCTGGAGCCTGGGGAGGGCGAAAAAACAGGCCTACCTGGGCCACCATGCCATCACGTGCCGAAAGCGGAGGGAATGCTAGGGGTCGTGTGCGCATGCGTGGAGAGGTGGGGTGCATTGAATTATGGGTGTGGGTGGGCACACGAGAGAGAGACCCCCTCCTGTGCTTGGTATAGAGAGCCTGCTGGTTGAGCAGGGGGTTGGACTAGATGGCCTCCGAGATCCTTCCAGCCCTAGGATTCGATGTACTCCTAGGTCAGTTGATCCCTGAGGCTTGAGTCAGGGCTTTCCGATTCCCTCCCTGGCCTGAGTGGGTTGTACAGATCTTCCCTCTCTTTGCACTTTGCCGTTTCTTCGAATCTTGCTATTTCGAGGGCTTCCAGAGAAGGCTGGCCAGGAAACCACGTCTTCTCCTTTGCAACGTTCGAAGGGGACCACGTGGAGCCTGCCCTCTGCTTGTGCTCCGCAGTGCCTTTTCTAGGGAAAAAGGAACAGGATATGTCTATTTTTCTGACCTTGAATGACGGGAACGGACACAATGGAGCCCAAAATTTATGTTCATTTAAATGGAAAGTCTTCAAACTTGGCAGCTTTAAGACTTGTGGACTTCAATTCCCAGAATTCTCCAGCCAGCACAGCTGGCTGGAGAATTCTGGGAGTTGAAGTCCACAAGTCTTAAAGCTGCCAAGTTTGAAGACCTCCCATTTAAATGGTCACCGAGGAAGAATGAAATGAGAATGAAATTATCTTCATTTTTTTTCAGCTGTCGGAGCTAGTCGGACATGCAAAGCCTTTTTTTTTTCTGGTGTAAGTCCTCTTCTTATGACCACCATCAAACCCAGCATTTCCGTGGCTAAGTGAGTCATTTGTTAAGTGAGTTTTGCCCCACTATACAACCATTCTTGTCACAGTTGTTAAGTGAATCTTGGCTTCCCCGTTGCTTGTCAGAAGGTCGCAAAAGGGGATCAAGTGACAACCCCCTCCACCACCGGGACACTGCGACCGTCATAAGTAGGAGTCAGGGGCCAAGCGTCTGAATGTAAATCATGTCCCCACGGGGATACTGCAGCAGTCGTAAGTGCGAAACATGTCATAAGTCACTTTTTTCAGTGCCGTTGTAACTGTGGACCGTCACTAAACAGACTGTTTTAAGTCAAGGACTACCGGAATACAATTAAGACTTCTTCATTTATTAATTTCCTGAGAAAATATATATAGCTGCCCAACTTAACAGAATAACAGAATTGGAAGGGATCTGCTCCAAAGTCCAAAAAGAGCATTTTTCCTCAAGTTTTGAAGACCACAATAAACTCCTACAAGAAGGACAGAGAAATTCGCCTCTGTGCTTGGCATCGGCTGCTAAGCGGAGACCACTAACCCCATCATCCCCTGTCCCATACGGCTCTCCATCAGCAGCGAAAACGACTCAGCGACACAACAGTGTCAAAAGACGGGAGATAAGCGAGCAAACCCCCTCTTCCACCGATGCTCCCACACACACATACACCCTGGACCCTTCTGGAAAGGAACCACCTTGGTGTAATAGTGGTTAAGGCACCTGGCTAGAAACCAGGAGATGGTGAGTTCTAGTCCTGCCTTAGCACGAAAGTTGGCTGGGCCAGTCTCTCTATCTTAGCCCAGCCTACCTCAGAAGGTTGTTTTGGGGAAAACAGCCGGAGGGAGGAGTATTAAGTATATTCTCCACCTGGAGTTATTTATAAAAAGAATAAAGGTGGAATATAAGTGAAAGAACTAAAAGGCTTTTGACCCCTTCTGTGCCTGGTCCTTTTTCCTGGCAACGGTTGGCCAACCACCTCTCGTTCACGGTGTGATTACAACATCAGGCAGCATTTTCGTTCCAGAGAAGAAGAAATTTCCTTCTGCAAATGTTTCTGGTTGAGAAAAAAGGGGGTTGGTTGCCAAAGCTGGTTGTTATGATAGTTAGAGGTGGATCTCAGGTCAGGCCAAGGAGGATTAAGGAGGAAGACTAACTGGTTAGCAGGCCCAGAAGGCAAGGAAGGAACTGCCTCTTTCATTGGAAGAAGCCCAATTAAAGGTCACAAGAGGCTTCTTGGGGAAAGAGTTGCAGAGAAGTTGACTGGAGATCTCAGAATAACAGAGTCGGAAGGGACCTCGGAGGTCTTCTAGTCCAACCCGCTGCTTAGGCAGGAAACCCTACACCATTTCAGACAAATGGCTGTCCAACATCTTCTTAAAAAGCGTTTTAAAATGCTCCAGCGTTGGAGCATTCACAACTTCTGGAGGCAAATTGTTACACTGATGAATTGTCCCCACTGTCAGGAAGTTTCTCCTTAAGTTCCAGATTGCTTCTCTCCTTGATGAGCTTCCACCCGTTGCTTCTTCTCCTGCCCTCAGGGGCTTTGCAGAATAGGTGGAGCCCCTCTTCTTTGGGGCAGCCCCTCAGATATTGGAAGACATGCCACCATATCACCCCTGGTCCTTCTTTTCATTAAGCTAGACAAACCCAATTCCAATAACTGTTCTTTATATGTTTTAGCTTCCACCCCACTAATCCTCTTTGTTGCTCTTCTCTGCACCCTTTCCAGAATCTCCACATTTTCTGTATATTATGGTGACCAAAACTGGATGCAGAATTCCAAGGGTGGCCTTACCAAGGCATTATAAAGTGGTATTAGCACCAGAGGTGGGATCTCAGCAGGTTCTGACCAGTTCTGGAGAACCGGTAGCAGAAATTTTGAGTAGTTTGGAGAACCGGTAGTAAAAATTCTGACTGGCCCCACCCCCATCTATTCTCTGCTTCCCAAGTCCCAGCTGATCGGGAGGAAATGGGGATTTTGCAGTAAGCTTCCCCTGGAGTGGGGAGGGAATGGAGATTTTACAGTATCTTTCCCCTGCCACGTCCACCAAGCCACGCCCACAGAACTGGTAGTAAAAAACTTTGAAACCCACCACTGATTAGCACTTCACGTGATCTGGATTCTATCGCTCAGAACTCTGTTGGCTTAGTTTTAGCCCCAGGCCCTGGGAGGCTTTGATGCTGACCACTAACACCTTGAGTTGGACCCAAAAGCAAGTTAAAGCTAGATGCCAGGTTTGCTGTCTTTGGCTTGATGCCTTGCTGGCATCCTGCCATCAAAGGTTAGGGGGCAGTTAGAGAAGCTGCTGCCCACAGCTGGCTCATATACAAGTGATTGTCCATTAGGGCTCCAAGATCCCTCTCACGGTCACTACTGTTGAGCCAGGTATCACCTGTACTACACCTGTGCATTAGTTTTTCTTGCCTAACTGTAGAACACTGAACCTCTCCTAGGTTATTGCCATGCAGATAATCCTCGACTTATGACCACGGTTGAGCCGGACATTTCCGTTGGTAAGCAAGGCAGTTAAGTGTTAAGTGAGTCATGACTCAATTTACAAACTCTTTTTGTAAATAAGCAAATCATTGCAATACTTCAGTGAGTCCACTAGGAGAAGGGCGGTATACAAATTTAACAAACTAAACTAAACTAAACTAAACTCGTCACACGGTTGTTAAGTGAGTCCGGCTTCCTCCATTTGACTCTGCTTGCCAGAAGGTCCCAAAAAGAGGGTCACATGATCACCACCACCCACCATCCTCTGGGATACTGGAACTGTCATAAGTACATGCCAGTTGCCGAGCATCTGAATTTTGAACATGTGACTCTAGGGATGCTGCTCATTTAATGACTGAAGTGATTCATTTAATAACTTAATGGGGCAAAACTCACTGAAACTCATTGTTTTAGTATGGCTGTGCACCGCCCTGAGTCCTTCGGGAGAAGGGCGGTATAAAAATACAATAAAATAAAAAAATAAAAATAAAATAAACTGAACAACAGAAATTCTGGGCTCAATTGTGGTCGTAAATCAAGGACTACCTCCATTGTGCCTACACCGTACCAAAATAATCCAAGTGTTACCTTCCTTTTTCTCACCTTCCAACCGAAAGCAAAGCCTATTTTAAGTGAACTCTTGTTGCTTGGAGACGCGTGGAAGTGTTTCTTGTCGCACACGTACTAACACACGCTTCCACACTCCCCTCCCTGTGTTGCACACACGTGTGTGAGCTTACCTTGGCTTGCCTTTCTGGGCCACCACCCGGGGGGGCAGCGTCGGGGGCCGAACGGGGACGGGCGGCTTGCTTTCCAGCTGGTGGCGTTTGGCGGGCAGAGGGGGTAGAGTGGGTAGAGGGGGTAGAGGGGGCTTGGCCCCCTCCTCCGGAAAGGAGGGGCTGAGCCTCTCGCCACCTATCTGCGAGGAAAGGTCCAATCCTGGGTCCAAGGAAGCATCCACAAGGAGTTCCGGAAACGAAGCGGAGAACTTGACCGGAGGGTGGCAAGTGGTCCTCGGAGGGATAGGGGGAGGAGTAAGGGGGAGGCCGGCGGGGGTTTCTGAACCCCGTTCGAGGGGCAACCCCTTGCTACTTGGTCCTGCCAAGTCCCGTTTGGCCTCTTGCTCTGGCAGGGAGGCAACTGCACTCGAGCAAGTCCGGAAAATGTGGCGTTTCATGGGGATGGGTCTCCTCGGGGGCAGCTGGGGACCTCCGGAGCCGGACGGCGACTCGGCAAAGACCTTCGTCAACCCAGAGAGGATGCGCTTGCGATGGCCGGGCAGCAGGACGCCGAAGCGGAGGAGAACCTCATCGGTTAGATGCTGGCAGTCCTGGAGGCATCTCAGCTGGTTCTGCTCAAAGGCCTCCGTGTACTGGTCCAGGCGGAGAGTTCGCAGCCACTCGGCCAGGGCAAGCGAAGGCCCCTCCGCCATGGCTCGGGTGGGGCTCAGCGGCTTCCTGGCCAGCAGCTCAGATCATGCCTCTCTCTCTCGTCGGCGGGTTCTCAGGATCCCCGAGGACAGCGACCACTGTGGGAGGAAGGAGAGCAGCCTCATCAGCGGCCAAGCCTTGCACCACCAACCCTGAAGGGCAGGGTCACCAGAAAGATCTGCACATCTGCAAAAACATGTGGCATTTCATGGAGATCAGTCTCCTTCCTTCTTTTCTTCCCTCCCACCCCCCTTGTAGCTTCCTTCTTTCCTTTCCTTCTAGTTTTCTTCCTTCCTTCCTCTTCCTTCCCTCCCAGCTTCCTTCCTTCCCTCTCTCCCTCCTATATTGCTTCCTTCCTTCCTTTGCTCCCTCCTAGCTTGCTTGCTTGATTCGTCCGTCCTTCCTTCCTTCCTTCCTTCCTTCCTTCCTTCCTTCCTTTCCTTCCTTCCTTTCCTTCCTTCCTTCTCTACCTCCTAGATTGCTTGCTTGTTTTCTTTCCTGCCTTCCTTCCTCCCTCCCTTCTCTCGCCCCACAAGACTTTCAAATCTAACTCTTTTTTGGAACCGAGTCCCCAGAATGCCAAAAATGTTGAAATACAAGAACCTGAGCCGGTCTTTCTACCAGGGGAAGGAAAGGGCTGTGCTGAGTCGGTTGGGCAGATGAAGGGCAGTGCAGCGGCTTCTGGGAGTTGAAGTCCAGCAGGATTAAAGTTGCCAAGTTTGGAGACAATTAAACATTATAAACCTGGTGGTTTATAAGAGCCTGGTAGCGCAGTGGACTAAATGCTGTTAAAGTAGCACTTAGTTGCCAGCTGCTTGTAATTACTGCAAGTTCAAATCACACTAGGCTCCAGGTTGACTCAGCCTTCCATCGTTTCTAAAGTAGGTAAAATGAGGACCCGGATTGTGGGGGCAATAAGCTGACTTTGTATAAAAAAGAACATCGCTTAGGGGAGCCTGAAAGCCCTACTAAGCAGGAATATACAAAAGTATGAAGGCTATTGCTTAACACATTGTAAGCCGCCCTGAGTCTCTGGAGAAGGGCGGCATATAAATCAAACCAATAAATAAATAAAATAAATAAACCCGTATATACAAAATTTAAAATTTTAAGAGTGAAAATTTTGAGTAAGGATTCCAGGCTGTTTCCCTGCTTGACCCCTCAAGTTCCCATCTCTGACCCTTGACCTCGCTCGAGACCCCTTGGAATACAAACACCGTCATTATCCCATGTTTCTTCCTTCAGTCCCCTTTTTTTTCCTGACTGCCCCTTGCCCCATTTCTGCTTTTGCAAGAGACCCTCGGCAGATTTTGCTGAGACCAAGATCTTCTCCAAAGGTCATTTCCTGTGGCTATAAATAAGAAGCCCACACTCCCCGCATCACCATTCTCCTCCTCCCATCCAGTCACACTTGTCTGACTCACCAATGCTTGTTTGCACGTTTGCACACATCCAAACACAATCCCGACACCAGATCACCGACCCTGAACACTGCAATGGCCGCCGTTTTGGCGTGCTAGTAGTCCTCACCTTACGGCCAGAATTGAGCTCCAAAGTTTTATTGCTAAGTGAGACATTTGTTATGTCAGTTTATAAGTCCGTGCCGAAGTGTCTGAATTTTGATCACATGACCCTGGGGATGCTGTGACGGTCATAAGTGTGAAAAATGGTCTTAAGTCACTTTTTTCACTACTATATAACTTCAATCAATCACTAAATGAACTGGGGTTTTTTCCCCCAAATAATATTTAGTTTATTCAAGAAAAGTTAAAATACAAAACACTAAATGAACTTTTAAGTCAAGGGCCCCCAGGCAGTCTTCTTAAGTGGAGGGGAGAGGAGGTCTGGGGCCTTCCCCCCTTGCAGGGATGCCAATACCCATCATCCCCAGCACTCGGGGTTGACGTCCAAGCCACTGAAAGAGACAATGTCAGGGGAAGTTAAGGTTTTTAGGGGGAGGGAAGGTGGGGGGGGGGGTTGGGTCTTGCCAACCTGACCTTTGGATCAGAAAGCCTGGATTATTCACCAGGCAACTTTCTTATTTTTAATGTTGTTGTTTACAAAGAGGAACCCACGGGAAATATCACAAAAATGGGAACAAGGGTTGAAAAGGAAGTCAGCGCATTTCACAGAGAAATGTAGAAAACCGGCAGCCGACCGGAGACTCCATCGAGTTTGCCCCCCCCTTCCTGCCCGCCCCCCCAAGTTCTTTTTTGGTTGATTCCCTTTTTTTCTTTTCTTTTCTTTTTCATTCATTCATTTGTTATTTTTAATTCTCTGTATATTTATTTGATTCTGTATCATATATTTTTAGGTCGTCCTTGGCTTACAGCCCAAAATGTACATTGCTCACCGAGAGAAAGTTAAGAGAGTTTTGCCCCGTTTTATGACCTTTCCTGCCACCCTTGTTAAGTGGATCAATGCAGTGATTCAGTTAGTGACACGGTTGTTAAGCGAATCCGTCTTTCCCCTTTGACTTTCCTGGCCGCCAAAGGGACAATCACCGAGAACACTGCAACCGTCGTAAGTACATGCCAGTTTCCAAGCGTCTGAATTTTGATCACATGTCCACGGGGATGCTGCCACGGTCGTAAGTGTGAAAAAAGGGTCCTAACTCACTTTTTCAGTGCCATCGTACAACGAACTGTTATAAGTCAAGGACTAACTGTATCTCATATTATTTTACAGGCAGTCCTCGACTTACAAACAGAGTGGAGCCCGGCCTTTCTGTTGCTAAGCAAGACAGTCGCTAAGTGAGAGTCTGGCCCTGTTTTACAACCTTTCTGACTGCTTTCAGAAGGAAAGCCAGACCCCTTTGACCCCGTCTGAAAAGGCTGCCTTTTCCTCTAGATATTTTTGCTGAACGCAGGATAAAAATACCTTGGCTGAACTTATTTTAGTTTCCGGGAACATTCGCAAGCCGAGATGTCATCCCAGCACGTGGCCCCCAGCTCTTTCCCAACCCCGAAGCCTCCTCCAGTGACCCCCCTCCCCCGTTCCCCTCCCCCAAACCCTGCTGCTTCCTCCGCTGGTTGGGCGGTCGAGCATTGACTGCTACCTTTTGACGCTTTCGGTTCCTCTATTCCGTAACTGAACTCAAATAAGCCCCGTTTTCTCAGCCGTGCTGTCGTGCAGAGGGTCCTCGACTTACGGCCACAACGGAGGCCAGCATTTCGGTGGCTTAAGCTGTGAAATTGGCCCCACTTTACGACCTTGCCCCACTTTACGACCTCGCCACCGTTGTTAAGTGAATCCCTGCAATGGTGAAGTTAGTCACATGGTTGTTAAGTGAATCTGGCTTCGCTGCGGACTCTGATCGTCAGAAGGTCACAAAAGGGGATCACGTGACCCTGGGGACGCGGCAGCCGTCATAAATACGAGTCGGCTGGCAAGTGTCCGAATTTGGATCAGGTGACCGTGGGGGATGCTGCAAAGGTCGTAAGTGTGAAAAAGGGTCCTAAGCCCACTTTTTTCAGGGCCGTCGTAACTTCAAATGGTCACTAAATGAACTGTTGTAAATCAAGGACTGCCTGCTTTCTGTTATTCTGCCTGGATTTTCTGTTTTCGGAAAAGCTTTGCAAAGAATAATGGCAAAAATGGGACCTGGATTAACTTCTCTATTTCCTTTTTTTTTTTCTGTTTTAGAATTGACCCACAAATCCGGCCATTCACACCACTCTGCTGGTTTTGCAGCCCCCCCCTCCTGAGCCCCCCCCCCCCAGCCTTGGCAGGAAGGAAGCCCCAGTCAGCCAGGAGTCTCTACCCACCCCAGCCCACGGCTGGATGGTGGCCTTCGCCCTCACCACTGTCCCCCCTGACCCCGTGGCACCTCCGTGTGACTCACACCGACAAGAGGACGTCGTTTGACACTCCTCAGGGAAGTGCCACAATTTGCCAAAACTACAGCCATCTTGCTAAGGTTGTGGGAAGTTTCACGTTTGCAAAAGCTCTGGTCAAGTGGCAAGGGGTTCCCCAGACGCCATTACACAGTCAGAGAAGGGACTGTCACTTGGACATCTGGTTTCAAACGCCAGCAGAGCGCAGGGGGTCTGGATGTCACTCACCCACAAAGCACAATCCTGAGGGAGCAGGGCAAAAGAGTCAAGATGGTGGCTTTGAGTGACCCTCAAACACACACACCAATGTCTCTTGCAGGTCTACTCGGAAGCAGATCCCTGCAATTCAATGGGATGAGCACAAATGCGATTTTAGCCATCGGATGGTCCTCGCAAGTCAGCTGCCATCACTTTTTTTAAACTTTGAAAATTAAAAATACTGTCCTTGACTAATGACCGCAATTATATGGGTATATCCATAATTTTGTGTATATTAGGGGTAGAGACCCTTTGAGAGCTGCATGCAACGAAATTTCCTCTTTAATGTATGCCTATTAGTGTACATTCAAAATTCAAACTGACAATAAAGCTATTATTCTATTCTATTCTACTGTATTTGTATTCTATCCTATCCCATTCTATTCTATTCTTTTCTTATTTATTCATTTATTCTGTCATGTTCATGTAATATATATTGGTAGAGACCCTTTGAAAGCTACATACACCAAATTTCCTTTTTAATGTATGCCGATCAGTACACATTCAATGTGACAAAGTTATTATTCTATTATGATGTTATTCTATTGTTCTATTCTACAGTGGAGCCCAAAATTTCTGCTGTGATATAAAACATTTGTTAAGTGAATTTTGCCCTGAATTACAACCACATGATTTGCTTAACAACCACACAATGGTGTTGTTGTTATGAGAGCCTAATGACTCTTGTAAAAAATCAAGTCATGCGATGATTCGACTTAAGTCGTAAGTGGAGGACTATGGCGGCGGGTGAATTCTAGGAGTTGACATCCACCTCTCTTAAAGTGGCTGAGATTGAGAAACGCTAATTTAGGAAACGGAAAGTGATGCAATTAACTGCCAACCAACCTCAGATGCAAGAATGGAACGAAATATCATCCATGTTGTATAAAATATATATTCTATTCCTGCAATGCACATGATTATGTGCTTGGTTTTTAGCCCTCCAAAATGTTTCAGCAAGGAGTAAAAGCTCAGGAATACTTTTTTAAAAAATTAAGACGGTTAAAAATTCTGCAAAAAAAGGGAATTTTTTGCCAGAGAAAATACCAACCCCCCTCCCCCCCCCCCGTGCCATGCCATGCAGCTGCCGTAAGCACTAAAGGGGGCTTGTTCTCCAGACCGCTTGCCTGCCAAGGGCCGGGGGGGTCAGGGAGAATTTCGGACTTCCTTCCCTCGGCCTTGAATGGGGAGCTGTGTGGAGGCCCCTCCTCTCGTCTCCTCCACCCCCAATCTTGCAAAACTCAACCCTGCCCAAGATGGCCTCGAAAACGTTTGAATGCCACTTAAGGACAGAAGCAGCCAAGAAGTCCAAGGAAGGAGGAGCCCAAAAGCAAGAGAGAATAATGGGCAGAAAATCCACAGGTCGGGTCACAAAGAGGAATGGGAATCCTAGGGCTGGAAGGGACCTTGGAGGTCATCTAGTCCATCTCCCTGCCCAAGACAGAACTTTATACCATCCTGAACCAATGGTTATCCAGTCTATTTTTGAGAAGCTCCAAAGATGAAGCACTCACAACAAGCCATTCCGTCTATCTATCTAGAGGAGGGGGTGGATGGGAGAGAGACAGATAGACAGACTAGATAGATGAAGGAGACCATGAGGAAGGGAGGGAGATCAGGAGGTTGAACAAATACCTACAAGGACCTTCAATCCTTTATTTTATCCACCCACCCACCCATCCATCCATTCATATCTATCTATCTATCTATCCATCCATCTCCATCTATCCATCCATCCATCCATCCATCCATCTCTCTCTATCTACCATCCATCCATCCATTTCTATCTTTCTATCTTTCTATCTATCTATCTATCTATCTATCTATCTATCTATCTATCTATCCATCTCTATCTATCCATCCATCCATCTCTATCTATCTATCCATCCATCCATCCATCCATCCATCCATCTCTATCTATCCATCCATCCATCCATTTCTATCTATCTATCCATCCATCCATCCATCCATCCATCCATCCATTTCTATCTATCTATCTATCCATCCATCCATCTCTATCTATTCATCCATCCATCCATCCATCCCTATCTATCTATCCATCCATCCATCTTTATCTATCTATCCATCCCTCCATCTCTATCTATCTATCTATCTATCTATCTATCTATCTATCTATCTATCTATCTATCTATGTCATTCTATTGTTCTATTGTTCTATCATTCTCTATTTTATGCATCTATCCCACATAGGATCATAAGGTTGGAAGGACCAAAGCAGATGTCCAAAGCGGGACACCTGATACCATCCTGGACAAACGTCCAAGGAGACATTTTCTGACAACGAGAACAATTCGTCAACGGAACAGCTTGCCACTTGGACTTGTCGGTGCTCCAAAAGTTTTCAAAAACAGACTAGACAACTATTTGACTGGGAAGATATATAAGGTCTCCTGCCCCTGAGCAGAGGGTTGGACTAGAAGACCTCCGAGGTCCCTTTCAGCCCTAGGAATCTACGTGGCAATTGTCCACCGTGCTGGGGATTAAAACACAAAACGTCCCAGTGAAATCAGATTAAAGCCAGAGCTGGAGGAAGTATGTTGCGTCTAACATGGCTTGCTTTTGTGTTGTTTCTTCCTCTCTTAATTAGTGCAAACCTCTTAATGAGATTTCATGTGGTGCTGGCGTGCAAGGGAGCCTGTTCGAGGGAGCTGATTAAGCTTAATGTGTTTATGTATAAGTAGATCAGCCATGCTCGGCTCTGTTCTGCTTGCTCTAATTTCATTTGCCAGATGCCCGTCCCGTGTTGGCCAACTTACTTCTCTTCCCAGGGACAGTCTTGATGGCCCCTCCCAGGTGTGCAAGCAATCCCCTCCCAAGCAGAAAGACTGCAGAGAACACCAGGACTGAAAGTACCTGGAGTTCATTTAGCGGCCACACAATTCACTTAACAACTATGCCGGGAGAGCTGCTGCGCCACCACACTCTCAAGAACCTTCAACAGCCACAAAGCAAAGGTTGGAGACTGGACGATAGTTCGCTAATACAGCCGGGTCCAGAGAAGGCTTCTTGAGGAGGGGCCTCACCAAGGCGGGGGGGGGTTGAAACCCTCACTTAAGAAGCGTAAATAATCCTCTGGAACCAGCCTCGTGTGACTGCCCAGGAGGCCAGCACCAACCAGGAGGGACACCGGTGCAGTAAACATGTGGCAGAGCTCAACCTCCCCAGAATCCTGTCCACGTCCTCGGGAGTCACAGAGTCAAACTCCTCCTAGATAACACTCTCAAGACCCACCTCCGTCACCCCATCTGAACCCACCCAATCAGAGTCCAGACCTTCCCGAATCTGAGCCATTTTGTCATGCAGGAATTGCACAAAATCCTCAGCCTTATCCTGCAAGGGGTCTTCCCGTGCTCCCATGTGGAGAAGGGAGCGGGTCACCCTAAACAGGGCGGCTGGGCGGTTCTCTGCAGACGTAATAAGAGTGGAAAAATAACTTGATTTTGCCGCTCTTATCGCCACCAGGTAGGTCTTAATGTGAGACCTCACCAGTGTTCGGTCAGATTCAGAACGGCTGGCCCTCCAATCACTCTCCAGGCGTCTTTTCCGGCGCTTCATCTCCCTCAGCTCCTCCGAGAACCAGGGAGCCAGATGGGATCAGCACCGGGTCAGAGGCCGCAAAGGCACGACTCGGTTTAAAGCTCCCGTGGCCGCCCTTTCCTAGGCAGCCACCAGTTCTTCAGTCGAGTCGTGAGCCAGAGCCTCAGGGAATGGCCCAAGCTCCATCAGGAACCTATCAGGATCCATCAGGCGCCAGGGACAGAACCACGTAGTCGGTGATTCCGTCTCCCTGCGGCGGAGGGTCTAATTGAAGGAGTGAATGATCTGACCATGACAAGTCCACCCATCTTAAAGCATGTCGGCTGGGGAATTCTGGGATCTGAAGTCCATCCATTTTAAAATATCCTGGCTGGGGAATTCTGGGATCTGAAGTCCATCTACCTTCAAGCTGCCACAGTTGAGAAGTAGTAAATTAGAGGTTTCCCAATTTGATGACCGCAATCCATCTTTCAAGACAAAACCGAAGCATGACGAGGGAGTTCCATCAAAGGCCCATGACTTCCCAGGATGTGATTCATTCACACACCCGTTATGGGAGGCCCAACCGAGCGACCCTGAAGCACCACCCAAAGAAGAGGGGCACAGAGGCCAAAAACAAAGGGAGTGGGGTTTCCCATCATGCTGTCACTTCTGCATCCTCTAAAAATGTGATAAATCAGCAATGATGCAGAGTCCCGCCCTGGAATAGGCCCCCACGGGGGTTGCCCACAAGAAGAATCCTGCAGGCAATTCTCTGGGCTGTAAGTCTGCAGTGCAAAAACAACTCATTTTCAGAAAACTCCACCACTGCATTCCCTGTATCGTCCGTGCTCTTTTGTTTTCACCTTTTTTATTTCTCTAATTGTTCATTTTAATGCTTTTCTAATTATGCTTTTATGCTATTGCAAGCCGGCCAGAATCACATTGAGGGAGGCCATTCAAAAACTGTAGTGAATTCCTGAAAGCCTGGCACTCACGACAGATGGCCATCAACAAGCACATAGAGATAAGTAACATCTACACATCATTCAAAAGAGACAAGCAAAGAGCTAAAAACAAGACCAAGCTACCCCTATATCAGCAATCATCACTAAACAGAGATTAACACCAAGATTAACTCTAAACCAACAATCAAGGGATAAACCAACACTACCCCAATCAAGGAATTAGCAACTCAGACAAACATTCAAGCAGTAAACAATAGTCTAATCAAGGATTAGATGGAGAGGGAGGTGTATAAGCAGAGGGCAACCCACCCACCCCCATTCCAGCACATTTCCTTGTTGGTTCATGAAAAATCTGCAAGAAAATCACCGGGCATAGAGAGCATCAAGGACCCCATAAATAATAAATAGCTTCCTTTAAAAAATTTGCATCAGCGTCTCCCAAACTGGAAATGCCATTTCACTTTCAGAATTCATGGGCTAAGATTTGCTCTCTGTTTCTGCAACTAGCCAAAGGAGACTCTTTGAAGTCTGGAGGGTAGGGAGAGAGTTAAAAAATATCATGATTTCTTTTCCTTTCCAAGAGGAGAAACTGAGGCTCACAAGGGGAGGGGTCTAGCCATCCCATCAAGGAGAAATCCACGAATAATCAAAGGTACCAAATAGAAGAGAATATCTGTCACTCAAAATTGAATTGTGGAGTCCTTGGGGGTCTCTGAGCTTGGTTGTTCTCTTGCTGACATCACATTACCCAACTAAGGAATATCATCAGTGCTACAGGGAAATGGGTTTAAGGGCAGACATTTCCATCAAAGGATCCTCCCAAATTCCTCCTGTCTTCTGGACATATCAACCCGCCTCCTCCTAGCCACCTAAGCCAGCATCTAATTCCTTTTTCCTATCAACGGCTTCCTTTCTCCCCGTAAAATTTCGCTCTCAGATTGAAACATCACTCAGAAAAAGCCAGGAAATGGACCAGACAGGACTAGTAACTTTTATTTCTTAAACGAAGAAATAAACCCAAAGCTTTCTGCTAAATGGTTTGCAGGTGCAAAGATTAGGCCCCAGGGTCATGGAAAAAGTATTTACAAACTGGCCAGTTTTAGAGGTGTTACACAAGCGGCTTTTTATTTTATTTTATTTTTTGCACAAACCAGTTTTGGTGGTAGACGGAAGTGAAAGGTGTTAACAGATGCCATGTGGCCAGAGAAGAAATTGGAAGCAAAACAAAAACCTCTCTGTAATGGGACCCCAGGAGAAAAATTCATCCATCTCCAAACGTCAAAAGCATCCAAAATCACCAAGTAGAGGAGATGGTGAGCCAAACGAAAAAGCTACAGCAGATTTTATTCACAGATGAGATACAGTAGAACTATCCCATAGAACTGGGGGTCTCCAACCTTGGCAACTTTAAGCCTGGAGGACTTCAACTCCCAGAAAGCAAAGCTGGCTGGGGAATTCTGGGAGTTGAAGACCTCCAGGCTTAAAGTGCTTGGATAGCTCAACAGGCTAAAAGCAGACTAAAGCCTGTTATTAACATCCAGCTGTCTGCAATTACACCAGTTCGAATCTCCCCAGACTTCAGGTTGACTCAGCCTTCCATCCTTTCTAAGGTAGGTCTATTGAGGACCCAGTTTGTGGGGGCAATAAGTTGACTTTGTGTAACAAATATACAAAAGTATGAAGGCTGTTGCTTAATGCATTGTAAGCCGCCCTGAGTCTCCGGAGAAGGGCGGCATATAAATCAAATTAAAAAAAAAAGTTGCCAAGGTTGGAGACCCCTGCATAGAAGAGAATATCTGTAGCTCAGGGTTGAGTTGGTGCTCTCTGAGCTGAGTGGTTTCCTTGCAGACGTTTCAGGACCCAACTAGGGAACATCATCAGTGCTAGAAGGGAGTGAGGTAAACATAGAGCAAACCCCACTCTCTTCTGATGATGTAACCTAGTAAGATAATGAAACGTCTGCATGAAAACAGCCAAGCACCAAGTACTTCACAGCTGCCTCCTCCACTCCTCCTACCCTCCCCTTCTACCACTGATGATGTTACCTAGTTTGGTCATGAAACGTCTGGAAGAAAACTACCAGACTCAGAGAGCACCAATGATCCATAATCTTGCCCCTGCTCTCCTCCTCCTCCTCCTCCTCCTCCTCCTCCTCCTCCTCCTCCTCCTCCCCTCTTCTTCTCCTCCACTGTGCAACCCCCCCTTCCTTCTAGCACTGATGATGTTCCCCAGTTTGGCCTGCAAGGAAACCATCCAGCTCAAAGACCACCAAGGACCCCACACCGCAGAACTATCCGTCACGCAACCCAGAAGCTAATTCAGACATCCCTGCTCAGCTGAATCTCCCAAAATCCTATCCTCCGGCTTCTCCAAAGCGAAAGCGTGGAAAAACCTCCATTAAATCCAATCAGAAGTTGTGAAGTCCCAAAAATGCGGCTTAGGACTTTGTTTGGGCTCCCCCCCCAAAAAAAAACCCCTCTCACTAGTTGCATCTGAATTTCTAGATACCAGCCCATTGAACAGAAAGGACTACATATCCCTTTCCTTGAACCCATGGAAGGGGAAAAAAAACCCAAATACACTACAGTGTTTATAAACTGTGGTCACTTTAAGATGGGGGGACTTCAACTCCCAGAATTCCCCAGCCAGCAATGCTGGCTGGGGAATTCTGGGAGTTGAAGTCCCTCCCGTCTTAAAGTTACAGTGGTTAATAAACACTGCACCACTAAATCTATTCCAAACTAAAGGGGAAAAAAAGGAAAAATTTGAGCCACCAAACCTCTCCATTTTGCCCGCTCACGTTGCCGCTTCTCAAGATTCGTTTTCTCAAGACTTCTGAATAATCATGCAAGGACTTTCGTCTTCGGAGACCTCCGATCGCGAAAAACCACAGAGAAGGAACTGAAAACACCCAGAAGTCCTCTGCCAAAAAAAAAATCTCGTGCGTCGCAGGGAGAAAGTCAAAGGGCTTTCTTGCAAACGCCACTCCCAGCCCCTTTAAATCACAGGAAGCCTCAGCCCATTGGCTCCGTCAGAATAAAAGGCATAAAAAGCTGGCCGCGAATTAAAGAAATTAATTCCTTTTTTTCCCCCCCCTTAGAATATTATTAAAGTTGCATGTTTCTTTCCTTTCTTGTATTTATTCATCCGATTTGAAAACCAGCCGTCTCCCTCTCCAAGGGACCCTGAGTAGAAAATACAAGTAGTCCTCGTCTTACAACAGTTCATTTAGTGACCATTCCAAGCTACCAGGGCACTGAATAAAGCGACTTACGGTCATATTTACAGATTAGAGGTTAACAAAGTTGGAAGGGATCTTGTGGGTCATCTAGTCCAATCCCCCCACCCCACCCCAAGCAGGAGCACCATTTCTGACAAATGGCAGTCCAGTCTCTTCTATGAAATATTTCACAGTTACGACCGTTGCAGTATCCCCAGGGTTGTGTGATCGAAATTCGGACGCTTGGCCACTGACTCGTATTTACGACGGTTGCAGTCACCGTGGCAAGGACAGTCGTAAAATGAGGCAAAAAACTCACTTCACAAATGTTTCATTGAGCAACAGGAATTTTAGGCTGGTCATAACTCAAGGACTATCTGTACAGGGGTCCTTGGAGTACAGCCCTTTATTTAATGTCCGTTTGAAGTTATAACAGCTCTGGAAAAAGTGATTTAAGACCTATCCTCGCACTTACAACCACCGCAGCATCCCCACGGTTACAGGATCAAAATTCAGACACTTGGCCACTGACTCGTATTTATGAGGGTTGCAGTAATCCTGGGGTCACATGATCCCCTTTTTGTGACCTTCCGACAAGCAAAGTCAAGCCAGATTTGCTTAATGACCATGTGACTAACTTAACAACTTCAATGATTCACTTAACATCTGTGGCAAGAAATACAAAACTCCCTGAACCACTGTCTTGCTTAGTAACAGAAATGTAGGGCGAAACTGCGGTCGTAAGCCGAGGATTGCCTCGGCTTGCCTATCCAACAAAAATAAAGATTTTATTTAAAAAAAGGAACTCATGCAGGATGAGCAGAAGAGAGGGGGAAAAACAAGCATTGACTTCCGACACTTTCGGAAGGACGATAAAGTAACTAATTAAAGATTACAGTTAATGACATTTTGCATTGACGTGTAGTGACTGCAGGGCAAGGGTGAAATCCAGCAGGTTCTGACAGGTTCGAGAGAACCGACAGCGGAAATTTTGAGTAGTTTGGAGAACTGTTTGGAGTGGGGTAGGAATGGGGATTTTGCAATATCCTTCCCCTGCCACACCCACCAAGCCACACCCACCAAGCCACGCCTACAGAACAGGTATTAAAAAAACTTGGATTTCACCACTGCCATTATGGTCCTCGACTTACAACCCATGGTTTAGCCAGTGTTTGAAGTTGCAATGGCACTTTAAAATGTGACTTATAACTGGTCCTCACACTTACAACCGTCACAGTATCTCAGTCACATGATCAAAATTGGGGGCCCTTACAACTGGCAAACATTTACAAAGACTGCAGCATTACTGGGTCAGGTAACTTTCCAAATCAACTTCCATTAAGCAGTCTCAATGGGGGAAGCCAGGTTTGCTTAATGACGGCGTGATTCTCTTAACTTCAGCAAGTCATAAAGTTAGACTCACTTAACAACTGCCTCGCTTAGCCTTGGGAGTTCTGGTTCCCCCTTCCGGTCGTAAATCAAGGACTTTCTGTACAAGCCGTTTCTATAACAATAAAGTTATCCCGTTTTTTAAAAAACTGAAGTCATTAAGTTTCATTTTTCTTCGAGCATAAAATCCAGAAGCGATTTCCCAATGGAAACCAAACTGAATAGGATTGTTAAAACAGTTGCCTTAACCAACTCAACCACATTCATTTTTCCCATCAATTTCTCCATTGGGAGAAATAATAAATCTTTCTCTTTACAACTTATTGGATTTTCTACGTCCTCAAACGTTTATAATGACAAAGACCTACATTATCTTTCATACTCTTTGTCCAACAGCTCTAAAGGGAAAACGTCTCAAATTTCAATTTTATATTCGCTTCAAAAATATTCATGCCAAGGATGTGGCATTAATCACAAAGGTTGGAATTCCCACTGAACCAGGTTAAGGATCTCAGCTTGATCCAGGGAGAGATTGTAGAATGGGAGGGAAGAAAGACCCTCGCCCAACTCCCCTTCACTTCAGTGGGAAAGGGGTGGTCCACCTTAAGCAAATCCTATCTCCTTCTAGCACTGATGGTGTTACCTAGTTGGGTGATGAAACGTCTACAAGAAAACAGCCAAGTTCAGAGGACACTAAGAAATCTACAGTCCTCCTCCGCCTCTTTCTCCTTTTCTTTCTTTTTCCCTTTCTCTATCCCTTTTTCCTTCTCCTCCTCCACTCCAGAGAGAACCAAAGACCCCCCACAGTCATCATTATCTTCCTCCTTCCTTCCCCTCCTCTTCGCAAACCCCACTCCCTCCTAACACTGATGATGTTACCTGGTTGGGTCATGAAACGTCTGGAAGAAAACCACCCATCTCAGAGAGCTCCGAGGACCCCACCCTTCAATTGCCTCTTCACACCTTCCTTGAGGATGATGGAAAGGAGAATCTAAACATCTGGACAGGCACTTCACTGGGGAAGGATATTACGGGGCTTTCACAGCTGCCTGCCCGCCCTTGGGAAATAACACAATCACAAAACTACAGGAAACGGTGCTCAGCCCATGTGACGGTTCTGAGATTGCACGCAGCTGAATCTCACAGCCAAAATGCTTACAATCTCCTTTTTTTTCTCTCTCAAATGGAGATTGCAAGGAAGCTGCAAAGTTCCCGGGCAAATCCGGAAAAGAAATGATAAAAAAATATTTTTTTGATTCTTGAAAACACTTTTTGGAGTGTTACTTATGAGCCAAAACAGATGCCCCTTCCTCTTGTGATCTCCAGCCGATCGTCCTCAACCTCCTGCTCTGAGGTATCTTTAGACTACAACCCCCATCATGCCCAGCCAATGCACCCATTTTCCTACCCAACTGATCAGCTTAAAAGCTACAACCAAATCCATCTGGCGGACACCTGGTTAAGAAAGGCCGTACAGTCCTCAACTTATGACCACAATTGAGCCCCAAATTTATGTCGCTAAGTGAGACGTTTAGGTGAGTTTTGCCCCACTTTACAACCTGTTGTTAAGTGAATCATTGCAGTTGTTAAAATTCGTAACACGTTAAGTGTTCAGTGAATCCGTCTTTTCCCGTGCTCTTTGTCGAAGCGTGAATCAGTCTCGTCCCCCCCCCCCGGGGAAAACTGTAATTAATTAGAGGTGAATGGATCTTGGTTTCCATGTTGTATACTCTCCAAGAAAGAAAACCCGAAGTATATATTCTAAAAAACATTTTTATTGTAAAAGTAAAAAACCTAGCTAAACTACATTTTTATCGGCAGTTTATCTCAGAGACGGACAAAGGAAAAATAAGTCAGGAAGTTAGAAAAAGGAAGAATGTAGACATGCGCAGTAGTTCAAAAATTCCAAGACGGTTTTATCTGTGCAGATAAAGTTCTCTGGCAAGCTACCGTAATGTTCAGAATGGAAACTCAGCTGGCAAATACAAATAACGCAGGGACAGACTTGGCTTGTCAGGAGGCCACAAAAGGGAAACATACATGACCCCAGGATACTGCAACCGTCATAAATATGAGTCAGTGGCCAAGCGTCTGAATTTGATCACGTGACCCTGGGGCTGCCGCAACAGCTGTAAGAATGTGAAAAATGGTCATAGGACTCTTTTTTCAGTGCTGTCGTAACTTTGAGCAGTCACTAAACAAATTGTTGAAGTCATACAATTCATAAGTCAGAGGTAGTGGTGAAATCCTACCTGTTCTGTGCGTGTGGTTTCGTGAGTGTGGTGTGGCCTGGTGGGTATGGCTTGGTGGACGTGGCAGGGGAAGGATACTGCAAAATCTCCATTCCCACCCCACTCTGGGGCCAGCCAGAGGTGGCATTTGCCAGTTCTCCAAACTACTCAAAATTTCTACTACCGGTTCTCCAGAACCTGTCCGAACCTGCTGGATTTCACCCCTGGTCAGAGGACTCCCCATACTGAAAAGCTGTTTTGCTCTCTTTAAGCCTTTTGCAAACTTCCTCCAAGCCCTTTTCCCCAAATATAATTGCTAAAAAACAATATGCTAAAATTTAAAACAACACAGCTCCTACCCTTAATCTCAGCCTGTTTTAATGCCCTTCGAAGAAGGAAAATTGAAAAAAAAATACCATGCACCAGATTAAGTGTCCCTGCAATGCCAAGGACATCATAACAAGAGTTGTGTTGGGTTTCACTATCCAATGAACTCAAACATCCCTATTCTGTATCTCGGCTTTTAAGAGCTCATCCCATATATGCAGATTCAACTCTTCTCTTTGCAGGTGGCAAAGTTTTCTTCCACTATTTACAAATTTGCATGTTTCTTTAGCATTTGAAATGTGGATTTACAGGCGGCTGTTGGGTTGACAAAATCAGACAGGAGGAGAGGATAAGCAGTCTGGGAAAGCCAAGGGAAATCATCAAAGCCGTTAAAAAGCAAAAGTTAGGATATTTCAGACATGGGATGCGACACCCGGAAAAATACACCATATTTCACTTAATCCTCCAGGGAAAGACTGAAAGCAAAAGAGGTCCAGGCAAAAGAAAGGACATCATGGCTTCAAAATCTAAGGGGCTGGTTTGGACAAAACTCAGCAGCCCTTTTTCATATGGCTGTTGATCAAAATAGGATCGCCAACATGATCACCATCATCCGATGACGGATATGACACAAGAAGAAGAGGAGATTGGCAAATTATTGCAAGGTTTGACAACCTCACAAACTCACACAAAGGGAATGCTGCAATAGGTTGTAAGGGGAAAGGACCAGGTGTAAGTCACTTTCCCCCCCGCACCCCCCAGTCCGGTTGTAACTTCAAACGGTCACAAAATGGACTGTTGTAAGTTGAGAACTCCTTGTCTTTATTTATATTCTTTGAGCATCAAACCCCCGCAAACCACCACCACCCCGAAAGTCTCTTCCCAGGTGCAGAGGGGCCACCCCACCTGTTTGTCGGTTGTTATTGTACTTCTGCAAATTGCTGTGCCGCGCACAATCTCTCCCGTGGGAGCAGGTGACGCAGCTGTGACAGCCTCAAAGTTGTGGCTGAAAGACTGAATTGTGTATTTGCCACGGAGAGCCACAAATGCTCCTTCTGAGTGGCTCTCCTGATGTTCTCCTCCAGTGTCCTCTTTTGAGGGAGTTGTCTTCTTCTTCTCCTCCTTCTCCTTCTCCTCCTCCTCCTTCTTCTCCTCCTCTTCCTTCTCCTTCCCCTTCTCCTCCTCCTCCTTTCTTCCTCCCCCTCCTTCTTCTCTTTCTTCCTCCTTCTCCTTCTCCTTCTTTCTCCTCCTCCTTCTCCTCCTCCTCCTTCTCCTCCTCCTTCTTCTCCTTCTCCTCCTCCTTCTTTTTCTTCTCCTTCCTCCCCCTCCTTCTTCTCCTCCTCCTTCTTCTCCTCCTCCTTTCTTCCTCCCCCTCCTTCTTCTCTTTCTTCCTCCTTCTCCCCTTCTCCTTCTTTCTCCTCCTCCTCCTCCTTTTCCTCCTTCTCCTCCTCCTCCTTCTCCCCCTTCTCCTTCTTTCTCCTCCTCCTCCTTCTTCTTCCTCCTCCTCCTTCTTCTCCTCCTCCTTCTTCTCCCCCTTCTCCTTCTCCTTCTTCCTCTCCTCCTCCTTCTTCTCCACCTTCTCCTCCTTCTTCTTCCTCCTCCTCCTCCTCTCCTTCCCCCTCAGGGGTGAGTTTCAAAACACGCTGCTACCAGTTTGCTCACGGGTATGCCCAGGCGGGTGAGTGGAGCATCCTGCCACTGCCACTACCAGTTCACCCACCACTGTTTCTAATCCTGATGATGCTACCTAGTTAGGTCATGAAACATCTTCAAGAAATGCTGGAAGACTGAATTGTGCATTTGCTGCAGAGAGCCACAAACGCTCCTTCTGGGTGGCTCCCCCGATGTCCTCTTTGGAGGGAGCCCCCAGGGCAGAAACGTCCCCCCGAACTCAGCCAGACCGACCTCTCAATCAAAAGGGCAAAGCGCTTCTTCATTTATACAGGCAGTCCTCGACTTACGACAATGTCTTTAGTGACCGTTCAGAGTTACAAAGGCACCGGAAAAAGTGACTCACACTTACGACCGTCGCAGCATCCCTGCGGTCCCGGGATCCAAATTCGGAGGCTTGACTCGTATTTACGACGGTCGCAGAGTCCCTGGAGTCACGTTGATTCCCCTTTGGCGACCTTCCGGTGAGCAAAGGGAAAGGAGGAAGCCGGATTCACTTAACAGCCATGTCACTAAGTGAATGACTGCAGGGATTCCCGTAGCAACAGTGGCAAGAAAGGCTGGGAAATGGGGCAAAGCACTCTTAACCAATGTCTCGCTTAGCGACAGGAATTTGCACCCCTAACTTATATTCACTTCCGCAAGGGTAAACAAGTGAGGGGGGGTCTTTACTAGAGATAACTGGAGGTTTTTAAGAAGCCCCTTGTCTGGAATGGTCTAGGGCAAGGGTCTCCAAGGGTCTCCAACTTTGGCCACTTTAAGACTTGTGGACTTCAACTCCTAGAGTTCCTCAGCCAGCTTTGCTGGCTGAGGAACTCTGGGAGTTGAAGTCCACAAGTCTTAAAGTGGCCAAGGTTGGAGACCCCTGGTCTAAGGTGTCCTGCTTAAGTAGGGGGTTCGGCTAGAAGACCTCTAGGGTACCCTCCAACTCTTGTTATTCTGTTATACCCACTAACCCCCATTCGGATGCAGTTTTGTCACATTTTGCACAGCTATTTTCTTCTCCCGGTTCCCACCCCTCAACCCAGTTCCAATTCCCGTTCTGCCCCCAGCCCCCTCCACCTCCCCTTCTTTTCCCGCCCCGCAAGAAACAGGCGGCATCGTGTCCGCTAAATCATTCCCCTTTTCCGTCTGCCCCATTTAATTCTTGGCATTCGGCCTCCCGGAGAATTCCCACAGTAAATGGACACCGAAAAGACAGTCACCCTGTTTGCAGACGGAGTTGCCCGACCCAGAGCGGGACCCCAGACCCCACCGGCTCACTCCTGCCTTCCTCCTTCCTGAGAAGCTGCTCTTCCAGCTGAGGGGAGAGAATCCTCAGAGCAACAGCTTTTGCAAAAATGCCATCTTCTCTCCTTCCTAAGTGCTTGAGGCAAAGCAGTTCTACAAGCACGGCCAATCCTTGATTTACAACCACAGTTGGGGCTAGGATTTCCGTCGCTAAGCAAGGCGGTTGTTAAACGAGTTGCACCCAGTGACCTTTTTCCCCATGGTTATTAAGCGAATCTCTGCATTCAAGTGAATGGCGGGTGGTTGTTGAGTGAGGGGTGTCCAATTTTATGCCTTTTTCCCCCCATGGTTGTTAAGCGAATCACCACACAGGTAGTCCTTTTTTTTATTTTAAATTAGATTTCTATGCCGCCCTTCTCCGGAGACTCAGGGCGACTTACAATGCGTTAAGCAACAGCCTTCATACTTTTGTTTATTTTATACAAAGTCAGCTTATTGCCCCCACAAACTGGGTCCTCAATTTACCCACCTTATAAAGGATGGAAGGCTGAGTCGACCTTGAGCCTACCTGGGATTGAACTCACAAGTAATTGCAGCAGCTGGAGTTAATTACAATGTATTAGTCTGCTGAGCCACCAAGTCCTTGACTTACGACCTGAATGGAGCCTTGTTAAATGAGTTTTCTCCCCTTTTACCAACTTTCTTGCCGCAGTTGTTAAGAGAACGACTGCAGCTATTGAATTAGTAATATGGTGAATCTGGCTTAATATGGTAATTACCCATAATAATGAATAAAAAATAAATGGTAGTTAATAATAAAATTAATATGGGGAATTTGGTTAAGTGAATCTGACTTCCCCATTGAACTTTGCTTGTCAGGTGGTCATAAAAGG